>JAZKJV010005800.1:0-600000 GCA_037367405.1 Ottelia alismoides | reverse complement strand
CAATGGTAGGACTTGGCCTTCGCGAGGAAGGTCTCAAGCCTCTGCCTGGGCCAATCTTGTGGGACTTTCCCAGCAACGAGAAAGTTCACAATATCGGCGTACCATGGGAGTGAGGCGATAGCAAGGATCGCCTCATCTGGGAAGGTATCTCTAATAGGATCGATCTGCTCAGACTCCTCAGGCTGCTCTAATCGGGAGAGATGATCCGCCAACACATTCTTGACTCCAGGCTTATCCTTAATCTCAATGTCGAACTCCTGGAGTAGAAGGATCCATCTAGTCAGTCTGGCCTTGGCATCCTTCTTTGCCATGAGGTACCTGATGGCGGTGTGATCTGTAAACAAAGTCACTCTAGATCCAATGATATACGATCTGAACTTATCTAGGGCAAACACTACGGCTAGCATCTCCTTCTCTGTGACCGTATAATTCCGCTGGGCGGAATCCAATGTGCGGCTAGCGTAGTGTATGGAAAATGGAACTCCATCCCTCCTTTGTCCCAGCACTGCCCCTACGGCAAAATCGGAGGCATCAGTCATGATCTCGAATGGGAGAGACCAATCAGGCGGCTGGAGGACAGGAGCCTCTATGACACACTGCTGGAGAGTCGCGAAGGACGAAAGACACTTGTCATCGACAAGGAACTCGGTGTCTTTCGTCAAAAGGTCAGTCAACGGTCGGGCAATCCTGCTGAAATCCTGAATAAATCTCCTATAAAATCCAACGTGCCCCAGGAATGACCGTAGCTGCCTCAAATTGGACGGCGGTGCGAGTTTCCTAATGACATCAACCTTGGCCGGATCAACCTCCATGCCCTTGTTGGAGATGATATGGCCAAGCACCGTCCCTTGAGTCACCATGAAGTGACTCTTCTCCCAAGATAAAACCAAATGATACTCGATACATCGCTGGAGTACTCGGTCTAGGCAGTCAAGACAGGAGTCGAATCCGTCGCCGTAGATCGAGAAATCGTCCATGAAGACCTCCAAGCACTCCCCTACCATGTCCGAAAAGATCGACAGCATGCACCTCTGAAAAGTCGCAGGGGCATTGCATAGCCCAAATGGCATGCGTCGAAAAGCATATGTGCCGAAGGGACAGGTAAAGGTGGTCTTCTCCTGATCCTCAGGAGCGATGGCCACTTGGTTGTAGCCCGAATACCCATCCAGGAAGCAATAATGGCTCTTCCCTGCCAGTCTCTCAATGATCTGGTCGATAAAAGGCAGGGGGAAATGGTCCTTATTGGTGGCCTGGTTGAGTCTCCTGTAGTCAACACAGACCCTCCAAGAGGTGGGTACTCGTGTAGCAATCTCCTCTCCCGACTCACTGATCACAGTCATGATGCCCGTCTTCTTGGGCACCACATGCAAGGGGCTAACCCACTTGGAGTCGGAAATGGGATAAATAAAATCTGCACTCCACCATTTTGATATTTCCTTCATCACAACCTCTCTCAGGTTGGGGTTCAGATGCCGCTGGAACTCACGCGACGGCTTCGCCCCCTCCTCAAGATAGATATGGTGGGAGCACACTGATGGACTAATCCCATGGAGATCTGCTACGCTCCATCCGATCGCCTTGCGGTTCTTTTCAAGAACCCCCATCAAACGGGATTCCTGCTCTCCAGTCAAATCGGCGGAGATAATGACTGGGTACATCTCTGGCTCGCCCGCAAGGAATCGATACTTCAGCGAAGTAGGGAGCGGCTTCAGCTCTGGAATGCTGGGTACTGGCAAATCTGGCTGCGGAAGAAAGTGAGTGAATGCTGCTAAGTCTGCCAAATCTGCCTGGGAGAAAGAAAGCGCACTCTCGCAAACTGGATCGGGAGAAGGCTGCTCAACTGTACTGTCTCTGGTCTGCTCTGCATCTGCCTCCTCCTCTTCTGTAGGCTCAGGTGGACTCAGGTCTGGCATCTGATCATCGCAATCTGCCCAATCAGACTCTGAATCCGAGGGATCTGTATCAACCGCGGTGGCATCAGTACCACCGGAAAGCAAGGTGGCCTCAGCACCACCATCACTAAACTCCGTGTCGCGATCAAGGACCGGCTCTGCTGCCTCATCGGTATCCTGGACCAGGGCTGTGCTCTCCCGACTCTCCTCTGCTATCATCTCGGCATCAGTTGTATCTGAATATAAGAGGATGGTCTGTGCTGCAGGATCTGCCCAAGCTGCCTCATCGTCTGTGATCACAAAATCACAGTCCTGGTGGATGTCTGGCTCTGCGTCTGTCAGCTGCTCTGAATCTGTACTCGCATCTGAGCGGGCTCTCTCTCTAGCTCTGTAGTCCTCGACCGTCTCTATTTGTATACTCTCGCCCTCGACGCGAAAGTACACCTTCCTGCTATCATGATCAGTCACCGCCTTGGCCGTGGCCAAGAACGGGCGACCAAGGATGATGGGGGTATCGGCCACTGACTCAGGGATCTCCATGTCCAACACTACGAAGTTCACGGGGAATTTCAGGCCCTGAATCGTGACGATAACGTCTCGTAACAACCCCTTCGGCCTCTTGACAGATCGATCAGCGAACTGAAGGACTGTCCTGCTCTGTCGAAGAGTGCCCAACTCGAAGCGGTCGAGAAGGGCTGCCAGAAGAAGGTTGATCGACGATCCGCTATCTAGTAGAGTACGGTCGAACCTCTGCTCACTGATCTGGCATCTGACATACGGGGCCCCTGAATCTGGCCTCTTAGCTGGCAGACGGTTCTGGATCGCAAAACACGTGGCTTTCATCAGCACATGGATCTCTGAAGTGTGGTTCCTCCTCCTCCTCCTGACTGTAGTCTTGTCTCTCAAAGATCGCTGGAGAAGGGGGATGTGCTGCAAAGCCTCCTGGAGGGTCAGCTGGATGTGGAATCGGTCTATCATGCTCTGGCTGAACTCCTCAATCTCTCTCTTTTTTGGATTTTCTTTTTTCTTCCCCTTCCCCATCTGAAGGGCTCTAGGGAAGGGGATCACAGGGTCCTTCGCAGATGAAGGACTAGGAAAAGGCCTAGACGGCTCGACGGCCGGATCCACACATACATCATGCACCACAGTGGGACCAGAAGAAACTAAACCTTTTCCTTTATTCAAACCAAAGTTCTGAGATACATCAAGGCGAGGAAAGACAACATCTCTCTCAACACAAACACCGGTGGCCTCAGTACCACCACGGGCTGACTCTGCTGCTGCTGGTGGTGGACGTCTCGCGGCATCAGTATCGCGGGCTGGCTCGGCTATCCTGGTGGCGTCAGTACCACCTCCTCGATCTGGTGAAGAGGCGGCCTCAGTACCGCCGATGGAATCAGCATCTTTGGTGGCCTCAGTGCCACCGTCATCATCTGGAGCGGCCTCAGTACCGCTCTCCTCCTCCTCATGTGGCGCCTCGGAGGTGTCCTCGTGGTGAAGCTCAGATGAGGCGCCGCCGCCTACTGGGGTCCTACCGCTCCTAAGTGTGACAAAATCAGCATCAAATAGATCCGAAGATGTATCATCAAATGGGTCACTAGGAGTGGCATGCTCAGTAGAAACTACCTGCTCAGACTTCCTCTTCAAGTTGTTCGGATTTGGCTCGATCTGCGCAGGGATAGCGGCCTTCCCTCTCACCAGGTCCCGCATCTCCTGGCGGAACTCGTCCATCTCCCGTCTGAAAGTGGCCTGCTGGTCCGTGAGGAGGCGGGCGATGTCATCCAAGGCGGGGCTCTCATGGGAGCCCAACGGGTAGCCTCTTTGGGGATGAGGCTGCTGGAACTGCTGCTGCTGAGGGAGCTGGAGCGCTGGGACGAGCTGCTGCTGCTGCCGGAGTCGCCTCGCGACTGAAGACGGGGCTGTGGAGCCGTCTGTGCCTCCTGGAGACACATGAGTTGTGTCTTCATGTCGCTCAGAGTCTGTGCCATCTGCTCCATCTGCGCTATTCCCTGGCACTGCTTCTTCTCAATCAGCTCCATGCGGTCCAACTTCTCACTGATAATGCCCATGTCCGCAGCGGACGAATCTGCCTGTGCTGCTGCGACTGCGGACGAACTGGATGGACCTGCATCGACCCGTGCTATCCGCTGGTACTGCACGGGTCTTGGCTGTTGTGGCTGGGGTCTCTAAGAATACAACCGGGTCTGGGACATCACCATGTAATTCTCAGCCATCTCCTCATAGATGGCCCAGACCTGGTCGTGGTCCTTGGCGAAGTAGGACCCGCCGCAAGAAGCGTTCACCAGACCCTGAAACTCTGGCGTCAACCCGCTGAAAAAGCTCTGAACTAGGTTCGGCTTGGAGATGTCGTGGTGCGGGCATCGGTCTAGGAGCTCTCGAAACCTCTCCCATACCTCGTGAAACTGCTCGTTGGGGAACATGGAGAAGTTGCTGATCAGGGCCCTCGCTGCATTCGTCCGCCCGAGTGGATAGTACTTGTTCAAGTACTCGGTGCGGAGCTGCTCCCAGGTGTAGACAAACCTCCCGAGATGCTTCAGTCAGGTGGCTGCTCTATCTGCTAGTGAAAACGGGAAGGCTATCATCCTGATCGTGTCCTGGTCCACGTGGCGATCGTGGACAGTGCTGCAGATCATAAGAAACTCCTGGAGGTGGAGGTGGGGCTCCTCAGTGGCAAGTCCGTGGAAACGGGGCAGTAACTGCAGGGTGTTCGGGGGGAACTTGAAGTCCCCCACGATCGCTGGCACTACTACCCAATGATGCATGAGTATCTGATGACACGCCTGACAACTGGGTTAAGTATGTAAATAAAATGGTCGTTGTGACCCAAATCACCAAGCGCGGTCAATCGAGAAAAATGATAAAACCACTTAATAAAATAGATGAATCAAGAAAATGAATGTAAGCGGTCTTTCGCTATTCTTTTTACCTGGTATAGCGACCAGGGTCGAACACAAGGAGCACGATTTAAAAACTATGTAGTCAAATTTCAAAAGTTAAATTTTTAGTGGTTTTTGAATTTTTATTTTTTTTTATTTTTAAAAGAAGCACAAATGAAGAAAAGTGACAAAACCATAGAACCCACACTTTTTTTTTATTTTGCAATTTTTTGGGGGTTTTATATATGGAAAATGCACAAAAATTGATCAGATAATAAAAGACATCAAAACACAGCTACAGAAATTTTCGCGGATTTTTTTAGACTCTTTTTTGATTTTTATGAATTTTCAAAGTTGAGATATGCGAAAAGACAATGTTTTTGATTTTTTAAATATAACAAATGACAATAAAAAGAGATGAAAAATTTATACAATGGAAAAGACTACAGCATGAGCATCCACAAATTTTCTGAGAATTTTTGCAAGCATAAAAATATTTATTCCATTCAAAGATAGCTAGCAAGTTGAATTTTGAAAAGCAGGGACTGATATGTAAATATTCAGAGTTTTTAGCTTGAAAAGATGATAGAATTAAATGCAGGAGAAAGTTTGTAATTTACCCATTAAGCATGTGCAATGCACATGCTTTGGAGTTGGCAAGGGTGTCTTTGAAATTTCTGAAACTTTTAAAAACATATCCGAAATTATCCCCTTTTTTTATTAACCAAAAGCCAAACCCTAGAGGGATCTGTTCTTCTTCTTCGTTCTTTCAAATGGGGAGCCGCCGCCGCCGCCAATGGATTCACGAGGAGGACGCGGGGCGGAGCAATCGGCGCGGCACAGCTTCGGGACGGAGAGGCCGCGCGGGTTCACACGGAGATTGGGCGGCCGCGCGCAGGGGGGCCTCGCTGCGGGTCGGCGACGCGTGGAGGCGCGGTCGCGGCTGCGGGGGCCGCGCAGCCTGGAGATGGCGGAAGGGGCGGAGCGGGGCTGCGCCTGCACGCGGAGGGGGGCGCGGCCTGAAAGGGATGTCGGCGGCGCGTGGGGTCGTGCCACGCGGGGGCAGGAGGGTTGAGGCGGCGGGCCCGCCTGTGCGCGGTGCTGCGGTGGCGCCTGGGCTGCTGTGGGGCAGCAGAGGACGCGGAGGGTCGCCCGCTGAGGAAGGGGCAGCGCCTGGAGGTGCGCGGGGCGGCGCCGCCTCCCTGGAGGTCTTGAGTAGAGGCCGTGGTGGCGCGGCTTGGGGTTGAAGGCGGTGCGGGCGGCGGGGGTGGTTGCCCGCTGCATGCTGGGAGGAATTTTTTATTTTTTTTGTTATTATTATTTTTATTCTGTGACTGCAGATCTGTAAAAAAAAGGATTTTTTTTATTTTTTGTTTACCTGCAAAACAGAGGTTAAAAACAAAAGTAACTGTGCTTTTTTTGTTTTTTTTATTGTACCTGCAAAACAGATGTTAGAGGGAAGATAAAAATAAAAGTTTTATTATTGTTATTATTTTTGATTTCTTTTTATTATACCTGCAAAACAAATGTTAAAGATAAAAGAATTTTTTATTACTTTTTTTTAAACTGCAAAATAAAGGTTAGATAAAAAAGTAATAATTTTTTTTATATTTTCCTGCAAAAATAGATGTGAGACAAACAGGAAAAAAATATTTTATATTGTTTTTATTTATACACAAAAATGGGAACGGTGAATAGGAGGATCTTGCGCGAAATGGAAGATAGATCCTAGACTCCGACCACCGTGCGTGGTCGGAGGTGACAGGTCGTGTAAGGTAGAACGTGAATATGGAGGGATAGCGAGATGAGATGAAAATCGGCGTCGGAGGAGAATTATGTGGAGAAATGTTTTGGGATTTTTAATCTAAAAACTACTCCCTACTCCTACGTAAAAACTAAATCTATGATTACCTAGAGAAAAAGACAGGTAAAAGCGGATCTCACCTCGGGGATCGGACAAGCCATGATGGCCTCGACGAAGCACAAATCTCTGTCACCGACTGGATCGGAGGCTAGGACCCTCTTCAACAAGAAACCTCTCGGAAACCGGGCTCCTCTCCACCAAAGATCGATCAAATGTGAATGAGGGAGGAGGAGCCCATTAAAAAGAGGCAAAAAATCAAAAAAGGAAAATATTTACAAAAAAAGAATGTGTTTATTGGATGGATTAATAAAATAATTAAATTAATAAATTAATTAAATAATTAATTATGAAATTCGAAATTAATAAATTAAATAAATTAATAAATTAATTAGAAATTAATTGGCCACCTTAATGGTGGCCATTAAAGGTACGAAATCAAATCATATATATATGGTAGCTTATTAAGTCACATAAATCAAATAAAATCAAATGATTAAATACAAAATTCGGAATTAATTTAAATTAATTAATTAATGTTAGGTAATTAAAATTTTTTGGTGGATTTTATAAATGGAAGTTAGTGGCATACATATATTATATATATAAGATATAATGTACATAGGTGCAAATAAGGAAATAATTTTTATACAAGATTTTTTTATTTTATTTTTTTTTAATTTTTATTTTTATTGAAAACAATATTTATAATATATACATTAAGTAAAAATAAATATTAATAATTATATACACAGATATATGGGTAAATTGCACAATACACCCCAGAAAACTGACTTTTTAACCGTAACTCCAAAAAATACGAAACCACAGCCATTTGAAAGATAATTTAATTTATAGTATTATGGAAGTGAGTTTGGTTCGATTTGAGCTCGTATGGAGCCGGAATTGATGTTTCAGTTATCGCATTACAGCTTTTTCTAGGTGTAATTATTTACAATATATACATTTTTTTATTTTATAAATATTTTTATTATTTACACTACAGTTTTATTTACAACTTTTATTTACAAAAGTAAGTGGTTTGAGGTCAAATTATGTACAAATAAATTAATGTAAGTTTTATGCAAATATACATGAAAAATATGTACAAGATATTTTTAGATTTTCTGACAGACAACCTTATCTCCCCCTACTTTATTCCTGGTCGATCAGGTCAAGTCTTGACCTTCTCTCGGGGTTTGGGTCAGTCTGTATTTATTTCATAAATACCTCCTTTTCTTTTTCTTTTCTTCTTTATTCTTTTATTTATTAACAAAAAGTGTTAAAAATGCATAATTAACAAATGCATGCAAAATGGTAATTTTATGAAATTAATGGATATTTACAGGTATTTGACTAAGGAAACGATGCTAAAATAAAAGAATAAAGGCGATGAGTCGTGGATTCATCATTCCCCTATACTTTACCTTTGCTAGTCCCTTAGCAAACACTTATTTGGAAAATAAGTGAAAATAAAAATAAAGAAAAGAAAAAGGAAAGAAGTTAGAACAATGTTGACTTTCAAACTTATCTTCATAAAAATGTAGTCTGGAGCTCTGTCGGACCTTTGGATTATTAATGTGTCGGAACCTTAATGGGACATGGATTTAAAACCTAACAGCCTCTAAGTTCCATAAGACTCCTATTCAGGTCTCCTCAACAGTCAGATCAGAACAAGTCTACAGACACAAATTCTTATGACTATGAAATCTTACTTGTTCGTGTAAGTGAAATATAGCTCCTCATCTCAAAAGTAGCAAAGATTCAGCCTCTCTCAACAAGGTAACTCAATAACCCGGTCTGGCAACTCTTTCCTCGAGGAGCGGGGATATTCCCTTCTAAGTTCAAGTACAACCAGCTCAAGAAGAGGGGATGGAGAAGAGAATGGACGGTAACCAGTGTAGTTACCTATCCTTGGATGCATGACCAGTGTAGCCATGTCACCCGCTGCAAGCTCACAAATATATGACTTTGAAGCTCTTATTCTTTCTTTTTTTTTACAGGCATTTTATTTTTCTCTCGGGCCTGTATATTTTTTCTTTTTTTTTCTTCTTTTTTTTGAAATATATACAAGGTGCAGCATGTACATAAGGAGTTTTTCCTCTTGAGCCAGTAGACGATCCCTCTTTTGAAGCATTATTGCAACCCCACAACTCCTGTCTTTAGACCTCAACATCACCAGACTAGGTTGAGACGCACTTCCCTCCCTAGAGGAGGACGAGAGGTTCCGCCTAGATGTAATACCCTCGTATGCTACCCCAAGCTAAAAGATTCTGCTCCCTCACTACCTCATCCATGAAGAGCTACGTGTAAAGTGCAGTGTCCAAGGTAAGCCACGGTCTGAAAGAATCATGTGTCTGTTGTTAAATATTCTACTTAGACTCATCAAGATGACATGTGAACATAGTCTTATGGACTCAAAGAATTAAGTCACTAGGACCTGAAAAGTCTTAACTCCAAATCTTATAAGGTTCCTCTGAAATTAAGTGCATTAAAGTCCATCTAAGCTCCATTCTTCAAATTTATTCCAGACTTAGTCTAATAGTCAAAATCATCCTGAAAAATGCTCATGCAAATGCAAGAAAATATGTACATGCAAGGAAAAGAAAACAAAATCTTTTTGTGAAACAATTTTCAAAATTTTGAAATTTTTATGGATTTTTGAAAAATTATGCACATGCAAAAAATTTTTTTAATGCAAATAGTTAGTAATATATACAAATATATACAAGATTCTTTTTTTTAAATAAGGGTTAGAGAAGATACATATTTACACAAGAGTGAGATGATTATTTCACAAGAATGAGATGCAAGAATTTACAACTTGAGTAATTTATACAGGTATATACACAGTTGGTTTTTTTTTAAATTTTTTTTTTTAGATTTTTTTAGTATTTACACAGTGTTTTAGCCATATTAAAAAAAATAATATATGAAAGTACGAGTTATGGCTAAAGTATATATACCATATATACGACACCCCCCTATACTTAGCTCGAACTATGTCCTCATAGTGATCAAAGAGCTGGAAAGAAAGACATAACTCGTGCTGCGTATAGAAAAGTGAAAAGAATAGTATACTACAACGACAAATAAACAATAGAAGTCGGTGATCCCCCTATACTTAGGATCAAGTAATCCTAAGTATAGTAGACTGTACACAAAGGGAAAACCGAGGAGATGAATATACATAGTCTACCTCCCCTTTACTTAGGGTAAAATATCCCTAAGTATAGGCAGAAAAACAGAGGTAAAATGAATCAAATGAATAATCACAAGTCTGACATCCCCCCTATACTTAGGGTAAAGTACACCCTAAGTATGGAATGATCATGTGATGGAGATGGGGTGTGGGACAGAAATAATGTATGATATGGACAGATGGTCTATACAACAGTGAGTCGATCAGTGTTGAGGTGCCTCTCAACAAGCGCTAGAGTTTACGCCCCTAGCTGGGCGCAAATGCTAGGATAACGCAGTATCGAGGTTCAGGACGACATCTGTCAGGCGAATACCGTACTGTAGTTGCAGTCTCGGTGGGAGAACAACAACGAAGTCAGGAGGGTCAACAGAGTTGATGATAACACCCAGATAATCCTTCAGGCGGGTGTTTGCTACCGGATCAAGATATGGGCAGATGAAGTCGGGCTCCGGTAACACAAAAGAAACCATCAGCTCAAGGTCTGTATGGAGTGGAAGGATGGAGCCGAAGTAATCAAACGTGGAGAAGGAAGGATCTGATAGTGAATCCTCCACGTCAATTACTGTCTCAAATAGATATGGAAGATCATGATCTGGAGACTCATTATAAAGGCTGATATCCGATGCATAGAATGTAGATAAATCAGTGAAATCATCGAATACCTCAAAGATCGGGTCATCCTCGCGAGGGTCGTCGAGGAGAGAATCATCAAATTCATTATCAGAAATATCAAAATACTCGGTCTCGTGATCCGATAGATCGGATGCACTCCCAGAAAGTGAAACCGAGTTTATATGGTCCATGGCATCCTCCCGCAGATAACCCTCAGGGAGTAATGCCGAATCATCAGGGAAGTTGGGATCAATGCTGTCAAATGTCATGTCCTCTAAAAATGTATCGACCTCATCAAATGGGAGGACACATGGCTCAAGTACGGGACTATCAAGTTCTGTAAAATCCAAATTCGGTCCCTCATCAAACTCTCAATGCTGAGATGAATCCAAATGTATCTCCGAATCTGAGAAGATCTCCTGAAGACAAGACACTGTATCAACTATGTATGAATACTGGAAAGAATCAGAGGATGGCTGAGATGTGGGTTCCTCCTCTATCTCTTGGGATCCTAGCAGATCTAGAATCGACGAATCTTCTACGTGATAGAGTGGGACTGGCTCAAAATCTGATTGTAAATCCAATTGGTCCTCAACCAATGTCCGGCTCTGGGAACTCACAACAGTAGGCAACACATCCATCAAATGAGAAGTAGTAGCATCCATATCATCTGATTTGTGTGTGCTATCAAGATCAGCATGGTGTGTCACACACTCAACAGTTGTCATCTCTCCGTCATGTGTTGTCCCAAATAATTCATCTTGTGAATAAGGAGGATCAGAAAGTGTTCTCAAGATGATCTCAACTAAATCCAGGTCAGGACTGTGGTGTGAACCACCACATGAGGTAATGTCATATGCAATCTGCTCTGCGGTCCTCCCCCTCATGGCGATATGGATAAGGCCAGTCATCGAAAATCCATGATCTGGAAATCGCCTCACAAGTTCTCGTAGCCTCAGCCACGATTCTATCAATGGCTTCTGGGGGTTAACTGAAAAATCACGAATACATGACCGCATCATCTCTGCTCTACACTGGGGGTAAAATTTCTTCAAAAATAATGATCGTAAATCTCCCCATGTAGTAATCTTCCTTCCCAATCGTCTGTGCCAACTCTTGGCTCTACTCTGAAGTGTAAATGGGAAGGTAATCAGCATCATTTCCTCAGAGGTTATATCGGAATATGATCGTGATCCACAAATATCCTCAAATTCCTCGATATGTAAATATGGTTCCTCGTGCATATCCCCTAAAAATTTGGGCAGTATATTAATTAACTCTAAATCCAAAATGAAGGGGCTCAGTGTAGAAGCGGAGTGTGCTTCTTGATCGGTGTACTCATCCATCATCTTAGGATTAAAGTCATCCAAAGCTTGCCAATGCCCCATTTGATCGCCTATGGGCTGCACTCTCATCTCAACAAGTTGAACACCCATGTCTCGTGTTTGGTCAATCTGGTCTCTGTGGGTGTCACTCACAGCACGTCCCAAATGGGAGGATGGGTAGGGAGAAGATGAGAAGTCGGATGGGGTTCCGACCTCCCAAGAGAGTGGACGGGAGTGATGGGCGTGAAATGAAGAAGCCGTAAAATTCGGCTGGAATGGAAAGTGGCCCATCGTGACGAGAGGGAAATGAAGGGAGGGAGGGTGGGATAGAAAGGAGTGAAAGAAAGAAAAGGCAGGAACGAAGAGAGAGATAGAAGGGAGGGAGGGAGGGTGGGTTAGAGACAGAAGGTGACTGCTAATGATAGAGAAGATGATTGTAACCGACTCACACCAAAGACATACAAAACGCAAAGCAAACCCCCAGTTCACCAACTCAACACAAAGTGAAGACCGTGAGATTCGGTCCTTTATCTTTTCAATTTTAGAGTTAGGTGATCAACGAAAGTTGTACAAACACTTAGGAGGCTTGAATAGGATTTGGGCACTACTCCTTAGTGTGTACGCGAGCGAGTAAAAGCGCAAACAATGAGGGGATTGCTCTCCCAATACAATGAAGTGAATCAATTACGTTTGATTTTAGAGTCAAGTTCAATTAGCAGTCCCAATTTTTTTAATTTTTGATTTTATAATTTTTTTGGATATTTTCAATAACAACACCTAACGAGCTTTCCGATTTTCTCTTTGAATGATTTGAGTCCAAGAAACAGGGGGAGGGATCGAGAAAGCCAATGCACGGTTAAAAACAATGATGCATGCAGAGATAGAAAATGCGTACCTTACTCCAGCACTCTACATGCAAAATGATCCGCGCAGAAATTTAAATACAGAAATAAAACTACCTAAATGATGCAACGGTGAAAACCGAGTCCTAGATGAGCAAGTTCTACTCGCAGAACCGTCTAATCGGTCACTGACCTCCAAGCCAAAGGGTCCGGTCTTGGCCCACCCCTCCTCTGCCTGACAAATCGGGGGTAGGAGAAAGCGCTTTACAGGGTGGACTGTGGCACGTAGGCTATGAAGGAGATGAGTCGATTATTTTTATTAATTGATTATTAGTAGGTCCAATTAAGCGCACTATAGGAATAGGCAGATAATTAAGTGTGGGGACCCTACTAATTACGGCACAAGCAAGAGAAAATCCTAAGGCTAGGGGCTCGAAAATCACGTGAATCAAATAAAATAAAATAAAATAAAAAAATGCGAGAAAACAAAACCAGCGAAAAACAACGGTGAGGTCCCCCAAGTGCACCGGCACTTGGCGAAACAGACCCCGAAAAATGTCCAAGTCCACAAGTCCAAAGTCTAAGTTATTACAAAAATATTGTTCTTTCTCTCTCTCTCAAAAATAAAAATTCCTTCTCCTCTCTCTCTTCTCTTCTTCCTGTGCGGGTCCTCAAAAAGTAAACTCCACGTTGTCCACGCAGTACCTCGCACAAAAATTAGAGAGAGGATGTCAGAAAACGATTATAATATAGAGAGGTAAAAAAATGAAAAATGACTACAAAGCCGTGCTCCCCGGCAACGGCGCCATTCTGATGACACGCCTGACAACTGGGTTAAGTATGTAAATAAAATGGTCGTTGTGACCCAAATCACCAAGCGCGGTCAATCGAGAAAAATGATAAAACCACTTAATAAAATAGATGAATCAAGAAAATGAATGTAAGCGATCTTTCGCTATTCTTTTTACCTGGTATAGCGACCAGGGTCGAACACAAGGAGCACGATTTAAAAACTATGTAGTCAAATTTCAAAAGTTAAATTTTTAGTGGTTTTTGAATTTTTAATTTTTTTTATTTTTAAAAGAAGCACAAATGAAGAAAAGTGACAAAACCATAGAACCCACACTTTTTTTTATTTTGCAATTTTTGGGGGTTTTATATATGGAAAATGCACAAAAATTGATCAGATAATAAAAGACATCAAAACACAGCTACATAAATTTTCGCGGATTTTTTAGACTCTTTTTCGATTTTTATGAATTTTCAAAGTTGAGATATGCGAAAAGACAATGTTTTTGATTTTTTAAATATAACAAATGACACTAAAAAGAGATGAAAAATTTATACAATGGAAAAGACTACAGCACAAGCATCCACAAATTTTCTGAGAATTTTTGCAAGCATAAAAATATTTATTCCATTCAAAGATAGCTAGCAAGTTGAATTTTGAAAAGCAGGGACTGATATGTAAATATTCAGAGTTTTTAGCTTGAAAAGATGATAGAATTAAATGCAGGAGAAAGTTTGTAATTTACCCATTAAGCATGTGCAATGCACATGCTTTGGAGTTGGCAAGGGTGTCTTTGAAATTTCTGAAACTTTTAAAAACATATCCGCAATTATCCCCTTTTTTTATTAACCAAAAGCCAAACCCTAGAGGGTTTCTGTTCTTCTTCTTCGTTCTTTCAAATGGGGAGCCGCCGCCGTCGCCAATGGATTCACGAGGAGGACGCGGGGCGGAGCAATCGGCGCGGCACAACTTCGGGACGGAGAGGCCGCGCGGGTTCACACGGAGATTGGGCGGCCGCGCGCGGGGAAGCCTCGCCGCGGGTCGGCGACGCGTGGAGGCGCGGACGCGGCTGCGGGGGCCGTGCAGCCTGGAGATGGCGGAAGGGGCGGAGCGGGGCTGCGCCTGCGCGCGGAGGGGGCGCGGCCTGGAAGAGATGTCGGCGGCACGTGGGGTCGCGCCACGCGGGGGCAGGAGGGTTGAGGCGGCGGGCCCGCCTATGCGCGACGCTGCGGTGGTGCCTGGGCTGCTGCGGGGCAGCAGAGGACACGGAGGGCCGCCCGCTGAGGAAGGGGCGACGCCTGGAGGTGCGCGGGGCGGCGCCGCCTCCCTAGAGGTCTTGAGCAGAGGCCGCGGTGGCGCGGCTTGGGGTTGAAGGCGGTGCGGGCGGCGGGGGTGGTTGCCCGCTGCCTGCTGGGAGGAATTTTTTATTTTTTTTGTTTATTATTATTTTTATTCTGTGACTGCAGATCTGTAAAAAAAAAGGATTTTTTTTATTTTTTGTTTACCTGCAAAACAGAGGTTAAAAACAAAAGTAACTGTGCTTTTTTTGTTTTTTTATTGTACCTGCAAAACAGGTGTTAGAGGGAAGATAAAAATAAAAGTTTTATTATTGTTATTGTTTTTGATTTCTTTTTATTATACCTGCAAAACAAATGTTAAAGATAAAAGAATTTTTTTATTACTTTTTTTTAAACTGCAAAATAAAGGTTAGATAAAAAAGTAATAATTTTTTTTATATTTTCCTGCAAAAATAGATGTGAGACAAACAGGAAAAAAATATTTTATATTGTTTTTTATTTATACACAAAAATGGGAACGGTGAATGGGAGGATCTTGCGCGAAATGGAAGATAGATCCTAGACTCCGACCACCGTGCGTGGTCGGAGGTGACAGGTCGTGTAAGGTAGAACGTGAATATGGAGGGATAGCGAGATGAGATGAAAATCGACGTCGGAGGAGAATTATGTGGAGAAATGTTTTGGGATTTTTAATTAAAAAACTACTCCCTACTCCTACGTAAAAACTAAATCTATGATTACCTAGAGAAAAAGACAGGTAAAAGCGGATCTCACCTCGGGGATCGGACAAGCCATGATGGCCTCGACGAAGCACAAATCTCTGTCACCGACTGGATCGGAGGCTAGGACCCTCTTCAACAAGAAACCTCTCGGAAACCGGGCTCCTCTCCGCCAAAGATCGATCAAATGTGAATGAGGGAGGAGGAGCCCATTAAAAAGAGGCAAAAAATCAAAAAAGGAAAATATTTACAAAAAAAGAATGTGTTTATTGGATGGATTAATAAAATAATTAAATTAATAAATTAATTAAATAATTAATTATGAAATTCGAAATTAATAAATTAAATAAATTAATAAATTAATTAGAAATTAATTGGCCACCTTAATGGTGGCCATTAAAGGTACAAAATCAAATCATATATATATGGTAGCTTATTAAGTCACATAAATCAAATAAAATCAAATGATTAAATACAAAATTCGGAATTAATTTAAATTAATTAATTAATGTTAGGTAATTAAAATTTTTTGGTGCAAATAAGGAAATAATTTTTATACAAGATTTTTTTATTTTATTTTTTTTAATTTTTATTTTTATTGAAAACAATATTTATAATATATACATTAAGTAAAAATAAATATTAATAATTATATACACAGATATATGGGTAAATTGCACAATACACCCCAGAAAACTGACTTTTTAACCGTAACTCCAAAAAATACGAAACCACAGCCATTTGAAAGATAATTTAATTTATAGTATTATGGAAGTGAGTTTGGTTCGATTTGAGCTCGTATGGAGCCGGAATTGATGTTTCAGTTATCGCATTACAACTTTTTCTGGGTGTAATTATTTACAATATATACATTTTTTTATTTTATAAATATTTTTATTATTTACACTACAGTTTTATTTACAACTTTTATTTACTCTAGTAAGTGGTTTGAGGTCAAATTATGTACAAATAAATTAATGTAAGTTTTATGCAAATATACATGAAAAATATGTACAAGATATTTTTAGATTTTCTGACAGACAACCTTATCTCCCCCTACTTTATTCTTGGTCGATCAAGTCAAGTCTTGACCTTCTCTCGGGGTTTGGGTCAGTCTGTATTTATTTCATAAATACCTCCTTTTCTTTTTCTTTTCTTCTTTATTCTTTTATTTATTAACAAAAAGTGTTAAAAATGCATAATTAACAAATGCATGCAAAATGGTATGAAATTAATGGGTATTTACAGGTATTTGACTAAGGAAACGATGTTAAAATAAAAGAATAAAGGCGATGAATCGTGGATTCATCAGTGTCGATCCGTGGTTGTGCAACTCCCGCATCGGTCGTGGTGGTCCTCCTGCCGCGGCGCCTCCCGCTGCGGCGGCGGCGGCTGCTGCTGCTGCTGCGGCTGCTGCGGCTCGTGCCTCTGCATCAGGTATCTCCTCAGGCTCGCTCTGCTGGTCTCGCTCTGCTCTGAGCCTCTCCAACTCTCGCCTCATCTCTATCATGAATGCCCCCTGATCGCGTAACTGCTGATGGACTGTCTCAAGTGATGCGATCAGGGTGGAGTTGATCGCTCCCTGGTCTAGTACAAAATGCTCGGGCTGACGGGAGTGATCATCTGAACTGCCGGCTCCGGCCATGACGTCTGCAAAACCAAACGAGCCCAACTTAGGTGCTGTCAAATCAATCAATCTCTCCTCGGGCTCGTGTCTCTCAGGTCGGACAGAAAGGGGGTCGAGGGGGAACAAGGCGGAGTCGTACTCGGGCTCGGAGAGCTGGTCTTGGCTCTCGCGGGCCAACCTAGATGATGAGGTAGACGTGCCCGAAAGCGGTGCAGCCAGAGGCTGCCTAAGAGACCGTCTACCCATCATCTCGATCTGGCGAGTAGTGCGGATGAATCCCTGGAGAAACTATGATCAGAAACAAACCCCCGGTTCACCAACGCAACGCGAGCTGAAGACCGTGAAAGTTCGGTCAAATTATCTTGTCAATTTTATTTGGTGAACACACAAAATATCAGAGCGCTTACGTGACCTGTTAGGATACCCGATGCTATCCCAACTGACTGGCCCGCACGGAAGAGTCGGTAATCAGTCGGGACTAGCACCGGAGGGCTCTACCTAGGGTGCGGGTCACTCTCTCGCGCATCCAAACCATACAATGAGGGGGTTGCTCTCCCCAAGACAAAATTTTTAGGGTGAGCGTATTTTAAGATCAATAATATTAGCCAGTCCCAATTTTATGGTTTCTCTTTTTAGTATTTTTCAAATCAAAACAAAAGGCCTAACGAATTTTTCGGTTCTCATGGTTATTAAGTCCAAAACAGGGGGGAGAAGACGAAAAAGCCGATGCGCGATGAAATCAATGATGCATGCTGAGTAAGAAATGCGTACCTTGTCTCCAGCACTCTACATGCAAGTGATCCGCGCAGAATTTAAAGACTAAAAAGAAACTACCCTAAATGATGCAGCGGGAAAGCCGAGTCCTAGATGAGCAATTTCTAGCGAAGAACCGTCTAACCGGTCACCGACCTCCAAGCCAAAGAGTCTGGTCTTGGCCCGTCCCTCCTCTGTCCGACAAATCGGGGGTAGGAGAAAGCGCTTTACAGGACGGGCTACGGCACGTAGGCTACGAAGGCAAATGAGTCGGTTATTTTTATTAGTGATTTTTAGTAGGTCCAATTAACGTTCTATAGGAACATATAAGCAGTTAGGTGAGGGGATCCTACTAATTACGGCACAATCACCAGAAATTCCTAAGTCTAGGGGCTCGAGTAAAAACTGCGTAAACACCGGAAAAGGCAGAAATAAAAGAAAAAGAAAGCCGCGTAAAAACCGCGAAAAACTCCTAAGGGTCCCCCGAGCACACCGGTGGTCGGCGAAACAGACCCGCTAAGTAAGTATAGTCCAAAGAGTCCAAGTCCAATGTCATGTATTATTACAATAATAATAGAAATGAAATAAAAAGCCTCGCTCACTCAACTCTCTCTCACTCTCTCCTGCGGCTCCGTACAGAAGGGAGCCGCCTCCGAATCCCGCGGTTGTGTCGGCTTCTAGAAATCATCCGCCTCGGTCCTCGGGCCCTCGTAAGAGAAAACAAAGTGGTCAGAACCAATAATCAAATAATAATAAAAGAAAAATAAAGGGAAATGAAAAATAAGGGTATATGTGCAAAAATACAAAATAAAATAAACACAAAATAAAACAAAAACAAAAATAAAGGAAAAAGAAAATAAAACAAAATAAAATAAAAATGGAATATGAACAAAAGCCGCGAAAAAGCCGCGAGCTCTGAAAGAGCCGCGAAAAGCCGCGAAAATAAAAACGAAAAGAAAATCAACTACTAAGCCGTGCTCTCCGGCAACGGCGCCATTCTGATAACACAGCCTATCACTAGGGTATAAGGTACAGAAATAGGTCGTTGCGATCCAAGCAATCAGACGATGTGTATCAAGAAAAATGAACCACTCTAAATGGATAAATCGATCAAAATACGAAAAGCGGTCCTGCTATGTGATTAACCTGGTATAGCACCCAGGGTCGAACTCAAGGAGCACGGGTTGGCCAAGAGGCTTACGAAGTAGTAAAAACAAATAAAATAAAGAAATAAAATCTTTT
This sequence comes from Ottelia alismoides, assembly GCA_037367405.1. Classification (NCBI taxonomy): domain Eukaryota; kingdom Viridiplantae; phylum Streptophyta; class Magnoliopsida; order Alismatales; family Hydrocharitaceae; genus Ottelia; species Ottelia alismoides. The sequence goes on along the minus strand of JAZKJV010005800.1, from coordinate 580,940 downwards.
TAGTGGTTTTTAATTATTTTTATATTTTTTTGGATTTTTAATATATAAAGAAAATAAGAAAAGCAAGGAAGAACACAATTCGACAAATTATTTCAAACCCCAAAAATCAACCAAAAATAAAAATATTTTTATGTGTTTTATATTTTTTAGTGTTTTTAGTGAATTTTTGATAATTTTCTTGTGTTTATTTTATTTTCTAAAAATCAAACATTAGCTAAAAACAGTGGTACTGTCCAGCCAAGCCAAAAGTCCCTAGATAAAATATCTCAGGGCCTCAAAATGGCCTGGAAGTAATTTTCCTATAAAGTAGATAAAACAAGGAAAATTCAGATACCAAGTTTATTATTTTTGGATTTTTAATTTATTTGCTAGAATTTTTATGGGTTTTTTTAGTGTTTTTAAGTTTTTAGTGTTTTTAAGCAATGAAAAATAGCCAAAATTGGCTAGAAAATCAAACAAACTAAACTAAACAGTTAAACAATTTTTATAGAATTTTTAGGGGAGTTTTTTATATTTTTTTGTGATTTTTCAAACTAGACAGTGACGAAAATATAGGTTTTTGAATTTTTAAAAATAGCAAACAAAATCAGAAATGTCCTCAAAAATCCGTGAAAATCCTACACCATGGCAGGAGCCATATGTCAAATTCTCATTGGATTTGGAGGTGATTTGATATTTTATTCAAAAATAAAGGTAGGGTACTATGCATAGGGACTGAAATGCAAATACCCAAAGTTCTGGGGGTCCTGGTGCAATTAACCCAGCAAACCACGCGCCACGCGCGTGCCTGGGGCACTCAGGGACCTATATGTAAGAAAAATAAGTCTCGAGGACTTATTGGTAACAGGTACCAAAGTCCAGGGGGCTTACCTGCAATTTACCCAAAAAAATCACGCACATGCGGAAATAAAACACTCACAGGGGCATAAATGCAAATATCAAAAAGATTTCATTCATTTCATAACATCTAGAACTACAAAGGTATCTACTGCAAATAACCCAACATAACACGTGACGAAGCACGTGGCTCACAACAGGCAGGGGTATAAATGCGAATAAACGAAAGGTAAGGGTCCAAGATGCAAATTACGCTAAAACTAAACAACTGATTTAAATATTTACAGGACTAGAACGAAATAAAAGAAAGACATGGGCCTAAGGGTAAATTACCCTTTATTAAGCGGGGGTGCTGGATGTGCGCCACGTGTAGATCGAACGGCTGCGGCTGGTGGGCGCTCCGGATCGTCCCTCCTCTGATCGGACGGTGCTGGTAGCTCCAAGGATGGACGACCAAGATCTGAACTGGAGCGAGGGGGAGGCGATCGACGGCGACTGGAGGTCCTGGAAGAACAGGTCCCCGGCGAGCTTCGCCGGGCTCGTGCGTGCGCTAGGGTCCTCCGGGGAGCTTTCTGAAGGTCGGAGAAGAATCGCGGAAGGCCCCCACGTCTGCCGATGGGCTCCGATGACCGAGTCGAGCTCCGAAGAGCTCTGGCGAGGTCGGCGGAGCTGGGTCTCCTGGCCGGAATAACCGAAGCCCCCAGATGGGCTCGGTTGCACCTGCAAAGTGGACCAAAAGACTCGCGGGTCGAGGGCAAAGTGCCTCGACCCGGTTAGGCGAGGTGGGGGTGGCTGGTGCGTCGGGACGGCGGGCTCCGGCGAAGGTGGTGGACGGAGGAGCCCGGTTCCCAGCTCCTGTGCGAGCTGGGTTGAGTGAGTGGGTGCAGAAGATGCGTCGGAGGGAGGCGGTGATGGCGGTCGATTCCGATGATCGAGGAGAGTAACGGGGTGGTCGGAATCAGAGGAATAGACGGCGGAGCGATTTGGGGATAAACGAAAATCAAAGAAAATGGCAGGGCTAAGTGGCTACCTGGGCGGTGGAAGAGACTGTGGCGGAGCTGGGGAAGCTCCCGGTCTTGGCCTCAAGGGACGTCTCGGCCCGAGGCTCGAAGCTCGCTCAGGTGACGGAGCTACGGCGGCTACGTCGCCGGATCAATGGAACCCTCCTCCTCTCCTCGCTGCAACAGGTGGAGGCGCTAGCTGTCACTCTCGCGGTCTCTCTGGAGCTCACAGGGAAGGAGGCGAATGGCCAAAGATGGCGAGAGAAGGTGGCGGAGCAACGGCTTTATATGGCTAGGGGTCCGGCTAAGAGAGGTCGGGGCGAGCAGTGTAGCGCGCGGATCCCCAAAATCCACCCCGGGTGTCGATCATGATCGATAAATCTCGGATTAGAACCCGGGGTTAGGCGGACTGATGATCGGGTCGAGCGGACAAAAATTGGAGAAATCGGGTCCGGAGCTCGGACCCGTGGGAAGTGGTCCTGAATGGGCCACGTGGCAGGATCTTGGAGTGACAAATGGAGGTAGCTAGGGCCCGATTCAGCCAAAACTCAAAACATGAAATATTTTTCTTTTATTTTTTCTATTTTTTAGTGATTTTTAATTAATTTTTGGAAATAAAAATAGGCTATATACATAATATGTACTATATATAGGTATATACAATATATATAGGGTTTTGATTTTTGATTTTTATATATTATTTTTATGCAATTTTATTCCTATTTTATATTTTATTTATTTATAGAATAAAATAAGGAGTAAAAGGGTGTTTTTATTTTATTTTTATTATTTATATACATAGGTAAAATAAATACATATATACATCTATATACAAGGTGTATGTACAATATCTTTTTGTATTTTTAATTTTTTCTATTTTTATTTTGTTTTGAGTTTAATTGTTTTTATTTTATTTATTTACAATATATAACCTAGAATATTTACAAAAAGTTTGGAAAATAATTTACATAATTAAATAAATACCTAGATGTGGTGTATGTACATGATGAAAGGGATATTTTTGATTCTTTTTAATTTTTAGCTTTTTATTTTGTTTTTATATCTTTATAAGTATATACAAGTATTTACAAGCATATTTTTGGTGAGGAAAAATATTTTTATTTATTTACATAGATATATACACAAGAGCCCCTATCTCCCTCTACTTTGACTTTTATGCGGTCAGGCCCATGCTGAGCCCTCCCTTAGGTTAGGTTGCTCAATATTTATTCTAAATATTTCCCTCTTTTTCTTTTTAATCTTTATTCTTTTATTTTTGCACAAAAACATGCTAATTATAAGTTTTTACACAATGCATGCTTTAGGTAATTATTTGTATTTACACATATCTACATGCATTTGCAAAGGTTTTTGTAGCTAAAATATAAGAATAAAGAGTGATGAATGGGTATTCATCAGTACCCATTCAAAAATATCTAGATCGAGTACTCATAGCTCGTGATCCGTAAAACTGGAGCGATCCGGTGGAAAGAATCATTGGAAAAACCAGGTACCTGGTTGGGTATTCGGCACCTGTTGAACCCTGGTCACGTCCAACTTTGCTCTCATGGTTCCCTTTTCCTTCTCGTCTAGGATTTGCTCCCAATCCCTGCCGAGCCCTCCATGCCCCCCAACTCTCTTCCTCACTGGTCTAGATTTCATTGCAAAATGAATCATCTGTTTTGAGTTAGCTTTGTTCTTTCCAATAAGATTTCCCTCCCCTCCTTCTCTCATTCTTCTTCTCCTTCTTCTCATATTATCATTATTACTGTTATTTTGTTGGTGTTACTATTTTCTTCTATGGTTATGTGTTGCATATAGAATACATTTTTATGATTTTTATTTTGTTGGTATCTTCGGATTGAATACAATTTCTTAGGAAGAACATGTCATTTTGAGTGTTTGATTTTATTATTTCCTGTCATCATAGCATCATCGGTTCTGACTTATATTATATCAGGTTATGTTATTTGATAAAGATTAATAGTATATTGCTTCCTTAAGGCGTGATAACGATTTCGAATGAGACTACTCTTAACATTAGAACAAATTCCGTGATCAAATTTTGGAAGGACTTTACATTTGAGTTCTCCGAATCTGCAAAGATCAGAAGCTTTGGATATATTGTTATAGTTTGGCATTTGTTTCCACAGAGAGCATCCATTCTCGATCAATTCCAACCTTACAAAATCAAGGTAATTTTCTCTTGTAGGGTAGGGGTATTATGAGGCATCTTACTTCAGCCGCATGTTTTGATAAGAAAAAGAACACGCATCAAATACTGCATTTTATAATTGATTAAATAGGGGACGATTATTAATTTATTATTCGTTCATTACAACTCAAATTGTTTCAATTTGAAAAATCCCTATTAAGATGATGCAATTGATATAAATGCACCGATCCTTCAGAAGAAATATTTCACGGATACTCGCAGGTACCCATTAGAAGTGGGTATCCATTTCAATGGGTTGGATCGACCTGTGATCCGCTAATGATGGATCGGAACAGATCACGATTGAACGGATAGAGTACACGTCCCGTGAACACTCTCGTGTAGGGTTGGCTATTCAGTCACGACTCGATGAGACAGGCTCGGGCTCGGCTCGATAATGGCTCGTGAGCTTGGCTCATTAAGCTATTGAGCCGAGCCCGAGCCAGATTTTTGGGCTCGATAGCTTATCGAGTCGAGCTCGAGCCGAGCCTTGCTCAACTCGATAACTCAATAATGGGCTCGATAAGGAATATATATATATATATATATATATATATATATATGTATATATTCTATTTGTGAAACTACAATAATTTTTATTTTTATTTGTATTAGTTTTGCAACATTGTTAATGGTGGATTATGTGTTTATGTAACAACAATGTTGAGTGGACTATGTTGTAGACTTGGATTTTCTACCTTTTATCTATGTTAATATAGGTTATAATTAGATATTTAGTATTTTTTCCTTTTTTATTAACAAGCAGAATGTTACAATATATATTATAAATTAACTTTTATATACAACTTGGATATTGGCCTATTGGTAAGATGAATGATCTTTAAAAAGGTGGGTTGAGTTCGAGCCTAGGTAAAATATTTATTCACTAAAAAAACACATATTTCCTTAACGGGCTTGAATAGGCTCGAGCCTAGATCATGCTCGATAAGAGGCTCGGGCTCGATAAAGGACTCGGCTCAAGCCTTATCGAGCCCGACCTGGCTCGATAAGAACTCGAGCCCACCGAGCCCGAACTCAGTTGGACTTATCGAATCCGAGCCCGAACCCAACCCTGACTCGGCTCGATAGCCAGCCCCACTGCTAATGATAGATCGAAACAGATCACGATTGAACGGATAGAGTACACATCCCGTGAAGATGACTCTCGTGATAGTTAGTTGTTATTTACGTTTGCATCGATAGATCTGATCCCTCAAAAAAAGATACTCTCTCTTTCCTTTTGGGTTGGAAAGGCAGCAATAATAGCACCTTTTGACCACAGGACACTTTCATAAAGAGGATCACATCGCAAAACAGCACCAAAGGAATCTCAATCTCATACATAATAATAATGATGATAATGCAAAAAAGGACACATCCCATACCTTAACACAGACACAGATACACAAACACAGACCGGAATCCCCCAAATACTACTACTTTTGCTCTTATTTGACACCACCACCCACGTTATCAAACATACTTAATATAGAGAGCTATTAATCACCGCATTTTGCAAAGGACACCCCCAAACTCATCCATTTTTTCAATCCCATCCTTGACCTACTATGCCAAGACGACCGGAGGAGCTTCGGCTATGGGTTCCTCCTCGACGGGAAGCACATCAGCCAGTGCTGACTCCGCCACTGTGGCCTCTTCCACCGCCGGCGATTCCTCGAGTACTACTTGAGGTTCTGCCTCTGCCACTGCCTCCACCACCGGTACCTCCACCTCTGGCTCAGCCTGTTCGTACATTAAATTTTTTTAATGGAAACTAATGCAAAAAAAAATAAACTTTTTTTATTATTAAGAAATTAGTTTGTTAAAGAAAAAGTTAATGAATATTTGGGATATCCGATGTTATCATATTTGAAAAAAAAACACTCTATTTATGTACCAATTCAAAATTCCGCGGAAATTTATTGGATTATAATAGCTGACATGGATGTAACGCTTAAAGGATCTAAAAACCTATTTAGTCTCCATAATTTCGTTAGAATTTAGCATCATAAAAGTTGCTCAAGATTAGATGATGATAGTAAATCTCACCACCTCCGCCGCCGGCTCCGCCTCGGCTGGAGCTGCCTCCTCCACGGCGAGCGGGTCCTGAGAGGCCGGTGCCACTTCCTCCGCTACGGCGACTTCGGGCTCCTCCACCACCGGCACTGGAAGCGCTACTTCGGCAACAGTCGCCTCCTCGACAGCCACAGGCTCGGCCGGAGCTGGCACCTCGGCCACCGGAGTCGATTCTACCTGGAAGCAATGAAGGAAACCATGTGTCAGTGTAACTATCTCATTGATCGAAGAAAAACATCGAATTTATTATTTTAAGAAGTGGAAAATTATGAGAAGATCATGTACGTGCTGTATCCACATGCATGGGTAAAAGTAATTTCCTATATATCTTTGTGTGCATGGGTAAAAGTAAATTCCTCCAGAAAAAGGGTTTAATCTGACAATCAAATTAAACCCTTTTTCAGATCTCGACCGTTGGATCGCGATCCCTCTACTCCTACAGCAAACGATCCGCTTTAAATTAACGTATCGCATGCTAATAATAATGGTATAAGAAACACTGAGGCCAGTGGGAAAATACATGCTAATTGTGATGCTAGAGGAGTAGATCTCTAGGGGAAAATACATGCACGCGTGTTTGCGAGGTCTATGTTACCTCGACGCTGGCCATGGCGAGAGGACGGGGCTTGGAGGATGAGGAGAGGAGAGGAAGGTGATGAGAGGAGAGGGATGGAGTTGGGGAGAGTGTATGTGGTGGCCTCCTTTATAGGGAGGGGAGACGGGAAGAAGCGCACACTAGTCCAAACCATTTCCTTACAATAAGAACAATCTCGCGCATTTTCAGTGTCCCATATCCTCACATCGGTTTTGCTTACGATCCAAGTTAATATCTTATTGAATACAAATTTTAACATCCGTATCCGTATTTGAAAATATATAGACACAGAACATCATCGTAAATCCATATATCTGATTTAATACATGAATAAAAAAGGTAAATTTATTGATAATTGTTTGATAAATCTTGTACGTTTTTTTGTCGAGAAACAATGCATTTAATCGCCAATACATGTATATTTAAATAAAATTACAAAGTAACATTGTTTCTGTGGTAAATTAACATCGTGTACCCGCATTCAACGGGTGCTTACAAAAATTAAATAAATAATGAGTAGCTGTCGAAAACAAAGAAGAATCTGGAACATGCTTCGATTGATGTCGTAATCGCAAGTTGTAGAAAACAGAGAACAATGCATAATAATCACTAATTAATGACTAGTACCAAGTTGGTGAGGCTTTGGGACCCATCCTGGCAATGCTTGATGCTATCCTAATTTCGGTATTAGTGAATAAAAGTAATATGTTTTTAAAATATTATTACGATGAAATTTTTAATTGCAAAATCACTTGAACAGTACCCCATTAAGACCCTGTTTGGTTGGAGAATAGGCCTTGAAATAAGGGGTCAATCTCCTCTCGACACGGTTCCCAGTAGTACGACTATTCCCCATTATTCAATCTTATTTCACTCTTATTCCTATCTTTATCCCACTCTACCTATCTTTTTTTCACCTTATTCTCTTTATTCATATCCTCCAGCCGAACAAAAAATAGATCTTTATTCTCTTTATTCCCCATCCTTATTCCTGTTTATTCCCGAACCGAACGTACTTAGGGATCAGGGTTCTACCTCACCCGTTTGATCAGGGCATATATGTTACAAAGGGTAAATTTATACCGTTCACGGTGCAACTAGAAGGAATATAGGGGTCATTGTATAAAATACCAACATTTTACGGGAGAGCCAAAGCAAAAAATAATAACAAAACAACTTGTCCTCCAAGTTGCTAAATACCCCATTTTAAATCCTTCTCCCGTGCTTAGATGATGTTACCGCGATCCCACGTGGCGTCATTATATTGGATGTCGATTAAAGCTAGTGGGCCCAGCCCTAGCTGCTGGCGTGTAAAGCCGGAAAGGTGGGCCACGTGCCGTGGCAAGGTCGGTGCATCGGTGGGGCCCGGGAGGAATCTAATATTGAAGGCCGAGTTGGACGGCGATGAGCTGGTGGTGACGTGGCGGCACTTCGAGGTGCGATTGTTTGGCGTGGTGTGCGCGCGACAGCTCAGCTGGGGCCGCCAATAGCTGTCGGGAGGTCAGAATCCACGTGGTCACTGCCATGGGTAATTAGTACTGAGGCCCTTGTTTTTCTTAAGAAATGGCTCAAGCTTTGTTGGTTGTTTTAATTATATATATTTTTGTTTGGTTCCATAAAAAAGAATATTCGAGTTTGGTCCGACAAAGTTTTGTATATATGTTCGAGTTTGTCTTTGAAAAAAATTTCGACTTTGCCTAAATGAACAGGTTTAAAATTAGTTCGTAGGGAATCAAAATAAAATTTGAAGGCCCGTTAAATTTATCTAGGATTGAATAAATATTTTCGATATTTTCAAATGGGATACTAACAAGCTCGGTCGATTAACTACTTGTGAAAATAACGCCACGACCCCTACAATCTTACTCTTTATCACATGTGCCCATGTCCGAGCATTGGGGTATACTTACAAAGATCATGGGAGGCAAAGGTGTAATTTAACATGATTTTAAGGCTCGTGCTGTAAATATCCCAATCAGTAGACGGTGATCATGACTTCTTAAGCTGTAATTATTACTTGGAATAAAAATTGCCGATTTATTAAAATTAAAATTGGCCAAATTGCCAACATCAAGATATTTGCATTTCAATCTAAATCGGAGTATTGAACATTATTGCCATTTTCCTGATATTTTCTATTCTAATGAGAAGATCAATCTTTATTACATGGAAAAAAAGAAAGAGAATTATGGCTTACGCGCGTGAAAGCCTTTCTATGGCTGTTCAAGAAGAGCATAATCTTGACTGGAGATCGACTTGCTTGATTTGTTCAGTCAACCGATTGGGCTTGTATGCGATGTACATGTGAGGTGGAAGATGCGGATCACCATTTCTTTGATTGTGGGAGCTTTTTGGGAGGTTAGTGTAGATGGTGTGATTAGGTTCTGGGAATCCATTGGAGCGGACTGGAATGGTATGGAGATGGATAGATCGAGCTGTCTAGCTATGATTTAGGCGATTTAGCTTGTCGGGAATGATGCGATTTTCCGTCAAGAGCGATACTACAGAGAGAATACCATTAAGCATGCTAGAGCGTTAACCGAACGTTGGAACATGCAATCTAACTTTGGTAACCGGTTTGTTTATAAGTGTGTATTCTTTTGGTGAGTAATGGTGAAATTTTTTGGGTACAAGGCTTTTTTAAAAAAAAAATGACATTGCATCTTAGGGCCCGTTCGGTAGGAGAATAAGCAGGAATAAGAATGGGGAATAAGGGGAATAAGGGTCTATTCTCCGTTCGGCTGGAGGATAAGAATAAAGAGAATAAGATAAAAATAATGGTAGGTAAGGTGGGATAAAGATAGGAATAAAAGTGAAATAAGATGAAATAATGGAGAATAGTCGTACCATGGGAACCGTGTTGAGGGTTTATTCCCCTTATTCATTCTCCCCCTTAACCTCCTACCGAACACGCCCTTAAAGTTGAAAGTTTAGTACTTTTTAAATTTGAAATATAAGGTACACGAATCGAGACAAAGTTGGGAGTTCTTTTTGTAACTTGCCCATTCAAATATTGAGAGTATTATATATTATTTAGGAGAAGTTCAAGGGCGTATTTGCAAAAAAAACTAAACATCTAATGCCTTAAATGTGATGTGAAAGGATAGAGCACAAGGATTGTCAGAGCACCGAAAGTAGAAGCATGGCTGTGTAGCACCAATCCAATACTTCCAATCTCTCGATCGAATTTAAATCCAATATTATATAGAAATTTTATATAAGAATATTATATAGGAATTCTTACCTCACAAATCTTATAAATTTGTAAATTACCTTCTCTATCTATCTTTGAAACAACGTAATTCCTCTCTTATTTTGTAAACTTTGTTAACTCTTATCTCATAAAGCTTGTGGTTAATCAGTTTGCAGCTCGTGAGAGTTCTTGAGGTAATTTACGGGATCGATGGGATAATTACATTATGCAAAAAGTCATAGAGGAAATTTAACAAGTTTCTAAGGTTCGTGGGGGTAAAATCCCTATTATATATACACAGTCACATAGAGAGAGAGAGAGCCGTGAAGGTTTTTAAGATATACAAACTTAGGATTTTTATACTACCAGCTCTTTAATATTTGTCCAATTACACTTTAATCCTTTTGATTTTTGTAGTTACAATATGGACCATGTTTACTCTATTTTAATTCAATCCATATGGCCTTTACCGAGGTTGTGGTGTAAGAGTTGGTAAGATCACATGTGTCATTGTGTAATTTTCAAAGGTAACGTATAACTTTTTTAAAGAAAAAGGACCCCCATCGTCTAGGCGTATGCCCAGAAAATTTCACCACTAATCACCAAAAGAATACACACCTGTAGGCCAGTTACCAAAGTTAAATTACATTATCCAACGCTCTGTTAACACTGTAGCATGCTTAATGACATTCTCTCCATAGCATCGCTCTTGATGGAAAATCACATCATTCTTGGCCAACCAAATCACACCACAGCTCGATCTTAACATAGCATCGCTCCACAGCTCGATCTATCCATCTCCATGCCATTCCAGTCCGCACTAATGGACTCTCAGCACCTAACCGCACCATCTATACAAACCACACTATTCCTAAAAAGCTCCCACGCCTTCTGTGAGCTCCCACACCTAAAAAAAGATGATCCACATCTTCCACCTCACCCGCACATCGCATACAAGCCGGATCAGTAGACTGAACAAATCGAACAAGTCGATCCCCAGTCAAGATTCTGACCCTCCTGAACATCCATAGAAAGACCTTCACGCACGTTGGAACCTTCCATTTCCCGATCCTTCTACAATCCGTCGTACATCCTCCCGAGTCAAAAACCACTGGCACCTTCAAAATCTTGTATGCCTTGCCAACCGAGAATACCACCTCATCATGCCTTCTCCAGCAGTCTCATCACTCAATAGGTCCAGCCACATTATCCAACTCCGCCAGCAATATCATCTGCTCTTCCATGTGTTGGTCCGATAGCTCAAATCGAAATCTAGGGAAGGAGTGTCTATCCTAAATATGTTGTATTAAAAATTATGTTTAGGTTTTAATTGGAAAACCTATTAATTACAATTGACATTAATTTGGTTTCAATTGGGAAACCAAATGGTTTAGAGGGAAAGTTGGGAATCTCCAAATTTTAAACATGGTTGAGTTTGGATGGAAGTTTAGTACCATACCTTAGAGATCTAAACTTTTGGTGGACTTATATATGAGTCCACACCCCAAGCTCTTGTAGCAATAGTAGAGAGGAGGAATGGAGGACCACACACGCGCGCGCGCACGCGCCGCTCCGCTCTGGCTCGGGCTCGGGAGAGTCAACTCGGATCTCGATACTTTTGCTGCGGGTTTCATTTGGATGTTAATCGCGATCGCATTGGGAATCACCGCGCGCTAAGGCACCCGAGCCCCTCTTTTTATATCCCTCACCCGACGCCCCCGTCTCTCTCTCTGGTTCTTCCTCTCACGGACGAACGTCTCCCTCTTTTTCTCTCGGCTGCAGTTCTCTGAGGTGCAATCGAGGACGATCCCGTTGGTGTGCGCGGCGAAGATCGTGAGCCGTCGTATCCTGGGAGCGGATCGTCAGTACCCTACGCACCGGTATTGTGGGGGCGATATCTTTTCATGGACGCTTCGGTGACTTCTAAACTAATCTTTATTTCATTCTGGTTGTCGCAATATGTTTATTGCTTTACTCTTTCTGGATCATGCCCTTATTTATGTTTCCGTTCATTTAATTGGTTCCTGTTTGCATATTATAATCGGATAATGATTGGGAAACATACGATTAATATAATCGTATTCGGTGTTGTTTCTCTGTTAATTCATTTGGATCCGTTGATTTATTGTTTAATATATGCATTGGTACTCTTATTAACAACAAAATATTCGCCACAGAGCAACACGGGTCCACCGTCAAGGTCTTAGGGTCATATAAAAATCTCGAGCATATAAAATCTTGTCTATCTACACCATAACCCTTGTAATATTTGAAATCGTGACATCAAATCCCGATTTCGATGGCAGTTGATCAAGGTCTAGAAAGGACAATTTAAGATAAGTTCGTTGATGTCATCTTAAATTTTGGGGAGATGGGTCGAAAAATATTTCTTTCAAAATTGATACCCCAAGTTCTTGAATTTTAAGAACTAAATTGCAAAAAATGGCTCCAAACTTTACGTTGATTTCCCATTAAGAGCATCATCTTTCAAATGTGACAGATAGAGGTCTGAAATTTCAACTCTAGGATTTAACATCGACATAAAGGGTCGGTGAAGCTTACATAGGCTTGTACCTGAGATGAAATGACAAGATTATGCTCCTCTTCGTCACACTTGAAAGTTGGGGCTTTTTACTGAGAATCGTCGTATAGTTGGAGCCATTTTTTAATATTTACTCTTAAATATAAATACAATTTCATTTTAAGCTAAAGGGTTTTTATCACTTGTATCATTCTTAGCTTCTACAATATCATTTTTTTGGAGTATTTGATGTATCCCTATCTTCTTTCTAAATTCACAGTTCTATCCTTTCTTTAAGGTAAAGTAGGGGCATAACTGATATTACAAAAGAAAAGAATTGTGAATTTCGTAAGAAAATAGTGGCACAACTGATATTCCAAAAAAAGAGAGACATAATTGATATTGTTGAAATTAGAAAAAGAGAGCCACAAATGATAAAAATTCTAAACTAAAGATGTCCGAAGATTTGACTCAGCACCCCATCATACGTACTAAAATATCAATATATCATGGCCTCTGATGTCCAAAAGTTGAGGTATAGTAGTTTATAATATTACAATGGATAGTGAGATGGCTGATCCCGTGAGATCCAAAATCTGTGAGAGCACGAGAGGATTGATTCTACACCGCTAGATTCTGTCATCTCTCTCATCGTTGATTGCAGGAGGAGAGAGAAGAGCAGAATCTAGTGATCCGGATTCACTGGTCTCATACTCACAGATTTTGGCTCTTACATGATCAGCTTCTAGGTAGTGATGTGATACAAAGATTATATGTTTGTGGTATAATTGGGCAGGATATTAGGAGTCATTGTATAATTTCTCATTTTTACAATTTAAAACCATAACCCTAAAATCTCGTCCAATTTTACACATAATGATCACTCTAATATTTCTAATTATATACACGACCGTTCATACATGTGCCCTTATACACAGGGGTTATTGTATAATTGGAGAAGATTTTAGGGGTCATGGTGTAAATATATCCACAAGGGTCCATACGCTTTCAATACATGGGCAAAAAAACACATTGCAAGCATCCAACACACAAAATACCTGAGGGTGGACTGCAAAAGGGACCATTTGCCACTCTATCAAAAACTAAGTGCCATCCAGAAAGGGTATGTTTTGGTTGGTGAGATGAGTTGAGTTGGATCTACAGATAGAAAACAAATGCAAATATATCTGTATTTGATCGCTAATGTATCCATGGTATATAAATTTCGATATATATATATATATATATATATATATATATATATATATATATATATATATAGGGTTGATGGGGATGCCCCCTAGGGGCAGCCAACATGGCTACCCGCCCCATTTTTGGGCAATTTTTTTTATTTTTTTTGAAAAATATCGTCATGTATATCATCCCTATATCCCTTCTATATGCCATTCGAATTTCGTCAGAAACAGAGACTCCTACGGCCTCCATTTAGACAGGGTCGATTTAAAAGATCATGCGACCGTAAAAAAAATGACGTCTGGATGGAGGTCGTAGGAGTCTTTGTTTCTGACGAAATTCGAATGGCATATACGAGGGATATATGGATGAATATACATGATGATATATTTCCAAAAAAATAAAAAAATTGCAAAAATGAGGTGAGGGCAAACATGTTGGCTGCCCCTACGGGGCAGCCCCATTTTTTCCACATATATATATGGTTAAATGGGACTACCCCTTGGGAGTAGCCAACTTGGCTACTCCCACCCATATTTTTCCCTCATTTTTTATTTCTTTGGAAAATAAAAATTTGTGTATTCATCACTATATCTCTCTAACATTCTATTAAAGCTTCGTCAGAAACAGAGACTCCTAGGCCTTCCATCCAGACGTCATTTTTTTAACGGTCGCAGGATTTTTTAAATCGACCATGTTTGGATGGAGGCCGTAGGAGTCTCTGTTTCTGACGAAATTTTAATAGAATGTTAGAGGATATAATGATGAATTACAAATTTTTATTTTCCAATAAAAATAAAAAAATGAGGGAAAAATAGGGTGGGAGTAGCCAAGTTGGCTAATCCCAGGGGGCAGCCCCATTTATCCCATATATATATATATATATATATATATTATATATATATATATATATATATATATATATATATGGGATAAATGGGGCTGCCCCCGGGGAGTAGCCAACGGGGCTACTCCCACGCCTATTTTTCCTCTATTTTTTTATTTTTTTGGAAAATAAAATTTTGTATATTCATCGTTATATCCCTCCAACATTCTATTTAAATTTCGTCAGAAACAGAGTCTCCTACGGTCTCCATCGAGATAGTGTCGATTTAAAAATCCGGTTACCGTTAGAAAATGATTGTCTCGATGGAGGCCGTATGAGTCGCTGTTTCTGACGAAATTCGAATGGTATATAGGATGGATATAGGAATGAATATACATGGCGATATTTTTCAAAAAAATAAAAAACATCGAAAACGGCGCGGGGACAGCCAAGTTGGCTGCCCCAAAAGGGCAGCTCCATTAAACTCTATATATATATATATATATATTCTTCTAAAAATAGATACGGATATGGATATCATCTTAGTATCTGTAAACATTCACATGTGTATTCGTATATTATATATAAATATAGTGTAACTTTATTTATAATTGTGCACAGCAAAATTTCTTGGCTTCCTTTCAACATATCGATATTATTGTTAAGAAATAAATACATTTATTATATTTATTTTATGTGTTAACCATCATATACATCTGTATTTAAGTTAGTCAGTAAAGTACTTTTGTTGTTATTCATGCATGATTCATGTTTGATTTATATCTTTATATTTTAAGGGTATGGTTATTCATTTTTAATATCAGGACTTTTATCCTGGGATAAAGTGAACGTATTACAATTACATCATCTGTTATGTCTCTACAGTATTTATCCTTTTCTTATCTTCAAACCAAGTGAATGAGAATGAAGAAAAATTCCCCTCTTATTTTGTATTCATCCTGAGGATGAAAACTGTTGTTTCCATATCCTTATCTTTTTTAAAATCCGGATATGAAATCGAATACGAACATCACACGGATGTGTAAAATGTAAAAATCATATCCTCAGAATACAAATAGGAATGCAAAACGAATATTAATAATTCAGATTTGAATATTTGACAAACGAATTACAAATTAATATACAAATATTATACATGTCCAAATTTACTTAAAAGCTATAAGCATTTTAGGTTCATACCAATTTCCAATGTATAAAAAAGTATATTAAATAATAGAATAATGAATATGTACATAAAGTAACTAAATAAAAAAAGAATCTTAAAGATATAATTAAATAATAAAAGAAAGCTTCCCAAACTTGTTTTTTGTGTGTCATGTAAATATTGATATCTTGCATAATTTAAACATTCATAGTGAGATGCAGACAACAATAGAGATATAACAAGGAATTATTGCGTGAGGGATTTACATCATGACCCTTGAAATGAAACCTTATTCAATTGCCTCATAACCTTGTATTCTTTATAATTACACTGCAGCCCTTGCAATCCTACTCTATCTTTTTAGGGGAAAAGGTGTTACGTCGTGAAGACGTACATCAAAAAAAACTATATATATTCACAAGTTTAGAACAAAGTTACAAGAGCCAGCATCCTGAAGGACTATAACATGAACCAAAATATTTTCTACATTAAAGTCTATCCCTTTCTGAACACACACCATTTCTAGCAAGCCACAAAGCCCCGAGGATAGACACCACACGAATCATGTCCCTCATCCTCATACTATCAGAAGGTCCTAGCTATGCCCATAATTGCCCAACATCCTCAACAACAACATTTGGAATTCTAGCATCAACCCAAATCTGTGAGATTTTGGACAAGAGAAGAAATCTTGTACAAATGCCATCCACCCCTCTTAAGAGCCAGGCTCGCCTAGCCCCTGTTACCAACCGATCTCGTCCAAACAACCAAAGAAAAATCTTGACTCTCTGAGGGATCCTCAAACCCCCATATAAGCCCCGGTGAATTCATGACGATGCCCTGGTCGAAAACAAGTAGAGTATATAGCTTCTTGTAGGCATTCCTCACTGAAAAGAGACCATCACACCAATGCCAATGGTCCCTTCCCCCGGTCAGTCCCATGATGCATGAGATGGACTCAGTGAGTACAAGAGATCTACCACCCGCTGGTCGAAGAGCTCAAAACAAAAATTTGGAGACCAAGTCCCTTAGACCAAGCCTCCGCCACTAGCAAGTTGTTGTCTGCTGCCAATGCAAAAAGATTGTGGGTACCGAGACGCAAGGTCCCCATGTACAGACCAGTCATCTTGCAAAAGCGGAAAAAGCGACCATCACCCACCACAGGCGCCAAGTAGCTAGCGACCTGTGGTGGGACTAAACAAATCCCTCTCCAGAAGTTTGAAAGCTTGTGTCCCCGTCGTGGATACCATTGAAGGTCCATGGAGATCCCATAAATTCTCCTCTATACAAGACAGGCTAGGTCAGAGCCATCACCCCGAATCCGTGTGATCCACTTCGCAAGTAATGCCTATTTGTAACATCCAACTTCACACCGCCCAGGGCCCCCATCCTTCCTCAGAAGAGCATCACTGTCTTCCAACTGACCAATGCAAGACCCTGATCACAACCAGAATTCGTCCAGAAAAAACGTCTCATCAGGGTCTCGAGTATGTGACGCATGCCAGTAGGGATCAACCTAGAAGATAGAAAGAATGTCGGTATCGCAGACAAGACCGCCTTCAACAGAACAAGGCGTCCGCCACGCGACAAGCAGTTGGCCCTATGCTGGTTTATAAGGCTCATGGTATAATTTACAAAGGCCGTGGTGAAATGACAAAGATAACAAGGATTATTTGCGTGATTAGGCTACATTTTAAGGGCCACAACGTAAAAATCCAAAATATAAAGATGAAAAGAATCCTCTGACACTAATCTTAGGTACGCATTTCTCTGTGTTATGCGTTTCTATGTAGTGTCAAAATTGGGATACTGGATCCGATGTTATGGTAAAAGCTGGTGATCGTATCCTTTTCCTGTGATGTTCATTGGAAATGGATTCTCCTGCAGCAAGGATGCAACAGACTCTGCTGTGACCTTTGGAATCGTTCGATCATGATCGAGCAGTTCCCACGAATTCCCACTGTGTGGGCCCGGATCAAGGGAATTTGTGGGAATCGCTCGATCGTGATCGAGCGATTTCAAGGATCACAACAGAGTCTGTTGCATCCCTTGCTGCAGCAGAGGATCCATTCCCATGTTCATCATCCTCTTTACACATCTATCTATCTCTATCTCTCTCCTCCTATTAATATCGAATCCTACAGCCAAACCACGAGCAATCAACAGAGAAGCACTAAGATATATGTCGAAAACCCCTATCTGTGCAGCTAGGGAAAGATGGTGAGTAAAGAGATCAAATTCACAAGAAAATGGGAAGAAAGAATACACTAATCGATAGAGCTACATCTACCTCTCTCGAAAATAATATTGTAAAGTAAGATGGATAAACACCATACGTCCATGCGCACGTGCATACACACACGCACGCATGTGCGCACATGCATATATAAATATAGATGTGCATATGCATATGTCTATATGTATATATGCATGCATGCATCATGCATGCATGTACGCTGGGCCGTCCCTGAGGTAGTTTCCGAGTGCAATGGCCCATGGTCCATCAACTTCAGGAGCTCATTTTTATATGTATTCAACTTTAGTTTAGAAAAAAAATTGTTATATGTCCTAATGAGACCTTGTAGAATCAAATTTTTAGAAAACAACTCACCAAAAAATAGGCCCTTGTGGAATCGAATTTCTCCATGAAACAATTAATTGAAAAATGAGGTCTTATAGAATCGATTTTTCGATAAAACACTCATCGAAAATGAATCCTTATATAATCGAATTTTTAGTGGAAAAATTCATGCTAAAGTCAAAATATTAATGGAATTATATAAGGGTGCATTGTTCATCGAAATTTTTATAAGGATCTATTTTTTTTCTTTTGCCTAGGGCCCACGAAATCTCGGGAGGCTGCATTGCATGTACGTACGTACATATGTAATAGGGTTCAGTAGTATGCACTAAGATACATGTAAATCTACTTGCACCAGTGCCATAAACATCCAATTTTTTTCGATTTTTTTGAAATAAATCCTTGGGGGATTTAGATCACAATATATTACAATGACGCCATTCAATTCAACTTATTTCGAGGCTTTTAACTTATCTATTAAGACAATTAAATTTTAATAGTATCAAAATTGCTGAAATCGACCCCTTTAGATAGACATGTTACGAATGTCTACTTTACGTAAAATTTGAAACAAATAATTCATTTAATATTATAAATAAATCCCCAAAGATTCATTTAAAAAAATCTTAAAAGTGGACATTTGTGACACAGGTGCATATAAACTTACATGCACATTGGTTCATACCCCAACCCTATATATATATATGGGTTAGGAAAATGGATCGACATGGATCACAAATAAATCGGATCTTGAAAATCTTCATAGATTAATCCAACACCTTTTGAGGAGGTGCTATCATGTATAAATTGGACTTCCTTTCCACCCTGAGGTTTCAAGGCAGCACACGCTGACTTAGAAGTAGTTTGTCGATGATGGGGCTCTATTACAATCACTGTTGTAAAAATCTTCCGACTGGTCCGGCTAGTAGGTCCGACCGGTCTAGTCAGTAGGGTGTCCGACCGAATATTGATTAACTCCGACTAAGTCGACTAGTCGATCGATTTTTGCTTGCAGATACCATATTTTGTATTTTTTGTACTTTTTTTAAAGCAAACTTATTCTAATATACTTAATGTTTTTATTTAAATTCAATTACTTCTTTTCTTTCATTATGATAATATAAAAAATGTACAAATCTATGTAAATATATAAAAATATACATATAAAAACAATTCATATATTTAAAATAATTAAAATTTTCAAAGCTGATTAAAGCCCGATTAAATCCGATTAGTCGTCTGATTGACGATTAATCCTTAGTCAGTGGCCCAACCGATCGAGTACCGACTACCGATTTTTGCAACCTTGATTGCAATTGTCACCCCGACTAGACCGACTAGTTGATCATAGTATGCTATTTGGTGGACTGATCAAATAGGATAACTCTGACCAACTAGCTGGCCGGCTAAAGGAAAATATTTCATTATTATTATTTTTGGATTTTTCTTATTTTTATTTACTGTCGATTAAAAGCTACATGTGTATAGTTTGATTGTAATTCATGTGTTAATTAGTAATCATACATATATAAATATATAAGATTATATGTTTCACACATATATTTTGCATTTAAAGTAATTGAAAATACACAATCGAATATTTCAAAATTAGCCAGTCAGTTACTGTTTTTTCTTTGTTCGGTGACACTTCCGACTGAATATTGAATATCGATTTTGCAACACCGCATCGGAGTTCGCGTTGGGATATCTTTATAAAAGAATAGGAGCTTTGCGAAATTAATAGGAGGTGACAGGTTCTATGCCATATTCCTAGAGTGCGCTTGGGTTGAGGGTTACCCATCATCTTCAATACAATCGCATCACAACTACTCACTTTTCCAAACTTCAATATAATCACATCACACCACACCCTCTCAATCATAAACTTTCTTTCCAAACACCAAAGCATAAAAACATGTTACCCGCCCCCATAACATCTATCCAAATGCACCCTACGTGTTTCCTATCTATGTCCTCACTGGAGGGGTGAGGAAAATATGAGCCCCAAACATAGAAGTTGAGCATCTAGATAGCTACTTGAAGAGCTAACACTTGCATGCAAAGTGAATGTCATAAAAGGGGGTAGTTTATTAAGAAATGGAACGTCTGCTGCAATGGGAAGCCCAGCAGACTATGCAATACTCATTTGAGCCGCTCGATCTTGATCGAGCGGTTCACGTGATTTTGAACTTTTTGTGAGCCTGTACCGTGCAAAATCGCGTGAATCGCTCGATCAAGATCGAGCGGCTCAAATGAGTACTGCAGAGTCTGCTGGCTCCCCATTGCAGCAGACGATTCATTCCTGGTTAATTAAATGTAGTGGGGTGCTTTCCACCTTTTCCACTTTTCTTCGGATAAAATTTAAAAAAAAATGGTGGGAAAGGATGGCTCATCATTAGCATGTGTGCATATTTTGTAATCAAAGGCCTCAATAGGCCAAATATTGATACCTTAGACCCGGTTTACTATATCTTAATATTTTGAGATATACAGGTCTAGGTTCCTATGTCTTTTAAACATTGCGAGGATAAGCTAAGATAGTTTAGCATGGATGGAATCTTCACATGGATTGGTAATGCACATGTCGTTACCAGCTAGGCATCTCTAAGGGTGTCTATTGAGTTTAACGAGTCGAGTCAACCCTAACTCGCACTCGAACTCGATAAGAAAACATGGGTTCGAACTCGGACTCAATAAGTTTCGAGTCTTGAAATGCTGGCTCAAACTCGAACTCGTCGATTTCAAGTTCGCTCAGGAGCCTCTTAGCGAGCCCTCAGCGCCTTGAACTCGAACTCATGAGAGATCCAAGCAAAAATCCAATCGAAATATCAGAACCACATCTACGGATCACAAAAACAAAGAAATGAGAGATGGACGATTACTTATACTTGCACTGGCCGTGGGAACAGACCTCAGCCCGGTACTTGATCTTGCAGGTGTCGAGTGGGTAGAAGATTGTGGTGTTGAACAGTGCCCCCACCGGCCTGAATGTGGCCTCTAACATGGACTCAAGAATCCAGATCCACCCCCATCGAAAATTCTAGGGCTCGAAGGTGTAGTGCGCTAGTGTGGTGGTGCTTAGGGTTGAAGGGTTAGGATTGCGGCAATAGGGATAGGAGAGGGGACCATAGGGCTCGAAACCGTGTTCATGCGAGAGCGGAGTCTTGGAAAGGGGAATTTGGAAAGAGAGGGGGAATGGAAAATGCCTTAAAATTATATCGAGTTATCGAGTTGAGCACGATCCAACTCGAGCTTGACTTGATAACCGTAATGAGCCACAAATCCAACATGAGCTCTAGCACGTTAGGTTCCTGAATCTGGTTCACGAGCTCTTAACAAGCTGAACCCGAGTTGAGCTCATCGAGCTAGAGCTTTCCTGACATCCCTATGCATACGTTCGATGGCGTTTAAGCTTGAAATCATAATATATCATCCTTCACTTACCACATATTGGAACATCTCTCATAATATTACCACTCAAAGTACTATAGGAAAATAATTATGCTTAGCGCTCCTCCGAATACAAACATTTTGTCTAATTAGAAGGCCAGAATTACAAACGATGTCACATATCGAAGGCTCTGTCTTCAAGATGAAAATAGGTCGGATATAGCTATTTTCATATCCATACTCACTTCGCCTATATTGAATAAAGATACATATATAAGTCGGGTATGAATTGAGAGAACCATATCCTAACATTATCAGAACGATTAAGAATCGAATAATCATCAAATACGAATATAGATCAAATAAAGATCAAATATGAATCAAATAAATACCAAGTATGAAGTGATTTTAAAAATATACCATAACAATACATACAATATAATAAAAATATTTAGCCAGTAAATAAAAGCTATAGTTTCAGGGTTGTTCTATAGATATAGTCATCAAGGGGATGAAGCTTTCTTGAGGATTATCCTATTACAAATCTTATGAAGTTGTCGAGGCAAAGAGATGTAGTAGTTGCTAGAAATTGCAGGATGCATGGAATTTGAGTTTAGCTTAGTTGTTTACTAAATACAGTGTTATATATACATGTACATTTATATGTATATATATACACACACGTATATGCATATGTATAAATTATTATTTTATATTCAGATATTCAGATCGTAATCCTAATCTTTTTATTACCATATCCATATACGGATTTTTTTTACGAATGATATCCGTATTCGAAATCATATTCGCTCCGTATTCAATTTATATTCGAATAGGGGTATCCATATTCGGTTATTTTCCGAATATCATCAGCATATATTTGAATATTTCCATATCCTTTTTCATCCCTATTTGTCTGGCAAAATAACTCCAAAACCACATCCAAACAGTCAGGTGCAACACATAATGTGATATCTAGACTTTCTAGGTTGTTATAAAATATGAAGAATGCGGAAGCGATTGATAATCAGAGCATAAACAAGAAAGATCAAACATGAAAACACCATGATTTTACGTGGAACCCTACTCCGTGAGGAGCGGGATGAAACCATGGGAGAAGCCCTCAAAGGGGCATGCTATGCATTCCTTTTTCTCAATGAGTATAGGGGGTGTGAGGCTCCTTATATAGCCCCACGGACAGACCCAATAGTGATTGCTCCCCCATGTGGTACTAAACACATGGGTGGACTCTTTTCTTTTCCAACACTCCCCCTCAAGTTGGTAGCTGGAACAGCTGCAACTTGCAATAATAAAGAAAAATATACATCATTACATCTTCACTTGAAATCACCACAATAAAGCGTATGTATCCGCAATTGGTAGACAAACCCGTTTGCTGATGGGTATATCAGGTCACCGGAACGTATCTCTGTCGTGCCTGGAAGATCACCGGACTGTCTCTGTCGTGCCTGCATGGTCACCGGATCTCTGTCTCAGTCGTGCCTGCGGGTCACCGGACAAACTTTGTCTCTGTCGTGCCTTTAAGAAAAACAAATCCAGCGCAGAGTCGATGTCGAGGATAGAGACACCACGACGAAGATCGATGCACAGTGAAGATGGCTTGATATTCTGTGAAATCTGGAGTGTTTGGTCTATCAATCAACGGTGTAGGATGCATATGGCTTTTACTCCCCCTTTCTCCCAAACTTGTGAGAATAATGAAAAATAATAAACAAGTTGGGAGAAGAAAACATGAATCACATTTTTTTTATGCGTACGACTTTTCCTTGTACACGACTTTTTTTCTTTTTTTCTTTTTTTTGAAAATGTACGGTTTTTTGTATTTGTACTTTTTTTCAGACATTCTCTCTCTCTTTTTAAATTTCTCAGCATCCCCTTTTTCTGGCCCTTAACAATAGCCATAATGGTTTTTTTCGTTGCACCATTGCTGGAGACTGGTGGGCTCAAAAAAATTTTTTTAATAGACCAACGCCCCTCCTGAGCACTAACCCTAAACAGGGCTTCATATCGCAACAGCCACCCCCGAAGGGGTTCTGTATTTAGCCGCCCCATATGCCGCCGCCGCCGATAAGCTCCCACGGGGAGCTCTGGGAATTGCGCATGCAGCGCCTAGGGCTTCGTGGATGGCGCGGTAAGGGACCGCAGCCTGATGCGCGATGAGTTACGCCGCACTGAAGCGGCTTTGACGAGGATCGCCTGGCAGGAGCGATGCGCGATCGGAGAGGAAGAAGCGGAGGAGCCCGCCGCCACCGAAGATGATCGAGCGCCTGGAGCATCGCGAGAGGAAGGAGGGTGTCATGGCGGCGCGCCTGGAGCGACAAGGATGAGAGGCGCCGCCTGGGGTCGCTCGCGAGGTGGAGAAGAAGCCTCCGTCTGGGATGCGGAGCCTTGGGCTGCTGCCTGGGCGATGCTGCGTTTGCCTCCAGGAGGGGATGGGCACATGGAGGCCACCGCTAAACTGGGGGGCTGGAGGATGCGCATCGAGTCTGGAGGCACGAAGACGAGGCAGCGAGGGCTGCTGCATGCGGTGAGGGCAGGCGGGCTGGAGGTTGGAGGGATCTCCGTCTGGGTCTGGACTTGATGGGGATGGGCCCTATCGCCGCCGGATTTGGGCGTGATGAAGCCGACGACCTTCTGGTCACGGATACAACAGCATGCCACCCGGCGTGATGCCGCCTTGAATGTTAGGGCTCACAAAGGAGCCCTTGTAGATGATTTGCAGCAATGAGAACAACGACGAGAGATTCTGTGGGTTGAATACCTTCTTGCCTGTCGTTGCAATCGAATTGGGGTTTCAAAAGAAAGCCTAGAGCCTGATCTGGAACAGGAGCTTGAATGGCACAAAACTGAATCTTCAAAAACATCAATCTTTCTTCATGAACAAGAACTTCAAGAATCGAATCTCGAATACAAAAATAAAGAATACAAAACTCCTCAAGAATCGATCCGCTCTGATACCATGTTATAAAATATGAAGAATGCGGAAGCGATTGATAAACAGAGCATAAACAAGAAAGATCAAACATGGAAACACCATGATTTTACGTAGAACCCTACTCCGTGAGGAGCGGGATGAAACCACGGGAGAAGCCCTCAAAGGGGCATGCTATGCATTCCTTTTTCTCAATGAGTACATGGGGTGTGAGGCTCCTTATATAGCCCTACGGACAGACCCAATAGTGACCGCTCCCCCATGTGGTACTAAACACATGGGTGGACTCTTTTCTTTTCCAACATAGGTATCTAACCCAAATTTCAATGGTGCATGACTAGTCCTTTGCAATACCTAATTATGTTTATCTAAGACAACATGGGAGAACGCATTACATGCATGACCAAGTAGGGTATCACATCCACATGGCGATATACAATAATTTTTGAAACGCGATATTCATGCATCCAAATTTTGACATGATCACGAAGGAAGCATCCCTAATAATTATAGCTCATGTGAATAGTGTTGCATAACTTTAATGATGAAATAAAGGCTTTAGTTTGTGCTTTAGCAAGTAAAGAATGCAATGACAAAAGATGAGATGACGAAGATAAAGCCGCAATCACGTTGATGGATCTATGAGAAGCTACATAGACATGGGGCATGTTTGGTTGCTGGATTGGACTGGGTTAGGTTGAGGTCCATCGGTGTACCCCTCCTTCCAACCCTCTCAATCCTCCTCACAGTTTACTAATTCACAGGAGTACAGTTTACTATTCACAGTGTACCAGGGGTACCCCAACCCAACCCAACCCAGCCACCAAATAGGCCGGAGTTTTAATGCACAAAACTAAGGGCGGAGAGAATACCAGAACAAGCTGGAGAGAGAGAGGTATGAGTATTCCTTTAATTTATTAAATAAGAAAGTTGCATTGTAAACCTCTCATATGCATAGCATACAATTCCAACTCGAATTAAGTCCTTAGAATAAATCAATTAATTTACTCGATTTCAAACGACTATTTCGCTCCAACTGACCGTTAGACTTTTATCAATCGACTACTTCGACGATCATGGACGATGGACTTAATAATCACTAGATCAACGACAACATTTGGACAACCAACCAACCGATTGACCACTCTGAATAACAACTAATCCCGCGTTCATCTGACTCAGGAAAAATTAATCGATTTTTCCTAATGTCTATAGATGTTTTAAAGTTTGCTAAAATAGACTGACTAGACCAACTAATAAACACGAGTAGTTGAGTTGGGGGAGTGCCCGACCGAATAGGGTTATTCCGTTGATCACACCTAGGGATGAGCATGGGCCGGGTTGGGCCGGGCCCTGAAGGGCCCAGGTCCAAGCCCATTTAAAAACTTCAGGCCTTGGGCCAGGCTTAGGCCCGTAGATCTTTCTTTGGTTCGGCCCAAGCCCAGGCCCGACCCAATTCCTATGGGTCGGGTTTGGGCTGGGCCGGCCCATCTCCACCCATTATAGATTATTAACTTTGAGTTTTTGTTTAAAGTCAATCTCAATTCAAGTTAGACGCGTCAAAATTGCTTAAAACATATGCCATAATAATTGTGAAACAACTAAAACTCAATTCTACCAGAGATGATTTCTCATTTTATACAAGTGAACTCAATGTTATATATCATAAACATTTCTCAATACAGAAATTGAAAGAGTGGACCAAACTTACACAGTTAACAAAAACAGGTGCACCAGGCACTGCATGTTAAAAAAATGGGTATAATGCCCATATTAGGTAAAGTTTCAATAACAGAAAATATTCTGAAGGAAAAAAATAAACACTAACAAATTCAAGAATAACCAGTATAATCTAAACCATAGACTAATTAAGGAAAATTAATTCTGAATTGAATACTATGACCATCAACTCATATATCTCACAACTGAATTTCTTGATTTATAATCACTGTATGAAGACAGGATACACGAACAGAGTGTGCATGCAATAGATGAGAGTTTCAAGGCGTGTAGGATATGGGAAGGGTTTCGCCCTCCTCGGGCTGGGCCCTTGGGCCGGGTCGGGTTGGGCCGCCAAACCCGAGCCTGGCCTAAAAATATTTTGGGCCTAAATGTTGGGCCCGAGCCCGGCCCGATGTTAGTTTGGGCTTGGGCCGAGCCGGGTTTTTTGGGCTGGGCTTCGGGCTGGGCCGGAATTCAGCACGATGCTCATCCCTAATCACACCAACTGCTTTGGCTAATCAGACTAGACAGTCGAGATTTTTTGACAATTGTTTGTATTTTTATGATTTCTTAAAAGCATCTAAGATGATTAATGCTTGAAAATGTCTCTTACTGCAATCTATATATTTTAAGGTAGTAAGGATTTATCTCTTGTACTTTTATTGTACGAGATATACCCACTTAAATGGTCTGGTGTGCAGTGTACCTACCACTCAAAAGACCAGAGTTCAAACCCCCTCTTGTAGAAAGCTGCATTAGGTAGTTGACAACCAGCATAAAATATAGTCAAATTTTTTAAAATGGATTTCAGCAAGAACTTCTGAATTGGCACCATGCGGTTCTAGAAACTCTAGAATCCAAACTTCTCTTCTGAAGGAGGGCTCTCACAAATTGGGCATCTCGTATAATACAAGTGGCAAAAAATGGTAAAGCTTCTCCCGCTATAAGTAGGTACTAGTGTATATGCCCGCACTTCACGACGGGTCGGAGGAAATATTTTTTTGTAATATTTTTTAAAGTTAATGAAATTAAGCAAGATGTGAGATTACAACTTTTTTACAAAATAGATAAGTGAATAGAACATTTTTAGTGCAACAATATTAATACTGTGACACATCTATTAAAATAGAACAATTATTCATCGTTGATTTATAAAAACAGTCAATTTAAATTTATCATAACATGTAGCTTTATTTTTAAAAAATAATATATATCACTAAATAAGACTTTTGATAACATATGAACATTATTCAGCTACATTATACGAATGCAGTTTATTTCAATAATAAATTCAATAATAAATTACATGAACAATTAATATTATGCCATACATCAAACATTATAAATTTATATATTTTTTAGGGAAAGAATTACCTAAAACAGAGTTTAAATTTAAAAATGTAAAATATGCATTCATAGTTTTTTACTTTTTATATATTCCACATTATTTTATCTACGTTGTTATTTGTATTGCAATGATATCAATATATGATTATGGATTGACAAAATATACTCTACAAATCCATAATAATTTAAAATAGATGACAAATAATGTGAAAAAAATATAGGAATAAGATTCATTAATTTTATGGATATGAATAAAATGAAATCTACAATCTATATGTCTCTTTGATTTCATAATATGATGAAAAAATAAGTCAAATATGTGTACATATATCACATTTTAAATTTTTTAAATTATAATATTGTTTTAAGTTATTTTTAAAGTCCATTATCATTAAATTATTAAAAAAGTAAAATTCTATCACTTATCCTTCTCATTATTTAAAAATTCAACATTATTGAAATATTTTTAATTGTATTTAATATTAAATTGTTTGTAAAGTAATATTATACACTAATTCTAAATTAGTTTATAAGTTTTGACTATATCGGTTTACTGTAATATTATTCTATGAAATTGAGCTTGTTTTATTTTTTTATCACTATTGTATTATAATATCTTAACATCATAGTAGATATATTTTAAATATTTAGAAAATGAAAATATATTATTTTCTAAAGATAATATAGAGAGAAAAATCAAAGGAGAGAGAGACAGGGATTTTAATATTATATGTCAAGATTTAAAATGTGGTCTTTACTATAAATATAGAAATAGAAAATGGAGAGAGAGATAGAGAATTATATAGATAAAAAAGAGAGTGAGGGATGAAAGATGAGGTAAGAGAGAGATGTGGGTTCGAATGTTACGTTGTAAGAGAGAGCACGTGTATTGTAGGAGAGAGAGTATGAACATGAGAAGAGAGAGGGAGCGGGAGTGGAGAGAGGGAGTGCACTGGGGAGAGAAAGGGAGAGCACAGGAAGTCCACATGAAGCCACGTGGCTAAAGTTGGGTAAAAACTCAGCTTTAGTATATGTAATAGATATCTCGTACAATAAATACTCGTATACTCTTGTGATTGATTTTGATTACACAGTACTACGTTTGGTGTTTGTTTGTGCTGTGTCCTAGGGATGAAAACGGATACAGATATGGGTTATAAACAATTTTCGAATACGGTTACGGATATGATAATGGCTTGAATATTCAGATTCGGATCCAGATCCGGATATCCGAATGCAACATTTAATATTGTTTTATATATTAGTTAATGTAATATAAGCCACGACATCATGTTATTATATTAATATTATATATTATATAACACAATATATTAACGATATCAATAAACTTCTATTTGTTCGGGAATGCACTAATAAAAATTACGAAACCCTATCCTCCTTTTTGCATCCAGTCAAGAACACATGTCATCTCGAAGCTTCCATGCGTCATGATGCAACTTATTTATATTTCATTGTTTTTTTTTAAATATAATTTTGAACTTTTTTAAAATTTCACTTTGTATTCGTACGTTGTCTTTATTCGATCCATATTCGAATTTCATGTTATTGGATCCATATTTGGATTTACTCTTTATTTGATTCATATTTGGATTGAGTCTATTTGATCCACATTCGACTCCGCTCTTTATTCGATTCATATTTGAAATCGATAAATATCCCATTCGAATTCTTATTAAGGATATGATTTTCTTAGTGCATATCCGAATCATATCCGTATCCCTATTTGATTGAGATGAACTGAATATGGATATGGAAGTAGACATATCCGATCGCTTTTCATCCCCATGTGACCCCCACATGCCTAAAACTGATTCAGTAAAGCGCCACCTGCATATAACAAAATATCAAATAGCAGACTTTCTAAAACACACGTTTTATCTTCTTATTTTGTAAAACACGGTTCATAAAGTTATGGATCCAAACTCTTCATATATATATACCAATTATAACTCAAGTATATACGAGTACAGGTTCATGACTGGAACAATAATTGCACTTTTCATGAAATAAGACGCTTCATGATGGTCCGAATTTCAGATGGATCTTTCATTAAGAAAATCCTAAGTCAAACGACAATAGTCACCAACAAAGACAATATAAGATGGATGATTAGTGATACATTTGACCGAACAACATTCCAATCATCACGATTAGTGATATATAAAGTTTTGGGAATATATGTTCCATACGTTTGATCAGATGCCCTTGCCAGTCTGCTTGCATAAATATGTACCCTATGCTATTTATGAGCAGATTCATGACAAGATAATTGTCCGGAGAGGAGGGAAGAAGCAGGTTCTTTTTCAGATTTGACTGGTCATGGCTGCTGGAAGAGGGCTTCAAGGAAACGGTTGCTGAATTGTGGAGGGGGTGGTCTCTGGTTGGCTTGGCGGTTTGTAGAATTGCATCTAAGCTCCAGTCGCTTAAATCATTCTTGAAAGGGTTCGGGAGGGAGGTGAGAAAGAAGAGAAGGGAGAAGAGAGGTGAGGCGCAGGTGGAGGTTACACGTCTGGACGAGTTGGACGACCTGAGAGGGCTGGACCAGGAGGAATGGGCAGAGAGATCCAGGCTATTGGAGGTGATTTTGCTGGAAGATCGGAAAGAAGAAGTGGAGTGGAGACAGAAATCTAGACAGAAATGGCTACGAGAAGGGGACACAAACACCCAATTCTTTCACTCCATGGCTTCGGGTAGAAAGAGAAGGAATCATCTCACAGAATTACAGGTGTGTGGGCAGAGGATATCTGGGGAAACACAACTCGGCATTGCATTAAGAGGTCACTTCGTAGAGGCTTCACGGAAAAGACGAGGAGAAGGTTGGGGCTGGCGGGGGCACGGGGTGAAATTTCTTTCCTCGGAACATGCTGCAAAGTTAGTGTCACCTTTTTCAGAGAAAGGAATAAGGATTGTTGTTTGGGGCTTGAATGCAGATGGTGCGTTGGGACCGGACGGATTCCCAGTATTCTTTTATAGAGAGTTTTGATACTTATTGAAGAATGACATTATGGATGTGCTGGAGGAATTCAGAGAAGGGAACAGGGGCTTTGAGAAGGTAAATATGGCATTACTATTCTTGCTCCTGAAGAAAGACCAGTCGGCCAGAATTTAAGACTTCAGACCGATTGCCTTATCCAATGGGATCTACCTTATTGTAGCAAAAGTGTTGGCGAACATGCTCAAGGGGGTGATGGATTCTATTGTGACAGAGACCCAGTCTGCGTTCATTCCGGGAAGACAAATGGCTGATGGGCTAGTGTTGGCGTCAGAGATCTAACTTGATTGGAGGAGGGGAGCAAAGGGTGTTCTTTGGAAGATTGATTTTGCAAAAAACTTATGATTGTGTGGACTGGAGATTCCTTTGGTTATCTCTAAGGAGAAGAGGATTCCCGACTGTTTGGATTGCGTGGATGAAGAGGTGTATTACTACATCTTCCTTCCCTCTCGATCTTAGTGAATGGGAGGCCGGAGGGGGGCTCTTTCCAGGCTCCAGCCACAGAGAGGTGTGCGGCAGGGGTGTCCGTTGGCACCCATGCTCTTTGTGTTGGTGACGGATGCACTGGCAGTGATGTTCAGACATGCAGTTGATGGTGGCTGGTGCAAAGGATTTCAGCTGGACGATATATCGATGCCCTTTCTTCAGTATGCTGATGACACAATGCTCCCTTTAGATGGATCGGAGGAGATGATGGTTAGGTCGGCTCAGTTACTTGATATCTTTAGCAGAATATTGGGGTTGGAGATAAACCTGCAGAAGTCAGTCATCATAACCTTTGATTTTCAGCATGAAGAGAGGATAGCAGAGATGCTCGGTTGTCCGTTAGGTGAGCTGCCGATTTCTTATTTAGGCCTCCCGCTAATGGTAGGTAAATTGAGAGTAGCGGACTGGGATGCCGTGATCCAAAAGATAGAGAGTACGCTCGCAGGGTGGAAGGCGATCTCCCTATCTAAAGGGGAGAAGTTGGTCTTATTAAAACATGTCCTATCCTCCATTTCAATATTCTTTTTCTCAACAAGACTGGTGCCAGCAGGGGTTAGAATGAAGATTGAAAAGCTGATGAGACGTTTCTTCTGGTCAGATGGAAAGCAACAGAAGGCAGCCATGCATTTGGTGGCCTGGGAAGAGATCATGAGATCTAAGGAGCAGGGAGGTTTGGGTGTATGGGATTTGGAATGCATGAACAAGGCTTTGCTAGCTAAATGGGTATTGCGAATTTGGGGTTCGTCTACAGACCCGACAACCAGATTGCTGAGGAAGATTTATGGGGTAAAAGGGGCCCTGGTGGCTGAGGTTACTCGATTTGAGTCTCCTTTATGGTAGGAGGTGTGAGAGGTGCTGAGGCACATTTCCCATAGGCTAACGCCTCGGGTGGGAGACGGGAGAGATTTCATATTTTGGAGAGATGATTGGACAGGGGAAGGCGCCCTGGAGAGGCAATTTTCGAGACTCTTCGCAATGGCTGCATCGAAGGAGGCCTATTGGAGAGATTATATGCAGGATGGTGAGTGGAGGATACCTTTTCCTACGACCCTCTCAGTTAGGAGACGTGAGGATTTGGCTAGTCTATTGGATGCGGCTCACTTGTCAGATGATCTCTCTCGATCAGAGATCATTATATATGGTCGGGCTCTAGATTCTCAGTCAAACAGTTATATGATGAGTTGAGAAGTGGTGAAGTGGAAATAACTGACCCAGAATTCTGCAAGGATATGAAGATTATGTGGGCGAGCAAGATACCAAGTAGGATAAAAGTTTTCCTATGGTGCCTTAGGAAAAATATGCTTTGTGATAAAGTTAGGAGGGCGAACTTACTGGGGACTCATGATGTGAGATGTGATAGGTGTGGTGAACACGCGGAGACTGCAGAACATCTTTTCCTCAAGTGCGAGACTTCAATGAAGGTTTGGAGGGAGATGGCTTTTTCATGGGTCGATGTGAGTGGATCGACGAACTTCTGGGAGGCAATCAGGAGGGTGGGAGGAAATTCCACAGATGACATCTCAAAATCTTTTGCGGTAATATGGACAATTTGGTTAGCAAGAAACGAATTGCTCATCAAGAATCAACCTTTTTACGCAGAAAATGGTGTGTCACATTGTAGGGCTCTATTAAGCCTGTGGAATTCTAGATAATGATCGGTGTAAATTAGTTTTTATATAATATAGATTATTAGCGGTGACTCCCAAATTGGGAGATCACCCCCTTAGGCATAAAAAAGATAATTGTCCTTTTTTTCCATTTCTCAAAATCTTTATCAGTGGGCTGCATAATGTTACCTTGTAGAGTTTCTTCTTGATCTCATATGAAGATTCAAAAAGCATGTGACCACAAGATACAATTGGAGGTACCATTCAATTCAATGGTCTCTTGAACAAAGTTTAAAAAAGTGTGAGGCGGTCCAAGGCGTTTCCCCGAAATTGAGGTGGGGCGTATGCCTTGATTTTTGAGAAAAAATAAAGCAAAATACATTTAAAAAGTATATAATAATATTAAATTTTGCCCAAAACAATTCAAAAATAATAAAAAAAGTACAATACATAAGCGATGAAAGCATTGAAGTTCAAAAAAACTAATATTAACAACCACTAATATATGTAACATTAAGTTCCAACTCAAACTTCAACGATTGTATATGACTATTGAAGTAAAGTATATACTTAATACTAAAAGTACAATAGAGACGATAATTTTTAGTGTTCAAAGTAAAAAGATATTGATATGCCTTGAATCCCAACCATTTGTCTTAATGGACATAGTTGGAGAACCGTCGTATGCACCCCCTCCTATCATATCAATCATTTTTCACTAACGGTTCTATTTCTATTCGACTATTCACAA
The DNA here is from genome assembly GCA_037367405.1 of Ottelia alismoides. Lineage (NCBI taxonomy): Eukaryota > Viridiplantae > Streptophyta > Magnoliopsida > Alismatales > Hydrocharitaceae > Ottelia > Ottelia alismoides. The sequence continues at coordinate 547,467 of JAZKJV010005800.1, read as the reverse complement.
TAAAACGCAACAGTTATTTACTTCACGTGTTTATTTTCAACCTCACTTCATATTTGTGGTAGCTATTCTAAGATTCATAACTCATGCTACCAAATAACATCGAGTTGCAAACTTGCAACTAGTATAATTTTTTTATAACAATTCAAATTCAAATATGTTTGCAATAGAACTAGTATGTGTAGATGTATGATAAATTGAACATGGTGAATACAAGATCATTGAGCCCCGCTTGTTCCATGCGATCTCTTCTCTTTACATGAAGATATACATAGAAATATGCAAGGTTTAACATGGAAACAAAAACACAAACATAAAGAATATATAATGTTTAGGTAAATAGGGTTATGGGCAAAGTGCATAACCCAAAAGTTAAAAAAAGGTCTCGCACTTGAGGCTTGTGCCCCCACCTCGCTTCGAGCACCTCGGGGCCATTTTGGTGTGCCTTGTCTCGAGGCGTACGCCTTTGCACCTCGGATGCCACAAGGGGTATATGAATCCAGATTCGCAAAAGAGTCCTCAAAGTAATAATATGTCTCTAGAGGCTAAAAACCACAGTCATGATCTCAAAGGATCGTAAAACTTGAGAACAATATGCAACAAGAAATTAGGAGCCATTGGAATGGTATGGGGCCTCAGATGCGGGTATCGCAACCATGACATCTGCTAGAGGATGCCAGCGACAATGACAACGTGTGGGATTAAGCAAGCCAATGGTGTGGCAATAGTAGAGAGGAAGGCCAGGGAGGAGTTGGTCATCCACGGGTGAGAACGAGAGATGGGTTGTTGGTGGAGAAAGGAAGGTGAGAGCCCAAGTCAATATAGATGGCAATCTAGGATCATCAAACTAATTTCTTATTCAACAATGAAACCCTAACCCTTCTTTTATAAGCGAAGGAAGAGTAATTTACAAGAAGCATCAGGGAATAAAAAAATATATAAAAAAAGAACACAAGTAACACTTTGACTTAATGCATGCATATGCATGCAACTCCTTCAAACTTTGAAGGGAGAAGCATTTTACTATAACAAAGTTTATACTTTCCCAACAAGTTTATACTCCTCGAAACAGAAGAGGGGCTTACTCCATAAAGTAAAATATAAAGTTCGATTCCATTCCGCTTCAATTAGCAAGCCCAATACTCTTGATAAGTATAAAGACACCCCTTTATACCTCTCTTCTCAGTCAGTTCATAGAACAACCTACTGCTTGCAGGTATGCCACTATTAATGCCACCAACAATCACCATCCTTTTCTCATTCATATTACTTGGGAGGAAACTAATTTTCATAGCATCTCACCCTCTTTACAGTGGTTGTTAGTAATATATCCTACGGCTCTTAATTAGTCATTGTAACCCGCACTAGGGGCACTTTTGTAATTTCTCCTCCTTTGGACTCTCTAGAGTTTTTAGGGTTTTGTCCTATAGAAGGACCTCTAGACCTACGGAATAACGCAAGCTATTTCATTCTCTCTTTTCTTCCACTTGGTATCAGAGCCACGACTCTGACCTAACTTCCCCCTCCCCACCCCAGCCAGCGACGCCACCTGACATCTCCAGGCTCCACCCCTGCCAGCGACGCTCCAGACCTCCAGTCCCCTCAACCCTCCCATCCGATCTGCGCCCCCCCCCCCCCACCCCTCTTGTCCTCCATCCCTACCACCCTCCCGCTCGATTCGTCACCCTCCCGCTAGAACTCCAACCCTCCAGCCCGCTCTGCCACCCTCCAGACCAGCCCTCCCGCCAGATCCACCTCCTTCCAGCCCTCCCACTCTCCAGCCCTCCGATCTTCCCTCCACCCGCCTGATATGTCACCTCCTGACCGTGGGCTACCGCCTCCGATCTGCCAGACCCTCCCGAAGCTTCCTGCCCAACGCCGCCAACCCCTCCTGCCCCTTTCAGCTCGTGCCACAAGTGCCTCCAGACCTTCCTGCCCTTGCCGACATCCCGACGTTGCCCGCCCAATGATGCTAGCCCTTCCTGCCCGTGCCGCCAGTGCCTCCAACAACTCTGCTACTCTGATGCAAATGTGTCTTCTCTTCTACATCTGATCTCTTCATTGATGAACTCTTAAATCTCCATGATACTTGCTTGATCAAGTTTATCGGAACTTTCTAGGTCAATTTTTTTACTTGTGCGACCACCATGAGTTCTACTATACCGAAGCCTCTGTACCCGACTTCCTCTGTAATGGTGCAAGGCACGTTTATCAAACTAAAGGGCTCCGAAAACTATGTTTTATGGTCCCGATCTTTCAAGGTATTTATTAGTGGTCAACGAAAGAACTATGTTCTCACTAAAGATCCCCAAGGAAACAGACAAGGACTATGATACCTGGTATGTAGATAATTGTCAAGTAATCACGTGGATAACCAACACCGTTGATCTGAATATAGCTTCGACTCTTTTCTACAAGGAGGCGACAAATGCAATGTGGGAGAGTCTTGAGAATACTTACTCTCAAAAGACAACCAAGTCCATGCTATCAGATATCTATACACGGTTTGGTCTACAAATCAAGGAGATACAACCTTGATCGAGTGTTATCGATTTTGTTGGAGTATTTATTATATGTGACACTTATGTGGGAAATGGGTAAATGGATCTCTAATGGATCCATTTACCCCATCCAAGTCTTTAGTCCAGCATCTAGTAGTTGTGGGATGTGGAGACTCAGTGAGGGTTATATAAGAAGCCCATCAACCTCTGTATCAGACCAGAACGTGCAATGCATACATCAACCCTTTGAGGCGATCTCTCGTGGTTTCATCTCGCTCCTTAGGAAATAGGGTTCCATGTTAAAATCTCGATATTCTTCATATTTTATCTTTATCTCTGATTCCGCTTTCGCATCATATTTTCTAACATGGTATCAAAGCGGGTTCGATTCTAGAGGAATTATTTTCATTAGTTTTATTCGAGATTCGATTGTCGATTGTTCTTATTGGTTCAAGTTTTGTAAGTTCTAGGGTTTCTACTGAAACCCTAATTTCTAGAGTTCTGTTTGCCGCAATCCTTCACATCTATGGATTCATGCGGCCGCACCGCTCCCTGTAAAGCCCTCGGTGCATGTTTTGCATCTCCAGGTCTCTCAAGGCCACATCTCCAACAGAGGCTTCTCCAGCCGCTTGAAGATCGTGCGTACCATACGGCATCAGACTGTGCCCCATCTCCAAAGAGTGCTTCCATCTTCTGTCGGAGCCCCATCTGCAGGCAGAGACCTCCAGTAGGTGGACCTCTTTCACTCCGCGTGATCTTTGTATGTGTGAACTTCTCCAATCCAGCCGCACCTAGAAGAGGTGGCGCCCTCCTCCTCAGCTTCTCCAGGCAGTCGCGTTGAAGCCCTTCTCCTTCCTTCGGCGGTGCGATACTTCCACCCCTTCCAAAATCTTCTGGCGACAAGCCCTCTCCCTGGCGGCGTCGTCCACCTCCAACAGCTAGCAATTACGACATCTCCTGCAGGCGACATCTTCAACCGCGAGTCCTAATCCAGGGCTTCGCCTCCATCTCTATTCACCCCAGGGTGTCGCATCTCCTCCGAGCAAAGGCAGCTGCACCCACGCGATCCTACACATAGACAGGCACGAAGCCACACCTCCTCATAGGATGCAGCGTCGCGCACTCTCGAAGAATTCTAGGCTCCATCGTGAGCCCTAGTCCACGGCGCAACGCATCTACATCTCCAGGCGGCTGGATCTCGCTCAAGCTCATCTCCTCACGGTGGCGGCTCTCCAGGAGTGACGACTCCTCATGGGCGGCGCAGATTCCAGCAGATGACTCCTAGCAGTGGCATCGAGAAACCCTCTCGCGGGGAGGCTCTTTGTGAGGAGGGTTCCCAAATCATGGAACCCATATAATAAAGGGCTACCACGTGTGTTTTGTGAAATTATGTACAAGCCCAAGTGAGCTGATTGAAAAAAGGGGAAGATGAGGTTGGGTTATGTCAAAAAAAGGTGAACTGTTAAAAAAATATTGGATGGTTGAAAAAAAGAAAAAGGAATTCTTAAAAAAAGAGATCGTACAAAAATCATACAAAAAAAGAAATATTTCAAAAAATGTCTTGAGAAAAAAATGAATGAATGAAGTGAAAAACCAAAAAAATGTGATCGACTATGTGATGTATTGTTTTCCCCCATTATTTTTATCTTCTCCCAATTTTGTCGATGCCCGTTGTTTTCCGATAAGTCCGCGAGAAAGGGGGAATATTGTGTAGAGTCACAGGTGTGTTCCATATTCAGATGTCAGATTCCAGACCAGCCAGATTTCTCAAACTCTACATATGCTCCCATATTCAAACTCGATGTCAGATTGGTTCGAGTCTTCAATTTCAGACACACCATGTATACGATCTTTTCAGATGTGCACATGTTTGCTATCATTATTTGTGGTCTCCATCTTTTATGTTTCGGGTAGGGTTTTCATGTGATCCATATAAACTCCATGTAGAGATCATATTCCCTATGCCATGTGGGCTAGGGTTTTCATGTGGTTTCATAGGGACTTCAGAGTAGAGTATCATTCCCTGTGCCATATGGAAGAGATCCAGTTCTCCGACGAGGAGACTTCTTCAGATTCCATTCTCAGGCGATCCGTGAACTCCAGTACGAGATCCTTTCGAGGTTCCTATGAGCGAGAACCAACTTCAAGGTCCCTATGAGATAGACCCATCTTCAGAGATCTACGTATAGTAAATTAGCGATGCGCTTTTCGACCCTTTCAGAGATGGAGCAATTGTCCACATGTTGTGGCGGGCCAGAGTTCTCTATGTAGAGACTCATTCTTCAGTTGTCGTGACTCTGACAAGAGCAGTACATAGCACATGCTCTCCGACGAGGAGATTCAGTTTGACTCACACTCCAGTCAGTTTGTCCTTCTCAAATGCACGACATGAGAAGCAACATCTCGATAGCAACGGGCAGTTGTGCGCATTGAGTTGATATTGTCTGTAGTGTCATGTAGCATGAGTTGAGATTTCTTTCTGTTTGTTCAAGATGAGCATTGTATGCTCCAGCTTGAGGGGGAGTGTCAGAGTATTTGTTATATGCATGACTTATATGGGAGATGGGTAAATGGATCTCTCCTGGATCCATTTACCCCATCCAAGTCTTTAGTCCCACATCTAGCAGTTGTGGATGTGGAGACTCAGTGAGGGATATATAAGAAGCCCCTCACCGACTGTATCAGATGAGAAAGTGTAATGCATACATCAACCCTTTGAGGCGTTCTCCCATGGTTTCATCCCGCCCCTTAGGGAGTAGGGTTCCATGTTAAAATACCGATGTTCTTTATATTTTATCTTTATCTCTGATTCCGCTTTCACATCATATTTTCTAACAGACTTCTCACATGCATATTTGAGAAACTTCTCATCTTCCAACCTTCTTGATGTGACAAACAGATAGGAGAACGTACTGAGTGGCAAGTGTATCATTTCTTATCAGGTTTACATCCACGATACAAGTCGGTGAAGGATCAATTTCTGGTCTGCTGCGGTTCTACCCAATCTTGAGATCATCTTTGGTCGAGTACAGGGAACATAAGTCTCCTTCACCTCCACTGTCCGTTAAGACTACATCCCATTTTGCTAGAGGGCGATCCAACTACCACGGAAGACATGGACGTGATTTTGGCCAGGGTCGTGGTCGTGAGTTTGGACGTGGACGTGACTCAGGATGCGGACGTGGGTGTGATCCTACTACTACCCACTTTCCAGTTTCCATACATTGTGGACACCTGAATCATTCGTCAGAATGCTGCTGGGAAAATTTTGGCATGCCTCATAATGCCAACATGCTTATGACACAACCTCATATGGTAGCTCCTATGATACCGCGGATACCTCTCATAAACAGCTTTCCAATGACAGTCAGACTTTTTTTACTGCATCAGAGTATGCTCGTCTTCGACAACTGCTACAGAACTCTGCTAGTGACACTATTGCTTCTGCTTTACCTGCAACGATCCTGCAGGTGCAGTACAGTTTCCAGCTCCGCCTCTAGGTCTACTCCTGCGTGGATCATTGACTCGGGTGCCTCAACTCATCTGACGGGAGAAGGTAGTCTTCTTACCTCTTCACGACCAACTTCCATTGTGAAGACTGTTCGTGTTGCCAATGGAGCCCATTCACCTATTACAGTTAGGGGCATCTTGGAGTTTTCCTCGAAACTCCACCTTACTGGAGTTTACTGCACTCCTGACTTTCCTCTTAGACTATTATATGTTCACAAGCTGTGCACTGAGCTTAACTGTCGAGTTATATTTGATGAGTTTTGTTGTTATTTTCAGGACATCCGGACGAGACAGATTTTTGGTGGGGGACATGAGAAGAATGGTATTTATTATCTTGACATCCCTTCTGACTCTGGTTTTGCTGGTGCTTCGTCCATCTCTGTTGATCTTCTTCTATGGCATCTTCGTCTCGGCCATCCATCTGCCAAAGCCCTCTCGTTAATATTTCCCGAACTCTCTATGCTCAAGCCTTTTGAGTGTGAGGCGTGTCAGTTTGGGAAACATCATCGAACGTCGTTCCCTGCTCGTACTGAGGCCACTGTGAAGTCCTTTCTCTTTAGTCCATTATGATATTTGGAGACCTTGTCCGATCCGTACTCTAAGTGGACATGGTATTTTATCATTTTTGTTGATGATTATAGTAGATCGTCTTGGGTCTATCTTTTAAAGGAACGTTCAGAGATTAATAATATTGTCAAAAACTTCTTTTATTATGTCAAGAATATTTTCTCCTCTGGTATATTTTTTATTCTGATAATGCCTTGGAATTTACCCAACATGACCTAACAAACTTCTTTACATATAGGAGAAAAATGAAGCATATCATAGATGAGACCCTAGGGCTCTCTTATATAGGAGAAATGCCCTGGGTAAATTACAAGAGGGGTACAACTGGAAAACATAAATAAGAGAAAGATACCGCGAGATACAATTATCTCAACACTCCCCCTCAAGCTGGAGCATATGTGTCTATCATGCTCAACTTGGAGCAACACCTCTGAATTGGACCTCTAGCTAGAGCATTGGTGAAGATGTCAGCCGTCTGATCTCTAGTTGAAACATGAGGTAGATATGAGACCTTTCTGGATCATGTCTCTAGTTTAATGATAATCCACCTCAATATGCTTGGTCCGTTCATGAAAGAAGAATTATTGGCAATAAATAAAGCAGCTTGATTATCACATAAAAGCTGCATAAGAAGCGAAACTTCAATAGGTCAGTCAACACAGATATAACCCACATCATTTCTGCACATCCCTGAGACATGAACCTATACTCAGATTCTTCACTTGATCTAGCCACCACTGTCTGCTTCTTGCTACTCCATGAAATAAGAGAGTTCCCAACAAAAATAGCAAAGCCAGAAATAGACTTCCTGTCTCTAGGGAACCTGCATAATCTGCATCTGCACAAGCTATCACCTCAAGAGATGTATCCCAGGTTGAATATAAGACCAGAACCAGGTGAAGTCTTCAAATATATCAAGATCATATGGACTACATCCATATGCACCCTCCTGGGCTGCTCCATCAACTGACTAACTTTGCTCACTGCAAAAGCTATATTCGGCCTGGTGATGGTGGCATATAAAAGCTTCCCAACAAGCTCTCTATATCTTCTCTGATCTACCTCCTCAGTGTCATCATCATACAATCTCATACTCGGATCCATAGGAGTAGTAGCAGGCTTGCACCCTGTCATACCTGTCTCAGAAAGAAGATACGTCACAAACTTCCTCTGAGTCATCACAAGACCATGCTGGTTCCTGGTGAACTCTAATTCAAGGAAGTACTCTAATCCAAGGAAGTATCGAAGAGTGCCAAGGTCCTTAGTCACAAACTGCTGACCTAGGAACTCCTTGACCGTATGAATACCTTGCTTATCATCCCCTATGACAACAATATCATCAACATACACAAGTATGACAACAGTACCTCTCTGTGTCTTCTGAACAAAAAGTGAGTGGTTCGTAGTAGACCGCACAAACCCATGCTGCTCTATCACCTCCGATAGCTTCTGGTACCAAGCTCTCGGACTCCTGCTTCAGGCCATAAATCGCCCTATGGAGCCTGCACACCTTCAGTGACTCCCCCTCAATAGCAAACCCTGGTGGTTGCTGCATATATACCTCTTCCTGTAGATCCCCGTATAGAAATGCATTCTTCACATCAAGCTGGTAAAGAGACCAGCCCCGTGAAACTGCAACAGATAGAAGAATGCGAAGGGTCGAGTGTCTGGCCACCGGAGAGAAGGTATCCTGATAGTCCACCCCATAGGTTTGGGTGAACCCTTGTGCCACAAGTCTTGCCTTGTATCGATCCATACTGCCATCTGTCCTTTGCTTTACCGTAAATATCCATTTGCAGTCCACAACCGAGGCACATGGCGGAGCAGTCACAATACTCCAGGTACCACGCGACTGCAAAGCTGCCATCTCCTCCTCCATCGCAAGTCGCCACACACTGTCCTTCATTGCCTCCTAATATGTTCGTGGGATAGTAACAACAGAGAGTCCCGCAACAAACTTCTTGTATTCCTCTAACAGATGATCCAATGAAACATGCGCAACAAGAGGATACGTTACACATCGGCGACAAGGTTTCCTTAACGCAATAGGCATCTCCAGGTCATTAGCCTCTATGTTCTCTGGAATCAACTCATCATGTGTATCATTCAAAACTCCAGTGTCATCAGTAGAAACAATGTGCTCATTACATACTTGAGGCGTGCTGGATGATGTGGTCAATGCATGAACAGAGGGTGAGTAGAAGACCTGCAAGTGTAAACATGTGGTAAGAACTTGGACTGGGTACACTGAGGTGGATGTGATGGAGGTGGTGGAGGTAAGGAAGATTGAGGTGCAACACGGGGAGAATATGTTGGAGAAGACGGAGGTGGAGGAACAACAACATCCTCACCAGCCGTAGCATTAGATAGCATGTCACCTGTAGGAGAAAAATACATAATAGACTCAAAAATGTGACATCGGTGCTCACATAATATTTTCGCCCTATAGGATCAAAACATCTTTACCCCTTTTGGGCACGAGAATAACCAACAAAAACACATTTGATAGCTCTAAGTGAGAGCTTGTCACGGCCATGAGTGAAATTGTGGACAAAAGCCACAGATCCAAAGACTCTGGGAGTGCGGGAGAAAAGGTCCTCCTCAGGAAATGCAATCAAGAAGGGAAACCTTTCTCCAAGCATATTGGGACGTCATGCGATTCACCAAGTAGCAAGCAGTGAGAACAACATCACCCCAGAAAAATGAGGGTTACGACTCTGAATCAAAAGTGTTTGTGTGACATCAAGAAAGCGACTGTGCTTGCGTTTAGCCACACCATTCTGGTGTGAAGTATATGCACAAAAGGTCTGATGAACAATACCATGAGAGCTGAGAAATTCATATAAATGTAATGTGGTAAACTCCAATTCATTATTAGTACGAACGAATTTCACATTTGCAGAAAAGATATTCTTGACCTCAATAAGAAAAGATTTATGATAGCACCTGCTTCAGACTTATGTTTTAACAAGAAAACCCAAGATAATCTAGAATAGTCATCCACAACAACCATATAAAAACGATGTCCCTTAGATCAGAAACGCGACTCGGACCCCAAATAAAAAAATGAAAACAACTCAAAAGTCAAAAAGTCTGACTACTGTGACGACTCTTACAACTCGGAAAAGATGAGCGATGGTGCTTCTCAAGCTGACATGCTTCACAGTCCAAGGTAGTTCGAGTAGATATCTGCGGTAGAACATGACACATCTTTTGAAGAGGAAGGTGTCCAAAGCAAAGATGCCACATGAACGGAGAAACAAATCGTGAAGGAATAGTAGTGATCCCAGCATAAGGTGGTATGGCAAGCTTATACAAACAGCTCTGCTCACGGTCAGTTCCAATCACCCTGCCAGTTAGTATGTCCTGAAACACAAGAGAAGATGGATCAAATATGGCACGATAGTGTAAATCCTTAGTAATTTGGCTAATTGACAAAAGATTCATATGGAAGTCAGGAGCATATAAAACATTCTGCAAATGTATAGATGGAGATGGAACAATCTCCCCTTGACCAATAATGGGAAGACGTACTCCATTAGCAATCACCACGGATCGATCAGGTGGGATAGACCTGTAAGAAGTGAATTGTGCTCGATCTCCACGTATATGGTGCGATGCCCCCTAATCCATAATCCAGTCAGTCAACTGAACTGCTACAACTGGTGAGTGCATAAGTAATACCCGATGAGCTAGATGTAGCTCGAGCAGTAGCTGTGGCATCTGAAGAAGTTGCAGTTGGAATAGTAGGAGTGGGCATCATCTCACGAAGTCTAGAAACAATATCATAAAGGTGTGTATCCTGTGTAGGAGCAGAAGTAGGATCAGTCTGCTCAACAACCCTCGCAGATGCAGAATAACCATGCTTCTGAAAGCATGTCTTCTCCGAATGATCAGGACGATGACAATGAGAACATGGGCCACATTGACGTCCTCCTCCATGACCTCGAGGTCCACGCCCTCAAAACTGGGAGGTCCCCCCTGCCATGAAATATTGCCATAGTTGTGGGATGCTGGGATGCAGTAGTAGATGTAGTAGTAATTCTGTTCAATCGCTTGTACACCTCTTCCATCAAGGGTATCGTCTCACCAGTCAGTAGTTGAGTACGTGTTGCATCATACTCAGGATCAAGAGATGAAAGAAAAACCCGTCATAGTAGCATTCTGATATTGCTGCTACTGCTCAGTGCTGGTAGTGATAGGCATGAAGCTATGCAGTCGTTCATACATGCCTCTAAGATGAGAGAAGTGCTGGTGAAGTGGTCGACCATTCTGTTTGGTCGAGAAAATATCAAACTGCAATTGAAGAATCTTACTCTCATTCTTTGCCTGCCCATATGTAGCGGCTGAGATATCCCACATAGCTTTTGTTGTGGGTTGGTTGACTATATTATTGGCAATCTCCGTGGTGAGCTTCCCAGAGAACCAAATGCGAGCATAGGCATTATCTTACTTCCACGAAGCATTCATCACCATCTTTTCACTGGTCCTGCTTCTTTCGGAATGTGCTCTTTATTATGGCATTGCATAAGAGTACGAAACTGCATGGACCACAACCCGTAGTTGGTCCCATCCATCTTGACGATGGGAGTCGGACCTTTGAAGGCACCGGAAGAAGAAAAAACATCACTCTTGTTTTCTGACATCATATCAATAAATAGAACCACGGACAACGGGGGAGTAGATCTATCCGAGCATGTCCTATACAATCATAAAGAGGAGTGGTTGTATTTGTAGACTCATACAACCATCCTCATTGACTCGTAGAGAGGTCTAGTGTCGTAAGATGTGATTTATATGATAGAAGTCACACCTTCCGACGAAAATCAGACCGTCTGGCCGCTGAAAAGGGTCACACAAGCGGTGCGTGAACAACCAGCCGCGACACGCAGAGCCCCTGTTCGGGCTGTCGGTGCCCCTGGTTGGGCTGGCGGCGATGCAGAGCCCCTATGCGGGCGGAACTAGGGCTGGCAGTGCCCCTGGGTGCGACCTGGCGACACACCTGGGTGGGCTGGCAGCGCCCCTGTACGCGTGGAAGGCCTGCAGTGCAGGGACGAGGGGGTGGCGAGGGCCCCTGGGAGCGACGGGAGCCCCTGGGCCGCTAGAAGCGGCGGGATTCCAAGATCAGCGGTGGGCGGGAGAGGGGGGGTGACGTGTAGGGTTAGGGTTTTAGGGTGGGATATGGGAACTCCGGTCTAGGACCATTGCTCTGATACTATGTTAGGAGAAAAATGAAGCATATCATATATGAGACCCTAGGGCTCTCTTATATAGGAGAAACACCCTTGGTAAATTACAAGAGAGGTACAACTGGAATACATAAATAAGAGAAATATACTGCGAGATACAATTATCTCAACAATAATATTGTCAAAAACTTCTTTCATTATGTCAAGAATATTTTCTCCTCTAGTATAAATTTTTTTATTCTGATAATGCCTTGGAATTTACCCAACATGACCTAACAAACTTCTTTGCCTTCCAAGGTACCATACATCAAACCTCATGCCCATATACGTCCTAGCTAGACCTGGCCAGTGAGTCCGGGGCCCACCCAGCCCGCTCATGGGTCGGGCTTGGGCCAAGAGATTTTGGGAATGGGCTGGCCCAACTCGGCCCGCTCTTTGGCTTGCCCGTCAATTGGGCGGACCGTGAGCATGTGTCATAAAACCTGGCCCGACCTGGCCCGCACATATAAAAATATACGTTTAAAAATTATATTTTAGATACATTTAATATACTATACTTCAAGTTTTTATTTTACATTATCAACATTACATCTTATTTTATAGTTTACATGCAAAGTAATACATATTATGGTTACTTAGATTTAGAAAGATTAGATGACGCTAAAAAAACTTAATTATCTCCATAATTTTTGATTAAAAATAATAAAAAAATGCTTTACATTCGGCCCATGGGTCAGTCCAGCCCAGACCTAGGCCGGGCTTGGGCCTTGAATTATGGCCCGTGGACTGGGCCTTGGACAAGGGGTTTTAAAACCCCAGCCCGTTTGGCCTAGCCCATGGCCTGGCTTGGACGTTGGCCAGATCTAGTCCCAACAAAACAAGATAGTTGAAGGGAAACTCCGACATCTCCTAAATATCGCCCGCTTACTCTTTACTCAGATGAAAATTAACAAAACCTACCAGGGTGATGTTGTTCTGACCGTCATCCATCTTATCAACCGAATTCCATCTCCAACCCTAAATGGAACTACTCCCTTCTCTCTACTTTACCCAACCGAGTCACCCCTTCCTCTTCCCTTACAAATTTTTGGTTGTGTCCTTTGTTCATAATTTTCACACTGCACGCAAACTTTCTCCTTGTGCGATCAAATGAGTATTCCTTGGTTACTCCCGTAATAAAAAAGGTTACAGGTGTTACGATCCAACTGGGCATCGCTAATATATCTCTAGATGTAACCTTTTTTTAACAGACCAGTTTTTTCCATTATTCAGTTACAGATATTCCTCTGGATCTCCCACCTCCACCCATTGTCTATAAACGCAGACAAGTATCTCTGCCACCAGATGTTCCTTTACATGTTTCTTTGTTGCAAGATAATTTGCCTTCTATAAGTGTCCCCTCCAAGGCTGTCGCGCATGATCCTCAAGAGCTTCCAATTGCTCTAAGAAGATCTAAGAGGCAATGTACTTCTCATCCCATATCTTAATCCACTTCTACTGCTAGTTTATCTAGCACTAACAGACGATATGCATATGCTCTCATGACTATTTCCATTCCAAAAGATCATCATAGTGCTTTGCAAGATTATTGCAAGATTCAGGATGGCGACAGGCCATGAATGATGAGATGGATGCTCTTATTTCCAGAAGGACATGGGATCTATTGCAGTGTCCCAAGGGGACTAAACCTGTGACATGCATATGGGTCTTCACGACCAAACAGTCACCTGACGGGTCCATTGACAGATTGAATGTTCGTCTTGTGGCCAAAGGCTTTAAACAAACATATGGAGTGGATTACTTTGAGACATTTTCACCGGTTTAGAACGAATGGGATCAATAAGGACTATACTTTCTGTGGCAACTAATAAGGCATGGCCTATATTTCAGTTAGGTGTGAAAAATGCCTTCCTACATGGCGACCTTGATGAGGAGGTGTATCTGGTACAACCTCCGGGTTATGAAGTCAAGGGGAGTGTGTTTGTCGACTTCGCAAGGCCATGTATGGTTTGAAGCAGAGCCCAAGGGCATGGTTCGACAAACTAACCCTGAAATAAACACTATGGGCTTCCAGAGAACATCGGGCTACTTTGTATTTTGTTTAGAAGACGAACAGCTGGTACTGTTATACATGCAGTCTATGTGGATGATATGGTTGTCACAGGCGATGATGATAATGGGATAGTAGAGACCAAGTCCTTCCTCCATAAGGTGTTTGTTACCAAGGACCATGGTCCTCTACGCCACTTCTTGGGCATAGAAGTACGCGCACTACAGAGGGCCTTCATCTCTCGTAGAGGAAATACTATATGTATATTGTTACTGAAGCTGGATTACTTGGATGCAAGTCATCTGGTATTCCTGCAGATCCAAAGAAACACTTCACTTCCTCTGATCCTTTTTTGAGGATGTTACTCGATACAAAAGCCTGGTTGGCAAACTTCTTTACCTTACTGTCACCAGATCAAATATTTCTTATGCAGTAAGCAGAGCTAGCCAACACATGGAGAAATCCTGTTACAATTAGTGGTAGGATGTTCTTCATATTCTATGATACTTGAAGGAATCACCAAGGTGTGGCCTCTTTTATGGAGCAAATGGGAACACTGATGTTATTTAATATCTTGATGCAGATTATGCAAGTTCACCTGAAGACATGGCCTCAAATTTCAGCGAAATTTGGTCGAATTTCTGTCGAATATCGATATACAATCGAAATCAAAAATCCAACCGAAACGACTGAAATGACGAAATACGGGGGTCCTAGTACAGAAAATGACCGAAACGATCGAAGTTCCAGTCGAAATTCGACCGAAATTCTGTTTCGGTCAGCCACCGAAATGGTGACCGAAACCGACATTTGGGTCTTGCCAGAAGATCGTCGCTCCACAACAAGATATGCAATGATGGTTGGAGGAAACCATTTTACTTGGGGAAGTAAGAAACAAACTATTGTGTCCAGATCAAGTGCAGAAGCAGAGTATAGGGCGATGGCTCAAGCTACTTGTGAGATCACATGGTTATTGACTTTTCTACAAGAGTTCGGTATTGTTGCCACTACTCTTATTCCACTATACTTTGACAATAAATATGCTACATATATTGCAACGAATCCTGTGTTTCATGAACGAACCAAGCATATAGAGATTGACTGCCATTTTGTTCGCGATGCTGTCAGGATTGGAAGAATTGCTACTCCTCATATCAGCACAGATCTTCAGCTTGCATATGTCTTCATAAAGGCCTTACCCAGAAGCGTCTTTCATGGATTGTTTTCAAGTTGGTCATGACTGATAAATATGCTCCAACTTGAGGGGGAGTGTTAGAAATATATCCTACGACTCTTAATTATTCATTGTAACCTCCACTAGAGGCACTTTTTATATTTTCTCCTCCTTTGGAATCTCAAGGGTTTCTAGGGTTTTGTCCTATATAAGGAGCTCTATACCTATGGAATAGCGCAAGCTATTTCATTCTCTCTTTTCTTCCACAGTGGTATCTGGCTTAGAGACATGATATTCCCTTTGACGGCAATAACGCGTTCACCCACAACGAAAATGCGGGAAAAAAGGGCTCCTTCAAGGCTAAGTAGATGTGGGGGAAAATAGGGCAGCTTACTCCCATCAAACTCCAAAAACTCAAGGCTTAGTATGTCTGGGGGTAAGAAGGGGAGTACATGAAATCATACTAAAAATGATTATGCCAAATTTAAGGTTATTGTATTTAGTCATAGCTCCAAAAACTTTTCAGAAGAAGATCAAAACTATTTTGGGATGTCATTGCCAAGTCATGGTCCAAAAACAATATACTCATATGTTTGAGAAGGTATGAAGGTCTAAAAGTTGATACTCATGGACAATCTAAGAGCACAGAGAAGAAATCTCTCATAAACGGGTGAAATTCATCGACCGCATTCTAGCGAAAGTAACGTGTATTCTTGAGTGTTAACGTGAATTGTCTAGATCAGCTTGGTCTTTTACCATGATGTTGACAAGATAAACACATACAAGAAACCAAAAGCAATTGACACATCTTTATTCATTATTCATTTATTTAGCTTACAATCCCTTATAAAACACCTGTATACAACAAAATTTGTTTGTCTGCCATGGGATTTTTGGAGATAGCAATGACTCGTATCACTAATAAATATCAATCATCGAAGAACCCATGTCAACAAAATGGTTACCGTTGCATGGTCTGCGATTCGTTATCTTTATTCATTTATTTTAGCTTAAAATCCCTTATAAAACACATGTATATAACACTAACTTCATACTCTTACTAACTTGCATCTGTGTGTAAATATCGTATATTTGTATATTATTTTAATCTAAATAAATAAATAAAGAAAGAAAGGAAAAATAAAGAAAAGAAAATAAAAAAGGAAGATTGTATATATATAAATAGATACAAGCTGACCCGAACCCTGAGAGAAGGTCAAGACTTGACCTGATCGACCGGGAATAAAGTAGGGGGAGATAGGATCTTTATTCAGAAATCCAAAAAAAGTGTGTGCTGTGTATATTTGTAAGCTAACACTATTTTATTTGTACATTAATTGACCTCAAACAAAATAATTTTCAAAACAAAAGTTATAAATAAATTCTAAATAATAAAAATAATTGCACAATTAAATCATGTACAGAATAAAAGCAACCATACTTGGAAAAAGCCACTAGCGATAATTAAAAGACCAATTTCCACTCCATATGAACTCAAATTGAATCAAACTCACTTCTATTGTATTCTAAACTAAATTATCTTTAAAATGGCGGTGTTTTCATAATTTTTGGAGTTACGAGTAAAAAGTTAATTTTTTGGGGTGGTTTGTGCAATTTTCCCATGTTTTTTATACACATTGTATTTGTATATATTTATAAATATTTTTACTATTATTTAAAATAAAAATATTTTTTTAATTAAAAAACTAATTTGCTCATTTACCTATATATATAATGTCATATATGTATATAGCATATGTATATATTTAATTTTCTGAACTAACTACCACAAAAAGATTAAAAAATTAACATTTATTTTCAAATAAAAAGTGACGAAAATACAAAAAAATAATTTTTGTAAATATTTTTATCTCTTTTTATCTTTATCTCATTTGTTTTTCTCTCTTATCTCTTATCTTCATCCAAAAATTCAAAAAAGAAATCAAATTTCAAACTCTATAATCTTTTCTATTTATATGGCTCCTAATCCATCATTTTAACTTGATCAATCTTTGGTGAGAGGAGCCTGATCTCCAAGAGTCTTCTTGTCGTAGAAGGGTGCCTAACCTCCGAGTCGTCCGGTGACAGCGAGTCGGCCTTCATCGAGCTAACCAAGGTCTTTTCCACTCCTAAGGTGAGATCCGTCATTTTCTTCGTATTTTTATCATAGATTAACATGATTTCCCTTTTTCGCTATATATTTTGTCATCATTTTTTAATCTAGATCTTAGAATCACCACCATCACAATGTGCATATTGCTCCTTTTTTTTAAAAAAATCTGCAAAATTAAAATCACTAAAAATTTGAAAATCAGAAAATAAAAAATAGAAATAAAAAACATTTAAAAATAAAAAGAAAAAATCCACAAAAACAAAGGATAGTTTGCCAAAGAAAAAATCCACAAAAACAAAGGATAGTTTGCCTTTGAGATTTCCTTTTTCTTTTAATCGATTTTTTTGTCGATTAATTGAATAACCCTCGAGAATTGTAATCTCCCTGAGTTCGATCATGTCCGCTATACAGGTAAATAAGTAGCAAAATATTTCTCTCGCTACACATTATTTATTTTCTGTAATTATTTTGCAGTGAGAGAAGAAAAAATGGTTTGTCTGCCAAGAGATTTTTGGGGATAGCAACGACTTGTATCATTAATAATTATCAATCCTCGAAGAGCACATGACTTCGATTCATCATCTTTATTCATTTATTTTAGCTTAAAATCCCTTATAAAAACACATGTATATAACACTAACTCCATATTCTTACTAACTTGCATCTGTGTGTAAATATTGTATATTTGTATATTATTTTAACCTAAAATAAAGAAAGAAAGGAAGGAAGGAAGGAAGGAAAAATAAAGAAAAGAAAATAAAAAAGGAAGACTGTATATATGTAATAGATACAGGCTGACCCGAACCCCGAGAGAAGGTCAAAACTTGACCTGATCGACTAGGAATAAAGTAGGGGGAGATAGGATCTTTATTCAGAAAATCCAGAAAAATTATGTAGTGTGTATATTTGTAAGCTACCACCAAAACAAAAGTTATAAATAAAAATGTCTTCTAATTAACAAAAATAATTACACAATTAAATCATGTACAGAATAAAGCAACCACACTTGAAAAAAGACACTAAGCACTAATTGAAAGACCAATTCCGACTCCATATGAACTCAAATTGAACCAATCACACTTCCATTGTATTCTAAATTAAATTATCTTTAAAAAGGCCGCGATTTCACAATTTTTGGAGTTACAGGTGAAAAGTTGATTTTCTGGGGTGGTTTGTGCAATTTTCCTATGTATTTGTACATACTGTATTTTGTAAATATTTGTAAATATTTTTACTAATTATATAAAATAAAAATGAAAATAAAATTAAAACAAAAAAAAGCTAATTCCCTTATTTAACTACTATATGTATATAGTATATTTATACAGCTGTTATTCTTAATTAACCACCATAAAAAATAAAAAAATAAAATTTTTTATTCAAATAAATAAAGTGACGAAAATTAAAAAAAATAGTTAATTTTTACTTTATCATTTCAATATTCATCTCGCTTATCTCTTCAATCAAAAATTCAAAAATTCAAATTTCATTCTCTATCTTTTCTATTTATATGCCTCCTTCTCCATCATTCCAACATGATCAATCTTTAGGTGAGAGGAGCCCGATCTCCGGGAGTCGTCTTGTCGTAGAAGGGTGCCTAGCCTCCGAGCCGTCCGGTGACAGCGAGTCGGCCTTCGTCGAGGTGATCACGGCTTCCATCCGCTCCTAAGGTGAGATCCATCATCATTTTCTCTTATTTTTCATCTAGGTTAATCGTAGGTTCATTTTCGCAATTTTATTTTGTCCTCATTTTTTTCTCTAAATCTTAGAATCATCGCTCACGATTTCATCCGCCACCGACTCGATTTTTTTCATCTCGCATTCTCGACCTCTACGCGTTTTTTTCTATTTCCTATGATCTCTCAACTCGGGCTACGCACGGTGGCCAGGGCATTAGATTCGATTCTTCCATTTTTTTCGCCGGATCTCCGCTCATGCAATCCGTTTTGATTTTGGGACCGAGTCGTCGAGGTCACGTCCTAATTTGTTTATAAAAAAAGATTAAAAAAATAAAAAAATATGTTTTCTTCTAACATTTGTTTTGCGGGAAATAAAAAAACATAAAAATTAATAAAAAAAATTAAAAAAAAATTCTGTATTCTGTTTACAAATAGAAAAAAATAAAAAAACACTCTGGTTGGGGATGATAGCACTCCTGCTGCCGCCAACCCTCTTCGTCGCCGTCCGCCTCCACCTGTCGCGACCGCCACCCACGCCTGGAGCAGCCACCCTTCGATGCCACCCACACGCGACTCCACCGACAATCATCCGCCCCTCGACGCCGCCATCCATCTCCACCGATCGCGCCTGGAATCGCGCCCCTCGTCGCTCGAAGAACCCAATCACCGGCCGCCCTCGTCCTCGATCCGTGCGACCGTCGTCATCAACGCGTGCCCTCTGCCCGTACGAGCCTCCTCCGTCCATCGTCGTCGTCCAGATCTAATCGCCAATCCTCTATCACCACCACGAAGATCTCACCACCGCCCATCGCCTGCGTGGAGCTCCAGACCTCCGCGCCATCGACGACCGCCACCCATCACCGCCGCTTGTGGCTTGGGGGAGAGAGAAGCAGGGGCGACGCCCCCTTTGGCTTGGGAAGCAAGAAAGAACGAAGAAGCCCTTCAAACCCTAAAGTTAAATTTTTAGGCAAACATCAATCAAGCCCCTGTTAATTTTGAGCATTGCAACGAAGTCCAGATCCAGAGAGAGTCACGTGCAGTGCACGTGTGTCTTGTGTAATTTGAAAATCTTTCTCGCATTTATTTCCTATTATCGTTTACTCCAAAACATTGAATAATTTGCATCTCATATCTTCATTTCCAGACTTTTATAGGAATAAATGTTTTATTGCTCAATAAACTTTGCAAAAATCACGCTATGCTCCTGATGTGCGTATCTATCTAGCATAACTTTTTCATTACATTTCATCATTATTTAATATTATTTAAAAATAAAAACCATGCCATTTTTCTCTTTCTGAAATTCAAAAATTCATAAAAATTTTAATATTACTCGAAAAATTCTAAAAAAATTAGAGTGTTTATTGTCTTTTAATTTCTATCCAAATTTCGTGCATTAACTCTTTATAAAACCCAAAAAAATTGAAAAATACTAAAAATCTTAAAAAATCATAGAAAATTCTACAAAAATCCAAAAATTGTCATTTCAGTTCATGTTTGTAGATATTTGCTTATATTTCATCACAAAAATAATTACAAGGAGTTTTGGGCACTTAAATTATTTTTAAATTGCAAATTACACCAGGTTGTGCATTATTTCTCATTTTTTGCCAATGTTTGATTTTTTAAAAAATACAAAGCATCTGAAAATTCTACAAAAATTTCCAAAATCATTTCAAAATCTTTAAAACAGAAATATTTTCTTTGGATTTTTCTGAGCATTCTTGTATAATTAAAAAATACAAAAAGAGTTTGATGTGCTGTTGGACGAGATTTTCTAGGGATTTTTGAATTTTTCTTTTATTCTCCGGCAACGGCAAAATTTTGTTAAGCAAGGAATTTATTGCCGGAAATTAATTGATGAATAGGTCGTTGCTTTTATCCCCAAAACCCGCGTCAACAAAAAAATTATATTTTTTTTTAATTTTTGCTACTTATTAACCTGTATAGCGGACAGGGTCGAACTCAGGGAGGCTATAATTCCCGAGGGTTATTCAATTAATCAGAAACTAATTAAAAGAAAACAAGAATCTCAAAGGACAACTATCCTTGGTTTTTGTGATTTTTTTTATCTTTTTATTTTTTTTATTTCTAATTTTTTATATTTTCTGATTTTCAAATTTTTAGTGATTTTGATTTTTGCAATTTTTTATTTTCAAAAATAATAGGACGCAATATAAACAAGGTAAAAAATACGCACACCAACTCTTTTTACAATTTTCAATTATGCCAAAAATAATCAGAAAAATCCAAGGAAAATATTTTTGGGTTTTAAAAGTTTTGAAATATTTTTGAGAATTTTTTATGGAATTTTCAGATGTTTTTCTATTTTTCTAAAAATCAGACAATGAGGAAACAAGAAAATGTGGACAGCCTGGAGTAATTTGCAATTTAAAAATCTTTTAAATGCCCAAAACTCCTGGCTACTAATTTTTAAGACAAACTAGAAGAAAATATCTACAAACAGGAACTGAAATCGCAATTTTTGGATTTTTTTAGAATTTTTTATGATTTTTGGAAGATTTTTGATATTTTTCAATTTTTTTGAGTTTTATAAGTAATTAATGCATGAAAATTGGTCAGAAATTAAAAGACAATGAAATAAAGTTACACTAATTTTTTTAGAATTTTTGGAGCTATTTTCGAATTTTTATGAATTTTCAAATTTACAACAATGAAAAAGACACTGTTTTTTATTTTTTTAATAATACCAAATAAAATCAAAATGCAATGGAATATTTATGCTAATTGAACAATCACATGAAGAGCATAGCACAATTTTCTCAAAATTTTTGGATCACAAATAGCCTTTATTTCAATAAAAAGATCAAGCAAGTTTTTGTTCTGCAGTTTGGGGACCAAATTGTAATTACTTGAAAAGTTCTGAACTGATAAAATAACAAGAATTAAATACGAGATAAGAGATGCAATTTACCCAGAAAGGCTTGTGCCACTCATGTGATCTGGATTTGAAGCACAGAGACGTACTCGTAATTTTCAAAACCTTTAGGGGCTGATCTGCAAATTTCCCCTCTTTTTTTTAATCAAAACCCTAAAGGGGGTTCGTTCTTTGCAAGGGGCGCACAGGAGACCAACACGGGGCCGCCGCCCCTTGCTTCTTCTCCAAGCAAGGGCGGCGGCGATGGAGTCAAAGGGCTGCGGCTGCGGCAAGCGGGGGCTGAAGCGGCGGCGTGGGATGGTGCGGCGCGGGAGAGAAGGACGTGGGCGCGGGCTGGAGAACGCGGCGGGGACACCTGGGCGAGCGGCGGTAGCGTCTCCGCGCTCCGCCACGCGGCTGTGTTGGCGCGTGGTCGAAGGGGAAGCGCCGCTGGCGCGGAGGGCGGCGCACCGCGCGCTCGGAGCTGCGCGGCGGTGCGTGGAGGGGCGGCGGCGCGGGCTGCTGGAGAATGACGCGGCCGCGCTGGAGAAGGATGGCCGCTGGGGGATGCTTCAACGGCGGGGGGGCGCGTGTCGCGCGCGCGCGCGGCCGCGCGTGGCTGCGCCTGTTGGGTCGGCGGAGGTGCTGCCGGTGGAGACGTGCAGGTGGCGTCGGTGTGGCGCGGCAACAGGAGGGAGGCCGCGGCGTCGATGGCAGGAGGCGGGCAAGGCTGTGGTCGGCGCCAGGAGTGGGGCTGCGGCGGATCTGGTGGGCGGCGGGGGGGTGGCGACCCCGCTGCCTGTGGCGAAAATTTTTTTTTGTTTTTTTTGTTTTTTTTATTTTATTTTGTTATGATGTAAACACAAATGAATAAAAAAATCTTTTTTTTTTGTAAATTCGAAAATAAGAAAAGAAAAGGATAAGAAATTCTTTTTTTTTCTTTTTAATATTCCTGCAAAACCGAAGTTAGAGAGAATAGAATTTTTTTTATTTATCCTGCAAAACAACCGTTAGAGATTAAAAACGGAAATTTTTTTTATCTACAAAATTGGGAAACGAATGGGGATTCGGCGAACGTGAAAGGAATCGAATCCGACTCTCCGACCACCGTGCGTGGTCGGAGTTGATAGATCGCGGGAGATAGAAATTGAAGGCGGAGAGATCAAGAAAGTGAGATGAAAAATCGAGTCGATGGCGGATCAAATTGAGATGGAGAATTTTTTTTTTAAGATCTAGAAAGAAAAATGACGATGGGAAAAAAATGCGAAAAAAATAGAAACTAGAAAGCGATTAAACTAAGATAAAAATGCGAAGAACAATTGGATCTCACCTTAAGAGCGGAAAATGGATCGTGATCGCCTCGACAAGGCCGACTCGCTGTCACCGGACGGCTTGGAGGCTCGACACCTTTTCTCGACGAAATAGTTTTCTCGGAGATCGGGCTCCTCTCACCTGAGGGAGAAGGAGCCATATAAATAGAAAAGAGACGAAATTTGAATTTTTTTTAATTTTTATTGGATAAAGGGAGATAAAAATTGAAGTGAAATTTTGAAAGAGGGAATTGAATTTTTGAAAGAGAGATGAAAAATGAATTTTTTTTGAATTTTTTGGTGGAAGGGAGATGAAATTTGAAATGAAGATAAAAGAGAATAAAACAATTATCTATTTTTTTTGAATTTTCGTCACTTTATTTATTGGAATTAAAAAATGTTATTTTTTTATTTTTTTATGAAAGTTAATTAAAAATAACAACTATATACATATACTATATACATATGTGACACTATATACAAGGATAAATGACGAAATTGGCATTTTTTTTGTGTTTTAAAAATTTATTATTTTTTTAATTTTTATTTTTATTAAAAAGAAATCAGTGGGATTAATTTACAATATATACAAATACAATATACACAAAATACATTGGAAAATTGCACAAACCACCCCAGAAAACCGACTTTTCATCCGTAACTCCAAAAATTATGAAAATACAGCCATTTTGAAGATAATTTAATTTCGAGTTCAATGGAACTGAGATTGATTCAATTTGAGCTCATATGGAGTCGGAATTGGTCTTTCAATTAGTGCTTAGTGGCTTTTTCCAAGTGTGGCTACTTTTATTCTGTACAAGATTTAATTGTGCAATCAATTTTAGTAATTAGAACACATTGTTATTTACAACTTTGATTTTGAATGTTATTTGATTTTGAGTCAATTAAGGTACAAATAAATTAGTGTTAGTGATATACATATATACAAAATAAGCGAGAACACACATTTTTTTTGGATTTTCTGGTTGAGGACCCTATCTCCCCCTACTTTATTCCTGGTCGATCAGGTCACGTCTTGACCTTCTCTCGGGGTTCGGGTCAGCCTGTACACAGTCTTCTCTTTTTTTTTAATTTTCTTTATTTATATTTTTTATTTTCTTTTCTTTATTTTTCCTTTCTTTCTTTATTTATTTATTTTAGGTTAAAATTAATAAGAAATGTACAATATTTACACAGATGCAAGTTAGTAAGAATATGGAGTTAGCGTTATATGCAGGTGTTTTATAAGGGATTTTAAGCTAAAATAAATGAATAAAGATGACGAATCGCAGATTCATCATGTGCATAGTTCTTGACTTGTGCATATTGTTTTTTATTTGAAATTTAAAA
This sequence comes from Ottelia alismoides, assembly GCA_037367405.1. NCBI lineage: Eukaryota > Viridiplantae > Streptophyta > Magnoliopsida > Alismatales > Hydrocharitaceae > Ottelia > Ottelia alismoides. Next base: position 523,149 of record JAZKJV010005800.1, on the reverse strand, counting down.
AAAATACAAAATTAAAATCACTAAAAATTGAAAATAAAAAATAGAAATAAAAAAATTAAAAAATTAAAAAAAATCCACAAAAATCAAGGATAGTTTGTCTTTGAGATTCCTGCTTTTTCTTTTAATTGATTTTTGATTAATTCAATAACCCTCGAGAATTGTAGCCTCCCTGAGTTCGATCATGTACGCTATACAGGTAAATAATTAGCAAAAAATATTTCTCTTGCTTCATTATTCGCTTTTAGTTAATTTTGCAGCTTGAGAAGAAAAAAACTTTTATTTGTTTGCTACGGGATTTTTGGGAATAGCAACTCGTATCATTAATAAATATCAATCATCGAAGAACCCGTGTCAACACTAACATACTAAGTTCAAAGTAGAATAAATATCGAAGTCAAAACATGACGTGCCAGTTGATGATAGTCACCTAAACAGAGGGATGTCGGAGAACACAACCTTTAGGAACTAATAAAGACAAAGCCTTTTACCAGAACTATTGAGATATTCATATCTCCTTATCTTATTTTTGGTGGTTTTTTCTATTTCTTCTGTCTACTTTATGTAATTTTCCCTCTGAGCTTTTCTCCTATATAAGAGAGCTCTAGGGCTACGGTGGAATACAACTTTTCATTTTACGTATTTCCACATGGTATTAGAGCAATGGTCCTAGACCAGAGCCTATGCCCTAGAAACCCTATCCCACCTAAAACCCTATCTTAGTCGGACACCACCGTCGCTGGCCCCTTCCCGCATCGTGGCTGGCCCCTTCCATGCCTCCGATGGCAGCAGGCCGCCCGAACCAACAGGCATCCTAGCATCTTCCCGCTAGCAGGCTTCCCGGACCGACGGTCAGGGGACTTTGTCAACCCCCTCCAACGCAGCAGAACGCCTTTGTGGCACCGTCCATGCTGTTGTCCTTTACGGAACCGGCGGTCCAGGCTGTTGCACCATCCGTGACACCGCCGCTGGGTTCTCGGCCGACATTTAGGCTGCCACCTTCTCCGCTCCCGCAGCCCGGGTTGCCCTCAGCGAACTCCGTGTCTGTTAGTTTTGCACTTTGTATCTAGGGTGTGATTTGATCATCTAAAATCACCCTAGTTACCCAAAGAAAGCTTCAAAGGATGGGAGAGGTTGTGTTATGAATCTACACCCACAACCATCTCTTCATATGTCAGTGTAGACGCAAGTAGTGCAGTGTGCAGACCCAATCTTGGATAGTGTTGTCATCATGTCGGACATCAAAGCAGATGTTTCATCCCTGGGTGCCTTCAAAGGTACAACAACCATCGTCAAGATGGATGAAACGAACTATGAACTGTGGGTCATGCAGTTCATGAGCTTGATGTAGTGTAATGGCAAGAAGCATATCCTCACGAAAGATGGGCCAAGTGACAAAACTAGGGCCTCATGGGAGGCAAATGATGCATATGTGTGGGTGTGGGCCTGTGTCTATGGAGATAGCCAATAACATACTGAGTCAGCCTACTACAAAGGCTATGTGGGACATTCGCGTCGCTACGTACTCTCCGGTGAAGAATGAGTTGAAGATATTGCAACTTCAGCATGATATCTTCACGTCGAAGCAGAATGGTCGTCCTCTCCATACCCTTTACACTTCTTTGAGGGGTACGTTTGAGAAGCTCCATGGTTTTATACCCTTGACTGCCACACCAGAGCAACTAAAGACTTACATGGACTATATGACGACATGAGTTTTTCTAGCAGTCCTCAATCCTAAGTACGATGCTGCTCGAGCACAGATTCTTATTGATGCCACCATAGCTCCAATGGAGGAGGCATACCGCAGGTTGAGTAGGCTCTCTATATCTTCTGGTGATGCTCAGCAGTCTCGGACCTCGTCAACTATGGCTGCCTCACGTGGTAGGGGGAGCCCTATACAATACCGTGGTCGGGGTAACCGTGGCAGGGGAGGGGGTAGTCGACCTCGTCAACCATGCTCCTACTATCATAGGTCATGCCACTTTGAGGAAACATGCTATTTAATGCATGGCTTTCTGGTTTCCTGCTTCAACACGAGTTGAAGTGCAGACTCAACAGGTTGGGAGTCCATCACCTGCATCTGATCAAAGTTTTGATGAACTTGTAGTGCGGCTTAGGGAAATTATGCTTGCTCCTGGGTCAACCAGTTCTCCTTCAAGATCCTCAGAGGTAGTTGCTTCAGCATCAACGTCCACATCAGGTATAGCTTATGCTCTTACTAGCTATTACAGAATGTATTATGGATTCAGGAGCATTCCATCATTTATGTGGTGATAGAGGGCAGTTTAACACTTATAGTCCAACTCAATCAAGGAGATCAGTAGTAATAGCTGATGGGACACACTCTCCCATCACTGGTCAGGGGGAGGTGCTGTTAACCTCTGCAATGCGACTTCAAAATATTCTTTAAGCTCCTGAATTTTCGATGAATTTACTATCCATTGGTCAAATCACCATGGATTTACATTGTCGTGCCATATTTGAACCTTTTGCTCTTGTGTTTCAGGACATTCCTATGGGCAAGGTGATTAGATCTGGTCGTGAGCAAGGAGGTCTCTATAGGCCGGTACAATCCCCATATGCTGGTGCTTCTTCTCTTCGCATTGGATCTATTTCTCCCTACGTGTGGCATCTTTGGTTTGGTCATCTTCCTCTGCAAAAGCCGTGTCATGTTCTTCCTCAGATTTCACCTCGCTTTACTTTTCAATGCGAGGCATGCCAGCTTGGGAAGCACCATCAATATACATTCTAGAGTCATCAGAGTCGAAGTAGTCATAGTCTGTTTGAGTTTATGCATTTTGATATTTGAGGTTTAAGTCGCGTCCCATGCCATCATGGGCATAGGTTCTATCTTGTCGATGTCGATGAGTTTTCAAGATTGCCATGGATCTTTCTTATTAAGAATAAGTCTGACGTTGATCCTGTTATTCAATCTTTTATTAATGAAATAAGGAATATTTCCTCTGCAAATATCAAGTACATTCATTCATATAATGCATTAGAACTTTGCAGTACTCAACTCTCTCATTTTCTTAAAACCTATGGTATTGTGCATCAGACATCTTGTGCTTATACGTCTCAACAGAATGGGGTGGCTGAACAAAAGCATCACCACCTTTTGAATGTCACCAGGACTCTCTTGATTCACAGTCGTGCTCCTCATTCATACTGGGGAGATGCGGTTCTCACTGCTTGCTACTTGGTGAATCGCATGCCCTCATCAGTTCTAGGGGAGAAGATGTCGTTCTTTATTGTGTTTCCCGAGATGGATCTTTTCTCTCTTATGCCTCGTGTTTTTGGGTATGTTGCTTTTGTGCAGCAGCTATATCCAAGTCTTGATAAACCCTCTCCTAGAGCTGTCAAGTGTGTTTTTGATGGGTATTCCGGGACTCAAAAGGGATACCGTTGCTTTGACCATGTTTGACGAAGGTATTATGTTAGTGTTGATGCCACCTTCTTTGAGTCTATTGTGTATTTCTCTCCTACATGTGACAAGATCATTTCTTCGGAGAATGGAGAAGAGGTATACATGCATCTGCCTCCAATTTCGTCTCCAACTACACCACCTCCTCCACCTCCACCATCTTCTCCACCACCACCTCCTCCACCTCCTCCACCACCTCTACCACCTGCCACACCTACTCTCTTTCCACATGTTTACCAGCGTCGACCCCATTCTCATGAGCCTACTCCATCATCCAACACACCCCAGCCATGTTCTGAATATTTGAGTTCCAATAATGGCACTGGTGGTTTGCGTGTGCAACTTGAAGTACAAGAGGTCTTCAATGATCCAATCTCTGCTACTGAGGACGTTGAGGACCTTGATGTTCCTATTGCCTTAAGGAAAAAGAGGTGTGCATGCACTAGGTACCCTCTTGCTTCCCATGTTTCACTGGCATGACTCTCAACGGATTTTCAGATGTTTGTTGTAGGTCTCTCGGTTTTGAAGATACCACGGTCCTATCAGGAGGCATTGCAGAGCAGTCAGTAGCATATTGTTATGGAGGAGGAGATGACAGCGTTACAATCTCGTGGTACGTGGAATGTTGTATAGGTTCCTCCCGGTGCATCTGTTGTTGGCAGCAAATGGGTGTTTATAGTTAAACACCGCGCGAATGGTGCTGTGGACAGGTATAAGGCCAGATTGATTGCTCGTGGCTTTACCCAAACCTATGGGTGGATTATCAAGATACCTTTTCACATGTTGCTCGTCACACTATGTTGCGGAGTCTCATTATTGTTGTTGTGGTCCGTGACTGGTCGCTTTTTTAATTAGATGTCAAGAATGTGTTTTTGTATGGGGACTTGCAGGAGGAAGTTTACATGCAGCAACCACTAGGGTTTGCTGCTGAGGGGGAGTCTCGTATGGTGTGCAGACTCCACAAGGCCATCTATGGTCTTAAGTAGAGTCCGAGTGCTTGATTTCAGAAGCTCTCAGAGTTGATTGAACAACAAGGGTTTGTTAGATCTACTGCAGATCATTCTCTTTTTGTTAAGAAAACCTAGAGAGGTACCGTTGCTATCCTAGTCTATGTTGACGATATTATTATTACATGAAGTGATGAACATGGCATTCAGACAACTAAGGATTTCCTTGAACAACAGTTTGTGACCAAGGACCTTGGCAAGTTGCATTGCTTTCTTGACCTAGAATTTGCAAGAAATCAGCATGGTATGGTAAAGATGCAAAGGAAGTATGCCATTGATCTCCTATCTAAGACGGGCATGACAGGATATAGACCGGCTACTACTCCAATGGATCCTAATGCTAGATTCTATGATGATGACTCTAAGGAGGTGGATAAGAGACGATACAGAGAGCTAGTTGGAAAGTTGTTGTATGTTACTATTACCGGGCCTGATATATCATTTTCCATTAGCAGAGTCAACCAGTTTATGAAGCAACCCATGCAGGTTCATATAGATGTTGTTAACATGATCTTCAGGTATTTGAAGTCTTCTCTAGGTGCAGAACTTCTATTCAGAAGAGACACGTCTCTCACAGTCACTGGATGTGCAGACGCAGAATATGCAAGGTGCCCCAAGAACAGGAAGTCCACTTCAGGCTTCACGGTGTTTGTAGGTAGCTCTCTAGTTTCATGGAAGAGTAAGAAACAGACAATTGTGTCTAGATATAGCATTGAATCAGAGTATAGGGCCATGACCCAAGGGAACACAAAAATGATGTGGGTCAAGTCATCCCTGACCGACCTAACTATTGATGTGCCTCTTCCTATGCACCTCAAATGTGATAACCAAGACGTTTTATTCATAACTAATAATCCAACCTTCCATGAAAGGACAAAGCACATTGAAGTAGACTGCCATTACACACCTGGTCTAATCAAGAAGGGTCTTATTTCCACATCCCATGTTGCTTCAGGTGATCAGATTGCAGATATGTTTACCAAAGCTCTTGCAAGAGGTCCTTTTCACCGTTGTTGTTCCAAGTTGAGCATGATAGACATATATGTTCCAGCTTAAGGGGAAGTATTAAGATATTATATCTCCTTATTTTTGGTAGTTTTTCTATTTCTTCTGTCTACTTTATGTAATTTTTCCTCTGAGCTTTTCTCTTATATAAGAGAGCTCTAGGGCTACGGTGGAATACAACTTTTCATTTCACACCTTTCCACATGAATGAAAAACACTTCCAAGATTAGATAGGGAGGAAGACATGAAAAAGATGAAAGATAAACTGAGATATTTAGAAATGCATTCGAAGATCCATGAGATACAATTCGCAATATATCCATATTAGGCCAAATATATGCAACAAACCCCATCTCACTTCAACATCCGAGGAGACTTCTTATGATATTATACATCCTCATTCCCATCTACCATATTCATAAATTCCTAACAACTCGTGAAGGATTGTCTTGATTTTAAGAAGCCTTCCAAGGAGCTAGACATTCTTTTTGAAAGCAGAAAGTGCTGCACTTATATTTAAAACTGATATCAGACCCGACTAGCAGTCCAGTTCTAAGCACCATGTGATGGGCTATGATCCCTCAAGATTATTGTTGCTCCTTCCATATTCAGAGAGGCATATCCTTAACCATCGCAAGATTGCACTTCCACATTTCCCATGCCTTCAACTGATGCCGACAATATGAATTTACACCCAAGAGCTGCATTGTCATCTAGCACTTTGTAATTGTGATCCTCTAGCAAAGTCCCAGCTGCCAAATCTATAACCAGCCACCATCAGAGCGACATGCCGACGAGACATGTACCTGCTGAGGAACCACCGCCAGGTAGAGTCTATAAATCCAATGCTATCTAGGAGGAATACATGACCTGAGATACTCTGAAGCTAACCGACTGATAACACCTTCTAAAAGCAAATAGCAACGCATACACTACCACCACGATGAGCTAAGATGTACCCCATCTGGAATAGAATTCCTTTAGACATTTGGACCTATCATGTCCACAAAAGAGGAAGATAAAATCCAAAACCACTCTTTTATGTTCCACATGATGATATGATACACTACTACATCTCAAATCTCAAATGTTCAGTAGAACCCCACCAAAGTGAAGAGTCCCTAACAAAGTAACCAATGTACCCAAAAACCATCATAGAAGCGGCAAAATGTGGTCAAACATGCTTCTTCTCCAGAACCTTCATCCCCGGCGTAGCTGCATCCCGAAACAGAACCTCCAATAGAGATAAATGGCATTCATGCTTAAGGAACTATTTTGATCAGAGGGAAGAATATCTTTCTAAGCAATATGGCATGCGCCCCAGTGTGATGCAAGATATTTGTGTATATAGATGACAAATTCATGCAACCAACCCTGCTTGACAAGAGGAATGCTTGACTTTTTTTTTGTTGTGAGCAAATTGTACTTGACGACTTCATGCATATACAGTATTTCAACCAAATTGATATCAGGTGCACCATAAATCATCTTCATCAATTTTGTATCTCAACATTTTTGCAAATCTTGCTCTTCAAGTCTAAGGCACTTTTTGCAAGTAAATGTCACTATCAAAAAATCGAATCAATCACTGCAACATCATGGATACGCACCCTCATAATAAATAAAGGGGATGTGTTTGAAAAATTTTAGGTAGACAAAATTAATACAATCCTTCTAGAGTAGAAATCCTTTAGACACTTCCACCGTTGTACTTACCTCATCATCTCCAACACGGAGAAAGATGGAACTCAGAATTTTCCTTTATGATCAACATAATGAAATGACAGACTACATCTCAATGTCAAACATGCATTAAGATCCTATCAACATGATGCTGAAAACATTCAGCATAAGGTTGTTGTAAAGAGATCCCTCAAAAGTCACACAAAGTACCATAACAGACCACTATAAAGAAGGTGAAATGCCATCAAGCATATTTTCCTCCAAAACCTTCATCCCGATAAAGGGAAACTAAACTTGCCATTGGAGAGAAATGCCATTCTTTCTTGGGAAACTATTGGAAACTAAACTTGCCATTGGAGAGAAACGCCATTCTTTCTTGGGAAACTATTTTGATAGGAGGGAAGAATATTGTGTAAGCAATCTGAGCCATGCCCCAATGCAGCCAAACATAAGTCTGGTTGGAGATGACAAATCCATATAATTGACCCATCTTTTTAAAAAAAAGTTGAAGGGTGAATGCCCTTGGTAAGTATTCATTTGTAAAATATATTAATCACAAAGTTATAAGTACAAGAACCAAGACTCAAAAAAGAAATGCGCGTGAGCCAAGATGTTCCCCACATAGAAACCGCTCATGACTAAGGCATTCTTGACTAACCACAGCACGCAAAAGTAAGAAATAGTCATCCCTCTTTCCCTCGTGGACCCCACTCTTGATTTTTGTTTGGTTATGAGCAACTTGCACTTAACGACATCTCGCATGCTATTTAAACCCAATTAATCTCAAATGTTCCATAAATAATCTTGATCAATTTTTTTGTAACTCAAATTTTGTAAAATCTTACTCTTAAATTTTAAGATGCCTTTTGCAAACGGATGGCTTTATCAAAAAGATCGAATCGATCGAGATGCCATCATGGAAACATCCTCACAATAAAAAATGGATATATATTAAAAAGGACACATGTATGCAGAATTATCAACCACTTTCTAGTGAGGTGCACGCCTCAGAACACCTCATAGTTCAAGGCAAACCTATCACTGCATAATGCATATGTATTGAAACTTACTATACTAGGTAGTTATCCTTTGGTTTTTCCCTAATTATTATTTTTTAATTAATACGGCACCTTCTGAAAGCAAACGTCGCTGATTAAAAAGATCAAAACAATCATCATAACATCACAGGGACACCTTCATTTAATCAATAAAGTGGATGTATTTGAAAATACATGTTGATGCAGTTATTACAGTCCCTCAACCATTCTCTACCAACTTGCATGACTCAATTCAAAACACCTCATACTTCAAGGCAAATCTACTGTTGCGAAGATGTCCCTTGACTCACTCGACTAAATCAAGGTGTGTGATAAGATGTGGGAATGCCAAACCCTACACTGGGGGATTGCACTAGCCCACAGTAATGAGCCTTTAATTTAAACAATATGGTATGCATAGGAGCAGCACAACAATTTTAGTTAACCATAAAAGGCGCATGGACCGGATGTTACTTTATGGTATGAAGCCAACAGGTTTGAAGTAGGGAATTGCAAATTTTCTGATGTCACTTTGTCATCTACACATTTTCAGTTCCATGCAAAAGTTAAAACTATTTAACGTTGAACCCTCATTATATTTACATCCTTGGCCCCTCAACATATGAGATGAATCATCATCATTTAGAAACTATTTAACGTTGAACCCTCATTATATTTACAATAAATTATGATAGTTAGAATACATGAATATAAAGCAGCAAAACCAAACCTTCTGTCTTGAATAATCTGAGGATTAGTAGAGGTAGCAATCGTGAAAAAGGCATATAAAGTAACTAAATATCTACAATTTCATATCCACAGGATTTGAAGTGGTAGCAATAGTGAAAAAAAGGGCATAGTGAAAAATTAGATATCTGCAATCCCATATCCACAGACTCCAAGCTTTGACCATGCTTATCTATGTTACAAAGATTCACAGGATATTGCTAATCCTCTTAACAAAAATGGAGGATCTTTGGAAATACCTTTAGAAACACCTACATACAGAGTGCAATTTTTTTGGTATATTTTGATAATTCTAAATGCACAAAGAGAAATTATAAAAAACTTACCAAGTGATTCATTGATCTTTCCGAACATAGACATGCACAAACGCCTGAAGAACATCACCTGCTGGGAAGTGTGCATTAAAAAATCTCTTCTCCTGCAGAAACAAAAAGTAAACCTGTGAATTAGACAAAGAAAGTAAATGGACCTATTCATGGTCAAATTATCAAATGTGCCAGACAACTTTACAGCATTTTATGTGATGCAAGTCAGGAATAGATCGAACGGGAGTAAACTTAGTGGATTGGGAGACGGTCACGCTTCCAAAATAGCCTGGTGGACTGGGAATTACTCGACTGGAGACTCAGAATAGAGCACTTATTCTAAAATGGGTTGCTAGAATATGAGGAAGAAGCAGGGATTTGTGTTGTAGACTCATCCGTAGAATTTATGACATCAGTGCATGAAAGCTTGCCACAACGCCCAACCTTTTATCAATCTGAGGCATCCGCACGTAATTCCGCAATTCACATGATTGTTCTTTTGTTTTATGGACAAATAAGCATAGTAGGCCATATCGTGATATATCGGTGATATAACACCGATATATCAGTATTGATTGGGAGGGGATATTGATATCAGACTATATATCCTTTTATCGGGTATCGTCGATACTTGACCAAAATATCGGCGATATATCACGTGCCAGCAATATATCACCGATATGACGAATCTGCCAATGTGGAAATCCACTGATATCAGCCCCATATTGCCTCATTTCGATCCAGATCTACCATTTTGATGCAGCACAAAATTAACATATAGGGCTTGATTTTTTATCCGTTAATTAGAGTCTAATTTTATTTACGTTTATTCGAGTCGTTGCAAATTTTATTTCAATAAAAGAGATCGCGTGTGATCTCAAATTAGTTAGTTGGTTTTTAATTTGAATTTAAAATTAGAGTCAATTAGCATAAGGTAGATTTGAATTTTTTATTCAAATCAACTAGAGTCAATTTAAATTTGAATTTGATTCACTTTCTATTTTTGTAATTCCACCCCTCCTATATAAATTAGAGTCACTTTCGGGGCCCAGACTCGAGTATCGTGTTTTTCTCCTGCAAGAGACGGTTTGCATGCTGAGGTGGCGTCCGAGGTTGATTCTCTCTTCGGTTTTTGGTCGTGGAAATCAAATTGTGCTCTCCAATTTTGTTATTCGGGTCCGATTTCGGGTTAGGCGGCATAGGACTTCGGAGGGCATTTTCGTATCGGATTCTGGCGAAGGGAGGGAGGTTCCCATGAACGGATTGTCTTCTTTGTGGCGGATCCGGGTGTGGCCCGTCGGACGCGTCTTGATGGGCTGCCTACCGTCTCGGCTATGCTTTCATCTTCCGGTTGCGACCTGGACGTTTTGGGGGATTCTGATTATTCTCGGGGAGCTTTGAGCCCGCCTGTGGCGTCGCCCAGCGGGCCCTCCTTGGACCCTCTTCTCTTGGGTGAGGGCGGCTCTTCTGCGGTGATATCCTCTCCAACTCATTCGGGGGCTCTGCCAGGCGTGGACAGTGCTAGTGATGTGGGGAGCCTTTCTGACAGGAGATCGGGGAAAAGGTATCGGAGGCGAAACAGATCTCGGGCGGGATCTTCTCTGCAGCATTCTTGTGCGACTTTGAGGGATTCTGTTGCGGCAGCGGCTGGAATTGTTCCAATTGGGGGTCAACCACGGTTGTCTTAATGAAGATTCTATCCTGGAATGTTAGGGGCCTGGGGGAGGCTGATAAGCGAAGGACTTTGGGTTCTAGATTCTCTGAGTGGGGTTGTGATATCGTTTTCATTCAAGAAACGAAGCTGAGGGGGTCGATGATGTCCTTTGGCGCTCTTTTGGTGCGGGTGGTTTGGATGAGTTTAGGGTGTTGGATGCGGACGGTGCGGCGGGGGGTATGTTAATTGCGTGGAGGTCGACGGATTTCTCCTTCAGCTCTGTGATTATGGGAAGGCATATGTTATCCATTTTGCTGGTTCGGGGAGATACTGATGTGCCCATCGCCTTCTCGTGTATTTACGGCCCTTGTTGCCACATTAAAAGAAAGGAGATGTGGGAGGATTTACGTATTGCAGGCAGTGCGTTTGAGGGAATTCCTTGGATCATTAGGGGAGATTTTAATGTTACGCTTCATTCTTCGGACCATCCAGGGTCTAGGGGTGGCCGGGACCCGGGCTCCTTGGACTTTGCTGAGGTGGTGGACTCGCTGGCTTTAGAGGTTCTTGTGGCGGATGATACTAAGTACACGTTGAGGAATAGTAATTCCCACTCTCGGATTGATCGCTTCTTGGCCTCTGGGAAGCTGATGGAGATGTTCACCATTTGCACGGTGTCCTCTCGCCCTCGCTCTTTATCGGATCATTCGCCTATTCTCTGGGAGTCCAGTGAGGTCCCTACGGTGAGGGGCCTCTTTAGATACGAGAAATGTTGGCTACAGGAGGCGAATTTCAAGGTATTGGTGACATCGCACTGGGAACAATAGTCTTTTGTGGGGTCCGCGGCCTCCAGGTTTGATCAGAAGCTCTCTTCGTTGCGGAAAAAGCTTGCGATATTCAAGAGGGAGTCGAGGGTGGCTAGGGTCGCCGCCAGGGTGGAGGCGGAGGAAATCGTTGCGAAGTTTGATATTATTGAAAACAATAGGGAGCTTTTGGCTGAGGAGCTTCGTGAGCGCTCTTTCGCGCAGAAGCGTGTTGCGGCGGAGGACTTGAAGCGGACCACGGAATGGCGTCAACGATCGAGGATGTCCTGGATCAAAGAGAGTGATGCCAATACGGCTTTCTTTCATTGTGTGGCTAGCGGAAGGAAGCGTTACAATGCATTGCGCTCTATTACAATAAGTGGTGTGCGGTTTGTGGGGGACAGAGAGATGGGGTGTGCCATCACTGACCATTTCAAGTGCTTCACCGCCAGACGCTCCCCGAGGAGGTGGCGATGGTTGGGTTGTGGACGTCGTCCATTTCTGATGCGGCTTGTGTGGATTTGACTCGGGCAATATCGTTGGATGAAATCAAAGTGGTCGTGTGGGACTTGAACGAGGATGGGTCCCCGGGCCCCGATGGTTTTCCAGTGGCGTTCTATCGGGATTTTTGGGAGGTGGTGGGTAAGGATGTGTTGGAGGTTGTTACGGAGTTTTGCAACGGGAATGCGGGGTTTGATCGGATTAATAGGGCCTTCATTTTACTGCTTCCTAAGTCCTCCGCGGCGGAGCGCGTTGAGGATTTTCGCCCCATTTCGGTATCCAATGGCATCTATCTTATTGTCGCCAAGGTATTGGTTCGTCGGCTTGCTCGGGTCTTGGATTCGATTATTTCCCCGATCCATGCGGCCTTTGTTCGGGGCAGGCAGATTTCGGATTGCATTGCGGTGGCGTCGGAGTTGGTTGCGGATTGGAAGAGGTCCGGAAAACAGGGGGTGTTGTGGAAAGTCGATTTCGCCAAAGCTTACGACTGCCTCGAATGGAATTTCTAGTGGTCAGTTCTGAGGAGGTGTGGTTTCCCTGAGAAGTGGATATCGTGGATGCGGTGTTGCGTGACCACTGTGTCCTTCTCTGTTTTGATCAATGGTCGTGCGGATGGGGGCTTCTTCCAGCCTATGAGGGGGCGCCAGGGGTGCCCCCTCGCTCCTCTTTTGTTTGTCATGGCTGTTGATGTCCTGGCTCGCATGACGGACCGCGTGATTGATGCCGGGCTTTCGAGTGGTTACTCCACGGGCGAGGTGCGGGTGCTCTTGCTCTAGTTTGCGGATGACACCATTTGCTTTATTGAGGGAGGCTTATCTGAGGTCTCCGGGATGGCGGTGATGCTGGATCTCTTCAGCGAGTTATCGGGTCTGTATAAGAATGGGAACAAATCAAAGGTGATTCCTTTTGGGATGTCAAAGGAGGAGGCGACCGAGTGCGGCCGGGTCTTGGGGTCTCCTCCGGGTGAGCTACCTATTGATTACCTTGGTTTGTCGTTGGTGGTAGGGAGGGTCAGGATTAGGGATTGGCTTATGGTCGTCGAGAGGGTGGAGACGCGCCTGGCTGGGTGGCGGTCGGCCTTGCTCTCGAGAGGGGGTTGGCTGGTTCTTCTCAAGGCAGTTCTCTCTTCGATTCTGGTGTTCTACTTGGCAAATCGTCGTATGCCGGTGGGGATCCGCACCCGTCTTGAAAAATGTATGCGTAGATTTCTGTGGGGGAGAAATGGTGAGGCGGGGGGGGGAGGGGGTTGCATTTGGTGGCGTGGGATGAGGTCACTAGAAGCAAGCAGGATGGTGGTTTGGGCGTGCGGCGAGTGGAATGGGTTAATGATGCTTTTCTTCTCAAATTGGCGAGTAGGTTTTGGGGCCAGGATGGTAACTTCTTTACCGGCATCCTGAGGGAGATTCATGGGGAAGGAAGGGCGGTGGGAGAGAGGGCTGGTGTGGTTGGTGCTTTTACTCCGTTCTAGTGTGGTGTCCAGGAGATCTTTGATAAGAATCGTTCATTGTTTGTGTCGGTGGTGGGGAATGGTGAGTTGTTTAAATTTTAAAAGGACGATTGGACGGGAAGGGGTTCCTTGTGTTTGCGGTTCCCGCGTTTGTTTGCGTTGGCGGCTGACAAAGATGCCTCGATCGCTTCTTGTTGGGCGGATGGGTGTTGGTGTCCGCCCTTCCTGGCTAATTTTTCGGATCAGAGGATTGATGATTTTATCTCCCTTTTGGACGCCATCAGTGACGCGGGTAGGCCTGGTGATGGTCGGGATCACTGGGCCAGGAGGGGTGGTCCCTTCTCGACGCGGAAAGCTTATGGGGCTTTGATTGGGCCTCCACCGGCGCGGTCTGATTTGCTGATGCATGATTGTTCTTTTTTCTGGAGCCTGAAGGTCCCTGAGTGCATTGGCTTTTTTCTATGGCTTTTCCGCAGACAGAGGCTGATGACGAGAGATCGCTGCGCGAGGGTTTTGGGCATTATATCCGCTACCTGCGTGTTATGCGATTCGACAGTGGAGACCATCGAGCATTTATTCTTCGATTGCCCATCGGTAAGAGGGGTTTGGGAGGAAGCGGAATTGGTTTGGGTGAGAACGGATGACTTGGCGGCTTTTTGTGGGGCGTGGGTGCTTAACAGAAACAGGGAACGAAGGGTCGTCTTGTTGCCAATTGCAAGGTTGCGGTCGATTTGGTTGGGGAGGAATGGGCCATCTTCTCGGGCCAACGCTTCTACAAGGACAACGTGCTTATTCATTGTGCGAGACTTGTGGCTGACTGGATTGCGGTTTAGGCCCCGGTGTGGTGTTTGTTTTGTGGGGGCGGTGGAGCTTTGTTGTACAGCTTTTGATTTTCTTTTTCCTCTTTTTCTTGTTATTGTATTTTTTCCTTTCTTTTTTAATATATTGGGGTGAACACCGCTGAGTGTCTCCCCCTTCTTTTGGGCCTCAAAAAAAATCATGTTCGAGAAAGAGTTCAATGTCCTCTTTGATTCAGACAATGACGAATTTGTTTACCCTGCTAACATTCAAACCGCAGCAAAGAGGAGGGCATACAAGAGGGCGATAAAAGAATCTATGAGGACCGAGTTCGAGAGGAGAGAACTCGATGGTGCACGTGACGACTTATATGGTGCCGGTGGCAGTGGTTCTGGAGGCACGTCGTGATGTAAATCGGAATTTGCAACGGTAAAAAATAGTTTTTAACAGTGAAATTTTATTTGGTGGAAGAAAAGTGGAGGGAGGGAGAAGAGAAAGCGTGTCGATTATAAGAGATTCGGGAAAGAACCGTGTAGATCATGTGGAAAGAGGAGAAAGGGAGAGAGATGAGATAAATCTCAAATTGGTTTCAACCTGAACTGTCCTTAAACAAGATACTACTACCCCCTTTATGTAGGAAGGGTGGGACTACAAAAATAGAAAGAAAATCAAAATTCAAAACTAAATTATCCGAATTGACTCTAACCGACTAACTACCTAATATAACCGACTAATTAATTAAATCGAGATCATATGCAAGCCCTTTAAAATAAAATTGCAATGGATTAAACATAATTACTTGATCCCAATTTAATTTAACGAAAAATAAAGCCCTATTTATTTATTTCATGATGCATCAGTTCTTCTCACTTGAAAAATTCATCTCCCAACAAATTGATTGATCTTCTGACTTGAAGTTTGACGATTTGATTTCAGCGTTCTCGATCACATTTTGGAAGAACTGATGTGGAGCAAACGGCGGAATCCAGTTGTACTTGGTGCGGTGGTTGGAACCGTCAATTTCTTGCTGGAAGAGCATATGTGGCTCAAATGTCGGTGCCCACGCGGATTTCGCCCCCTCAATGTTGTGCTCGAAAATTGATGGGACATTTTCATATCGAGCATCGCAACCTTTGGAAACCCATAGCAGATGAATGGCATGAATTTAGGAGGGGAGGAGATGTGGGTCATGAACTAAATCATATGGTCTTTAAATAGGTGAATCCTACATTCCTAATCCTAATTGGATAAGGTAGCAACCCCAATTTTTTTCTTTCAACACTTCTTTTTTAACATTAACTCAGTCATGGTTGGTCCAAAGCTCAGGTAAATTGAGGAGGGTTGCGCGTTAGGTAGCCGACAGCCAGCGCGGGAGAGATAAATTCCTAAATATTGTTCTTTTAAGAATACTATTTGGGAATTTATCTCGAAATCATTCGGATAAATTCCTACATAGACTTATTTTAAGAACATTATTTAAGAATTTATCTCAACAGATCTTTTAATCATGGATTTAAGCAAACATCTAGATTTCATTGGGGCATTCCCTACTTGCGACGCGTTGCATCGCCCAAATGCAATGAGAAGTTGGCAAAGGCTGCAACATCGTTGCCCAGATGTAGTTCAAAATTTGCTAGGGTTCTCACCTGAAGAATGCATGCGAGTAAATAAGCTAGTTCTATTGCATCGCCCCCCGGATGCAGTCCAAAATTTGCAAGGGTTCTCGCATGATGGATGCATGCGGGTAAAGAAGTTAATCCAAAAGAGGTTACAAAGGAAGTTGCGGATAGGTAGATGGAATGTTGGCATTTTGACTGGCGAATTGATGGAGATAGTTGATGTGATGGAAAGAAGGAAGATTCAAATATTATGTCTACAAGAGACAAAATGGGTTGGAGAGAAATAAAGGGAGATCGAGAAGACATGCTTTAAACTTTGGTATTCAGGTAAAGATAAGGGCAGAAATGGTGTTGGAGTGGTTGTTCATAACAATTTGAAGGAATGTGTGGTTGAGGTGCAAAGATCCGAGGATCGGATTATATCGCTAAAAGTGGTGCTCGAAGAAGAAATTCTGAATACCATCTCAGGTTATGCACCACAGATTGGTTTAGATGATAGGATTAAACAAGCTTTTTGGGAGGATTTGGATAAGATTATGCAAGAAATCCCACAAGAGAGATGATTTGCTTAGGCGGAGATCTTAATGGACATGTGGGAAAGGATGCTTCATGGTATGCTAGTATTCATGGAGGACATGGATTCGGGGATAGAAATGAAGAGGGAAAAGTCTTTCTGAATTTTATAATAGCTTATGATCTTTTCATTGCAAATGCTCTCTTTAAGAAGATGGAGGAGCATTTAATTACTTATAAGAGTGGCTCGACTAGAACACAGATAGACTGCTTTGAGTTGAGAAGAAGAGATCGGCTGTGTCACAAAGACTGAAAGACTGCAAAGTAATCCCAGGAGAGAGCCTGACCACCTAACATCGCTTGTTAGTCATGGATGTGCAAATAGAAGGGCTACTAAAGAAAATAAGGGTTTCCAAGATCATTAGAACTAGATGGTGAAATCTTCAATTGAAGCAATCAAGCTTCAGGGAGAAGGTTTTAGAAGACTTATCTTGGGATCGTAACAAAAGTGCAAATGAGACGTGAGAGGTGGTAGCATCTTGTATCTGAATGGTAGCCAAAGAGATGATAAGTGAGTCAAAGGGAGGAGCTCCGGGCCAAAAGAAGGCTTGGTGGTGGAGTAGAGGGGTGCAAGAGAAGCTCAAAATTAAAAGAGCTTGCTTTAAAGTTATGTTTGAGGATATAACAGATGAAACTATCACAAACTACAAAATAGCTAAGAAGGAAGCAAAGAAAGCGGTAAGCGAAACCAACTCAAAAGCTTATGAAGTTTTGTACAAAAATCTCAATTCTAAGGAGGGTTAGAAGGATATATTCAAGCTGGCTAAAGCCAGAGAAAGAAAGACCAAAGATCTTTCTAAGTGAGATGCATAAAGATGAGGAAGGTCACATGTTTGTTACTCAAAATGATATATAGACTAGATGAAAGCAATACTTCCGTAAGTTTTTCATTGGGAAAGGAAATAGAGATATCACTTTGAGAAATCTAGCTAGTAGTGAAAGTTGAATCGTGCAAGCTACAGACGAATACAAGGGAATGAAGTAGAGGAGGCTTTGAAGGTTATGAGACATGGGAAAGATGCAGGACATGATGACGTTCCTGTAGAAGTTTAAAGAGTTTTAGGTGAGCTGGTTTGACTTGGTTTACAAGTTTATTCAATGTTATTTGTCGAAGCAAGAAAATGTCTGAAGAATGGAGGAGAAGCATCATGGTGCCTCTTTATAAGAACAAAGGAGACATTCAAAATTGCTCAAATTAAGAGGTATCAAGCTGATGAGTCACAAAATTCATGTCAGGTCGCTCAACTATTGAAGTCATCCACTTGCTGAGGAGAACAATAGAGATTTATAGAGCTAAAAGGAAGAACCTCCATATAATTTTTATTGATTTAGAGAAGGCTTATGATTCTGTCCCACGGGGTATATTGTGTAGAGTTTTGGAGAAGAGACTAGTACCTATCCTATACATTAACCTCATAAAAGATATATATGATAAGGCTTCATCTTGTGTAAGGATACTGTTAGAAAATAGGAAGCGGAAGCGAAACATGGAAAAAGATAAAGAACAATAAGAACACAGCGGGATTTTACGTGGAACCCTACTCCGTGAGGAGCGGGATGAAACCACGGGAGAAGCCCTCAAAGGGTCGTGTTTGTCTATTGACTTTCTCATCTGATACAGGAGGTCTGGGGCTCCTTATATAGCCTCCACAGGGTCTCCAAGTCCCACCACTGGACGATGTGCGACAAAACTGTTGGATGGGGTAAATGGATACTGGAGGGATCCATTTACCCATCTCCCTCATACAAGACGCATACAACTTATACTCCAACACTCCCCCTCAAGCTGGAGCATGCAATGCTCAGTTTGGATAAACAGAAAGAAACTCAACTCAACGCTACAGGACACTACGGACAATATCAACCCAACGCGCACATTGCTGCAGTCGAGGACGTTGCTTCTCATGCCGTGCAGGTGAGGAGGACGAACGAGCTGGAGTGTGAGTCTGCTGAATCTCCTCGTCGGAGAGCATGTACTCTGAACTACGCCTGTCAGAGTCACTGCAACTGAAATGAGTCTCCTCGTCGGAGTACTCTGGTCCGCCACAACAATGTAGACAACTGCTCCATCTCTGAAAAGGGCCAAACTGAATAAGGACCGTGGCTGTGCAATCCTCTTCATTCAGAGTCCACGGTCACTGGAGAGTGGAGTCTGAGAAGTCTCCTCTTCGGAGAACTGGGTCTCTCCCATCTGGCTTAGAGAATGGGGCACTACTCTGGTGTACCTATGATACCACATGAAAACCCTTGCCAACATGGCATAGGGAATGGTCCTCTACTCTGGAGTCCCTATGGCTCACATGAACTCTGGCCGAAACAACAAGAATGGTTGGGAACCACTGACAATGATGGCATACAAGTGCTCATCTGAAAATGACCGCATACTCGTGCGTGTCTGAAAATGAGTCTCTCTCGGGAGAACTCGAAAATAGGCCTCTCAATCATGGAGTGCCTCGAACTTGGACTCTGACCAATCTGAGTGTCGAGTCTGAATATGCGCATCAAACTGGGACTCGGAATCTGAACGTCGAGTCTGGAATTGTGCATGGAAAATCATCATCTCAAAACTGTAGAGTCTGTATCTGGCTGGCCTCCTGAATCTGGAACATGACCTGTGACTCTACATATATACTCCCCCTTTCTCCCGTACTTGTCGGAAACAATGACATCGACAATGTAGGGAGAAGACAAGAAAAACGAGGGAAACACGAAACATTCAAAAAAAATTCTTGCGGCTTTCCTTGTTTTTTTAAGTCGTCACACATAATTTTTTTTAAAAGTCGTTTCAACAGAAAAAATTGGCTTTTGTAAATCCCTTTTTTTCAAATATTTTCAGCACGGCTTTTCTTTGTGCGTGCCCTTTTTTTTTCAATTTTCCTTTTTTTAAAAAAAAATATCTCGACCAACAATGGGCCCACAATAATATTGCAGCCCAATTTTTTTTGGAAACTTCTCTCCCCTCTTTTTTTTCTGCACGCCCTCTCCTTTTTTGTGTCGCAGCCCCTTGGGCTTCCAATTTTTTTTAAATACGAAACAACTCTCTTGGGCTCTCACATAAATAACCCATACATTTTTTTAAAGAACCAATCGGGTCTAGTGTTCCCTGGGAACCCTACTCTTCAAATCACGCCGCCGAGGGGGAAAGGGATGGCACACACTGCCGCCCACGCAAGTCTTGGAGGAGCGAGCCTCCGCTTGGAGAGGGAGCCGCACCTCCCCTTAGATCTGGAGGAGCATGAGGCTTCCACGGAGCCTTCGCGCGAGGAGGTGCGCGCGGTGAAGCAGGAGATGCGCCACTTCTCATCAATCGCCTGAAGGCGAAGTAGGGGCTGGGGCTGACGTACGCGCCTGGGATGCGTTGCGGAGGCCGTGAGGCAAAGCAGGGGCCGTTGAGCCCGTGTGCGCCTGGGATGCACCAAAAGTTGTGCGTGCTGGAGATGCTGGGGACACTGTCGCCAAGGGTTTCTTCATCTTGCTGCTGAAGGGGCTGGAGGTTTATGGCTGGAGCATGGGCTGCGCTAGACGAGGAAAGGGTTGCTGCTTGCGTCTGGAGCTCAACGAAGTAGGGAGCGTCGCCCAAGGGTGCGTGAGGACTGGCTGGTGCCTCCTGGAGATTGTTGATGAACGACGTGCACTGCAGGGGATGTAGGCCATTGACGACGACGCCTCGGTGATGTAGCAGCCTGATTTGCCGAGTTAGGGTTTTGAAACGAAACCCTAGAACAATGATATGCAAGTTTGAATCGGACAAAAAAATCTTCGATATGATCTTCAAAATAGTATTCTCGAACATAATTAGGGTTTATTGAAACCCTAAAATCTCGAATAAACAAAGAACGAACATAAAATCCTCGAGAATCGAACCCGCTCTGATACCATGTTAGAAAATAGGAAGCGAAAGCAAAACATGGAAAAAGATAAAGAACAATAAGAACACAACGGGATTTTACGTGGAACCTTACTCCGTGAGGAGCAGGATGAAACCACGGGAGAAGCCCTCAGAGGGTCGTATTTGTCTATTGACTTTCTCATCTGATACAGGAGGTCTGGGGCTCCTTATATAGCCTTCACAAGGCCTCCAAGTCCCACCATTGGACGATGTGGGACAAAACTGTTGGATGGGGTAAATGGATCCTGGAGGGATCCATTTACCTATCTCCCTCATACAAGATGTATACAACTTATACTCCAACAGATACAGTCTGGGAAGACTGACTATTTTGACATCAACACTGGTCTGCATCAAGGTTCAACTTTGAGTCCATTCCTTCTTAAATTGATTATGGACGAGTTGACTAGTCACGTTCAGCAGGTCGTGATTCCTCTACTGCTCGATATCTAGCATGTGTGCATTGTAGACGTTGGAATCACCCTTCTGATCGATGCTGGACAACTTTTGCATGCAACATAACACCAACAATGCTGATGATGAAGCACCATATGATACAACTGAAGATATATATGCTTAGTAAACTAGCGGGGCACAAACCCCATTCACTACTTCTGATATGCTCGCCTACGACAACTACTGCAAGAATCTACTTCCTCTGTCAACGACAATAGTGCCCCTGCCTCTACTGCTAGCCTTGCTACTACCTCAGGTACCGTAGCACACTCTGTCTCTGCTTCTAAAATGCATGGATTATTGACTCTGGAGCCTCTACACATCTGGAATAGAATTCCTTTAGACATTTGGACCTATCATGTCCACAAAAGAGGAAGATAAAATCCAAAACCACTCTTTTATGTTCCACATGATGATATGATACACTACTACATCTCAAATCTCAAATGTTCAGTAGAACCCCACCAAAGTGAAGAGTCCCTAACAAAGTAACCAATGTACCCAAAAACCATCATAGAAGCGGCAAAATGTGGTCAAACATGCTTCTTCTCCAGAACCTTCATCCCCGGCGTAGCTGCATCCCGAAACAGAACCTCCAATAGAGATAAATGGCATTCATGCTTAAGGAACTATTTTGATCAGAGGGAAGAATATCTTTCTAAGCAATATGGCATGCGCCCCAGTGTGATGCAAGATATTTGTGTATATAGATGACAAATTCATGCAACCAACACTGCTTGACAAGAGGAATGCTTGACTTTTTTTTTGTTGTGAGCAAATTGTACTTGACGACTTCATGCATATACAGTATTTCAACCAAATTGATATCAGGTGCACCATAAATCATCTTCATCAATTTTGTATCTCAACATTTTTGCAAATCTTGCTCTTCAAGTCTAAGGCACTTTTTGCAAGTAAATGTCACTATCAAAAAATCGAATCAATCACTGCAACATCATGGATACGCACCCTCATAATAAATAAAGGGGATATGTTTGAAAAATTTTAGGTAGACAAAATTAATACAATCCTTCTAGAGTAGAAATCCTTTAGACACTTCCACCGTTGTACTTACCTCATCATCTCCAACACGGAGAAAGATGGAACTCAGAATTTTCCTTTATGATCCACATAATGAAATGACAGACTACATCTCAATGTCAAACATGCATTAAGATCCTATCAACATGATGCTGAAAACATTCAGCATAAGGTTGTTGTAAAGAGATCCCTCAAAAGTCACACAAAGTACCATAACAGACCACTATAAAGAAGGTGAAATGCCATCAAGCATATTTTCCTCCAAAACCTTCATCCCGATAAAGGGAAACTAAACTTGCCATTGGAGAGAAATGCCATTCTTTCTTGGGAAACTATTGGAAACTAAACTTGCCATTGGAGAGAAATGCCATTCTTTCTTGGGAAACTATTTTGATAGGAGGGAAGAATATTGTGTAAGCAATCTGAGCAATGCCCCAATGCAGCCAAACATAAGTCTGGTTGGAGATGACAAATCCATATAATTGACCCATCTTTTTAAAAAAAAGTTGAAGGGTGAATGCCCTTGGTAAGTATTCATTTGTAAAATATATTAATCACAAAGTTATAAGTACAAGAACCAAGACTCAAAAAAGAAATGCGCGTGAGCCAAGATGTTCCCCACATAGAAACCGCTCATGACTAAGGCATTCTTGACTAACCACAGCACGCAAAAGTAAGAAATAGTCATCCCTCTTTCCCTCGTGGACCCCACTCTTGATTTTTGTTTGGTTATGAGCAACTTGCACTTAACGACATCTCGCATGCTATTTAAACCCAATTAATCTCAAATGTTCCATAAATAATCTTGATCAATTTTTTTGTAACTCAAATTTTGTAAAATCTTACTCTTAAATTTTAAGACGCCTTTTGCAAACGGATGGCTTTATCAAAAAGATCGAATCGATCGAGATGCCATCATGGAAACATCCTCACAATAAAAAATGGATATAAATTAAAAAGGACACATGTAGGCAGAATTATCAACCACTTTCTAGTGAGGTGCACGCCTCAGAACACCTCATAGTTCAAGGCAAACCTATCACTGCATAATGCATATGTATTGAAACTTACTATACTAGGTAGTTATCCTTTGGTTTTTCCCTAATTATTATTTTTTAATTAATACGGCACCTTCTGAAAGCAAACGTCTGGTTTTTCCCTAATTATTATTTTTTAATTAATACGGCACCTTCTGAAAGCAAACGTCGCTGATTAAAAAGATCAAAACAATCATCATAACATCACAGGGACACCTTCATTTAATCAATAAAGTGGATGTATTTGAAAATACATGTTGATGCAGTTATTACAGTCCCTCAACCATTCTCTACCAACTTGCATGACTCAATTCAAAACACCTCATACTTCAAGGCAAATCTACTGTTGCGAAGATGTCCCTTGACTCACTCGACTAAATCAAGGTGTGTGATAAGATGTGGGAATGCCAAACCCTACACTGGGGGATTGCACTAGCCCACAGTAATGAGCCTTTAATTTAAACAATATGGTACGCATAGGAGCAGCACAACAATTTTAGTTAACCATAAAAGGCGCATGGACCGGATGTTACTTTATGGTATCAAGCCAACAGGTTTGAAGTGGGGAATTGCAAATTTTCTGATGTCACTTTGTCATCTACACATTTTCAGTTCCATGCAAAAGTTAAAACTATTTAACGTTGAACCCTCATTATATTTACATCCTTGGCCCCTCAACATATGAGATGAATCATCGTCATTTAGAAACTATTTAACGTTGAACCCTCATTATATTTACAATAAATTATGATAGTTAGAATACATGAATATAAAGCAGCAAAACCAAACCTTCTGTCTTGAATAATCTGAGGATTAGTAGAGGTAGCAATCGTGAAAAAGGCATATAAAGAAACTAAATATCTACAATTTCATATCCACAGGATTTGAAGTGGTAGCAATAGTGAAAAAAAGGGCATAGTAAAAAATTAGATATCTGCAATCCCATATCCACAGACTCCAAGCTTTGACCATGCTTATCTATGTTACAAAGATTCACAGGATATTGCTAATCCTCTTAACAAAAATGGAGGATCTTTGGAAATACCTTTAGAAACACCTACATACAGAGTGCAATTTTTTTGGTATATTTTGATAATTCTAAATGCACAAAGAGAAATTATAAAAAAACTTACCAAGTGATTCATTGATCTTTCCGAACATAGACATGCACAAACGCCTGAAGAACATCACCTGCTGGGAAGTGTGCATTAAAAAATCTCTTCTCCTGCAGAAACAAAAAGTAAACCTGTGAATTAGACAAAGAAAGTAAATGGACCTATTCATGGTCAAATTATCAAATGTGCCAGACAACTTTACAGCATTTTATGTGATGCAAGTCAGGAATAGATCGAACGGGAGTAAACTTAGTGGATTGGGAGACGGTCACGCTTCCAAAATAGCCTGGTGGACTGGGAATTACTCGACTGGAGACTCAGAATAGAGCACTTATTCTAAAATGGGTTGCTAGAATATGAGGAAGAAGCAGGGATTTGTGTTGTAGACTCATCCGTAGAATTTATGACATCAGTGCATGAAAGCTTGCCACAACGCCCAACCTTTTATCAATCCGAGGCATCCGCGCGTAATTCCGCAATTCACATGATTGTTCTTTTGTTTTATGGACAAATAAGCATAGTAGGCCATATCGTGATATATCGGTGATATAACACCGATATATCAGTATTGATTGGGAAGGGATATTGATATCAGACTATATATCCTTTTATCGGGTATCGTCGATACTTGACCAAAATATCGGCGATATATCACGTGCCAGCAATATATCACCGATATGACGAATCTGCCAATGTGGAAATCCACTGATATCAGCCCCATATTGCCTCATTTCGATCCAGATCTACCATTTTGATGCAGCACAAAATTAACATATAGGGCTTGATTTTTTATCCGTTAATTAGAGTCTAATTTTATTTACGTTTATTCGAGTCGTTGCAAATTTTATTTCAATAAAAGAGATCGCGTGTGATCTCAAATTAGTTAGTCGGTTTTTAATTTGAATTTAAAATTAGAGTCAATTAGCATAAGGTAGATTTGAATTTTTTATTCAAATCAACTAGAGTCAATTTAAATTTGAATTTGATTCACTTTCTATTTTTCTAATTCCACCCCTCCTATATAAATTAGAGTCACTTTCGGGGCCCAGACTCGAGTATCGTGTTTTTCTCCTGCAAGAGACGGTTTGCATGCTGAGGTGGCGTCCGAGGTTGATTCTCTCTTCGGTTTTTGGTCGTGGAAATCAAATTGTGCTCTCCAATTTTGTTATTCGGGTCCGATTTCGGGTTAGGCGGCATAGGACTTCGGAGGGCATTTTCGTATCGGATTCTGGCGAAGGGAGGGAGGTTCCCATGAACGGATTGTCTTCTTTGTGGAGGATTCCGGTGTGGCCCGTCGGACGCGTCTTGATGGGCTGCCTACCGTCTCGGCTATGCTTTCATCTTCCGGTTGCGACCTGGACGTTTTGGGGGATTCTGATTATTCTCGGGGAGCTTTGAGCCCGCCTGTGGCGTCGCCCAGCGGGCCCTCCTTGGACCCTCTTCTCTTGGGTGAGGGCAGCTCTTCTGCGGTGATATCCTCTCCAACTCATTCGGGGGCTCTGCCAGGCGTGGACAGTGCTAGTGATGTGGGGAGCCTTTCTGACAGGAGATCGGGGAAAAGGTATCGGAGGCGAAACAGATCTCGGGTGGGATCTTCTCTGCAGCATTCTTGTGCGACTTTGAGGGATTCCGTTGCGGCAGCGGCTGGAATTGTTCCTATTGGGGGTCAACCACGGTTGTCTTAATGAAGATTCTGTCCTGGAATGTTAGGGGCCTGGGGGAGGCTGATAAGCGAAGGACTTTGGGTTCTAGATTCTCTGAGTGGGGTTGTGATATCGTTTTCATTCAAGAAACGAAGCTGAGGGGGTCGATGATGTCCTTTGGCGCTCTTTTGGTGCGGGTGGTTTGGATGAGTTTAGGGTGTTGGATGCGGACGGTGCGGCGGGAGGTATGTTAATTGCGTGGAGGTCGACGGATTTCTCCTTCAGCTCTGTGATTATGGGAAGGCATATGTTATCCATTTTGCTGGTTCGGGGAGATACTGATGTGCCCATCGCCTTCTCGTGTATTTACGGCCCTTGTTGCCACATTAAAAGAAAGGAGATGTGGGAGGATTTACGTATTGCAGGCAGTGCGTTTGAGGGAATTCCTTGGATCATTAGGGGAGATTTTAATGTTACGCTTCATTCTTCGGACCATCCAGGGTCTAGGGGTGGTCGGGACCCGGGCTCCTTGGACTTTGCTGAGGTGGTGGACTCGTTGGCTTTAGAGGTTCTTGTGGCGGATGATACTAAGTACACGTTGAGGAATAGTAATTCCCACTCTCGGATTGATCGCTTCTTGGCCTCTGGGAAGCTGATGGAGATGTTCACCATTTGCACGGTGTCCTCTCGCCCTCTCTCTTTATCGGATCATTCGCCTATTCTCTGGGAGTCCAGTGAGGTCCCTACGGTGAGGGGCCTCTTTAGATACGAGAAATGTTGGCTACAGGAGGCGAATTTCAAGGTATTGGTGACGTCGCACTGGGAACAATAGTCTTTTGTGGGGTCCGCGGCCTCCAGGTTTGATCAGAAGCTCTCTTCGTTGCGGAAAAAGCTTGCGATATTCAAGAGGGAGTCGAGGGTGGCTAGGGTCGCCGCCAGGGTGGAGGCGGAGGAAATCGTTGCGAAGTTTGATATTATTGAGAACAATAGGGAGCTTTTGGCTGAGGAGCTTCGTGAGCGCTCTTTCGCGCAGAAGCGTGTTGCGGCGGAGGACTTGAAGCGGACCACGGAATGGCGTCAACGATCGAGGATGTCCTGGATCAAAGAGAGTGATGCCAATACGGCTTTCTTTCATCGTGTGGCTAGCGGAAGGAAGCGTTACAATGCATTGCGCTCTATTACGATAAGTGGTGTGCGGTTTGTGGGGGACAGAGAGATGGGGTGTGCCATCACTGACCATTTCAAGTGCTTCACCGCCAGACGCTCCCCGAGGAGGTGGCGATGGTTGGGTTGTGGGCGTCGTCCATTTCTGATGCGGCTTGTGTGGATTTGACTCGGGCAATATCGTTGGATGAAATCAAAGTGGTCGTGTGGGACTTGAACGAGGATGGGTCCCCGGGCCCCGATGGTTTTCCAGTGGCGTTCTATCGGGATTTTTGGGAGGTGGTGGGTAAGGATGTGTTGGAGGTTGTTATGGAGTTTTGCAACGGGAATGCGGGGTTTGATCGGATTAATAGGGCCTTCATTTTACTGCTTCCTAAGTCCTCCGCGGCGGAGCGCGTTGAGGATTTTCGCCCCATTTCGGTATCCAATGGCATCTATCTTATTGTCGCCAAGGTATTGGTTCGTCGGCTTGCTCGGGTCTTGGATTCGATTATTTCCCCGATCCATGCGGCCTTTGTTCGGGGCAGGCAGATTTCGGATTGCATTGCGGTGGCGTCGGAGTTGGTTGCGGATTGGAAGAGGTCCGGAAAACAGGGGGTGTTGTGGAAAGTCGATTTCGCCAAAGCTTACGACTGCCTCGAATGGAATTTCTAGTGGTCGGTTCTGAGGAGGTGTGGTTTCCCTGAGAAGTGGATATCGTGGATGCGGTGTTGCGTGACCACTGTGTCCTTCTCTGTTTTGATCAATGGTCGTGCGGATGGGGGCTTCTTCCAGCCTATGAGGGGGCGCCAGGGGTGCCCCCTCGCTCCTCTTTTGTTTGTCATGGCTGTTGATGTCCTGGCTCGCATGACGGACCGCGTGATTGATGCCGGGCTTTCGAGTGGTTACTCCACGGGCGAGGTGCGGGTGCCCTTGCTCTAGTTTGCGGATGACACCATTTGCTTTATTGAGGGAGGCTTATCTGAGGTCTCTGGGATGGCGGTGATGCTGGATCTCTTCAGCGAGTTATCGGGTCTGTATAAGAATGGGAACAAATCAAAGGTGATTCCTTTTGGGATGTCAGAGGAGGCGACCGAGTGCGGCCGGGTCTTGGGGTCTCCTCCGGGTGAGCTACCTATTGATTACCTTGGTTTGTCGTTGGTGGTAGGGAGGGTCAGGATTAGGGATTGGCTTATGGTCGTCGAGAGGGTGGAGACGCGCCTGGCTGGGTGGCGGTCGGCCTTGCTCTCGAGAGGGGGTTGGCTGGTTCTTCTCAAGGCAGTTCTCTCTTCGATTCCGGTGTTCTACTTGGCAAATCGTCGTATGCCGGTGGGGATCCGCACCCTTCTTGAAAAATGTATGCGTAGATTTCTGTGGGGGAGAAATGGTGAGATTCGGGAAAGAACCGTGTAGATCATGTGGAAAGAGGAGAAAGGGAGAGAGATGAGATAAATCTCAAATTGATTTCAACCTGAACTGTCCTTAAACAAGATACTACTACCCCCTTTATGTAGGAAGGGTGGGACTACAAAAATAGAAAGAAAATCAAAATTCAAAACTAAATTATCCGAATTGACTCTAACCGACTAACTACCTAATATAACCGACTAATTAATTAAATCGAGATCATATGCAAGCCCTTTAAAATAAAATTGCAATGGATTAAACATAATTACTTGATCCCAATTTAATTTAACGAAAAATAAAGCCCTATTTATTTATTTCATGATGCATCAGTTCTTCTCACTTGAAAAATTCATCTCCCAACAAATTGATTGATCTTCTGACTTGAAGTTTGACGATTTGATTTCAGCGTTCTCGATCACATTTTGGAAGAACTGATGTGGAGCAATCGGCGAAATCCAGTTGTACTTGGTGCGGTGGTTGGAACCGTCAATTTCTTGCTGGAAGAGCATATGTGGCTCAAATGTCGGTGCCCACGCGGATTTTGCCCCCTCAATGTTGTGCTCGAAAATTGATGGGACATTTTCATATCGAGCATCGCAACCTTTGGAAACCCATAGCAGATGAATGGCATGAATTTAGGAGGGGAGGAGATGTGGGTCATGAACTAAATCATATGGTCTTTAAATAGGTGAATCCTACATTCCTAATCCTAATTGGATAAGGTAGCAACCCCAATTTTTTTCTTTCAACACTTCTTTTTTAACATTAACTCAGTCATGGTTGGTCCAAAGCTCAGGTAAATTGAGGAGGGTTGCGCGTTAGGTAGCCGACAGCCAGCGCGCGGGAGAGATAAATTCCTAAATATTGTTCTTTTAAGAATACTATTTGGGAATTTATCTCGAAATCATTCGGATAAATTCCTACATAGACTTATTTTAAGAACATTATTTAAGAATTTATCTCAACAGATCTTTTAATCATGGATTTAAGCAAACATCTAGATTTCATTGGGGCATTCCCTACTTGCGACGCGTTGCATTGCCCAAATGCAATGAGAAGTTGGCAAAGGCTGCAACATCGTTGCCCAGATGTAGTTTAAAATTTGCTAGGGTTCTCACCTGAAGAATGCATGCGAGTAAATAAGCTAGTTCTATTGCATCGCCCCCCGGATGCAGTCCAAAATTTGCAAGGGTTCTCGCATGATGGACGCATGCGGGTAAAGAAGTTAATCCAAAAGAGGTTACAAAGGAAGTTGCGGATAGGTAGATGGAATGTTGGCATTTTGACTGGCGAATTGATGGAGATAGTTGATGTGATGGAAAGAAGGAAGATTCAAATATTATGTCTACAAGAGACAAAATGGGTTGGAGAGAAAGAAAGGGAGATCGAGAAGACATGCTTTAAACCTTGGTATTCAGGTAAAGATAAGGGCAGAAATGGTGTTGGAGTGGTTGTTCATAACAATTTGAAGGAATGTGTGGTTGAGGTGCAAAGATCCGATGATCGGATTATATCGCTAAAAGTGGTGCTCGAAGAAGAAATTCTGAATACCATCTCAGGTTATGCACCACAGATTGGTTTAGATGATAGGATTAAACAAGCTTTTTGGGAGGATTTGGATAAGATTATGCAAGAAATCCCACAAGAGAGATGATTTGCTTAGGCGGAGATCTTAATGGACATGTGGGAAAGGATGCTTCATGGTATGCTAGTATTCATGGAGGACATGGATTCGGGGATAGAAATGAAGAGGGAAAAGTCTTTCTGAATTTTATAACAGCTTATGATCTTTTCATTGCAAATGCTCTCTTTAAGAAGATGGAGGAGCATTTAATTACTTATAAGAGTGGCTCGACTAGAACACAGATAGACTGCTTTGAGTTGAGAAGAAGAGATCGGCTGTGTCACAAAGACTGAAAGACTGCAAAGTAATCCCAGGAGAGAGCCTGACCACCTAACATCGCTTGTTAGTCGTGGATGTGCAAATAGAAGGGCTACTAAAGAAAATAAGGGTTTCCAAGATCATTAGAACTAGATGGTGAAATCTTCAATTGAAGCAATCAAGCTTCAGGGAGAAGGTTTTAGAAGACTTATCTTGGGATCGTAACAGAAGTGCAAATGAGACGTGGGAGGTGGTAGCATCTTGTATCTGAATGGTAGCCAAAGAGATGATAAGTGAGTCAAAGGGAGGAGCTCCGGGCCAAAAGAAGGCTTGGTGGTGGAGTAGAGGGGTGCAAGAGAAGCTCAAAATTAAAAGAGCTTGCTTTAAAGTTATGTTTGAGGATATAACAGATGAAACTATCACAAACTACAAAATAGCTAAGAAGGAAGCAAAGAAAGCGGTAAGCGAAACCAACTCAAAAGCTTATGAAGTTTTGTACAAAAATCTCAATTCTAAGGAGGGTTAGAAGGATATATTCAAGCTGGCTAAAGCCAGAGAAAGAAAGACCAAAGATCTTTCTAAGTGAGATGCATAAAGATGAGGAAGGTCACATGTTTGTTACTCAAAATGATATATAGACTAGATGAAAGCAATACTTCCGTAAGTTTTTCATTGGGAAAGGAAATAGAGATATCACTTTGAGAAATCTAGCTAGTAGTGAAAGTTGAATCGTGCAAGCTACAGACGAATACAAGGGAATGAAGTAGAGGAGGCTTTGAGGGTTATGAGACATGGGAAAGGTGCAGGACATGATGATGTTCCTGTAGAAGTTTAAAGAGTTTTAGGTGAGCTGGTTTGACTTGGTTTACAAGTTTATTCAATGTTATTTGTCGAAGCAAGAAAATGTCTGAAGAATGGAGGAGAAGCATCATGGTGCCTCTTTATAAGAACAAAGGAGACATTCAAAATTGCTCAAATTAAGAGGTATCAAGCTGATGAGTCACAAAATTCATGTCAGGTCGCTCAACTATTGAAGCCATCCACTTGCTGAGGAGAACAATAGAGATTTATAGAGCTAAAAGGAAGAACCTCCATATAATTTTTATTGATTTAGAGAAGGCTTATGATTCTGTCCCATGGGGTATATTGTGTAGAGTTTTGGAGAAGAGACTAGTACATATCCTATACATTAACCTCATAAAAGATATATATGATAAGGCTTCATCTTGTGTAAGGATACTGTTAGAAAATAGGAAGCGGAAGCGAAACATGGAAAAAGATAAAGAACAATAAGAACACAGCGGGATTTTACGTGGAACCCTACTCCGTGAGGAGCGGGATGAAACCACGGGAGAAGCCCTCAAAGGGTCGTGTTTGTCTATTGACTTTCTCATCTTATACAGGAGGTCTGGGGCTCCTTATATAGCCTCCACAGGGTCTCCAAGTCCCACCATTGGACGATGT
Organism: Ottelia alismoides; assembly: GCA_037367405.1. Classification (NCBI taxonomy): domain Eukaryota; kingdom Viridiplantae; phylum Streptophyta; class Magnoliopsida; order Alismatales; family Hydrocharitaceae; genus Ottelia; species Ottelia alismoides. The sequence continues at coordinate 491,472 of JAZKJV010005800.1, read as the reverse complement.
GGGACAAAACTGTTGGATGGGGTAAATGGATACTGGAGGGATCCATTTACCCATCTCCCTCATACAAGACGCATACAACTTATACTCCAACACTCCCCCTCAAGCTGGAGCATGCAATGCTCAGTTTGGATAAACAGAAAGAAACTCAACTCAACGCTACAGGACACTACGGACAATATCAACCCAACGCGCACATTGCTGCAGTCGAGGACGTTGCTTCTCATGTCGTGCAGGTGAGGAGGACGAACGAGCTGGAGTGTGAGTCTGCTGAATCTCCTCGTCGGAGAGCATGTACTCTGAACTACGCCTGTCAGAGTCACTGCAACTGAAATGAGTCTCCTCGTCGGAGTACTCTGGTCCGCCACAACAATGTAGACAACTGCTCCATCTCTGAAAAGGGCCAAACTGAATAAGGACCGTGGCTGTGCAATCCTCTTCATTCAGAGTCCACGGTCACTGGAGAGTGGAGTCTGAGAAGTCTCCTCTTCGAAGAACTGGGTCTCTCCCATCTGGCTTAGAGAATGGGGCACTACTCTGGTGTACCTATGATACCACATGAAAACCCTTGCCAACATGGCATAGGGAATGGTCCTCTACTCTGGAGTCCCTATGGCTCACATGAACTCTGGCCGAAACAACAAGAATGGTTGGGAACCACTGACAATGATGGCATACAAGTGCTCATCTGAAAATGACCGCATACTCGTGCGTGTCTGAAAATGAGTCTCTCTCTGGAGAACTCGAAAATAGGCCTCTCAATCATGGAGTGCCTCGAACTTGGACTCTGACCAATCTGAGTGTCGAGTCTGAATATGCGCATCAAACTGGGACTCGGAATCTGAACGTCGAGTCTGGAATTGTGCATGGAAAATCATCATCTCAAAACTGTAGAGTCTGTATCTGGCTGGCCTCCTGAATCTGGAACATGACCTGTGACTCTACATATATACTCCCCCTTTCTCCCGTACTTGTCGGAAACAATGACATCGACAATGTAGGGAGAAGACAAGAAAAACGAGGGAAACACGAAGCATTCAAAAAAAAATTCTTGCGGCTTTCCTTGTTTTTTTAAGTCGTCACACATAATTTTTTTTAAAAGTCGTTTCAACAGAAAAAATTGGCTTTTGTAAATCCCTTTTTTTTCAAATATTTTCAGCACGGCTTTTTTTTGTGCGTGCCCTTTTTTTTTCAATTTTCCTTTTTTTAAAAAAAATATCTCGACCAACAATGGGCCCACATAAATATTGCAGCCCAATTTTTTTTGGAAACTTCTCTCCCCTCTTTTTTTTCTGCACGCCCTCTCCTTTTTTGTATCGCAGCCCCTTGGGCTTCCAATTTTTTTTAAATACGAAACAACTCTCTTGGGCTCTCACATAAATAACCCATACATTTTTTTAAAGAACCAATCGGGTCTAGTGTTCCCTGGGAACCCTACTCTTCAAATCACGCCGCCGAGGGGGAAAGGGATGGCACACACTGCCGCCCACGCAAGTCTTGGAGGAGCGAGCCTCCGCTTGGAGAGGGAGCCGCACCTCCCCTTAGATCTGGAGGAGCAGGAGGCTTCCACGGAGCCTTCGCGCGAGGAGGTGCGCGCGGTGAAGCAGGAGATGCGCCACTTCTCATCAATCGCCTGAAGGCGAAGTAGGGGCTGGGACTGACGTACGCGCCTGGGATGCGTTGCGGAGGCCGTGAGGCAAAGCAGGGGCCGTTGAGCCCGTGTGCGCCTGGGATGCACCAAAAGTTGTGCGTGCTGGAGATGCTGGGGACACTGTCGCCAAGGGTTTCTTCATCTTGCTGCTGAAGGGGCTGGAGGTTTATGGCTGGAGCATGGGCTGCGCTAGACGAGGAAAGGGTTGCTGCTTGCGTCTGGAGCTCAACGAAGTAGGGAGCGTCGCCCAAGGGTGCGTGAGGACTGGCTGGTGCCTCCTGGAGATTGTTGATGAACGGCGTGTACTGCAGGGGATGTAGGCCATTGACGACGACGCCTCGGCGATGTAGCAGCCTGATTTGCCGAGTTAGGGTTTCGAAACGAAACCCTAGAACAATGATATGCAAGTTTGAATCGGACAAAAAAATCTTCGATATGATCTTCAAAATAGTATTCTCGAACATAATTAGGGTTTATTGAAACCCTAAAATCTCGAATAAACAAAGAACGAACATAAAATCCTCGAGAATCGAACCCGCTCTGATACCATGTTAGAAAATAGGAAGCGAAAGCAAAACATGGAAAAAGATAAAGAACAATAAGAACACAACGGGATTTTACGTGGAACCTTACTCCGTGAGGAGCAGGATGAAACCACGGGAGAAGCCCTCAGAGGGTCGTATTTGTCTATTGACTTTCTCATCTGATACAGGAGGTCTGGGGCTCCTTATATAGCCTTCACAAGGCCTCCAAGTCCCACCATTGGACGATGTGGGACAAAACTGTTGGATGGGGTAAATGGATCCTGGAGGGATCCATTTACCTATCTCCCTCATACAAGACATATACAACTTATACTCCAACAGATACAGTCTGGGAAGACTGACTATTTTGACATCAACACTGGTCTGCATCAAGGTTCAACTTTGAGTCCATTCCTTCTTAAATTGATTATGGACGAGTTGACTAGTCACGTTCAGCAGGTTGTGATTCCTCTACTGCTCGATATCTAGCATGTGTGCATTGTAGACGTTGGAATCACCCTTCTGATCGATGCTGGACAACTTTTGCATGCAACATAACACCAACAATGCTGATGATGAAGCACCATATGATACAACTGAAGATATATATGCTTAGTAAACTAGCGGGGCACAAACCCCATTCACTACTTCTGATATGCTCGCCTACGACAAGTCGACAACTACTGCAAGAATCTACTTCCTCTGTCAACGACAATAGTGCCCCTGCCTCTACTGCTAGCCTTGCTACTACCTCAGGTACCGTAGCACACTCTGTCTCTGCTTCTAAAATGCATGGATTATTGACTCTGGAGCCTCTACACATCTGACGGGAGGCGGAAGTTTACTCACATCTTCCCAACTGTCTTTCTCGATAAAGACTGTTTGCCAATGGGGATCCCAGTTACTGATGTTGGCATTGTTGATTTCTCTTTCAAGTTGCGGTTATCGGATGTTCACTGTGCTCCTGCCTTTCCTCTCAGTCTTTTGTCTGTACAGAAGCTATGTCGTGAACTTAACTGTCGTGTTATTTTTGACGAGTTCTGCTGTTATTTTCAGGACATCCGGACGAGGCAGATTTTTGGTGGGGGTCATGAGAAAAACGACCTTTATTACCTCAACATCTCCCCTGATTCCAAGTTTGTTGGTGTTGTCTCCATTTCAGAATATCCTCTTCTATGGCACCTTCGTCTAGGTCGTTCCTTTGCCAAGGCACTCTCCATGATGTTCTCTGAACTCTCTATGCTAAAACCCTTTGAATGTGAAGCGTGTCAGTTCGAGAAACATCATCGAGCATCTTTTCCTGCACGGACTGAGCATCACCGCCGTACTCCTTTTGCTCTTATTCATTGTGATATCTAGGGACCCTGTCTGGTCCGAACTCTAAGTGGTCATAGATAGTTTGTTGTCTTTGTAGATGACTACAGTCGACCATGTTGGGTTTTCTTGTTAAAGGACTGTTCAGAAATTTCTAATATTATCAAGAATTTCTATGTCAAAAACATCTTCTCCACTACTATTAAAATCTTTCATTCTACACAAAAAGATTTGACATCTTTTTTGCTTCCCAGGGCACAATCCATCAAATATCTTGCCCATATACCTCCCAACAGAACGGGACAGCCGAGAGAAAACTACGACATCTACTTGATATTGACCGCTCCCTACTTATCCATATGAAAGTTCCCAAGTCCTTTTGGGGGGATGCTATTCTCATTGTTGTCCACCTTATAAACAGGGTCCCCTCTACATCCCTACATGGCTCCACCCCTTTTGGCTTATTGTACCCAAATGACTCACCTTTTCCTCTACCTCTGCAGATTTTTGGATGCACAACATTTGTTCACAACTTTCACACTGCCGACAAATTATCTCCACGTGTGATTAAATGTGTTTTTCTGGGTTATTCTCAAACTCAAAAAGGGTACAGATGTTACGACCCTTCTGCCCAACGATATTACATATCTGTTGAGGTAACCTTCTTCGAATAAACTAAATTTTTTACCCAGGCTGTGATAGACATACCATTAGATCTTCCTCCAACACCAATTGTATATAAAAGAAAACATGTGTCTCCTCTTGTTCTTGTTCATCTACTCGTTCCTTTATTGCAGGATAATATGCCATCTTCAAGTGCTCCCACAAACACTGTCCCAGATGATCATTAGGAGCTTCCCATCGCTTTGCACAGAACTAAGAGGCAATGTACCCTTCATCCAATGTCTCGTTTCACATCTACTGATATCATGTTTTGACAAAAGATATGCAGATGCTCTCATGATAATTTATGTTCCAAGGGACCATCATAGTGCATTACAGGATTTTGGATGACGACAGGCAATGACTGAAGAAATGGATGGTCTCAATTCTAGAGGAACATGGGATCTCGTATAGTGTCCCCAGGGAGTCAAGCATGTTGCCTGCAGATGGGTCTTCACTACAAAGTCTCCATATGGCTCTATTGATAGGTTGAAAACAAGACTTGTGGCAAAAGGATTTATGCAGACTTATGGAGTTGATTACTTCGAGACTTTTTTCTTGTTGCAAGAATGGGATCCATACGGACTATCCTCTCTGTGGCAGTGAACAAGGGCTAGCCTATCTTTCAATTAGATGTCAAGAATGGCTTCCTATATGGCGACCTTGAGTTGAAGTTTACATGATGCAACATCCAAGTTACGAAGTCGAGGGGGAGTATGTTTGCCGACTTCGCATAGCAATCTATGGTCTAAGGCAAAGTCCGAGAGCATGGTTTGACAGACTAAGTACAGAGATCGGCACTCCGGGTTTTCAAAGAACTACATCTGACTACTCTGTTCTCGTCAGAAAACGATCAACCGACAATATTATACATGTTGTATATGTGGATGACATGGTTGTTACAGGTGATGATGATAAAGGGGTGCTAGAGACCAAGGCCTTTCTGCAAAAGGTTTTTGTCACCAAGGATCTGGGACAACTTCGTTATTTCCTAGGCATAGAAGTTTCACCAAGAAGGGACTCCATATGTCACAAAGGAAGTACTGCTTAGATATACTGATTGAGGCAGGATTACTTGGGTGCAAACCTTCTGGCATTCCTGCAGAACCAAGGAAACACTCTACATCCAATGATCCTGCCTTTGAAGACACTACATGATACAGAAGCTCGGTTGGCAAACTTCTGTATCTTACTGTTACTGGGCTAGACATATCCTATGTTGTGAGCAGAGTTAGCCAATACATGGAGAAACCATGCTACAGTCATGGCAAGATGTTCTTCAGATCCTTCGCTACTTGAAGGAATCACCTGGATGTGGACTATTCTATGGAGTGAATGGATACACTAATGTTGCTTCTTATGTTGATGCCGATTATGCAAGCTCGACTGAGGACCATCGCTCTACTACGGGCTATGCGATGATGGTAGGAGGAAACCTTGTTAGTTGGAGGAGCAAGACGGTAGTCTCCCGATCCAGTGCAGAGGCAGAATATAGGGCAACGGCCCAGGCTACAGGCGAAATTACTTGGCTGCTGACTTTTTTACAAGAATTCAATGTTACTATCACCACTCATGTTCCTATATACCATGATAACAAATTTGCCACTTACATGCTACAAATCATGTATTCCACGAAAGAACCAAACACATTGAGATTGACTGTCATTTTATTCGTGATGTTGTACGAGAGGCAAGATTGCTACACCACACATCTCAACAGATCTTCAGCTTGCAGACATACTTACAAAGGCCTTATCAAAGAAGCGCATTTCATGGATAGTTTCCAAGTTGGACATGATCAATGGATATGCTCCAACTTAAGGGGGAGTGTTTGATATTACAGTAGATTGAGTCCACATATTCTATTGTAAACCCCACGAGGGTATTCATGTATTTTATCTTTTTGAGCTCTCTAGGAATTAGTCCTATATAAGGACCCCTAGACCCCTTGAATAAACATATCATTCTATTCCCTCACCCTTTCTTCACAAAATATATACAATAATTACTCTAATTTTTAGCGGTTTATAATTGGTTATAAAATAAAGAAAATAAAAAGGTTAATTTACATACAGAAATTAGAGTTAATTACAAGTGAAGGATTTATTGATAAAGATGTAGTATTAATGAAGATTTGCAATGAAGTTCTTGTGCTTCAAAGATAATAAGGGAGTATAGAAATGATAAATCAGAGATTCATCACAGCCTCGGACTTATTCTTCAATAAAAAGACCCGAGAAAGTCTAGAAAAATCATCGACCACAACCAGATAAAAACAATGTCCCGGGTGATCAGGAACACAAATCGGACCCAAATGTCTAAATAAAGGAGCTCAAATAACTGAGAACTGCTCCGACTCTGACGGGATGGAAAGGAGGAACGGTGATGCTTCTCAAGCTGACATGCCTCACACTGAAAGGAAATCTCGTAGAAATATGAGGGAGAACATGACACAACTTCTGCAGAGGAAGGTGGCCAAAACGAATGTGTCACATATATGGAGAGATTGATCCAGTAGGTATAATAGAAACGCCAACATGAGAGGTTGGACCAGTCTGTAGAGCCTCCGATGCTCACGACCACATCTAATCACCCTGTCCGTGAGTATGTCCTGAAATACCAGAGACGAAGGGTCAAAAATGACACGACAATGCAGATCCTTAGTAATCTGAATAATGGAAAGTAAACTCATTCGAAAGCCAGGAGCACATAAAACATTCTGAAGGTGCATGGACGGTGTCAAATGCACCTCCCCCTGTCCTGTAACGGGTAAGTGATCGCCATTAGCAATGACAACCCATTTGTCAGGTGGTATGGTCCTGTAGGACCTCAGATGCGCTCTTGTCTCCACACAGGTGGTGGGAAGCACCAGAGTCCACAATCCAGTCTGTCATGTCTGCACCAGTACTACCAGTAAAAGCATAAGCGATCCCTGAGGAGCTCGATGAGGCTCTGGCTGCGGTTGCGGTATCTGTAATGGTGGTGCCAGCAGTAGGAGTCATGATCTCTCGAATACGAGAGACAATATCATCCAGACGAGGATCGGTCTGGGAGGCTGGAGCATCTGAAGACTCAATTTGTTCTGCTACACGACCAGAGGCATGATATCCATGCTTCTGGTAGCATGTATCTGTTGGAGCATAAGGTGTATGCGCCTATTGTGTTGTAGCAGGGTAAATGGATCCTGGAGGAGATCCATTTACCCCATCCAGTGTTTAGTCCCATACCGCCTAGTGGTGGGACTTGGAGGCTCTGGAGAGGCTATATAAGGAGCCCCAGACCTCCTGTATCCATTGAGAAAGTCAATAGACAAACACGCCCCGTTGAGGGCTTCTCCCGTGGTTTCATCCCGCTCCTCATGGAGTAGGGTTCCACGTAAAATCTCGTGTGTTCTTAAGTTTTTCTATCTTTATTTATCTTTTCCATGTTTGCGCTTCCGCTTTCGATTTTCTAATATGGTATCAGAGCGGGTCGGTTCTCGAGGATTTGAATTTCTAATTGTTCAAGATTTGAGATTTATTTTTCGAGTTTGAAGTTTTATTCATTGATTCAAGATCTGCCCAAGACATCATGTTCTTCGTTGTGTTGAGAAATGTTAGGGTTCCCATTGGAACCCTAATCCTGCAAGCCCTTCTTTCCAGGCCAAAGTACAGGTTGCCGCCAACTTCTACTTGTGTGCTTCCAGCGGCAGCATCGTGCCATCTTCCCCGGTTGATTACGAAAAATACAGCCCTAGATCCTGTGGGCACCTCCCTCCAGCCGATCTCAAGGATCCCCGCGCCTCAGGCGACGGCGCGATATGGTCCTAGCAGCCAGACGAGTCCTCCGCCATCCTTCAGGCGATCAAACGAGGCGGCGATATGATGTACGAGTCCTTCCATCGCGAGGCCATCCCAGGCGCAAGTCCTTACAGGCGCACGATATGATATGCGAGGCCATCGCGAGGGCCCCCCCTATGCGTGCGAGCCCCTATGATATGGCGATGGCGATGGCGGCATCTCCAGCGGCGAGCCCCTATGCCCCAGGCGCCGCCCTCTTCTTTCGCGCCTCTAGGCGGAGGTGCAACTCCTGGCGGCTCCCAGGCGCCGCCGTCTTCACGCGTGGCCCTCTCTCTCACGGGGGACCCTCCAGCGGCAACCTCCAGAGCCTCCTGTCAACGGCGGCATCTCTTCCAGACGGGCGTTCACCTTCGGCTCCAGGCGGCTTTCCCCCGCGGCGATGCGCCCCTCCTCAGATCTCGCGCAGGCAGCCCGAGATCCCGCTCCACATAGGTGGCGATGAGCCGCACATCTCGCGTAGGCGGCGGCAACTTCAATCGGAAGAAGGGGTTTCTCAGAGGAACCCTAAAGAGCCGTAGGTTCTTTATTTAAAAAAAAGGTGTATTGTTAATGTATGTGGGCTGCCGTGTAAAGTAAAAAAAAAAAGGAGGGAACCCAAGAGGGTTGCATTGTGGGCCGATTTTGGCCATTTGTTAAAAAAACGAAAAAAAAGGGGGAGAAGTACAAATTGCAAAAAAAAAGAGGCGCGTACAAAATAAAAAAAAACAGTACGCATTTCCAAAAACAATGTGCGAAGCAAAAGCCGTAAAAAAATGGTTGAAACGGCTTCGGAAAAAAAATGATGAATGTTTTGAAAGCCGAACGGCTTATTGGTATTTTGTACCCCCTATTTATCTTGACTTCTCCCAACTTTGTCGACGTCAATTTCCGACAAGTATGGGAGAAAGGGGGAGTATATGTAGAGTCACAGGTCTTCTTCCAGCCATATTCAGATGTTCCAGATTCACGTGCAGAGACCATTCAGATTCCAGACTCTACAGTTCGGTTTCAGACTCGACGATTGTCTTCCGAGTCCAGTTTCAGACACGCACGAGTGTGTGGTCAATTTTCAGATGAGCATATGTTGCCATCATTGTCAGAGGTCCCCATCATTCTTCTAATTGTCAGGCCAGAGTTTTCATGTGAGCCATAGGGACTCCAGAGCAGAGGATCATTCCCTATGACATTGTGGGCAAGGATTTTCATGTGGTATCATAGGTACACCATAGCAGTGCACCATTCTCTGAGCCAGATGGGAGAGACCAGTTCTCCGACGAGGAGACTTCACGCGCAGTTTTAGACTCGATGGTCAGATTCCGAGTCTTCAGTCGACTCACACTCCAGCATGTTCGTCCTCCTCACCTGCACGACATGAGAAGCAACGTCCTCGACTGCAGCAATGTGCGCGTTGGGTTGATATTGTCCGTAGTGTCCTGTAGCGTTGAGTTGAGTCTCTTTATGTTTGTCCAAGCTGAGAATTGCATGCTCCAGCTTGAGGGGGAGTGTTGGAGCATAAGGTGTATGTGCCTATTGTGTTGTAGCAGGGTAAATGGATCCTGGAGGAGATCCATTTACCCCATCCAGTGTTTAGTCCCATACCGCCTAGTAGTGGGACTTGGAGGCTCTGGAGAGGCTATATAAGGAGCCCCAGACCTCCTGTATCCATTGAGAAAGTCAATAGACAAACACGCCCCGTTGAGGGCTTCTCCCGTGGTTTCATCCCGCTCCTCATGGAGTAGGGTTCCACGTAAAATCCCGTGTGTTCTTAAGTTTTTCTATCTTTATTTATCTTTTCCATGTTTACGCTTCCGCTTTCGAATTTCTAACACCCCTGCATGTACAGGCCGACGACAGTAAGTGCAAGGGCCACGCTAATGTCCACTGCCTCTGCCACGAGGGATGCGTCTTCTGGACTGGATCATCCCTCCTCGGCCACGAAAAGCAGCCGTCGCTGAAGAGGGCAGAGAAGTGACAGTAGAAGGCATGATAATCTGGCTGAGACGACTATAGGCCTCCTCTATGGGAGGTATAGCAGCTCTGGTGAGAAGCTGAGTATGTGCAGCGTCATACTCTGTATCAAATCCAACTATGAAGACTCCAACCATCATAGAGTTTCTATATGTCATTTGTTGTTCAGTAGATGTGGTAATAGGTATGTAGCTATGAAGTTTCTCAAACATAACACGGAGCGAAGAGTAGTACACGTGTAGAGGACGGCCATTCTGCTTGGCCTTGTAGATATCAAACTGTAGCTGAAGAATCTTAGCATCATTCTTCGCTTGAGCATAGGTGGATACGAAAGTGTCCCACATCGCCTTGGCGGTGAGCTGATTCACGTTAACCCCCTCGGATTCGGGTACCCATTTACGCAACATTCGTAATATAACATTCATTAGTGATTGCATTAGACAATGAAATTTGAGGGGAAATTTTTCGTTTTTGCCTTTGACATTCACATCAATATATATATATATATGGAAATCAATAAAATGAAAATTTGGTGGCACATCTTGTTGTTATTCTGTGGTTGTTACATTATTATATTGATGTGAATGTCAAAGGCAAAAGCGTGTCGAGGGTCGTGCACATACTTCCTTAGATTGGATACATGAAAAATGTCATGAATGGCTGATAGGTATGGAGGAAGGGCTACTCGGTAGGCCACCTTCCCCACACGAGCCAGAATCTCGAACAGTCCAACGTATCGTGGCGCCAACTTGCCACGAACACCGAATCGTTGTATTCCCTTCATGGGAGATACTAGTAAAAACACCCTATTTGCTACCTGTATTACAGGAATTTCATTAGTATGAGATGAAGTTGAATCTCAATAAGTCATATGCAACTTGATTAAGAGAAAAGGATGGGAATACCTGAAACTCCAAAGTCTCTTCTCCGACGATCTGCATAGCTCTTTTGGTGGCTATGTGCGTCAAAAGCTTCCGTCTCACAAGATCAACAACCCTCACAGTCTCTTCCAAGAGATCTACGGAGTAGAGAGCATGATCACCTACCTCACGCCAACTGAGAGGTGCAAGGTATCTCCGCCTATATAGAGCTTCGAATGGTGCCATGCTGATACTGGAATGTTAAATGTTGTACGTGAATTCTACTAATGGTATATGGTCCTTCCAAGACCCTTTCCACTCCAAAGTGCATGCGCGCAACAAGTCCCCAAGTGTCTGAAAAGTGTGCTCATTCTGTTCGTCAGTTTGCGGATGGTATGCAGAACTCATCTTCAGCTTTGTCTGTAGTGCTGACCTGAACTGATGCCAATAGTGAGACGTGAATCTCGAGTCTCTGTCAGATACCACCTCTCGTGGTATACCATGAAGTTTGATAATGTTCTGCACATAAAGCTTAGCCAAACTGGATGGAGAGTAAGTCATGCTGACAGGTATGAAGTGGGCTGACTTGGTCAACCTGTCAACCACAACCCAAATAGAATCATGGCCACCTGGTGTATTCGGTAAACCTGTGACAAATTCATAGAAATACTCTCTCACTTCCACTCGAGAATGGGGAGAGATTGTAGCTCTGGTAGTCTCCTATGCTCGGCCTTGACCATCTGACATGTCATACATCTGCTAACATGTTGGGTCACATCACGCTTCATTCCATCCCACCAGAAATGTCGATGCAGATCACGATATATCTTTGTGCTACTAAGATGAATAGATAATCGTGAATTATGTGCCTCATCCAGAATGTCTCTACATAGCTACTCATCATTGGGCACAATCGGGCCAGCTTTCCACAAAATAGACTCTGCCACGGTAAAATCATCAATCTCATCCTTGACGGCGCATGTATCTATCTCGAATCCAAGGATCTGACTTTTGTCCTTCTATGATGTGATCCCACAAAATGTTGAATTGTTGAGGCACAGCAGTAGATATGGATGCACTCTCCTGAAGATACCGATCAGTCAAAGCTACGAATGTATCCCACTTGTATAACCAATTTGTCGTACCATCAACATGAGCTCTCCTGCTAAGCGCATCTGCCACCACATTTCTCTTACCAGAGTGGTAAGAGATCGTGCAGTCATAATTCTTCATTAGCTCCAACCACCTGCGATGTCTCATGTTCAGTTCCTTCTGATCAAAGATATAGTTCAGGGTCTTGTGTTCCGTGAAAATCTCGAAATTCACCCCATATAAATAGTGGCTCATATATTCAAGGCAAAGACAACTGCTGCCAACTCCAAGTCATGGGTAGGGTAATTCCGCTACCAGAAATGAGCTTGGACTAGCATGTAGGGTAATCCCAAACCTTGTAATATGCCTAAGAAATGAAACATGGGATAACCCGAACTCACACTTGCTCAGCTTGTCATACAACTTGTGCTCTTGCATGTGTCTAGGACAATTCTTAGATCATTTTCATGATCCCATTCATTCCGAGAATATATCAGCACATCATCAATGAACACCACCACAAATTTGTCCAAGTATGGATGGAAGATCCGGTTCATCATGCCCATGAATGCTATTGGGACATTGGTGGGCCCAAATGGCATCACCACAAACTCATAGTGTCCATACCGAGTCCTGAAAGTTGTCTTCGGAATATCGAACTCTCGAATCCTTAGTTGATGATAGCCAGAACAAAGATCGACCTTCGAAAACATCGAAGATCTCTGAAGCTGATCGAATAAATCATCGATGTGCGGCAAAGGATAACGGTTCTTCACTTTTCTTTTTATTCAGTTGCATGTAATCAATGCACAGTCTCATCGATCCATCCTTCCTGACAAATAAAACTGGAGCACCCCAAGGTGATGTGCTCGATCTCACGAAACCCAAGTCAAGTAACTCCTGCAACAACACCTTTAGCTCTCTCAACTCAGTTGGTGCCATGCGGTAAGGGGCCATCGAGATCGGTTGTGTATCTGGTGGCAATGTGATCTCGAACTCAATCTATCTCAGGAGGTAATCCTGCTAGCTCATCAGGAAACACATCTAGGTAGTCTAATACTACTCTAATGTCATGTGTCACCGGGTCATGATCAGATGTCTCTCGGATAAATGCTAGATATGAATCACATCCCTGATCAACAAGTCTTTGAGCTCGCAACACTGAAATGTACTCCATTTTGGAATCATGTAATGTGCCCTCAAAGGCGAACTCAGGCAAATCTGGAATCCTGAAGACAACTGTCTTCCTAAAGCAATAAACAAGAACATGATGAGTTGATAATCAGTCCATGCCTAAAATCAAGTCAAACTCATCAAGTTGTAATAGAAAACAATCTGCGATCATCTTGTGACTGCCAATCAATATCGGTAAGTGTTTGACTATCAGTGAAACGACGAACAACTGGTCACCTGGCCCACGGATATGGTAAGGAGGATATAGAGCCTCTGCAACTCTACATAAAGAAGCTAGTAGCCTCGAAGCAATGAAAGAATGCATAGCTCCAGAATCAAATAAAGCATGAAAAGATCGGTACAAGACTGAGACCGTACCTTTCACCACAGTAACTGCTTATCGTGTCTGCTCCTCGGTCACTGTGTGAAGCTAACCCTGCCTAGTTGGTGAAATACTGGAACCTGTCACACTCTGTGTCTATCTCGACGGCCTCCTGAAGTTGGAGTTCCTGCCACGGAAACTCCCAGTACGTTGTGCTTGTGGCTGTGTAGGTTGTGGTTGTGGTCGAAGCTCTTCAGAAGCCTGTGGGCACTGAAATCGGTAATGTCCCCACTCATTACACAAGTAGCATCTCACAGATCTGGTAGGCGTGGTAGTCATGCATGTGCTATGAGTCGGTCCTGTTGGAGGTCCGTCAACTCTCTATCACCCATATAGTTGTACTAAGCTCATACCACGTCCGACAAGTGCTCCTCCTAAGGTAGTCGTTGAAGAAGAGCGAGCACTGCCTGAAAATGCTGAACCTGTAGGTCGAAATCGACTAGCTGGCCCTTCCTGTTGGAATGGTCGACATTTCAGTCCAAATGACGGTTGTGGCGTAAATGTAGCTCCAGATGAGCTCCCAAAGCGTCTCTCTCGGATATCCTCAAACTTCTCTGTTGCATCAGTAGCCTCGAAGATGGAAGTGATACGCAATCCGGCCAGATTCTCCTACACTTCTTCCAGCATCCCTCTGATGAACTTTACCATATTCTCATATGGAAATGCAATAGTTGATGATGTATGTCATAACAGCTCGGTGTAGCGAACGAAGTATTCTCTCGCTATCACATGTCCCTGACGTAGCTCGGCAAACAATCAGCATTGGGACTCCTTCTACTTCTCAGAAAAGAAGTGGGATATGAACCTCGTCTCGAAGTCATCCCATGTGGGCTCGTGCCCCAACTCAGAAACTACCGTTTCCCACCATCTCTCTGCGAAATCTGTCAGTGAATACTCCATGAAAGATAACCACGAGTCTCGTAGTGTGCGAATCAACCGTAATATCTTCATCACCCTATTCAGCCACTGTTCTGCCTGATCTGACGTCCCAATGCCCTCGAACATGGGCACATTGGCCCGCTGATATGATGTGAAAACCGACTGATGCATGTGAATAGCAGAGTACTCATCTGTAAAGTATACAGGATCCTGCTCCCTGTCATAGTCTCCATCCTCTGCTCCAGGTGATAGCATCTCCTCATGTAAGTCATCAAAGTGAGGTTGTTGTACCTCAGCCGACTGTGGCTGGTTCTGTCGTGTCTTATCCTGAGATGGATGGTATGTGAAATCCGACAGCCCCTCGAATCTCATCTCCATGTCCGTCTGCATGTCAGCGATCTCTGTCTGCTGAGCTAAAATATGATCCTGTTGACCTCTCATAACAGTCTGTTGCTGCTGGAGGTCGGTGAGAGCAGTTATAATGCGCTCCAATAGCTCAGCCATCTCCTGGTCTGGTCTGGACGTCATGGTTTTGCACAAGAACCAATGTTATTAATCATAACAGTTAATATTTGTTGATCATGCTTTTCTCTTCTTGGGATACTATATGGAAATTAACGACAACTGTGATATATGTGGTTATGAATATCAAATTTCCCGCTCGGACTCGCAACAAGTCAAACGATTGTCGCTATCCGAGAACTTAATGTGATCAGAATTGTAATACTACAAATGCGTGTAGCGAGGTACCACGGCTCCGATACCAAACTGTGAACCCCCTCGGATTCGGATACCCATTTACGCAGCATTCGTAATATAACATTCATTAGTGATCGCATTAGACAATGAAATTTAAGGGAAAATTTTTCGCTTTTGCCTTTGATATTCACATCAATATAATAATGTAACAACCACATAATAACAACAAGATGTACCACCAAATTTTCATTTTATTGATTTCCGTATATATATACACAACATATAACAAACTAAGCTGACAGTGTTCATGTATCCCAAAAATGTACAGAAGAGAAAAGAAAGCATATACCTCATAAACTGAATAAAAACTACAACTGTACCGACTGGTATATGTATGCATGCTCACGATCATCTACCAACTACTAAGTCGCAGGTTTCCTGCCTGCCAAGCATGCAAGGAAGAAAAGGACGTCAACAAATGTCGGTACAATCCAATATATAACATAAATAACAGAATTTAATGTGTTCAAAAGAAAGCAAGTAGAGAGGCAATAATATTTAAATTTAACAAAACTGTCTGCATAAGAAAATGGTTTTCAGGATGTTGTATTTGAATGCCCCCATGATTTCCCATCACCCCTTAACCTTTCTTATGTATATATTTTCATTAAAAGATTATACGATCTTTACATTTGATAATATCTTTCTAGGATCAATTCGATAGATCTTGTATTAATGATATTGAATCTCTGATCTGGTCATTCTTTCTGTTTAATTTCTCAAGTCTTTAGTGAATAGTCTGTGGTCTTGGTCTGAAAGTGACCTTACACTATGACTCTAAGGCGTGAAGAGTATCTTAGGGTTGACGTGCCTCTGTACGCATGTGGTCGAGTGTAATGCATCTTAACTAAGTTCTCAACACGTCCACTAACTTATTTATCACATGTAGTAGTATTTCTAAGATCCAATTAATTGTTGTTAATTGGCATTTGATGATAAATGGTGATTCCGTACCAATCTCAATTGTAGTCAACTCTATCAGAATTGATCTTCACTCTACTAAACTCAATATGATTGATTTCAACACTAGCTAACTCGATTGCAATTAATCTCATTTCTTAGCCAAACTCCAATATGCTTAATTCCAAGTCCAATTGTAACTACTCCACCATTCAACTATAACTGTTTTAGATGTAACCTTAGATGATTCAGATGTAGCCATAGAGGATTCAGATGTAGCATTGCCAAGCCTATTGACGGAAAAGTAACCAAAACTCGAGCGGTGAGGAAGTCTCTTAAGAGACCTTTCTGTCTCGCCCTCTAAGTGGAAGTGCGGTCCATTAGAGGGATGGTCTACTCCAAAACTACGCCACTGAGACGGGTGAGAGAGATTCTTCGGAAAAGTCACTCTAGAAACCGGCCCGACTGGTACGGGCTAACGAGCTCGTACGAAAAAACTAAAACCGAGGGATCCCCAGCCTAGGTACCCTAAAACAGAGGATCGGCGGAACTGGTCAAAAGTCAGGATCCCAACGAGGCGTAAAAACACTGCGAGCTCGCGTAAAAACCGTGAAAAGACCGGTATCCTAGACCCGCGCACTTGGTGGTCGCTGCCCGAACTGGGCTTCCTATCTCTCGCCCAGTTGAGGGTCACCGCGCCCTCGCACGGTCATGTGCAAAGGTTACCATACCTGGCACTCTTAATTGACATTACTTGATTCATCAATACTTACTTGATTCCTCACTCTTTCTCGATCTCTGATGTTTTTATCTCTACAGATCTCGTCATTTGGTCAATGATCTTATAATTAGTGATCTATGGTTAGTAAATATATATAAAAGATTAATCCATAAAGATGATTAGTCATTGTCATAATAGGTTATCATTTCTATAATCATGTGATTAGAAAATACTTATTGGATCTGATTATGTCCTGAAGATCACTCAAAGGATTACTGATGTTAAAGTCATGTCTCCAAAATTCAGAATGGCAATTATCAAGATTCAAGACTGCTAAATTGTTAGAGAATCGAGAAGGGAAAGAAAACAAAGATACAAGGCCATTAGGTCCTTCATGAAACCTTCTAAAGTTACTCAGTACTTTAATTTAGAATTGCCATGGAGTCTTTAATGATTCCCACTATTGCACATTTGAATAAATTTAGAAGAAGAAAGCATTGTTCTTATGGGGATTATAGAACCTATGGTTGAAAAGGAAAGGATTAGGGAATAAACTGCTTTATTGCTAATCATGGAACGGATGCTACTAATAAAATTTTGCTTTTTGACAAATCACCTTTGAGTGTTAATGGGATTCATGGGACTTTGCTTTTTGACAAATCACCTTTGAGTGTTAATGGGATTCATAGGACAGACCAAATGCTCACAACTAAGGTCCAAGATTTATTTAAAGAAACCTGCTTCTTGACTGGGGTATATGCTTCTATTGTACTGATATACGCAAAAGGATAATATTATGTTCTGATATTGTCTAGCTGGAACTGTGGAATTGAATCAATGGCTGATTGCAGGGATTTCAACAGTATGCTGGATAGATCAGAGAAAATAGGAGGTAGATTTGATGACCAAAAGTACTACTGAATTTAGGGAAGCTATACAGTGTGTGAGGATGGATTGAACCTAGCTTTAGCTGGTGCAACAATCAACTTGGTGCCAATAGAATTTATGAACGATTGGATAGATGGTTCATTCATATAGCATAAATACATTTAGAAGCAACACATGTGCTCAATCAAATAAACAACAGAATTTATTCAAACTTTTGTTCCGTGAATAACTCCATTTTACAGTACTTAACATAGTTTCTTTCAAAGTTCGGACAGTTTGAAAAAAATGTTCTAGACTAAAAGGACACAAACAGAAAATGCTTATAAAAAAATATAATTTATAATCCATTTTAGCATACAGTATGATCTGTATAGAGAGTTAAATGTTCTTAATTGAATTCATTTTTTTCTAAAATTTAGCTGTCTAATTGAATGTTCTTAATTGAATTTATTCATTTTTTTTAATTTTAACTACGGTTTAAGAACAAGTTACGGTTAATTTCTTCAAATTAATAAAAAATTCTAATATTTTAAATTGAAATTTCAGTACAGAAAATTAACTTTAATTTAATTTTCCAAATCTATTAAATGGAGATTTGCAGCAGAAATTTCATGAAAAATTACTCAATTAGCAAAAGAAGGTATTATGGCATATGCATAGCAGCAAAGAGGAGGGGATTTGGATTTGTACCTAATTAGATTGCTTCAAATGTTGAAGGAGATCTTGCATTTAGCTCTTCCAAGAGTAAAAGAGCATAAGGGAGTTGTTGTTCTGGAGTTGTATGGAGCAGAAATCAGCAAGGAGGGCTGAGGGCTGCTCCTACGGTGAAAAATTTGGAGAGATTTTGGGAAATTTTGGGGAGGTTAGAGAAGAGAGGGGATTTGGGGCAAAATAGGGGATGAAAGTGAGAGAAAAGAAAAAGGAAGGGCCTTTAAAGTTGAGGGCTCTCTCTCTCTTTTTAATATGGCATCCATATGGTTGAACAAGCTGACATCAGCTTGCTGATGTCATTAATAATGTCACCATAATCTTAAAATATGGTATTCTCCCCCTTTTTGTGCTAGAATTATATATATAGAATAAACATTAGCAGAAATTTTAATTTTTTTTATTTCTTTTTTAAACCATTTCTCTTATTTATTTAAAGTATTAAAATTTTTTTTGAGGCTCCAAAAAGGGGGAGACACTCAGCGGTGTTCACCCCAATCTATTAAAAAGAAACGTAAAGTAAATATACAAAAAACAAGACAAAAAACAAAAACCAAGATCCAACGGGGTAACGCAAGGCGAACACCCCAAAAACAAAAGAACCAGACCAGGGCTACCTAGTACACCAGTCTGCCAGAAGACGCATAGCAAGGATAATAATATTTTCCCGGTAAAAGCGCTGGCCCGCGAAGACGGCCTCATTCCTCCCCAGCCAAATGCCCCACAACCTCGCAATCGGAGCCAGCAGGACCTTTCTTTCCCTGCCCCTGATGCTCGTAAAGCTATCGCAAAAAGCAACCATGCTCTCGGAGTTGATCCAATCCAGATCATCCCAAAGTCCACGAACCAATCTGCATTCAAAGAATAAATGATCGATGGTTTCCCGCTCCGCATCGCATAGCCCGCAATTAGGTCCAACGTTCGGAATAAATCTCGTGCAACGGTCACGCGTTAGTAGCCTGCCCCTGCGCAGAATCCAAAGGAAGACACCAATGCGCTCGGGAAGCTTTAAGCCCCAGAAGAAACTGCAGTCACGCACAAGACTAACGTCCCCCACCTGAGGACTGGGAGCAAGAGCAATATATGCCTTCCGCGTGGTAAAAGAACCATCCTTCCATGACCAGTGATCGCGGCCATCATTAGGCTGGATCGCGTCTGCAAGCAAGCCCAATAGCGAAAGAAAATCATCCACACGCTGATTCGAGAAATTTGCAATAAAACGAGGACACCAGCAGTCGTCCACCCAGCACGATGCCACAGATGCGTCCTTGTCTTCCACCAAAGCAAACAAGCGTGGAAAGCTGTCCTTTAGAATACCCTTCCCCGACCAATCGTCGGTCCAAAATCAAAATGAATCCCCCATACCCAACACCGGTTTAAATAGGTAAAGATTACGAGTAAAAACTCCCAACACTCCACGCCAGAAAGGAGAGAGGTGCCCGTGAGCACTTCCCCGAGTAAAGCCCATCAACTCCTCGCCCAGAAGCTCCCGCAGGACATTAAGCATGAAGTTGTCCTCCTGCCCCCAAACCCTAGATGCCCATTTCAGCAGGAGGGCGTCGTTAACGACCTCCAACCGCCGTACTCCCAGCCCACCATCCCGCTTTGGCCGCGAAACATCATCCCATGCCACCAAATGAACCCCCCTTCCCCCCTCCCCCTTCTTACCCCACAAGAAACCCCGCATACAACGCTCCAAACGCAACCGAATCACCTTAAGCAAGCATCGAACCGAGAAGAAATATAAAGGAATAGAGGATAGCACCGCTTTAAGAAGAATCAGACACCCCCCTAGATAATAGAGCCGCTCGCCACCCGGCTAGGCGAGCCTCCATCTTATCCACCACCGACCTCCAATCATGGAGCCGGCCACGACCCACAGTCAGAGGCAAGCCAAGGTAGTCGAAGGGGAGGCCACACGGAGAAGAACCCAGGACCCGGCTACACTCCAACGCATCCGCCTGCGTCATCCCGAAGGGGATCACCTTAGACTTAGCCCCATTGATCAAGAGCCCCGAAAGCTCACTAAAAAGCTCGAGAGTAGTAGCCATACCGGAAACCTCAGCATGGCCAACTTCGATGAAGCAAAGAGTGTCGTCCGCAAACTGATTTAAGGGGACCTGGAATGGCCCAAAAGTGCAGCCCCTAGTCAGCCCCACATCAATCACGTTGTCAATCATACGAGCCAACACGTCCGCCGCCAGCACAAAAAGAAGGGGAGCGAGAGGACACTCCTATCGCACCCCCCTCCTTGGCTGGAAGAAGCCCCCAACCGGGCGACCATTAAGCAAAACCGAGAGGGAGGTCGTGGTCACACAATGCCACACCCACGAGATCCAAACCTCTAGGAAGCCCCTCCGCCTCAAAACAGACCACAGGAAACGCCAATCAAGACAGTCATAAGCCTTGGCGAAATCAATCTTCCAAAGAACCCCCATCTTATTGGACTTCTTCCAAGCCGCAACCAGCTCGGAGGCCATCGCGAAGCAATCCGATATCTGCCGCCCCCTAATAAATGCGGCCTGTGTTGGAGAGACCAGCGAAGCAAGAAGAGGAGCAAGCCTCCTCGCCAAGACCTTGGCAATGATAAGGTAGATCCCATTCGATATAGAGATAGGCCTAAAATCCTCAACGCGATTAGCCGCAGCAGACTTAGGGATCAAAACAATAAGGGCCCTATTAATTTTGTCAAAGCCACCGTTCCCTTCACAGAATTCACGAGCAACCTCCAAGACATCATCGGCCACCACATCCCAAAAATCACGGTAGAAAGCCACCGGGAACCCATCAGGGCCCGGCGAGCCATCCGCGTTAAGGTCCCAAACAGCCTCCTTGAGCTCATCCAAGGAGATCGGCCTAACCAAGGCCTCAGAGTCCATAGGCAATAAAGAAGGAGCCCTACGTCCCGACCATCGCCACCTGCGTTGTGAGCGGCACCCAAAAACACGCTTGAAGTGATCAGCCATGGCCTCCCCCAACTCGATATCCCCAGTAACCAGGGATCCATTAGCCATAAGAGAGCGGATAGAGTTGTAACGCCTCCGTCCGCTAGCCACCCAGTGAAAGAAAGCCGTATTAGCATCACCCTCCTTGATCCACCTCAAGCGCGAGCGTTGACGCCACTCCATGTTTCTTCTCTTGTCCTCCGCTTTGACCACCTCCTGCGCATCAGCACGCTCCACAAGCTCCTCCGAGAGCAAGTCCCTAAAATTTTCCGTTCGGTCCAGCCGAGCAATAACATCCTTCGCCGCCGCCCTTGTCGCCACATGAGCCAAACGTGATTCCTTTTTGAAAGACGCCAGGAGTCGCCTCAGAGAAGCAAGTTTAAGATCAAATCTACGAGCATCAGTTCCCAGAAAAGAAGATTGATTCCAGTGATTCCGCACCAAGTCTTTGAAATTTGGCTCCAAAAGCCAACACTTTTCATACCGGAATAGACCCCTCGGCCTGAGGTCCTCCCCAGAATCCCACAAAATAGGATTATGATCAGAGAAAGAACGTGGCCGAGAAGACACCGAGCACAAAGGGAAAGCCTCCATAAGCTTGTTATTCGCCAAGAAACGATCAATCCTTGATCGAGATGCATTGTTCCTTAATGTATAGGAGATATCCTCGGGGACCAGCCCCTCCAGAGCAAGCTCACCAATGAGCTCAAGAAAATCGCTAGAGCCCGGATCCTCCCCCCCCCGACTGCGAGGACGATCGGAAGAATGAGCAGTGACATTAAAATCCCCCCCAGCAGCCACGAAATGTCCCCGGACTCAGAGGCCGCGTCCCGTGGATCATCCCAAAGCTCCCGCCGGAGCACGTGGCACGTTGGCGCATAAATACAAGAGAATGCAATCGGAGCAAGGGAATCAGCCCGAGTCAACACCCCAGATAAAGAATGTCTTCCCACCCGCAAAGAGGAGAACGAGAACACCGCCGAGCGCCACGCCAACAAAATGCCTCCTGACGTCCCAGTCGCATCCACCGTGCGAAATTGATCCAAGCACCCGCACCGAAAGACCTCCATAGGTAGTCATCCACCCCCGCAAGTTTCGTTTCTTGAATAAATACCAGATCACAGGCCCACTCAGAGAATCGCAAGCCCAGAGAGCGCCGTCGATCAGTGTCCCCGAGGCCTCTAACGTTCCAGGAGAGAACCTTCATTAAAAAACATCAGAGCGCCCCCCGATCAACGAGAGTCCAGCCGCCTCCGCCACAGCATCCCGCAACGTCTGACAGGAGACCATCCTCGAGTCACCAAGGCGTGAGTGAATACGCCTCCGATAGCTCCTCCCAAAGCGGGTGCCCAAGGTACTCCCCCCCCGCGGAAGGAGCATCACCAATCCCGTTGGTACCAGCCACATCATCAGAAATCCCAGCATCATCGGACGGAAGCATTCCCGAAGAAAACACTCGACCCACAGGGGGGAGGGATTGCGGGGCACAGCCGGAGAAGGAGAGGAAGGGTCCATAGCCACAACCGCAGAGGGTCCGATTTCCTCCAACTCGAGCCGCCTGGACAAGCCCAAAGAAGAGTCGGGTCGCGAAAGACAAGAGTCGGGCGCCTAAATAGGAGAACCCGACAGCAGAAGCGGTTTAGATGGCATCCACATCAGAGCCCACGATCCCAATTGAATGGATCCGTTAAAGGTCCGCAAAGGAGGGCAAGGCATGGTGCCCGATAAGCACAACTGCAGGGGTTCAGCCGACAAAAGCGGATGATGTAAAGAAGGCAAATCATCCTCGAAAGAGCCCAAAGCCAGCAAACCGCGCCTTTCAGAATCCGTACGCATCTCCCGAGGTGGCAAAACGAAAGGTCCAGAGAAGATATACTCATCAGGCGACGCTTCGGAATAAACCCGAGGCCCGACACGTGGCACCCGGGAGTCGAAGCGCCAACCCCTAGTCCCACGACAGGGACACCGTCGGAAGTAGCCGGCTGCGGAGGGCACGTCGCCGGCGACGACGACGGGGCGACGACAGAAAGCTCGATCTTGAAAATCCATCGGTCAACCTTCAAGGTTTCGTGGAACACCTTATCAACTGCATTGGCAAGAAAGTACCTTGGGCATTCCAATAAAACCCGAGCGCACTTCCACTCCGGAGAGACCATCGTCCACAACAGCCAGGACATCCTCCCAGGCCCGAAGCACCTTGGACAAGGCGGGGACCGTGCGAGAGAGAAAGGGCACACCACGCACCTCCGCCACGCATACCTCCGGATCAGAGGAGGCTCCATCCGCGACCGCAGTCGCCTCCAAGCCACATCGCCGGAATCGCCATTAGTGAGAAGCCTTTCTCGTTGCTCCGGGGAAAGGCCTCGAACGCAGCACCGAGAAGAATCCAGAAGAATGAAGTCCCCCGAGAATCGAGGGCCCAAGAAGTCCAAGACGTGGGAACGAACGGCATCCCAAGGCACACCAGGACGCCGCCCCAACCCCACCGCCGCGAGGTGGCCATCACCAGCACGGAACCTCCCCTCTTGTACTTCTAAACCATGCACCGCCTCCCCATGCACGGGCTCCCCCGCTATGAGCTCCCCATGCAAACCCTGCGACGAAGCCGACGACTCCCCCACACCGCTCCCCACCGCCACGACAACACCAGCAAGTGCACCACCCTCCTTGGTAGCAGCACCACCAGCCTCACCGCCCAGCACCTGCACACCGCCACCCACCACCTGCGCACCGACACCCACAACCTGCCCCTCGATGCCACCCACCACCTGTGCAAAAGAGCGAGTTCCCCTCTCACCCAAAGCGAAATCTCCACGCATCCCCGACCCATGCAACCCCGATCTCGCACGGGGCCTGGAGGAGACGCGAGAAGCACTCGCCAACCAGCACGACGCCATCCGATGATCCACCTTGCCGCATGCATAACACCGAGGCGGAAGCCGACAACCGGAAGCAAGATGACCATGCATCCCGCATCGAAAGCACTTCTTCCCCAGCTTCCTATGCAAAGCCTTCACCCACTCGCCCTCCCCCCTCGCCTGCTTCTCGCCACCCTCACCAAACGGAGAAGGCCCACCACCATCCCCCTGGCTCGCACCCTTCGCCGTCGCAGCCTCCCTAGCAGGAAGCGAACCACCCTTCGAACGTGCCGAAGTCGCCCCACCACTGCCTTTCACTCTCCACCAGCGCTCCATCAATCCTTAAAGTATTAAAATTGACCGTATTCGTGTCTCGGACTTCGGATTTCGATGCGCAATATCTCGTTTTGACCGTCTCTGAATGACGATTAAAATGAGTATAATATTCATATTTTTCCGATTCACGATGGATTCGGAATTTGGCAAAAGTGGTTCGATTTTTATAATTAAATTTTGCGATTTTAATAGGTCAAACGACCTCCGATCGACGAACAATCGATTTCATTGGTCTTATTCTGTCGAGTCGAATTTTTCAATGGTCTCGATATGTTTTGTAGTTTCTAATTTCGTGGCGTGGCTTTTCCGTGGCATGCATTACGATGCAATTGACTTTTGATCGATTACGACCGAACAACTTTTGATTTACGATCAATTGGTTGATTTAAGTTATTAAATGTAGACTGATAACTTTATTGGGTTAAACGGACCCTAATTGGGTCAGGTTTGGGTTTAATTGGATTCGGATGTTACAATTCAGAATATCATGGCTATCTTCGTTGTGAGGGTCCCACAAAGCCAAACACGCGCATATGCGTCATCTTGCTTCCAAGAAGCATTAGCCCCAGTCTTATCCGTTGGATCTGGATCTGTCAGGATGCGCTCCTTGTTGTTGCACTGCATGAGGGTGAGAAACTGCATGGATCACAACTCATAGTTGGTCCCATCTATCTTAGCGATGGGAGTCGAGCCCTTGAAGGTTCCAGATGAAAAAAAATATCACCCAAAAAACTCTGACATGATGGAAAAATGACCGAACAACGGAACTCAACCGAGAAGTAGACCAAGTCTACACGATCATACAGAGGATTGGTTATACGTGCAGACTCATACAACATCCTCATCAATCTCTGATGCTCGCTAGGGCCAGAAAACGTGATTTATAGATCTGAAATCACGTTTTCCGATCAAAATCAGATCGAGTTGCAGAGGCGGCCCGGGAGGGCCGGGGGGGGTGCTTGGGCGGCCTAGGGGTGACCTCGATGGCAGCCGGAGGCCTGGGCGGCGGCGCGTCGACGATACGGGGAGGAGGGGGCAGGCAGGATTAGGGTGGGATACGAGAACTTCGGTCTAGGACCATCGCTCTGAAACCATGTAGAGGGAAAAGAATGAATTGTATTAATGATAGGCCCTAGGTTTCTCTTATATAGAAGAGGAACATATTGTGCAAATTACAAGAAGAAGACAACTGGAATTGAAAATACGAAAACAATAATAAAGATAACTAATATCTCAACAGAATCGAATGCTCTCTGTAGAATGAAGGGATGCTTTTTCTATATTCTAAATATATGCCCTATCTCTCCTTGTAGATGGAAATGCTAGGGTTAGGGTTACAATAGACTCACCTCATAAACGAAAATACAAGAATCCCCTAATGTGGTGTAGAATAAATATCTCTCAACACCCCCCCTAAAGATGGAGCATAGATGTCTATCATGCCCAACTTGGATAAGAATTTTTTAAAAGGTCCTCCGAAGAGGACTTCAGTGAACATATCTGTCGTTGTCTTTGATAACAAAACATGAGTAGTAGCGATGAACTCCTTTTGTATCATATCTCTAGTGTCATGACAATCAACCTCGATGTGATTGGTTCTCTCACGGAAGGCAAGGTTATTAGCTATGGATAATGTTGCTTGATTTTCACCCCATAATTGCATCGAAAGAGGATTCTCTACATGTAGGTATGTTAATACTGTTGACGCATATTTAGTTATTGTATCTTTTTGCTATTTTATTTTCTTGTTATCCTCTTTATGTAATTTACCCATAGGCTACTCTCCTATATAAGAGAGCCTAGGGCTATGGAATAAACATCTCATTCACGTTTCCCAACATGGTATCAAAGCGACGGTCCTAGACCGGAGTTCTCGAAACCCTAACCCTAACCCGCCCCACCCGCCGGCCTCTCCTCTCTTCTCTCTCTCTTCTCTCGCCGATCGCCTCCCCTCCGATCGCGCATAGGCGCAGCCCCCAGCCCCGATCGCCTCTCCAGCGCTTAGGGCTTCTCGCCGTGGGGGGATTCTCGCCGTGGGGGCTTCTCGCCTCTCCAGCCCCGATCGCTTCTCGTCGTGGGGGGCTTCTCGCTGATCGCCTGGCGCCTCTAGAGCCGATCGCCTAGCGCGCCTTGCGCTACTTGATCGTCTGGCGCCTCTCAACTGTCTGGCTCCTTGCGCTACTCGATCGCCTGGCGCCTCTCGTTGCGCTGCATAGCGCGCAGCCTGTGCGCCTCCTAGTGCGGTGAGCCTCCTGTCCTGTGCACCATCTCCTGAGCGGCAACCGTGCACCTTCCAGTGCCTGCTGTGCTGTGCGCACCATCTGCTGTGCTGTGCTGTGCATACAGCGTTAGCCTTCTGTGCGCATAGTGTTTTGTGGTTTTCTACAAGCGTGCTCTAGGGTTTCTACAATAGAAACCGGTACGCGTGCGGATCGTAGCGCGCGGAGGTCCATGGGGATAGTTGCTTGAGGTCTACACATGCAACTCATCCCGTCTATGTCATTGTAGACAAATATTATCTGTTGCAGGTCGCTCCAGTCTTCCTTATCCAGTATGTCAGAAAGCAAGGCAGATATTCCATCCATGGGTGCATTTCGTGGTCCAGCGCCCATTGTCAAGATGGATGGCACGAATTATGAACTGTGGGCAATGCAGTTCATGAGTATGATGAAGTCCACGGGCAAGAAGCATATTCTCACAGAGCCCGAGCCTGCAGAGAAGACTGGAGTCCATGCCTCATGGGAGGCTGACGATGCATATGCAAAAGTGTGGTTGTCTGGCACATTGGCTATTGAGATTGCCAATGACATTCTTCATCAGCCCACAGCCAAAGACATGTGGGATATCCTAGCAGCGACGTATTCTCAGGCAAGGAATGAGACGAAGATCCTGCAACTACAACATGATATATTCACAATTAAGCAGAATGGCCGCCCATTACATTCTCTCTATACATCTTTGAGAGGAATGTTTGAGAAGCTCCATAGCTTCATGCCTCTTACCGCCACACCAGAACAGCAGAAGACATACAGGAATGGGACAATGGTGGGTGTGTTTCTTGCAGCACTCGATCCAGAGTATGAGGCAGCACGTTCACAGATTTTGGCGGACTCGACTATTCCTCCCATGGAGGAAGCTTTTCACAGATTGAGCAGGATTATTGTACCTTCCACAGCCACTAGTCAGAATCCCTCAGCCATGGCAGCCAGCAGAGGCCGTGGTTCTCATTACCAGGGCCGTGGACGTATTCCCCGTGGAAGGGGTGGCCGCACTAGGCCAACATGCACATATTGTCACAGAGTCGGCCATACTGAAGACACATGCTACTCAAAGCATGGATTTCCTGCGTCTGCAAGAGCTGCTGAACATATAGAGCCTCCGTCTGCTGCTTCACTGGATCAGCGCTTTGATGACCTGGTTGCCCGACTCAGGGGCATTATCCCACCATCTGGCCCAGCACCGACTACAGAGAGTCATACTGATACTGCTGCTTCTGCCACTGCCTCTGCATCTACCAGTACTTCAGGTAGTACACTTGCACTCCACAGTAGTAGATCTCATATACTGCCATGGATCATGGACTCGGGCGCCACACATCATCTATGTGGTGACCAGGGTCTACTTACAGGATACACCCAGATCCCTCCAGGACGGACAGTAGTAATTGCTGATGGCACGCATTCCCCTATCACTGGTCAGGGGGAGATTAGATTGACACCCTCTATGCAACTGAAGAATGTCCTACATGCACCACATTTTTCTATGAATCTGTTGTCGATTAGTCAGATCACGAAGGATCTTCACTGTCGAGCTATTTTTGATCCATCTTCTTTGATTTTTCAGGACATCCGTACGGGCAACGTGATTGGTCATGGCTATGAGCAAGGAGGCCTTTACCGTCTGAACCAGACCCCATTTGCTGGAACCACATCCTCTCCTGCTGAACAAGTATCTCCTCTCCTGTGGCATTTGCGATTTGGTCATTTACCGCTTCAGAAGTTGCGTCTAGTCCTACCATATAGTATCTCTCACACACCGATTCAGTGTGAGGCGTGTCAGTTGGGAAAACATCACAGGTCGTCTTTTCCCAGTAGTCAAGGTCGGAGTAGTAACTCCAAGTTTGAGTTGTTTCATGTCGATGTCTGGGGTCCAAGTCGTGTTCCCGATCATCAGGGACACAGGTTTTATATTGTTTTTGTGGATGATTTCTCTAGAGCATCATGGGTCTTTCTGATGAAAAATAAATCTGAAGCTGGAAATATTATTATCCATTTTCTAAATGAAATTCAAAATATTTTTTCTACATCTGTCAAGATTGTGAGAAGTGATAATGCATTGGAATTATGTACCAACATTCTAGCCAATTACTACTCCTCAAAAGGGATTATTCACCAAACATCGTGTGCTCATACGTCTCAACAGAATGGGGTTGCCGAAAGAAAACACCGTCACCTACTTGATGTTACAAGGTCACTTCTTATTCAGAGTCATGTTCCGTACTCCTACTGGGGTGATGCAGTCCTTACTGCATGTTACCTTATCAACCGTATGCCTTCGTCTGTCTTGAATGAACAAATTCCTTTCTCCCTTATCTACCCTGACAAGGATTTGTTTATTCTTACTCCTCGTGTGTTTGGTTCAGTCGCATTTGTCCATCAATTGTCGCCCGGTACTGACAAGCTCTCTCCTAGGGCTGTCAAGTGCGTCTTTGTGGGGTACCCCAGAACCCAAAAGGGGTACAAGTGTTTTGACCCTGTGCGTCGGCGGTATATGATCAGCGCAGATGTTACATTCTTTGAATCCAGTATGTATTTTTCAGAATCCGGGAACGTGCAGCCACCACCATTATCTCCTGATACCGTATTCATGGCACCACCAACATTACAGCCGTCACCACCAACATCACAGCCGTCACCACCATTACCACAACCACCACCACCACCACCGCCACAAACAATATCCCCGTTACCATTCCATTACACCCGGCGGCCGAATCAAGCTCATGGTCCTGACCAGTCAACTAGCCAGCATATGGTATGTACTGAAAATATTAATGTTGATGGATCTGACGACATTTCTCAGCAGGATGCCTTACAGGAGCATGGTGATACCACAGAGGATCTGGATGTTCCAATTGCTCTACGCAAGTTGAAGCGAAGTTGTGCCAAGTATCCATTATCAGCAGCAGTTTCGTTTGAGAGGCTATCTGGACCATTCAGGACGTTTGCATTGGCACTTTCAGCTACGGATATTCCACGGAATCACCATGAGGCTTTGCAGGATTCTCGGTGGCGGCTAGCAATGGAGGAAGAGATGGCGGCACTTCAGTCTAGAGGAACATGGAGCTTGGTTACTGTACCACCGGATGTCAACCCGGTGAGTTGTAAGTGGGTATTTACAGTGAAACATAATGCAGATGGCTCCATTGACAGGTACAAGGCCCGCCTAGTTGCAAGGGGATTCACACAGACATATGGAGTAGATTACCTTGACACGTTCTCCCCGGTGGCTCGTCATTCCACTCTGCGGATCCTCTTATCAGTTGCAGTTACTAGGGACTGGCCACTCTCTCAACTGGATGTGAAGAATGCCTTTCTGTATGGCGACCTGCAGGAGGAAGTCTACATGCAACAGCCACCAGGTTTTGCTGTTGAGGGGGAGTGTTCCAAGGTGTGCAGATTACATAAGGCTATCTATGGCCTTAAGCAGAGCCCCAGAGCATGGTTCCAGAAGCTGTCAGACCTCTTTGAGAAACAAGGATACAAACGTTCCAATGCTGATCATTCCTTGTTTATACAGAAGACGGCAAGAGGTATTGTTGTAATCATGGTTTACGTTGACGATATCTTGATTACAGGTGATGATGACCAGGGCATTAAGCAGGCAAAGGAAAGGCTGGGGACCGAGTTTGTCATCAAGGACTTGGGAGTCCTTAGATATTTCCTAGGGCTGGAGTTTGCCAGAAATCCGTATGGATTAGTCATGTCACAGAGGAAGTATGTCACAGATCTACTGAGTGAGACAGGTATGCTAGGGTGTCGACCTGCCACGACACCAATGGACCCCAGCATGAAGCTGTATGATGATGATACAGAGGAGGTTGACAGGAGAAGATACAGAGAGCTGGTAGGCAAATTGTTATATGTCACGATCACTAGGCCAGACATATTATTTGCAGTGAGCCGTGTGAGCCAGTTCATGGAGCAGCCACGTCAAGTGCATATGGATGCAATACACATGATACTTAGATATCTCAAATCTTCTCCAGGTAAAGGTCTGCTATTCAAGAAAGGAAAGGGGATTTCTGTCTCAGCATGCGCAGATGCAGACTATGCAGGATGTCCTAAGGATAGGAAGTCAACCTCAGGGTATGCGGTCTATGTTGGAGATGCCCTAGTCTCATGGAGGAGCAAGAAGCAAACTGTGGTAGCTAGATCCAGTGCTGAATCCGAATATAGGGCTATGGCCCAGGCTACTACAGAGATGATGTGGGTGAAAGCAGTGCTGACAGATTTGTGCTTAGATATACCACTTCCTATGAACTTGGAGTGTGATAATCAGGCTGCTTTGTTCATTGCAAACAATCCTGCATTCCATGAACGGACCAAGCATATTGAGGTGGATTGCCACTTCATACGTGATATGATTCAGAAAGGATTCATCACCACATCCCATGTTACTTCAGAGAACCAGACTGCAGATATATTCACCAAGGCATTGTTACGTGGCCCGTTTCAGAAGTGTGCTTCCAAGCTGAGCATGATTGACATCTATGCTCCATCTTGAGGGGGAGTGTTGACGCATATTTAGTTATTGTATCTTTTTGCTATTTTATTTTCTTGTTATCCTCTTTATGTAATTTACCCATAGGCTACTCTCCTATATAAGAGAGCCTAGGGCTATGGAATAAACATCTCATTCACGTTTCCCAACAAATACATATTTTACTCGCATCATTTCGATAGTGGCTTGGTCATAGCCATGTATTCTGATCCAACATTGGATATGGATACAACTTGTTTCTTACTCTTCCAAGTTATCAAAGACTCACTTGGAAACAAGACAAAGCCTGAAGTGGATTTTCAATCTTGTGGACACTATGTAGTCGGCATCAACATACCCTAAGAAGATAAGAGGTCCTCCTTTCTTAAAGGGCATGCCATTTCCTGGAGAAGTCTTCAGGTATGAGTATGATCATGACTACATCCACGAAAGCTTGTCTTTGCTTAGCCATGAATTGGCTAACCCAGCTTACTACAAAACAAAATATCTGACTCGGTAATAGTCTTATATAGAAGTTTCCCAACCATCTCTTTGTATTTCAGTGTATCTAGTTCTTTTGTATCATATGCATACAACTTTAGATTTGGATGCATAGGTATAGCAATAAGCATGCATTCAGCCATACCTACATCCTTAACAAAAGTCATTAACAAACTTTCTCTAACTCATCATAAGATCTTTGTCATTTCTAGAATATTATAGACTGAGAAAATGCCATAGTTGGCCCAGATACTAGATAACAAATGGATGGCATAAGAGATGCTTGGTCTTTGTGATCTCGTGTAGATCATTGATAGTGATGATGATGCCGTTCACATAAACCAGAATGGCCAATTCAATATTTGTAACAGGAGATGCAAAGAGTGAATTATCTGCATTCGAACAAGTGAAGCCATATTCATGAATAATAATTGAGAGCTTCTAAAACCATGCTCAGATTTTGCTTAAGACCATAGATTAGAAGATGGCACACTTACTGAGACTCCCGCTCAGTAGAAACTCAAGTGGTTGCTACATGTAAACCTCATCTGCTAGATCATCGTGTAGGAAGGTGTTCTTCATATCAAGCTAAAACAGAGACAAATCATTGCCTATTGCAACTACAAGAAGAATTCGAAGCGATGCACGATAGGTAGCATGAGAAAAAGTTTCATGATAGCCTAAACAGTACAAATCGTGATTAACCTCAACTTGCAGCTTCCAATGCTACCAACAACTCTGTGTTTTACAATAAACACCCATTTACAGCATGCTATAGTTGCATCATCATTGCGAGTCGGTTTAGAACATCATTCGCAATCTCTAAGGTGAGATAGTATCAACTATACTTTTGCACAGCCAATATCTAGCTTCCATGATGTCTTTGCTCTTGTTTTATTAGTCTGTTCGAGTCACGTGAGCATGTATTCCTTGTTGAGGTTTTCTAGCGTGCTTAAGAACTCCATGGACCTTGGATCCAAAAAATAAACTACATGGCTCATATATCATAGTTTGTTTCATCCATCTTGGCAATAGGACCCATTCCTTTTATGGATTTGAGCTATGAAACAATATCATTATTTTGATCTTCCATTGTAACAATATAATGGAACTGGGAAAGAGAGAAACTACAGAGTTGGGGAAAGAAAAAACTTCAAATCCTTTTTTTAGAAGAGAAAGGGTGGCATCCCAAGCTGAACCCACTGCATATTATATTAAAATAAAAAAAGATAGTACATCACGCTATATGGTTCCAAGATTCACACAATGCCTTACAATGTTCAAGAACATCTTCCAAGTACAACACTTGCCCACAGAAAATGACATCATTTCTGCCCCCACCAAATTGCCCATAAAATCACAAATAGATAAGAGTTACCATCATGGCCATTGTCGTACACAGATCTAATGCATCACTAAAAAGTGGAGCCATCCTCCACCTTAAGCCACGAAACATTGGCACTGCTCCAGACCTGTGCTGAGTGAGAGCAAGAAAAAAACAAATGGTCCATGTCTTCTACCTCCAATCCACATCTGTCACAACTACAGTCATCAAGACGTAACAGCTGGCCCCGGCGACTCTTGGTAAGAACCCTACCAAGCCTAAACAACCACAGAAAGATCTTGACTATGGTAGGTGTTAGAAAATCGGAAGCGGAAGCGGAAACGATAAACAGAGCATAATGAACAAGAAACATAGACATAGAACACCATGATTTTACGTGGAACCCTACTCCGTGAGGAGCGGGATGAAACCACGGGAGAAGCCCTCAAAGGGGCGGATATTGCATTCCTTTTTCTCAATGAGTACAGGAGGTATGGGGCTCCTTATATAGCCTCTCCAGAGCCTCCAAGTCCCACCATTGGACGATGTGGGACTAAACACTGGATGGGATAAATGGATCTCCTCCAGGATCCACTTACCCTACTACAACTCAATGGGCACACTACCTAATACTCCAACACTCCCCCTCAAGCTGGAGCATGCAATGCTCAGCTTGGACAAACATAAAGAGACTCAACTCAACGCTACAGGACACTACGGACAATATCAACCCAACGCGCACATTGCTGCAGTCGAGGACGTTGCTTCTCATGTCGTGCAGGTGAGGAGGACGAACGGGCTGGAGTGTGAGTCAACCGAAGACTCGGAATCTGACCATCGAGTCTGAACTTGCGCCTGAAGTCTCCTCGTCGGAGAACTGGATCTCTCCCATCTGGCTCAGAGAATGGTGCACTGCTCTGGTGTACCTATGATACCACATGAAAACCCTTGCTCTCATTGGCATAGGGAATGGTCCTCTGCTCTGGAGTCCCTATGGCTCACATGAAAACTCTGGCCTGACAACTAGAAGAATGATGGGGACCTCTGACAATGATGGCAACTTATGCTCATCTGACAATGACCGCACACTCGTGCGTGTCTAAAACTGGAGACTCGGAAACAATCGTCGAGTCTGAAACCGAACTGTAGAGTCTGATCAACTGGCTGGTCTGGAGACTG
Organism: Ottelia alismoides; assembly: GCA_037367405.1. Lineage (NCBI taxonomy): Eukaryota > Viridiplantae > Streptophyta > Magnoliopsida > Alismatales > Hydrocharitaceae > Ottelia > Ottelia alismoides. Next base: position 457,270 of record JAZKJV010005800.1, on the reverse strand, counting down.
GCATCTGAATCTGGATCTGGAATACAAGACCTGTGACTCTACATATATACTCCCCCTTTCTCTCATACTTGTCGTAAAACATGGATGTCGACCAAGTTGGGAGAAGACAACAATGATGGGGACAAAAAAATCAACCATCTAGCCGATCACAACTTTGTCGGCTTTTCAAAATGTTCATCAATTTTTCTTCTTTTGGCTATTCTCTCTCTCTCTCTCTTTCTTTTTAATAGCCATCACAAAAAAAAATTAACTAAGCCGTTCACTTTTTTTTCGGCTTTTGCAATTTTTTTTTGAAATTGCGTACGACTTTTCTTTGTACGCGGCTTTTTTTAACAGCGTACGGTTTTTTTTGTGTACGCGTCTTTTCAAATTCCCCTCTTTTTTTTGATAACAGATGGCCAAAATTGGCCCACAACGCAGCCCTCAATCTCTCTTTTTTTTTATACTCACGGCCTCTTGGGCTTTCCAGCAAATGGCCCTTTCCATTTTTTTATGCTTCCCGTCAGGCCGAAAACATAGGGCCCCTCCCAATTTTTTTTTTAAAAAAAACTGCGGGGTGCGGGCCCTTTCTTTTACCGCTAGGGTTCCCAACTGGGAACCCTCATCTTTCCGCCGCCATCGCTGGATGGAGTTGGAGGAGGGCGCCGCCGGAGTATCGCACCTTGGGAGATGGAGATCGGGGCTTCGAGAGAGCATCGAGCGCTGCCTGATCTCGCGCGCGGAGGGCGACTGCCTTCTTGAAGGCATTTCACGGCTGGAACACGCCAAGGAGGAGAGGCTTCATCGCCTGGATACCTCGTCTGGACTAGGGTTTGCGCGCAAGGCGAGCCCAGACGCCGAACAACCGCCGTTTGCAGGAGAGGGAGAGGCAGATCGGCCGGGGGGGGCTATGATGGCGTCGCCTGGGCACGCGGGAAATCGATCGCGCCGCCCGGAGGATCTTGGGGAGCCCGCTGGGGCCTGCCACCTGGGCTGGATCTTGCCGGCACGCAGAGCATGGGCAGTGCGGAGATGGGGTTCAATCTGGGCGGCACAGGGGCTCGATGCCTCCATCTGGGGTACGCCTGGAGGCTGACGTGGAGAGTGCGCCGCCTGGAGAGGCGCGAGGGAGGAGGAGCTCCTTCTCTGGGAGCATGGGGGTGCCGTTGTTGCTTGGTCTGGAGATCTGGGATGTTGTCGTATGGAGAAGATGTTGATCATGGGCTTTGTGAGACCCCTCCTGAATTGTTGCTGCTGCCAGGAAGGCTTGATGGCATGTTCTGGGGCTTGATGTCGCCCTAACCTCTGAAAAGAACATCGCGATGCATGAATATGGAGGGTAGATCGCCTCCTCATGCTGGGACTCGCAGTCTTCTTGAAGCGCGCCTGGACCTGTGATGGAGGAACGACCTGTGATGGAGGAACGACCTGGACCTGCGATGGGGCCGAAGGATGCCCTGTGGGTTGCGCCGTCTGCAACCGGATGAATCTTGAACGAGCAGGAATAAAACTCCAAAAATTAGGGTTTCAATAGAAACCCTAAAACTTACAAGACTTGAACAAATAACAATAATCGACAATCGAGTCTCGAATAAAACTAATGAAAAACAATTCCTCGAGAATCGACCCGCTCTGATACCATGTTAGAAAATCGGAAGCGGAAGCGGAAACGATAAACAGAGCATAATGAACAAGAAATATAGACATGGAACACCATAATTTTACGTGGAACCCTACTCCGTGAGGAGCGGGATGAAACCACAGGAGAAGCCCTCAAAGGGGCGGATATTGCATTCCTTTTTCTCAATGAGTACAGGAGGTATGGGGCTCCTTATATAGCCTCTCCAGAGCCTCCAAGTCCCACCATTGGACGATGTGGGACTAAACACTGGATAGGATAAATGGATCTCCTCCAGGATCCATTTACCCTACTACAACTCAATGGGCGCACTACCTAATACTCCAACAGTAGGCACTCAGCTCCTCCACATGATTCCAGCATCGAGTCTCACTTCATCGTGTAGCTCTCCACCCTCAACAAAGAAGCAGTAAGCATTCTTCACCGTGAATCTTCCATCACTCCACACAAAATGGTCTATGTCAGTTAAAGGCCCCTCCAGCTTCGCTAATTCCCTCCGTAATCTAAAAAACTCCTCCAATCTCTGGTCAGATAATACCGAAGAGAATGAAATAGTCTAGGTTCCTTGCTCCCACATATGGTTGACCGACCCCTCTTTGTTACACGTCAGGCTGAAGATCCTAGGGAAGCGCTCCCCCAGGACCATGTCTCCCCTCCAATCGACGTGCCAAAATCTAAATCTCTCCTCATCCCCCAGAATAGGTCACATCTTCACGGCCATCTTTGGAAGGATCCTCATAATAGCCTACTACAACAAGGAGGGTGCCCGCAGTGAACGGTCTTCAAGGACAAATAAATTCCATAAATTTTCCTTGTAAATTGACAAACAAGGTCATCTGAGCTCCCCCAAAGCCATATCACCCATTTCGCCACAAGTGGCGTATGCATCTCTTCCATTCTTAACACCCCCAAACATCCCTTCCTCTTCACACTTGTAATCTTGCCCCAATCAACCGGATGGATCCCCTTCTTTGCACGTCTCCCATCGGACGAGAAAAAACGTCTCATCAAAAACTCCATTTTTGAGCGAACTCCCACGGATAATAATCTTGTAGAGAAGAAGAAGATCGGGATAGCGAAGTGAAGATGCTTTAAAAGAACTAATCCCCCCATATAGCATAAATGCCTGCCAACCTTCCCTCTAATCTCACCAATATTGGTATCCAATCACAAGACATGAGCCACCCAGCCACCAACAGGAGCTTCAGATACGTAATAGGTCGACCACCAATTGGGCATCTCAAAACAGTTGCTGCATCTTGTGTCTCATGATCAGATAGCCCAAACTGTACCACCATGAACTTCTTCCTATTAATTTGTAGTCCCAAGACGTCCCCAAAGATGTCCATGATAAGCGAGGCCCGACGAATCTGCTCCATATTAGCCCCCACGAACATCGTAATGTCATCAGCATATCGTAGCAATGGAATCGAAATACCATCATTCTTATAACCACCGCACAAATCCCCATTCGTTGTCAGTGTCGCATCATAATTGCCAATGCATCTGCCACAATAACGAAAAGCGATGGGTTTAGAGGGCATCCCTGCCTGACCCCTCTTTGCGGTTGCAAGACCCCCCCCTAGTATATCATTGGTAAGCACAGCATAGGAGGTTGTCGTAACACATGCTTGATCCGTAGAGATAGTCATAGACTCAGCACTCGGCAGATTGGGTTTTTATTATAGGACATCCGTCCTAGAGCCAAAAACGAGCAATCTAATGAGCTCTGCACATGACTGGAGACAAATAAAGTGGAAATCTCCAAATAAAGTGGAAAACATGAAAAGTAAACCACCTTGAAGAAATTCACCAATATTGATAGCTAAGTAGTTTTAGCTGCTGCTACAAAAAAGACAGCTTTAGGTTGAAAAACACGCCATTCTAAAATACCCCAGTCCATGTTGCAGACGTTAAACTGCATAAAAAAGGGAAATTGAACTGCTCCTTCCAGAAAAGATCAGTCACTTGCAGTTTGTATTTAAGAGTCACATTCTCTGGCAATGATTTTACCATCATAAGAATCACCTGCAACCTTGATTCTTTTGTCTATAACATACAATCACAAAAGCAGGCAGAGACTGGAAAATTTCCAGATGTCAATGATACTGAGGTTAAAATCCTCAATAGATTCAGCTATAAAGTTTGTAAGACCTCTGGTCGATCACTACTTGCTGGTGTGCGACAACATTTGGAATCAATCATGAAACAGCTTTTCTGATCTTCCTCTAGTCTGGAAAGGCAAAGTAATGCCACTGGTTAATAGAGTCTGTGACGAGTCCTTTCATAGATGGTTCTCGAGATCAGATGATAATTGCTTCTACACTATCGACACCTGAGGAGGCGTTTGTCAAGTTGAGCTTCTGGAATATCTCCCACAGCCTTAAGATGCCAGAAACTCAAGGGCAGGTTTTTTTTATTGTTGCTTCTTCAGATCGTATAAGACCTAGTGCACATCAAAGACGTCACTAATGACAACGATGGTGCAGTCCCTAGCAGAGGACGAGGCTACATTAAGAGCACATTATATGGGAATCATGGTCATCTCAAAGCCAACTATTAGACCAAGCACGACCATCATCCTTCTCCTCATATCGCCATGATCGATAGTAATGGACAAGCTGTAGTAGTCCCTAAAGGGGGTTTTGACGGCATGTTGCATCGTCTGAATATGATTTCTCCCTGTACCTTTCCATCATCTCAATAAAGTGGCCATTTTGATTCGGTTGTTGCATCGCACTCATTTACTCCTGCCTGTTTTGGTAAGTATTGTTCTAATGCATATTGGTAGGTAGATACTTGAGTTTGTAGAGAAAAAAATTCCCATAGACAATTGCTATCGATGCACAAGCCGGGCATCACCCTCATCTCAAGTATTAAACTAATTGATGTTCATTTTTCTTATCAACTTGTTATCTATTAGTCATATTTGCATAAAACGCAACCAATGATCAATTTTTAATGCTGGCTTATTTATTTTTCAAGACATCTTGGATGGGAGTAGCATTTGTGTGAGTCGTGAAGAATATGGAGTATATCACATGGTTCAGCACCTGATTGATGTTGCTTGTTCTAGAACTCAATTTTCTCTTTCTTCAAGTGTCATGTGGCATCAAAGCTTAGATCACTGCTATATGCAGTGGCTTCGCCGGGTTCTTTGTCAACCCTCTCCCATTACTTAGCTAGATTCTGAGGCCTGTCAACTAGGCAAGAATCATCAGAGCTCTTTTTCGTTTATGGTACTATACATTATGATGCTTTGTTTGATTTGATCCGCGTTGATGCTTGGGCACCTAGTACTAGTAGACGTCCTGATCATTTGAGGAATCGTTATTATCCATGTATTGTTGACAATTTTCCATGTGTATCTTTGATATTTGATGAAGAACAAGTCTGATGTATGGATGATCTATATATTTAGACATTTGTTATTTGTCTATTTTATGCTTTCTATTTTAAGTCATCTTGTTAAGGACTATTATATCTTCATGTTTTTTGTGATTAGGATTTTAAGATCTCTATATATAAGAAACCAAAATCCAATAAAATCATCTTATTCCATCCCATTATTTTCTTGCACGGTATCAGAATAGCGATTATAGAGCGGTGCTCTGGGCCTCTATTTACCTAGCCCTAGTCCCTCCACCAAAACCCCTCTTCTCCATCAAATCTTGTTAGAAAATATGATGCGGAGAAATATCAGAGAAAAGAATATAAACATGAAGAGCGCGGGATTTTTAACGTGGAATCCTACTCCCTAGGGAGCGGGATGAAATCACGGGAGTACGCCTCAAAGGGATGGTTGTTCTATTGAACTTTCTCACTGGATACAGGGGGTGAGGGGCTTCTTATGTAGCCCTCACTGAGTCTCCACATCCCACATACGGTAGATGTGGGACTAAATCACATGATGTGGTAAATGGATCATGGAGTGATTCGTTTACCCATCTACTATAAGAGTGACACATAACCAAATACTCCAACACTCACCCTCAAGTTGGAGCATGCAATGCTCAGCTTAGACAAACGGAAAGAAATCTAAACTCACGCTACATGACACTACAGATAATATCAACTCAACGCGCACAACTGTCGGTTGCTGTCGAGGACATTGCTTCTCATGCCGTGCAGGTGAGGAGGACGAACGGGCTGGAGTGTGAGTGAAACCGAATCTCCTCGTTGGAGAGCATGTGCTCTGTACTGCGCATGTCAGAGTCACTGCAACATAAAATGATACTCTACACTTGGAGAACTCTGGCCCGCCACAATAATGTGGACAACTGCTCCATCTCTGAAAGGGTTGTAAAGAACGCCGCTAATTATCCATATGCAGATCTTTGAAGATGGGTCTCTCTCATAGGAACCTCAAAGTGGGTTCTCCCCCATAGGAACCTCGGAAGGATCCCGTATTGAAGTTCATGAACACTAGAGAATGGAGTCTGAAAGTCTCCCCATCGGAGAACTGGGTCTCTCTCATCTGACTCAGAGAATGGAATCTCTACTCTGGGGTCCCTATGAAACCACACGAAAACCCTAGCCCACATGGCATAGGGAAAGGGATCTTTACTCTGGAGTCCCTATAGAACACATGAAAACTCTGGTCGAAAACAAAAGATGGGGATCACAAACAATGATGGCAAACGTGTGCACATCTGACTGAAGACTGTATACATGTGCGTGTCTGAAACTGAAGACTCAGAACTTGAACGTCGAGTCTAAAATCTGAGGAACTATAGAGTCTGAAAATCTGGCTGGTCTAGAATCTGGCATCTGACCTGTGACTCTACACAACACTCCCCCTTTCTCCCATACTTAACGAAAAAATATCAACCAAGTTGGGAGAAGACAAGAAAATGGGGAAATTAAGAAACTATAAGCCGATCTAATTTTTTCGGCTTTTCTTCTCACATTTTCTAAAATCATTTTTTCGGCTATTTCATTCCATTTTTTTAATAGTCGCCTCTTTTTTCTCAAATAAGCCATTCACATTTTTTACGACTTTCCCTTTTAAAAAAATCATGTATGCCATCATTCTTCCTTTTTTCGGATGGCCTTTCTCCTATTTTTTTATTCATTTTTTAAGCCAACAGCCCACTTGGGCCCTTTTTTTGTTGTTGCAGACCACTTTGCTTTCAGCCCCCTTCCTTCTTTCATTTTTTTAAATCAAAACAACTAAGCCCTATTGGGCTTCTATTCTTGCACGATAGCCCTAGGGTTCCCTTCTGGGGACCCTACGTCGCTTGGATCGGGAGTAGCGGCAAGAAGTGTCGTCGTCGCCGCTGATCTTCATCGCATGCAAGCTGGAGGTCGCGGGAGATGCTCGCACAAGAGAGGATGCAGCGAGACTTTATCGTCGTCGTCGCCATCTAGGAGGAGCCCGCCTGCGAGAAGCGCTACCACTGGATCTCGAAGGAGAGGAGGGTGGCGTCGCTCGTGGAGGAGCGGCTTGCTGACGAGGCTGGAGGCTGCAGCTCGCGAGGGAGGGGTATCGCATGGAGGGTTCGCATGAAAGGGAGGTCGCGACTGGAGGGACCTCCGCCTGGAGATGTCCTTCGAGGGGATGTCGCCTCGCGATGACTGGAGAGGAGGGATGGTTGCCGCCGCATGGAAATAAAGCTCCACCAGGAACACTTGCGCGATGCTGATGATGGGAGGAGGCCATTGCGATGCCGTTGCTATTGCAGCTGCTGGAGCGTGCGATTGCCTTCGCGAGAAGGCGACGATGGGGGCTAGCCAGAGCGGAGGAGCTCCGCATGGAGGCACCGCCGCTGCTGGAGAGAAAGGAGGGGCTGACAATTGAGAAGAGCGCCGCCTGAAGATGTTCGCACCGCTGGAGGTACTCTGCGACAGGGTCTGGATCGGAGGGTGGCACCGTTCAGCAGGAAGAGAAGGAGACTCGTCACCGCTCGCTTGAAGATGCGGCATGGTGGTGGAGCCCTGTGATTAAGGCTCACAGCTGGAGGCCCATGCCACCTGCAGGATCCATGGATCTTCATGTGTTCAGGATTATAGATCTAGGGTTTTAGAAAACCCTAGATGCCCTGTAACTTGATCTCCAAACATAGCAGAACATCAGATCTAGGGTTTCTCGAACCCCGTGATCAAAGATCAAACTCCATAACTTGAACATATAATCTTCAAGAACAACACAAAAAATCGAATCTCGAACAAATAACTAACGAATATAAATTCCTCGAGAATTGAACCCGCTCTAATACCACAATTGTCTACATTATTGTGGTGAGCCAGAGTTCTCCAAGTGTAGAGACTCAATTTTCAGTTGCAGTGACTCTGACATGCGCAGTACAGAGCACATGCTCTCCAACGAGAAGATTCAGTTTCACTCACACTCCAACCCGTTCGTCCTCCTCACCTGCACGGCATGAGAAGCAACGTCCTCGACAGCAGCCAACAGTTGTGCGCGTTGAGTTGATATTATATGTAGTGTCATGTAGCGTGAGTTTAGATTTCTTTCTGTTTGTCTAAGCTGAGCATTGCATGCTCCAGCTTAAGGGTGAGTGTTGGAGTATTTGGTTATGCGTCACTCTTGTAGTAGATGGGTAAATGGATCACTCCATGATCCCTTTACCACATCATGTGGTTTAGTCCAAAATCTACCGTCAATGAGGGCTATATAAAGAAATGTGCCTCCTTGTGCTGCCGGTGCGTATGCAATGAGGGCTCTGATACCAAGGGGGAGTATTCACCTGGAGATGCCTCCAGGGGTGTTGCCTGGGAAGCGTGCAAGGAGAAGGGGTGCCTGATGATGCACCTCCGTCGAATCTGGGAGAAGAGGGGGTCGCCGCCTAGCACTCCGATCACTGCCTCGGCGGCAAGGGCCATCGTTGCCTTGACAGCAGCTCCCGCCTGGGCCGCCGCCACGCTTGGAGGGGATGAAGGTGTCGCCGCCTGGATTTGCTTGTGCTATCGGTGCGTATGCGTTGGCCACAAGGAGCGGCCTAGCACCGCGTGCTTGAGGTGATGGGTGACTTGTGTTCATGATCTCTTCCATCTTCGACTTACACAAGAGAAGAGGGCCTTGAAAAGGGACTTCCGAAGTGACAAAAGATGCGGCCTGGAAGATGGTTCCTATCGCCTGGAGGAGACGAGGGGTCACCTGATATGCGCCATCCTTGTGCGTCGACCCCTCAACAACCAGCAGAACATCGCGATATGCCGTCCTCTTCCAGAACTGCATCGTCTTCATGGCTCGTCACCCTCTTCCACTTCCAGATCGGTTGTGCATGATGGAAGAGGGACAACACTCCAGAGAATATGCCTGGAGTTTTTTGATGCCTTGCAGAAATAAAAATAAAATATATATATATAATCAAAAACTCACAAAACAATAAGAATTGGACATGATCATTGAATTGAATAATTGTACAACCAAGTTCACCACATCACCATTCGCCTCCCAGTGTTCGACCTCTACTTGTGCTTACACCTATACACATTTGCATGTAGAGTTATAATAAATTTTAACTCCACATTTTTGGATATTCATTGCATACATTTATTGTGGGTTAATTGTTGATTGATTTGAGGATTATTGAGTGGTCACCGCATCGACTATTGATCCGCCTTGTGGATTAATACGACCCTTAATTTTCCTCTTTCATCAGCTCTTCACCCTTCTCATGTTCATCTTCCTCCTTACTCCAGATCCTCGACCCCCATTTTCATTCCCCTGTTTCACGCATCGCCGAAAGCCCATTGTGACTCTGGCAAAGAGTCAAGCTCGACCATCCGTTGCCGACTCCCACCTTCATCAACATCTTTACACGCTAGCCACACAGTCACTCGACCACCTTCGCCTCCATTTTTGGCTAACCCACTGCAGGTACATCGTCGCCTCCTCCCGCTCTTGCCACCGGCCTGAGCTCCAAACGTCGAGCTCCCCGCCCCGCGCGACTTCCGCCTTGCCACCGCGTCGCGTGCCCTCCACCTTGCTACAGCAGCACACTCCTCCACCTTCGCCTGCCACCGCCCCCACATACGGCCTCCACCTGTGCTAGTCCCGCTGCTGGAAGCCATCGCTCCACCTCCAGTCGTGTGTCGACGAAGGTGGGAAGATCGCCTGACGCCCCACACCGCTCCAGCCTGCTCGGTCATGTGTCGACCGAGCCATCGTCGTCGCACCCCGCCGTGCGACTCCAACAAGGCCTCCGCCCTTCGCCACCGCCCGAACTCCTCTGTCCGACTCCACAACCGTTGGATAACCTTTGATCCAACGGTCCAGCAGGGTGCCACGTCACCTCCCAGGCCTCCCTCCACACCTCGAGGCTCAGCTGAACCGAGCCGCCCTCCCGTCGCCACGTCAAGGCTCGGATATCCGAGCCTCAACTCTGGCTTCGAATCATAGGCTCGCCACCTGAGCATGTGCCTCGACCCCCGAACCACAGGCTCGGGTTCCCGAGCCTCTGCCTCGATCGCCAAAACCTCCAGCCGCCGCTACGTGGAGCCTCGGGCGCCCAAACCTCCTCCTCGTTCCCGAGCTTCCAGGCGCACGTGCGACGCACATGCGTTGTGGGTAAATTGCACCGACACCCCTGTAATTTCCTGAATTTACAAATATACCCCCGCCAAGGTAAATGGTAGAAGAACCCCTCCAACTTTGCTAAAATTACAGATAATCCCCTCTAAAGACCTTTTTGAAAGAGAAAATTTATTTTATTTACATTTTAGTCCCAGCAAATTCATTTTAACATATCTTTCTCATACGAACTCCGTTTTTAGCATATAATATGTCATTTTGAAGCTCTTTTCTTGCTCTACCACCTAGCATAATTTGTGGACAGATCTGCGATTGCCTATTGATAATTATTATTTGAGGATCTATTCCGATCTGTGCAGGCTCAAATTGACTTAATTGTTCATTGATACCTTGAAGAGTTCGATCTATTATAGGGGTGTGTTAAAGATGGAATAATCGATTTATTTCCTTGTTAATTGTGATCAATATTGGAGGAATAAATCTCAAAGAATTTGGAAATCAACCGGCTTTGAAATTCTCATTGCCTCTTTCTTTATATGATTATTAATTGAGTGGTTAACCTCCTATCCTGTAGTCTTGGATTAATTTGAGTATATTTCTTAAGTCATTATATCATGATCTGTGATAATATTTAAGGATAGTGATTAATATTATTCGGAGTAAAATTCTTAATCATAGATCATGTGCTGAATTCGTCCGCTCTGTTTAAATTTTCTTAACATTGCATCTCATTTGCATCAACATATTTTCTCTTCATTCTTTTGACACAGAAATTGAGCGAATATATATTTAATTATTTAAATTAATTTGAAGCCAAGCAACTAAAAATCACCGTTTCCTATGTTCGACCTTGGTAGACTTGCCAAGTAAAAAATATTCCACAACATTCAAACTTGTGTGGTTTTTGCTGAACCGAATTTGCCTCCTATACTAGGACAATTATCTATTCTTAAAGAGGCAAATTTTACGTTCATCGCACTGCCAACAGGACTAGGATAGTTCAAATTTCGGGTCAAACGGGTTCCCGACCCAGCCCGTCAATTTCGACCCTAAATTTGTGGGTACCGGAAGAAAATTATCTGGGTTCGGTACGCACAGTTTTTGACCTGTTCAGCCTTCTTGACCTGATGGAAAATCTACGGGTTGAACCGTGTACCCCGTTGGGGTATCCGACCATGGATAATTGCCCCATTGCACTACTACCATAGGAAACGAACCAAATGGGAAGTTTCACTTCTCTTCCCTTTCTCGGCTAGGGTTTTCTTTATAGCTTGCCGCTCGACAACTCGACGCAGTCCCTCCTCCGTGCCTCGCCACAACGCACCCCGACACAATCCCTCCTCCACACCTCCATGCCTTACCACCGAGTACACAAGGTCAGAGGTCCTCATCGTGTGTGTGTTCCAGCTTCTCCCCTGTCGAGTTCGTGAATCAATCTGAGGACACGTGTGCCTCACCCCTTTAGGCACATAGAATTCATCTCCAGGTAGATGATGCATATTTCTAGCTATACCATTTTGCAGATAGCCATGCTTTCCAATTTTCAACTCTATTTTTTCCCAAGGAGATCGAGCAGGATTGTGACATATGTGTGTGTGTGTGTGTGTGTGTTTACCACAATGCACCTTTACAAGAATTATTTTAAGGAGGAAAGATTAGATTGTTTTAGGATTTCCTTGATTTAATTTAAGGAGGAAAGATTAGACTAGAAGGAAGGATTAAAGTGGGGTTTTTTTCCTTTCGAGAAAAATTAAACCTTTTGTTGGACAAAATGTTGACTATCATAAAATCAATGTGATTGGACAGAAAATCAGTGAACTCATGGAAGGGAGATTTAGAGAACTTGATTTCTGCCGAGAAGTCCGGTGTGCGGAAGCCACGAGTCTTCATGAGACAATCAAATGTAGCATGCAAACAAAACATGGGTTAGATGCTTATTGAATTTGTGTTTGAATTCATTTCCTATGCCTTATGTTATATCTTTGCAGCTTCAGTGGGTTCGGTGTTTTCTATGGGTCCGTTCGGTTCGAGAATAAGCAGGAATAAGGATGGGGAATAAGAAGAATAATGGTCTATTCTTTGTTCGGCTGGAGGATAGGAATAAGGAGAATAAGGTGAAATAAAGGTAGGTAAGGTGGGATAAAGATAGGAATAAGAGTGAAATAAGATGGAATAATGAGGAATAGTCGTACCACTGGGAATCGTGTCAGGAGGAGAATTGACCACTAGGAATCGTGTCGTGTAGTAGTTTTTCATTAATAAGAACATGGGTTAGATGCAGCTTCCAACATATAATTTTGCAACTTTAGTGGGAGTCGGTACTTTAGAGAGTCTACGCACATAGCTATGATTCTGCATCTTCTATTTGAAATCCGCTTTCTGACTGTATCCTTTAATATCGTCTTCTTGAATGGTTGTTAGGATGTCTTCTTTAATGGAGATATCCTAAAAGATGTTTACATACATATGCCATCTGACCATGTGCAAACGGAAAAATATTGCAAACTTAAGAAAGCATCACACAGACTGCAACAATTTGTCATTTTTTATAAATGGTATAAATCTTGGAAGAAAGAATACTAGATACAAGAGTCATTCTTTATATATAGTTTCACATTAATACTATGCTATTTTATGGTTTATTTGATGTGTATATATTTGTTGTAGTGACCCGTGGGTACTTGCGGGTACCCGTTACCCATTCAAATATTTGGGTACCCATCAGAATCAGGTACCCGTTAAGATACGACGGATCGATCCGTTGACCCACTAATGATGGGTCGGAGTGGATCAGGGTTGAATGGGTCGAGTACCCGTCCCGTGAACACTCATAAGCGGGACTCTCTTTCTTCGTAATGTCCTATGTGGATTCAAGTGAAGAAAGTAACTCCATGTTTGCCCGTTTCAATTTATTCATATGATAAGAAACTACAAAATTATTGAACAATTTAGGGAGAGATAGCAATATGAGATCAAATTGCAAATCTACATCCATCTCTGCCCCCAAAGTCTCCAGCTCATGGATATACCCAAATATTTTGAGTATGTGTTCCTTGATTGGAGTGCCAAATGAATTTTCCAATGAATCATTTCTTTAATAATATTATAACGTTGAGTGTGGTTCACCCGCCAAACATATCTTTCAGATTTGCTAAGATGTCATGAACAGATTCAGTATCCATATGTTGCTTCTGAAGAACATTGGATAAAGAACCAAGAGTGTAGCAACGGGTCAACATGTGGTCTTCGTACCACTTCTTATTCAAATCTATCATCATTATGAGGGTTTTCATACTTTTGCTAGAGAGTACATACCCTATGCGAACTGACGCAAGTACAAGCTACAAATATCGAATTGAATCCGAATAGTTTGGACCGGTCAACTGATTGATATCAAGTAGGTTGTTTAGTGGGTTGAGAGTTTTCATCTGAAATTAAAAGAACAAAATTCATAAATATTGATTAGGGAGATAAAATAATTCAATATATTTAAATCAAGATGTTCTCGTATTTTTCATGATTTGAAAGTCTTTCCCTTTAAAGCTTTCAAAGTATAAGATAGATTGGCCTAATGACCTTACTATAAGATCAGGATCTCCTTTCCATTTTCATTGCACCCCAATAATATGAGAAAATACAACTATAATGAAAGAAGTGGGAACTATTTCCGCCTTATAAGTTCAACTTGTATTCTCAATTCGGTCTTCAACACGATGCTATGAAAAAATACTATTACATTGAAAGAAGCATGTAGGTTGTTTAATATATTTGAAAATCTCGGCAATTGACATACTTGTTGCTTTCTTGCTAGTGACTATTAAGATGATCCAAAACGGTTATTTGTTTCCCTTGTCATCAATATATGTACTAATATTGCTACACACAGCAATTATTAGTGCAAATTTTGATGATAGAGATATTAGATAATTATTTCTATAAAACCATTATATATATTTAATGTCGCAAAGGCTTTATCATTTGTCAATGCAAAAGATTTAACCATCACTATACACATTGTAAATTTTGTCTTTAAGTTGATAATTAAGTTTCAACATTTATTTGATAATATAATTTTAATTATATATAAGTGTGGATTTGTAAGTATGTAGTTTTTTCCTTACTTGTAACGAGAATATGTTTGAGGTGAGATTATCTGAGTAGCATAAACTCCACTCACGAGAGCATTCAAACCGAACTTCTTCCATTAAAGTAGTAGTAACAATAATGCTACATGTATGTGCACTTATCTGTATCTATAACTATACTAAAGCTATGCTCTTCCCAACTCTTTTCCTCCTTCTTACACGTAGATCTCTCTCCATCTTTTTTACATATGAGAGCCTTCCCCGTTCTCTCTCACCGCATGGACAGCTCTCCTCAAATCCTTCCCCCTCCTTCCTGCACGTGGCCCACCTATTGTCGCGACCCGTTTCCCCGGTCGTCGGATCCTCCCATATCCGGATCTGGTTACTCAGCAATAATTTATTCAACAATCACAACTAACATTCAGAAATAGACTGCAAATAAAAATACTTAGAAGAAAGTATTTCAATACTTTTCCATTCATAAAATAAAGTTCAGATGATACACTGTCCCACTATAACCATTTACATGTACATCAGCTTGAAAGGAAAATATACAAAAGATTACTAACTACCTTAAAGAGTAAACCTATTGTGGTTGGCTGGATGTCTAGTATGTAAGCTGGATGTATTTTTTAAAGTCCTTACAATGGCTCACCGATACTTGTTGGGTTTTTCATAAATCATAGGATAAAAATTAGCGAATGCTAAGTAACGAAGAAGAGAAAAGCAAACAAATTGTGTAATTTTTCAAAACTTGTTATCACAAAAATTTCATTCCTTTTCATTAATTTAAGTCATATTCCTTTCTATTCTACATCAGGGATTAGTACAGGGGAACACCCACCATTCTTGGACTCCGAAGCTGTGGACACTTCGGGATTGGAGATTGTGTTGATCTTGGTAAGCTTATACCGCCGCACGTCACCTCAACCAATCCTCCAATACTACCCTGACAATTTTCTTTTATTTTATTAAACAGGATCTCAAACCCTCAGCCTGGAAAACAAATGAGCAAACCGTCCTCGAGGACTCGGTTGCTTAAAACCTCAGGCTAACATTTAATCATATAACCTAGCGGCTTTAAATATATATTATCGTGACCCAGCCGCTATTGAACCATCAGTGCCTCCACTTGGCACGATCGCATCTTCCATCATTCCAACCCGAATATATTGGCTCCCGGTACCACGCGTTGCAAAACATTCAATTTGTGCGCACTTATAATAACAGGGCAACCGTGTACCACCTAGGTAGGGAAATGCCAATACGAGTTCCTTCCGACAAACCTACAGGTTGCATGCCCGACCTGTAGTTCTACTCCCAGTCATCCTTAACGTGACACATGATCCTTTTCAAGTACCAACTCAAACCACATCAATTCCCATGATGTAATTCTTTCGTTAAGTTTTTGATTTGCATAATCAGCAACACTTAGTATAGACTCAAATATATATTATTCATATGCATATATACTCGTATTTATGCCTATTTTAACTCCCAAACCCTAACTTTCAAAGCCACCGCATCGATTCGATGCTAAAACCTTATTTTAGTGGAAATCACAAAGCAACTATTCAGACTTTTTCAAAATAGCCAAAATTAGGTTTTTTCATAGCACAGAACATAAAATCAAGAATTTCAATAATCTTGTTTAAAAACAAACAGCAAAAGGAAGTATTTCGTTACCTAATCGAGCTCTCTCTCGTGTATGCAAGACTTTATCGTGTTTCGTTTTTAGAAAGGCTATTTTAAGGTTCCTGAAAAGATCGAATTTCATTTTCGTATCAAAATGCTAAGAACATGTCAAGAACGCGAAGAACACGAAGAACGCGAAGAACACGAAGAACGTCAAGAACATATTTTCTCTTAAAATTTCGGCAGAGTTTTCCCTTATATCGGGACATATTTCTCGGAAAATTTCGGCAGAGTTTCCCCTTATATCAGGACATATTTCTCGGAAAATTTTGGCAGAGTTTCCCCTTACATCGGGACATATTTCAAAATAAAAGCAAAAAGAGTTTCCTCTATAAAATCAATCGAGAGGAAAATAACAACGAAACTGAAAGAATATACTCAACAACAAGAGATGAAGAACCGGTAGACCCCATACATCTTAGGTGAGTGAACGTGTGACGAATCACAGGGTCACTGACGTGCATAGCCGCCCGCACCTAAGTAGGATATTACACAGATTTCTCCATTAAAATAACTATAAAAGCATAATACGAAGAATAGAAACATAAACGATGGAGAATCGGTAGGCACCACGCGTCTTAGATGAATGAACGTGTGACGAGTCACAGGGTCACTGGCGTGTATAGCCGCCCGCACCTAAGTAGAGTGTTATACAGATTTCTCCTCGAACCACAACATGAAAACGAATCGGAAAGAAAGATGAATCAAGAACAAAACTTGGAAGAACAAGAGTATGAATTGAAAGCCTAGCTTACGAAGCAAACTAAGAGAGGATCATACATTTCTCCTCCTCGTTCTCTCGGCAGCGCTTCGCTAGCGCTCCTCCCTCGCCTCCCACTCTTCCTCCCGACCTCTCGACCCTAGCCCTTAGGGTGGTTGTGGTAGTGGAAGTCGTAGAGAATGAATGGGTAGGGGGGGTCTATTTATAGGCTCCCAAAAACCACTAACCATGGTTATAAAACCATGGTTTAGCGGCCCATGGTTTTGGCCCATGATTTTAGCCAGAACTTATCCCAGACTTGGGGCTTAAGTTAGAACATTCTAGAGGATTCTAGATTCGCTATTGACGCTTAATTAACACTAATCGTGATTAACTTTCACTAATCACAATTTAACTTTCGCAGCTTACGCTTATCTTTTGCTAACTATTGATTAGTGTTTGCTAATGATCATTAGCGATTTTTAATCGATCATTAGTTTTCTTTAATCATGTTTAATTAGTCTTAATGACAGTCATTATGGGTTAATGACATCTTAGCCTTTCTTACTTCTCTTTCTTACGAAATTCATAACAAATCAAAACGGAGTCCGATTCACACGAAACAAATTCCGTTGGTTTCCTCTTGAGGAGCCGGATCTTATTATATAGGATCCGAGATATGCCAAGTTCAAAGCTTTACAATTATAACAACCTTAAAGGAAGTCTTGTCCTCGAGACTAGAAATACAGGCATAACAACCTTAAAGAGTATTGAAACCATAACAACCTTAAAGAAAATGAACGTCATTTCATTTATAAAGAAGATATACAATACACAGTGTTATTACTCAAATAAGTAGGGGTATTTCTCTCTCATTTCTGCCTCAGGTTCCCATGTGGCTTCTTCAAACTCTTGGTTCCGCCATAATATTTTAACTAGAGGCACCTCTTTGTTTCTCAACTTCTTGATATCCCTTTCAAGTATTTACACAGGTATCTCTTGGTATGTCAAGTCTGGCTCAACATGTAAATCATCATAACTTATCTTATGCTCTGGATCTCTAATGTACTTTCTCAGATTTGATACATGAAATACATCATGTATTGCCGAAAGATGTGGAGGAAGTGCAAGTCTATATGCCACTTTTCCAATGTGCTAAATAATTTCAAAGGGACCAACGAACCTGGTTGTTAACTTCCCACGCAAGCCAAACCTCTGAACACCCTTCATAGGTGATACCTTGAGAAATACAAAGTCACCTACCTCAAATTCAAGGTCTCTTCGCCTGGTACCAATATAACTTTTCTGGCGACTCTGGGCAGTTAGTAGTCTTTTTCTAGTAAGCTCTACAGCTTCTCGTGTCTCTTGAAGTCTATCTGAATCATAAAAGTTCTTTATTCCGACCTCTTCCCAACACAAAGGAGTAGTACACCTTCGTCCATATAGTGCTTCAAATGGTGCCATGCCAATACTTGTATGTTAACTATTATTGTAGATGAATTCTGCAAGAGGCAAATGTTTAATCCACGATCCCTTCCATTCTAAGGCACATGCTCGTAGCATATCCTCTAGTGTTTGAATCGTACGTTCTGACTGACCATCTATTTGTGGATGATATGTTGTACTCAAGCATAGTTGTGTACCTAAGGCTTTCATGAAGTTCTCCCAATAGTGTGAGGTGAATCGTGAATCTCGATCAGAAACTACTTCCTTCGGGATACCATGAAGGCAAATCACATGTGTAATATATAACTCAACAAGCTGGTCTGGAGTGAAGATAAGTTTATCGGAATGAAGTGTGCTACCTTTGTCAGACGATCTATTATAACCCAGATACTATCTTTACTACCAGTCGTCTGAGGTAAGCCAGTAACGAAATCTATGGAAATGCTTTCCCATTTCCATTCAGGTATAGGGAGAGGTTGCAATAATCCCGGTGCTTTTGGTGTGAAGCCTCTACCTGCTGGCAAGTGAAACATGAATTCACAAACTTAGCAACATCTTTCTTCATTCTTGGCCACCAAAAGTATGAATGAAGATACTTATACATCTTTGTAATTCCTGGATGAATAGATAATCTTGAGCAGTGCACTTCTTGTAAGATGTCTTTCCTTAGTTCAGATGTGTTTTGTACACAAACTCTGTGATGGTTATACAGTAACCTATCTTGTATCTAGAATCCCTCTATCTCATTCTTCTCAAGTTGTTGTTTCAAGTCTTTAAGGACTTGATCATCCTCCTGTCCTTTCTTTATTTTACCCCAGATCTCTGGTTTGTATCGATGAGGAATAGTTATAGTATCAACACTACTATCAAATGGTTTCCATTCACTCAACGTTGATAGTAAACCCCAGAAGTGGATAGCACTCACTAACCCAGGTGAATAAGTTCTTCTGCTAAGGGCATCTGCTACGACGTTCCCCTTACCTGGGTGGTAGGAGATAGTACAATCATAATCTTTCAACAACTCTAGCCACCGTCTCTGTCTCATATTGAGCTCCTTTTGATCAAACAGATATTTCAACCTTTTATGATCGGTGAAGATTCCAAAAGTAATACCATACAGGTAGTGTCTCCATATCTTTAAAGAAAAAACTATGGCAGCTAATTCAAGGTCATGTGTTGGGTAGTTCTTCTCATGTGTCTTGAGCTGTCGTGATGCATATGCAACTACTTTACCATGTTGCATAAGAACCGTCCCAAGTCCTTCTTTAGATGCGTCAGTGTACACTGTAAACCCTTCACTCCCAAAGGGTAGAGTAAGGATTGGTGCAGATGTTAGGCATTCTTTCAGTGTCTGAAAACTAGCTTCACATGTATCAGACCATAAGAATGGGACCTCCTTCTGAGTTAGTCTAGTCATTGTCAATGCTATTCATGAAAAGTCCTTCACGAATCTTCTATAATATCCAGCTAATCCCAGAAAAGATCGTATTTCTGTGACAGTCTTCGGGCATTCCCAACTCATCACTGCACTAACCTTTGTAGGATCAACTGATATACCTTCTCCAGAAATAACATGGCCTAAGAAAGATACTTCAGATAGCCAGAAGTCACATTTGCTATATTTAGCATACAGTTTGTTCTTCCTTAGAGTTTCAAGTGCCTTCCTGAGATGATGTTCATGCAGATACTTATCCTTGGAGTAAATAAGCACATCATCAATAAAGACTACTACAAAGTGATCTAAGAACTCCTTGAATACTCTATTCATGAAATCCATGAAGGTTGCTGGGGCATTTGTTAGTCCAAAAGGCATAACTAAGAATTCATAATGCCTGTATCTAGTTTGAAAAGCTGTCTTGGGAATATATGTATCTTTAATTTTCAACTGATGGTATCCAGATCTTAAATCAATCTTAGAATACACAGTTGAACCATGTAACTGATCAAAGAGATCATCTATTCTTGGTAGAGGATACTTGTTCTTTATTGTCCTCTTGTTTAGTTGTCTATAGTCAATGCACAACCGCATCGACCCATCCTTTTTCCTAACAAATAAGACAGGTGCACCCCATGGTGAAGTACTAGGACGAATGAATCCTTTATCTAACAGTTCTTGCAACTATACCTTTAACTCTCGTAACTCAACTGGTGCTATCCTATACGGAGGGATAGAGATAGGCTGAGTATCAGGTATGAGAGAGATTTCAAAGTCAATCTCTTGCTCAGGTGGTAATCTAGGTAGTTCATCTGGGAATACATCAGAAAACATGCATACTATAGGCACATCTTCTATCATTCTTACTGACCCTGATGTAGTGGATACATAAGCTAAATAACTTTGGCACCCTTGCTCTAACAACTGTTGTGCCTTCAATGTAGAGATATATTTGATATTATTATTGGATGGCTTTCCAATGAACTGGAATTCTATCGAGTTAGGAAGGTGAAACGTTACTATTTTCTGAAAACAGTCAAGACATGCATGATGCCTTTCTAACCAATCCATTCCTAGTATAAGATCAAAATAATTCATTTCGATAAGTAGCAGATAAGCAGGTGAGTGATGTCCTGCAATCTGTCCCACACCATTGTCTAGGATCTTCTTGAATTATAATTGACCTCCTAGTTCCAACTAAAATAGTGGTTTTGTGCTTATATCAGAATCTTATGGGAATCAAATATTCTTCTTCTCCTTTGTTTTGGTGTTCCTACGAAGTGACTCCTCTATTGTTCCTCTAAATGAGTAGGAGTAACCAAATTCTATGGATCGATGGTATCTAGACTCTTTCTTATGAGGATGAATAGAACCCTCAACTCTATTATCTGCGGGTCTGGATGACTTTGATCTCTCATTGTGGCAGAGTCTTAACTCTAATGCCTATTACCTTTGACCCATCTCAGGGATCATCACTACCGTAGTCGCTAATTTCTTAAACACGTCTTGGTCTGTCATGATCTTGGGATGAATCAAGATCAAAGGACAGATCCTATAAATCTTAGCATGATGTACATAAGGGACAATGACTTGTGAATGGTACTGCAGTCAGTTTGTTAAGATCAAAGGATCTTAATACAACCTTAGTTTTCTGAATACCGCTCATAGTTATTAATTACTAAATAAATTACTGGAGTAACCAAGCTCTGATACCAATCTGTCGCGACCTCGTTTCCCGGGCCGTCGGATCCTCCCATATCCGGATCTGGTTACTCAGCAAAAATTTATTCAGCAATCACAACTAACATTCAGAAATAGACTGCAAATAAAAATACTTAGAAGAAAGTATTTCAACACTTTTCCATTCACAAAATAAAGTTCAGATGATACACTGTCCCACTATAACCATTTACGTATACAGCATCTTGAAAAGAAAATATACAAAAGAATACTAACTACCTTAAAGAGTAAAGCTACTATGGCTGGCTGGATGTCTAGTATGTAAGCTGGATGTATTTTCTAAAGTCCTTGCGATGGCTCACCGATATCTGTTGGGTTTTCCATAAATCATAGGATAAAAATTAGAAGAGAAAAGCAAACAAATTGTGTAATTTTTCAAAATTTGTTATCACAAAAATTTCATTCCTTTTCATTAATTTAAGTCATATTCCTTTCTATTCTACATCAAGGATTAGTTCAGGGGAACCCCACCATTCTTGGACTCCGAAGCTGTGGACACTTCGGGATTGGAGATTGTGTTGATCTTGGTAAGCTTATGCCGCCGCACGTCGTCTCAACCAATCCTCCAATGCTATCCTGACAATTTTCTTTTATTTTATTAAACAGGGTCTCAAACCCTCAGCCTGGAAAACAAATCAGCACACCGTCCTCGAGGACTCGGTTGCTTAAAACCTCAGGCTAACATTTAATCGTATAACCTAGGGACTTTAAATACATATTATCGTGACCCAGCCGCTATTGAACCACCCGTGCCTCCACATGGCACGACCACATCTTCCATCGTTCCAAACCGAATATATTGGCTCCCGGTACCATGCGTTGCAAAACATTCAATTTGTGCGCACTTATAATAACAGGGCAACCGTGTACCACCTAGGTAGGGAAATGCCAATACGGGTTCCTTCTGACAAACCTACAGGTTGCATGCCCGACCTGTAGTTCTACTCCCAGTCATCCTTAACGTGACATACGATCCTTTTCAAGTACCAACTCAAACCACATCAATTCCCATGATGTAATTATTTCGTTAAGTCTTTGATTTGCATAATCAGTAACACTTAGTATAGACTCACATATATATTATTCATATGCATATATACTCGTATTTATGCCTTTTTTAACTCCCAAACCCTAACTTTCAAAGCCACCGCATCGATTCGATGCTAAAACCTTATTTTAGTGGAAATCACAAAGCAACTGTTCAGGCTTTTTCAAAATAGCCAAAATTAGGGTTTTCATAGCACATAACATAAAATCAAGAATTTCAATAATCTTGTTTGAAAACCCAACAGCAAAAGGAAGGATTTCGTTACCTAATCGAGCTCTCTCCCGTGTATGCAAGGCTTTATCGTGTTTCGTTTTTAGAAAGGCTATTTTAAGGTTCCTGAAAAGATCGAATTTCATTTTCGTATCAAAACGCTAAGAACATGTCAAGAACGCGAAGAATGAATGAAGAACGCGAAGAACGCGAAGAACACGAAGAACGCGAAGAACACGAAGAACGTCAAGAACATATTTTCTCTTAAAATTTCGGCAGAGTTGCCCCGTATATTGGGACATATTTCTCGGAAAATTTCGGTAGAGTTTCCCCTTATATCGGGACATATTTCAAAATAAAAGCGAAAAGAGTTTCCTCTATAAAATCAATCGAGAGGAAAATAACAACGAAACTGAAAGAATATACTCAACAACAAGAGATGAAGAACCGATAGACACCACATATCTTAGGTGAGTGAACGTGTGACGAATCACAGGGTCACTGACGTGCATAGCCGCCCGCACTTAAGTAGGGTATTACACAGATTTCTCCATCAAAATAACTATAAAAGCATAATACGAAGGATAGAAACATAAACGATGGAGAATCGGTAGACACCATGCGTCTTAGATGAGTGAACGTGTGACGAGTCACATGGTCACTGACGTGCATAGCCGCCCGCACCTAAGTAGAGTGTTATACAGATTTCTCCTCGAACCACAACAGAAAAACGAATCGGAAAGAAAGATGAATCAAGAACAAAACTTGGAAGAACAAGAGTATGAATTGAAAGCCTAGCTTACGAAGCAAACTAAGAGAGGATCATACCTTTCTCCTCCTCGTTCTCCCGGCAGCGCTTCGCTAGCGCTCCTCCCTCACCTCCCACTCCTCCTCCCGACCTCTCGACCCTAGCCCTTGGGGTGGTTGTGGTAGTGGAAGTCGTAGAGAATGAATGGGTAGGGGGTCTATTTATAGGCTCTCAAAAACCACTAACAATGGTTAGAAAACCATGGTTTAGACCTTAACCATGGTTTAGCGGCCCATGGTTTTAGTTAAAACTTATCCCAGACTTGGGGCTTAAGTTAGAACATTCTAGAGGATTCTAGATTCGCTAATAACGCTTAATTAACACTAATTGTGATTAACTTTCACTAATCACGATTTAACTTTCGCGGCTTACGCTTATCTTTTGCTAACTATTGATTACTGTTTGCTAATGATCATTAGTGATTTTTAATCGATCATTAGTTTCTTTAATCATGTTTAATTAGTCTTAATAACAGTCATTATGGGTTAATGACATCTTAGCCTTCCTCACTTCTCTTTCTTCCGAAATTCATAACAAATCGAAACGGAGTCCGATTCACACGAAACAAATTCCGTTGGTTTCCTCTTGATGACCGGATCTTATTATATAGGATCCGAGATATACCAAGTTCAAGACTTTACACTTATGGTAACCCCATTCTTCTTTCCATAAAAAAATATATGTGTCCACCCACAACGGACACCCACAGTTCTATTTTATGTAAATGCCTTTTCTCTCTCTCTCTCTCCCCCATCCTTTTCATCTCTCTCTTCAATGCCCCCTTCTATTCATATACTTTTTCTTTAATTAGCTAGGAAAGTCGTTATCACAAAATATTCAATAAATGATAATATGTAAAGTATATGTTTACCTCCATTTACTAAATAATATGCAGCTAGAGGATCAAATATTCTGCAAATTCATTGATGTACAATTTGATATGAATTGTTAACTATAAATATCGTATGCCATCAATTTATTTTTTGTACTTTATTTTTACAATGATCTTTATATTTTTGTTGCAGTATATTCTTACACAATCATTTCCTTTTTTTCTTAATTTTTCTACAATCATTAAAAAATAAAATATAATATTTTATATGGATATTCTATGTTCATATATTATTTGACAAGCAAGCTTCTTGGATATGTATTTATTATTTTATTATTAGCCATATTATAAGGTCATTGACAATGTATTGCCATTTAGTAACATTATCATATTATGCTACATCAAAGTAAAGTGAGCTAGTGAATAAGGAAATAATCCACCATGTTTTCCCAAAGAGTTTAAACATAATAATAAAATTTGTATAATTATGTTAATATCCATTATTAGATCTTTATACACGCGCATGATTTAGGATGATCCTTCGAACATTCTACTATTCACTAATGGGTCTAGGATGATTTGAGTCCACGTGAAGAACCACGTGAGTGTAGGAATTTTTATACGTGTATACACACATTTATTGTTATTCCACACACTCTCCTTTTGTTTTTTCAATTGTGCACATTCCCTTATTATATAGTAGTAAATATTATCCCTTATAAAATTCGTATTAAATAAAATATACTTTCTAAAAACCACGTGAGTGCTGGTCTTTTAATGCATGTATAGTGTATACCCACATTTTTAAGAATTTTTTCACGTACGCTCCTTTTAATTCCAAGTAATTACATCCATACCATTAATGTATAATATTAAACAATGTCCCTTAATATATCCGTATTAAATAAAAACATTTTATAAATATAAAACAAAAATCTTATAAAATACTTAACAAAATACTATACAATGTTAAATCACTTTTAAAAACTAAAAAGTATATTTTATCTTTCATAAATTAAAAACCAAAATGGAAGTTAGTTTTCAAACTTAAAAAAACCATAAAAAAATAAAAAAAAATCAAATTATATATATATATTATACACATATTACATTAAATATTTTCTTCAAAAATAAAATCATTTTTCAATTTTTCTTGAATAAAAATCAAAATAAAATTAATTTTCAACTTTAGAAATCACAATTTCAAATTAAGTAACAAAAAAATCCAAATATTAATAGTAAATATATTTAACTATATTTTTAAATTAGCCGTCAAAAAAAAACTATATTTTTAAATTGTGTGAAAACCCTAGCTTTCTCGAACTCAGCAATCAAACGAATAAAATACAAACTCCAGTTAATATAAAGATGAATCGAATCTCCAAGATGAACCCAAAATCGAACTGCTCCAATACCATGTCGGAAAATATGATGCGGAAGCGAAATATCAGAGAAAAGAATATAAACATGAAGATCACGGGATTTTTAACGTGGAACCCTACTCCCTAAGGAGCGGGATGAAACCACGGGAGAATGCCTCAAAGGGCTGGTTGTTCTATTGAACTTTCTCACTGGATACAAGGGGAGAGGGGCTTCTTATATAGCCCTCACTAAGTCTCCACATCCCACAGACAGTAGATGTGGAACTAAACCATAGGATGTGGTAAATGGATACTGGAACTATCCATTTACCCATCTACTACAAGAGTGACGCATAACCAAATACTCAAACAGATCTATTGTGCCCCGTGAAGAGATCTATCTATTGTTCCCCGTGATGTGACGTTCAAATCAAAAGGCTGAGCCAAACATCTTGTGGCGAGATTCGCCATTACGCCTAGTATCGCGAGATCTACAACGAGATCTGTTGATGTGTTGAGATCTACCAATGCGCCAAATGCCTACCACAAAATTTACTGCTAGAATTATTGTAGTAGAAATTGCATTGTTTGCGTCTTAGTTCTCGATTGAGAAGTTATGCCCCAAGTGTTTAACCAGATCGCGTGGAAGTTCTACAATACTTGAGAGCATCCACCAAGTGTTCTGCTAGGAAACTCTGCAGGAGTTCTATGCCTTGCACTACCATGAACCTAGAAGTTCCGCAGAGATTCTGAACAGGTGTTTTATATGTGGTACTGTGATCCCAGAGTCGAGGGTTTAACACGGTGGACAATGGCATTCCAGTTTGAGGTGAGAGTGGTACAATTTGCTACTCTATTTTCTCTTCATCCATTTATGCATGAATAAATTGCTTGTCAATTCTTCTTTGATTTTTTCTTCAATCAGACTGCAATGGCCTCTGTTAAGTAAAAACCTCTACTGTCCACCCCATCTATTATTTTACAAGGGACTTCTATTCAACTTAAGGAGAAATTATGTAATATGGTTTCGGGTTTTTGATATATTTATCAGCGATCATAGAATTCTTGTGAAGAATCCTCAAACGCAGAGAACAAAGACTATGAATCTTGATTGCATGATAATTGTAGGTCACAAACTGGCTCACCAACATTATCGATTAGTCAATTGTTGCCAATCTCCAATACAAAGGGATGACCAAAGAGATGCGGGAGGAGTTGTCTCAGACTTATTCGTAGCAGACCACCAAATCTCGTATTGCTAACATCTACATGTGGCTTAGGTCTATCTCTGGGGGGGTGATTCTTGCCTAGTTGACATGCCTCAAAATCTAGCTGAGTAATGGAAGAGGGTTGACAAAGAACCCGGTGAATTTGTTCTCACTTTTCAGTACTATCAACATAGAGGTTTGTGTGAAGAACTTGCCATTCTTCAAACTGCTAGTTGTCCTAAGCAGTTGACAGAGAGATCAGAATGGCATACATACAGATTTCTAACAAGATTGAGCCCTCACTTCCAGACAATGAAAGATCAATTCCTTACTTCCAACATAGCCAAGGTTGCAAAATTCGGTAGTCGGTACTCAGTCAACTAGGTCAATGTCTAAGAACTTGCCATTTTTCAAATAGTTAGCTGCCCAAAGCAGTTGATAGAGATATCAGAATTGCAGACGTGAATTTCTGACAAAATTGAGCCCACGCTTCCAGATAGTAAAGATCAGTTCCTTACTTCCAACATAGCGAAGGTTGCAAAATTCGATAGTCGATACTCAGTTAGCTAGGTCACTGTCTAGGAACTTGCCATTTTTCAAACAATTAGCTGCCCTAAGCAATTGACAGAGAGAACAGAATGACAGACATACGGATTTCTGACAAGATTGATCCCTCACTTCCAGACAACAAAGATTAGTTCCTTACTTCCAATATAGCCAAGGTTGCAAAACTCGGCAGTTGGTACTCAGTCAGCTAGGTCATTGCCTAAGGATTAATCGGTGATTGGACAACTAAACAGATTTAGTTCGACTTTAGTCGATATTATTTTTTTCACTAAAACAATAACCACTTCAATAGTATAGTGGTAGTACAATGTGCCTACCACCCAAAAGACCAAGGTTTAAATTCTCTATTGTGGGGGTTATGTTAGGTAGCTGCAGCCTACGTAAAAATAGTCAGATCTTTCAACATGGATTTGAGTAAGAATCCATGTATCTGACCCTTCTTAAAGTGAGAGAAGGCTCTGCCATTTTAAATATATAAATCAATATACATATATTCTTGTATATTTACATAAACTCATTCATTTTCTATGCTATGAAATAAAAGAGATTCAAATCCAAATCAAACATTAAATATCATAGATTAAGTTTGCTATAAAAAAATCGAAAATGAAATAAAATAAAGTCTATCCACCCCACCGACTGGCCTAGTTGGTCGTTTTAAGTTCTATCGCTTCATGTGACATTCAGATGGCTAGAACAACTTGACTCCATTGCTGGCCACTCTGGCCAAGTTCAGCCAGCAGATACCACAACTATCTGTGTGCCATTTAGACGAGGTGATCACAAGTATTTTGATGTCTTTGTTGATGGTTATAACAATTCTTCTTGGGTCCATTTGATAAAGGAAGGGTCAAAATTAATCAAATTATCATGTCTCTCTTTGGGTTCATAAAACTTCTCTTTCTATGAGCATTCAAATCTTCAGATTTGATAACGCTTTTGAATTTCTTCAACATGACGATTAGTTTATTTGCTACTCAGGGTACCCTGCATCATACTTCATGTTTGTACACCTCACATAAAAACAGGGTGGCAGAAAGGAAACTATATCATCCCTTGGATGTCGTTTATACCCTCTTTACTCAAATAAATGTCCTCTAAACCTTCTATGGAGACACCACTCTTATGCCACTTACATAGTTACATGATTAATCGGAAACCTTCGTTGGTTCTTGCTAAGGTAACCTTGTTGTGAGCCATTTTCCCTTGGTTCATCCCACTCATGGAGTAGGATTCCACGTAAAATCTGAGTCTTCTACATTTCATATTTTTTTATGTTCTTTAGATTGATTATCGATTCCCTTACGTGTTATTTATTTTAACAAGGTATCAGATCAAGTCAATTTTGAGTGATTTTGATCTTTGTTCCAAGTTCTATTAGTATCCATATTTGTTCAAGTTCTAAAGACCATCTAAGTTCGAGAAAAATTTCTAGGGTTATTGAAACCGTACTATATTAAAGTTTTATTTTGTTCTGAAGATCATGTCACGATGTTCCATGTGCCAAGGATCCTGATGGAACCCTATTCTTGTTATGGATGTTCTCAACTCCAGTTCGTGGACGCTAGTTCTCCAGGCAATGATGCCACTGCCAACACCGATCTCCTTTACAAAGCTGGCACAGGTAAGATGATCTCAATGAGTTCAGCTTCAAGCAAATGATCTCCTCGGTATTTCGCCATCCATCTCAATAAAAAAAGACGATCCCCATGAGTTCATGCTTCCCAGAACCATCAAGTGGCGTGAATCCTGCCCAAATAGATGAAGAATAAACTCGAAGAATACCCAATCTCCAGGTGATGACTCTTCTGTAAATACCTCACACGAGACCCGATCGCCTCGACCCCTCAAGACTCCAAGTGGCACCCCCTGAAGATTACCATCTCGACCACCCCACCCCCTCGAGAGTCCCTCTCCCCTTGTGCACGATCAAGCACCTAGGCCATCTCCAGGACACCTCATGCAGGCGGTTCATCCCCTCCGCCATCATGATCTTCCCAACGTGCGGTGTAACACATGCTCTACGCATAGCTCCAGGCAGTCCACACAACCCGTACATGACCCCAGACGGCGGTGTTGCACCCCATCCATCGTGTGTGTCTCCTTGCAGGTTGGTTCTCCTAGGGCTTGTTTGGTAACAGGTTTGGGTTGGGTTGGAGAATCCTCGTGTGAATAGTAGCTGTTTGGATGGTTGGGAGGGTTGGAATGATAAATGTGATGTGATGTCACATTGATTGTGTGGTATATCAACTTTTCTTATGATTACAATATATTTTTGATGTTAATGTTTTTATTTGAATGTGGTTAAAAAATTATAACAAAGAAATTGTCGGGTACATATAAATAATTCCAACCCAGGAATGTAGGGGTAGAGCTGGAGATATGCCAGGTTACCCTAGGGTAATTGGGCAACCAAATGAGCCTCTAAAGAAAGAAGGCGGCAATGGGTTCCTTCGAACCCTACCACCCGTGGGAGGAAAAACTGGATACACTTCCTTCGATTAAAAAAACAGAGATAAAGAGCATGGCTGAACTGTAGTTAAAAAAATTATTAAGTGAAGGATATGGTTAGATCCTCAAGCGCATCACGGAAGCGTGAGCGTCGTATCGAATACGACGAGGAGCGACTAGTCGCACTAGTTGCTCGATGCAGCAGAATTTAAAAATTTTATTACGACGAGACCACATGATCCAAGAACACTTCTCGGATCGTCTCGTCTAAACCACAAACAAGTAATAGGATTACCTCTTGAAGCGTGGTTGCGATCAAGTCTCTAAACGAAGAGACCTCCTGTCTCAAGTCCGATCCGACGGAGGAGACGTTTGCGAGCGCGGGGATGAACCGCGTGCTTCTCGCAATCCATGTTGATGATCCAAGCGGCGGATCTCCTGATCTCGATACACGAGATCCGACGTCTTCTTCACGAGCGAGGCGCACCGAAGGAGACGGAGATCCACGAGCAGACGAACGGGTAGCATAACGACGATGTTACGGCGATGGAGAACTTCTCCATGGCATCCATGGTGGACGGCCATGAGAGGAAGAGAGAGGGTTGACCTCTAGAGAGAGAGAGAGAGAGAGATGTGCTACAATAGCACATGTTGTGTAAAGAGAGAGCATGGGTATGCCTCTCTATTTATAGGGTTTTGGGATCCATGGATCTCAATCCATGGGACAACACAAATCCAATGGTTCTCATTGATTGTGTTTCTTTCAATGGCTAAGATTTATGTTGGTAAAAACCAACAACAATTAATTTAATAAAAATCAAATATATGTAGAATATAATTTGATTTATATTAAATCAATCTCAATTAGAGAAATAGGAAAGGAGGCAAGCCTCCTTCCATAAGAAGGGTGGACGGCCACCACATTCCTTGTGGGAATTGTGGCCGTCCACTCTTCCTATATGGAAGGTGGATGCCTCTCCTATTATATGAGATTGTATTATCTCATAATTCTCTCTAATATCTCTCAACAACTTTTGTTGAATATTATTTCACAAAAATAAATCCAATTTATTTTGTGAACATTGCAATCATGCCATTGGAAAATTGTGAATCACATTCACAACCCAAAACAAAATGTAATTTACATTTTCAATTAATTAGACAATGTGTATCCAATACATATTAATAATTAATCTACTAATATAAATTATATTTAACTCTCTCTAATACATTATAAATCACATTTATAATATATTATGAATAATTGGATATTACTATCCACATTATTCTTATCCATAATAATTAAATCACATTTAATTATATTGGATATCTTATTCTCATGTGCTCAAATAATATGAATCACATTCACATTATTTACATCTTTGATAATCAAATCACATTTAATTATCTAAGATAACTCTCCTTATAATATGAATCAAATTCATATTAGTCATGATAATTAAATCACATTTAATTATCCATTTTCTCGATGCTCGGATACATATATCAACAATAGAATTATCCATGAACTCTTTCAAGGATAATGTGCTTTCTCCGCTAATACTTGGAGATAAGGACAGGGCGATTGTATTGTTCCACGTATAGTGACATGGATATTGAGATCACATCTCAAATCCAGAACTCGGGCCTCCTATAGATGCTTGATTAAATCAAGATCGTAAATATAATCTTCTCATTGAATCTGAATCACATTCAGATCAATGTCCAACATTTGGACTAAGATCAGATTACTTCTCTACTGAGAGGAGTCACTAAAATCCAGACCCGTTTCATCACTCCCTAGGAATGGAAGCGTCATGGTTATACAATCGTTTATGATCACATCACCCTCAGGTATTCCTAATACCTGTACATCCTGCATACTGGAAGACTCAGAATAAACCCGAAGTATTAGATCAACTTTATACTGTCTACTTCAAAGTTTTATCAATAAGTTTCTCATTCGATCATTGGGAGTCAGTATCGATCATACACTTTCCAAAAACATATATCATACCTAGGTCTTGATCATATACTTTCCAAAAGTATATATCAAACCTACAAATTCAGTCAAGCTTCCAAAGCGAGACGACCATGCGCATGGAATTTGATTCTTCCCAATATCTCATGAGTGAGCTCATGTCTTCCGGTTCAGTAACTGAACATGTATGATCCCTTTGAAAGATCGTATTACTCATATGCCCTTATATGCACACCAGCGCGCCGGTGTATAGACCTTGATTAGGTCATCAACCTATTGGTCTGCCAAATGTACATATTTAGACATATAGTAACACATCTGTCTCCGGTCAGAGGATGTGTGCCTGTATCGTGACAGCATACGATATAGGACTTTGGTTATCTCGAACTCGTTAAGTCAACTCTTTGACCTAACTAATCTTACACCTCCGAATCTCTATTCCTATGCAGAGGACCTGCATCAAGAGGTCGGTCAGATATCAACCTAAATGAGATAGGATTGCCATTTCCTACTCAGGCTGGAGATCATCTCTTAACAATCATTTGACGGTGCTTGATGAGTCCTCAATCTAACTCATTAGATATTCATCCAAGCACCATCCTCTATGATTCAATAATTGAATCAACAACTGTATGATCATTAAGATGGTCATGGTACATAACCCTAATTGTACTAAGGGACCTATTATGCAAATTATTTACTCTTTATTTCAGATTAAGGAGTGAATTGCAATAACATTTATTGCATAATGGCTCGCCGTGGGCTCGCATGTCCAACAATCTCCACTAGCCCAAAGAGCCATTAATGGGCTAATCATTTAAACCCACACTCATGTGACAATCATCGGCTATTTAGAAAATAGCTAGGTAAGCTGATCAGTCACTCTGTTCCGAAGAGACTACGCCAAGTCCTTTTACGGCACTTGCATATCTCCTAGTAACAGTGCTCGCATCTCATGCAACCGATACTCAATTTTGTTGGTTATAGTGTCCTTGACACTACATCTTATTAATTATCATAACCAGTATTCCTATAATCCTTATTAGAATACCTTCATTCCTGGAGATCTCTATGTCCTAAGGTATCTACAGTTAAGACCCTTATAGATCACTATCTACAGGATCTTAAACTTTTGAAGATAAGACTTTGAGATCACTATCTCTAAGTTTCATCATTTTGGAAGATATTGTTATTACTGCAACCAAGTGTTTTATCTCCAGAGTAGGATTAGTAACAGTTTACTACTCCCACTGCATTGCAGACATATGGCTTTTGTACACATCTAGCATACACTTCAACTTCTCGTAACTGATGCACAAGTGCAAGCAGTTCTAGCAATCACTTCCTCAACTCTTTGAGGTGCTATCCCTTTAGACAGGTCACTACCACATCTTAAGGGAAGGAAGCCTTTCTCTGAATTTTTCCAGAAAATGGAATAAGTCCAAGGTGTACTACTAATGTGACAGTCCCAATACCCTCTTCTCTTTGCTTCTGAACGACTTAAGAACTAAGATCTAAGAGGTATCCTTGAGATCATATCTCAAAGTATGGAACAACCCAATTTTAAAACACTTATTATTTATTCTTATATCATTCTAAATGATTAGAATAATATCTACATTTAGCACGATGAACACAATGGCACTCCCACTAAGCTTTACATGGTTCATCAAGATTCTATCTGAAATCATAACACTTATAATTTCATCAAATCTTATGTTCCAAATACAAGAAGCTTATTTGAGTCCAAAGATGGAGTTCTTTGGCTTGCACACCTTGCTTTCCTCAACCACGAAGCCCTGGGGCTACTTCATATGAATATCCTCAGAGAGGTATTCATAGAGGAATGCAATCTTGACTCACACCATGAAGATGTCATAGACAAGTTGTGTAGCTATAGTTAGCAATATTCTGATGGGTTAAAGCAAGGTCACTGGAGAGCAAGTCTTATCGCAAGCGATGCCTTCTCTTCGGTGTGTAGCTCATGGCTACGAACCGTGCTTTGAAGGTCTCTACCTTCTCATCAGGTTCCCTCTTTCTATTGAAGATCCATTTAGACCTTAATGGGTCTTACCCATATAGGTGGATCCTCGAGGGTCCATATACAACACTTGTATATGAAGTCTACATTAGACTTTTATTGCTAACATCCATTTATCCATGTCATGATCCTCAGGAGCTTCATCACATGAAGTCCAATCATTTTCACATGGAATACATCCTCAAACTTATTTGAAGAAGTATTAGTGTTTCATCTTCAATTATTCTTTTAGTTTCCGATTTCAGGAGCCTCATTATCTTCTTAAGATTAAATGAGTTCCTTTACTTCATTTTATCTTGATTTTTAAGAGAGTCATCCTCTAAGAATCACATTCTCAGAGATGAGATCCTTTAAGAATCTCAAGGTCATAAAGTAGGTATACAATACCATCCTTTATTTTCCTAATGAAGTAGCACTCTCTAGTGCTAGATTCCAGCTTATATGCATGGAACCTTATTAAGTATATAATGTAGTCTTTACTACATATATACCTTGGAAACTAAGAGATAATTATGCTAGGATTAATCATTGATTAAACCATGTCACACATGATCAATTGTATCTCCCTACAACTCCATTGAGTTCAGGTTCATTAGGAGGTTTGAGATAGGAATGATATTCATATCTCCAGAAGATATTTCTTGAATTCATCTAATAGGTACAGGCTACCTTGGTTAGATCAAATTCATTTCATCTTCCTTCAAACTTTGGTTCTAAACCAAAATTGTGAAATCTTTGAACATTTCAAAGTTTTCTAAGTGAAGAGAAGAAATCTCATATCACAAATAATCACTAATAGATATCACATATCCATAATGTTTATTCTGATATAGATGATTTACATACATCAATATGTATGAGATCTTGAATACCCTAACATCTTACACCTATCACAAAGAAGGGTGTAGTGGACATTTTACTTTGAATACAATATTCACAAGTATTTGAGATTAGAATCTTTAGACAATCTAAAGTTTCATGTCTTACTAGTCCATTGATCTCATCAACAGACATGTGTCCAAAACTTGATGCCAGATCTTTGTTAAATGATCTTTATCCTCCTATTGATCTTGCTTTAATTTTCAGTATTAGAAATCTTAATGAACCATTCATTAATTTTCTAATTATGTAGAGTCCACTAGATTTTAGATTACTATCTGAAATATCTTCATCATAACTCTTTATGATAGATTTATTACAGAATTCATGTTTATATCCAACAATTAGAAATAAACAATGAGTGTATTCTAATATCTAGGTCATAGAGACATTCTCTAAGACTAAGGGCTCCCACTGAAAATATGAAGTCTATTGATCTCATGGAAATTGTTGCAACACTTGCATCACTTTCAACATGGATGACCAATAAACATTAAGATCAAACTTCTAATATTCTAATACATATGCAACAAATTGCAAGTGTTATTAGAAGATTGAGATACAATTATTAGACTTTACCTTATCAAATAAGTAAGCCAATTTTAATGATTATATGTAGATTATTCTGATGTACTATCCAATTCCTTCTCTAAGAATTCTAGATAGACTTGATAGTCATACTATCAACACATCAACATATTGCAGTATTGGCATTCATCCAACTCTTTGGATGTCATATGGAAGTCACAGAAGTACAGTCAACTATTTGATTATACTTCTTGCTTGGGTCCAGCCCATGTTTCCACTGCGCTCCCTTTATCTATAAACAACCATTGCTTAAGATTAAGGATCTCTTATGTTAAAATCAAAAATTTCAATATAAGAGTATTTCAACATTTATACAAGCTTCACCCAATTTATACAATATGAATATTATGAAGCTTCATGAATGACTAGAGTATAGACAGTAGAATGATGACACTCATCATCTACATCCATCTAAACTCTTAAAACATAGGTTCAGGTAGGTATTCAAATAATTTGAATACATCATCTCTTATAGAGCTACCATTCTACATGATGCAGAGAACCATGTCATTCATGATTAAATGTCAAGAGCACATATGTATGCCAGAATATCTTTATTGATTTTATAAAGATTAATTTGATAATTACGGTCATCATCGACATGTCACTTCAAAAGTACATTCGATAAGATCAAGACTTATAGAGACATACAAACCCTAGGGTTTTAGTCCTATTGTCTTATTTAATTATCACTTTCATTATTATGAGGAAACTTGCACATTGCAACCATTTACATTATGTGTCCAATCGCAAGTACAATATCTGGATCAAGGGTCCAATCCATGATATTTTACTGGTTATTATTGAGTATAACATTGAGTGGGTTTAATGAAGGATTATCTGAAATAAGAAATTTGCATAAGGGTATATATTTATATATATACATGTTTTACTTTGATTTAGGAATTTTTATATCAAAGTTGTCTTGCCATGTCAACAATGAAAGTTCATTCCCTTAATCACTTTCAATGTAAGAGATATACTTACCATTATATCTCAAGCAAGATCTGGGATCTCCTTCCTTATCTTTGTTGCATCCCAATAATATGAGAACCTACAACTCGGATAAAAAGAAGCGGGAACACATTCCGCCTTGTAAGTCCAACTTGCATCTCCCAATTCGGTCTTTAACACCCGGGCCCACCACCCCTAAGGTGATGTTGACCCGCCATTAATTGAACCAACCGTCAACATGAATACAACTCGCTATGCGCAATCCAATATCGCCCCAATAATATGAGGACCCGATATTGGGGTCACTACGCATACGTCCATACTCTTTCGAGAAGCGACGAGCCCGATCCAAATGGATCATATGCAGGAGTTGTCACTTCGGACAGGCGTCTCCCACATATAATATCTGGCGACGAAACCCTTCGCCTTGACGGGAGACCATGGATGTCACTTATGTGATCCTCCATCTTTTATTCAAATTTAATTAATTACTATGAATCACATTTATATAATTAATTCTTACAAGGGAATTCTTAACTCCAATCATATTAGAGTATTTTAATTGGACATAATTAACTTAATCATATTAAATTAATTATCAATCCAATTCAATCAATCAAACTTAATTTTATGCTTGAATATATATGGTATTAGTCTCAAAGTACGTATTAATTCGTATTTTAATAATTAGAAAAATACAACTTAATCCCTCGGACATTATCCCGGCCCTACCCGCTGTCATGGCCAGTAC
Organism: Ottelia alismoides; assembly: GCA_037367405.1. Classification (NCBI taxonomy): domain Eukaryota; kingdom Viridiplantae; phylum Streptophyta; class Magnoliopsida; order Alismatales; family Hydrocharitaceae; genus Ottelia; species Ottelia alismoides. The sequence continues at coordinate 420,375 of JAZKJV010005800.1, read as the reverse complement.
CGGCGGGAGTGGGACGGACCGCATACGTTGCAACCCGCTACCCCAGCGATCCCCGACTAGACACCATATCCACCTCGGGAAAGGATAATGCCAAATTGATTAATTTGTACTTGAGATGATCATCGGTTTTTCAACCGAAATTATACCATATAGTAATCAAAACAATTTTGATTATAAGGAAATTTGCTAGACAAATTCCCAATCCTACTCAAGCAAGAGTTTGATGATTGTGATTTTAATTATGATTTAGATCAAATCTAATCAATTAATTGATTGGGGCCAAGTCAATTAAGGAAATAATCATTCTCTAATATTTCACAAATATTTTCCATAATTATTTCTCGAAATTAACAATTAATTTCATTAATTGACAATCACATGGTCTTGATTAGGAAAGTAATTTCAGCAGTGACCCCTACTTACTAAAATTAGCATATCTCAATCAATTTAAATCCAAATTAAGCAAAATTAATTATCTAAAGTTTGCTAATTTGATTTAGAACAGAAACCAAGTGATGTTACACGCTTTTGGAGGCAAGTCTAAACAGTAATTAACATTTTAATCACGTTCAGATTCACAGTTCCCGCAACAGTGCATACATGTAAATTAAAACGACCATATCTAGAGCATACGAAATCCGATTTACGCAAACTCAGATCCTATGGTTTCCTTATTTAATGGGGAACAAAATCCGAGTGCTATTTTCGTGTTTAAACAATTTAAACATGGCCGAAAAATTACACTAAACAGATCTGCGAAATCAAATGCGATAAAAACTTTCGCGACCTTAACGAACCCAAGTCGTCCTCGGTTAGCGAATCATATTCGAAACCATCGACCTAAGGCTCTGATACCACCTGAAGGATATGGTTAGATCCTCAAACGCATCACGGAAGCGTGAGCGTCGTATCGAATACGACGAGGAGCGACTAGTCGCACTAGTTGCTCGATGCAGCGGAATTTAAAAATTTTATTACGACGAGACCACATGATCCAAGAACACTTCTCGGATCGTCTCGTCTAAACCACAAACAAGTAATAGGATTACCTCTTGAAGCGTGGTTGCGATCAAGTCTGTAAACGAAGAGACCTCCTGTCTCAATTCCGATCCGACGGAGGAGACGCTTGCGAGCGCGGGGATGAACCGCGTGCTTCTCGCAATCCATGTTGATGATCCAAGCGGCGGATCTCCTGATCTCGACACACGAGATCCGACGTCTTCTTCACGAGCGAGGCGCACCGAAGGAGACGGAGATCCACGAGCAGACGAACGGGTAGCATAACGACGATGCTACGGCGATGGAGAACTTCTCCATGGCATCCATGGTGGACGGCCATGAGAGGAAGAGAGAGGGCTGACCTCTAGAGAGAAAGAGAGAGAGAGAGATGTGCTACAATAGCACATGTTGTGTAAAGAGAGAGCATGGGTATGCCTCTCTATTTATAGGGTTTTGGGATCCATGGATCTCAATCCATGGGACAACACAAATCCAATGGTTCTCATTGATTGTGTTTCTTTCAATGGCTAAGATTTATGTTGGTAAAAACCAACAACAATTAATTTAATAAAAATCAAATATATGTAGAATATAATTTGATTTATATGAAATCAATCTCAATTAGAGAAATAGGAAAGGAGGCAAGCCTCCTTCCATAAGAAGGGTGGACGGCCACCACATTCCTTGTGGGAATTGTGGCCGTCCACTCTTCCTATATGGAAGGTGGATGCCTCTCCTATTATATGAGATTGTATTATCTCATAATTCTCTCTAATATCTCTCAACAACTTTTGTTGAATATTATTTCACAAAAATAAATCCAATTTATTTTGTGAACATTGCAATCATGTCATTGGAAAATTGTGAATCACATTCACAACCCAAAACAAAATGTAATTTACATTTTCAATTAATTAGACAATGTGTATCCAATACATATTAATAATTAATCTACTAATATAAATTATATTTAACTCTCTCTAATACATTATAAATCACATTTATAATATATTATGAATAATTGGATATTACTATCCACATTATTCTTATCCATAATAATTAAATCACATTTAATTATATTGGATAACTTATTCTCATGTGCTCAAATAATATGAATCACATTCACATTATTTACATCTTTGATAATCAAATCACATTTAATTATCTAAGATAACTCTCCTTATAATATGAATCAAAATTCATATTAGTCACGATAATTAAATCACATTTAATTATCCATTTTCTCGATGCTCAGATACATATATCAACAATAGAATTATCCATGAACTCTTTCAAGGATAATGCGCTTTCTCCGCGAATACTTGGAGATAAGGACAGGGCGATTGTATTGTTCCATGTATAGTGACATGGATATTGAGATCACATCTCAAATCCAGATCTCGGGCCTCCCATAGATGCTTGATTAAATCAAGATCGTAAATCTAATCTTCTCATTGAATCTGAATCACATTCAGATCAATGTCCAACATTTGAACTAAGATCAGATTACTTCTCTACTGAGAGGAGTCACTAAAATCCAGACCCGTTTCATCACTCCCTAGGAATGGAAGCGTCATGGTTATACAATCGTTTATGATCACATCACCCTCAGGTATTCCTAATACCTGTACATCCTGCATACTGGAAGACTCAGAATAAACCCGAAGTATTAGATCAACTTTATACTGTCTACTTCAAAGTTTTATCAATAAGTTTCTCATTCGATCATTGGGAGTCGGTATCGATCATACACTTTCCAAAAACATATATCATACCTAGGTCTTGATCATATACTTTCCAAAAGTATATATCAAACCTACAAATTCAGTCAAGCTTCCAAAGCGAGACGACCATGCGCATGGAATTTGATTCTTCCCAATATCTCATGAGTGAGCTCATGTCTTCCGGTTCAGTAACTGAACCTGTATGATCCCTTTGAGAGATCGTATTACTCATATGCCCTTATATGCACACCAGCGCGCCGGTGTATAGACCTTGATTAGGTCATCAACCTATTGGTCTGCCAAATGTACATATTTAGACATATAGTAACACATCTGTCTCCGGTCAGAGGATGTGTGCCTGTATCGTGACAGCATACGATATAGGACTTTGGTTATCTCGATCTCGTTAAGTCAACTCTTTGACCTAACTAATCTTACACCTCCGAATCTCTATTCCTATGCAGAGGACCTGCATCAAGAGGTCGGTCAGATATCAACCTAAATGAGATAGGATTGCCATTTCCTACTCAGGCTGGAGATCATCTCTTAACAATCATTTGACGGTGCTTGATGAGTCCTCAAGCTAACTCATTAGATATTCATCCAAGCACCAGCCTCTATGATTCAATAATTGAATCAACAACTGTATGATCATTAAGATGGCCATGGTACATAACCCTAATTGTACTAAGGGACCTATTATGCAAATTATTTACTCTTTATTTCAGATTAAGGAGTGAATTGCAATAACATTTATTGCATAATGGCTCGCCGTGGGCTCGCATGTCCAACATTAAGCCCATGGGCCCCGAGTTGCTGCTGGAACAAAAAAGGGGGGACTATGGGCCTAAGAAAATGAAGAACTAATTGCAAAAAAATTGAACAGATGTTGATTGAGAAAAAAAAGTTGCCTATTGTCATTCAGTCACAGTTGGCCCAGTGAGTAAAAAGGGAGAGGTTGGTTCAAAAAGGGATGGCTATAAAAAAAAGGAGAAAACACAGCTTATGCAAGCCGAGAAAAAAAAGATGCATGCTTTATGATTGTTTTCCTAACTTGGTGATCTATGTTCTTTATTCCAACAAGTATGGAAGAAAGGAGGAGTGAGAGTAGGGCAACATATTCTTCTTGAGATGTATATAAAGGGGTATCCAGTGCGTCCATCATCATCTACTCATGGCTAATTAACAAACGCAATCTCTTCTCCAGGGTATGTATATAATCAAGACGACTCCAGATCCCCATAAGAAAATGGGAGAGGTCATTCTCAAGGTTTACGTATAAGAGAGGGCCCGATCTCGAGATCTGCATAGATGATCACTCCACTTCTGATGGTTGACATCAACTACTTCAGATGGAATTTTCTATCTAGGTTCGTCTCAGACTTCTACTACCCATCCACGACATGAACACCGACACACCAGACTACTACTGCTATCAGCCATCTTCACCGAGCATCGACTACTTCTGCACATTCTATTGTGCGACTACTCTATGCACTGGACTTCTTCTAGGCAACTCTACTCCAGGCACAGCATGGTCATCGCAACGACTCTACTACAGGTACGTCTTGATCGTTGCAGCTCGTCCTCATGAGAGATTCACAGTAGAAGATTTGGCCCTTTGAGGAATTTCCTGTGGTTTCATCCCACTCCTCACGGAGTAGGGTTCCACATAAAATCTGAGCGCTCTACCTTTCATATTTTTATGTTCTTGAGTTTGATTATCGATTCACTTCCACATTATTTATTTCAACATACATAACTTTCATATTGGAGATAAGTTATCTACACGTGTGATCAAGTGCATTTTCAAGGGGATTCCAGAACCCAAAGGGTGTTATGACATGATTGGACGTCGGTATTATATCTCTACTAATGTCACATCGTTGAACAGACTAGCTTCTTTTCCAACTTTGTTAATGACTTTCTTTTAGTTGCCTCCTCTGCTCCAAGACTACCAAAGGAGTCACCACATATAGTATGTCCCTTTACATGTTCCTACTTTGCAAAATGATAAGCCTCTTTCAACCCCCCCCCCCCAAAAAAAAACTTGAATGTTTATACAAAACTTCCTATTGCTCTGAGGAAGTCCAAAAGGCAATGTACTTCGAACCCTATATTACTACTAATGAATTATCTAGTTATGACATGACGTTTACAGATATACTAAGACGGTGCCTCTTCCACGTGATCATCATATGGCTCTTCAAGATCTGGTATGAAAACATGTAATGGATGAGGAGTTGGTTGCACTTTTCTCAAGAGGCACTTGGATTTTGTACTATGTCCTACTAGTGTTGATCTTGCAGCTTACAGATGGGTCTTCACGACCAACATGTTTTAGATGGATTGGTAGACAGACTGAAGGCTCGGCTAGTGGCCAAGGGCTTCACCAAAACTTATGATGTAGATTACTTTGAGACTTTTTCTTCAGTGGTCAAGATGGGATCTATCCGTACGATTATTGATATTCCTGCCAATAAGAGCTAGGCACTTTTTCAGTAAGATGCCAAGAATGCCTTCCTCTATAGTGATCGTGAGGAGGAAGTCTATATGGCACAAGCATCGAGATACACAGTTGAGGGGGGATGTATATGCCGTCTGCGAAAGGAAATCTACAACCTAAACCAGATCCCAGGAGCCTGATTTGACATACTCACTTCAGAGATCAGCCCCCATAACTTCACGGACGAACATCTAATTCCTCTATGTTTATTCGGAGACGTGCTTCAGGTACCACAATTCTTGTTATATATGTTGATGATATGATCCTTTGTATGGATCAATACTATTACATTCCGATTTTTTCCCGACTCCTCCTAAGGAAAATCCTGAATTAGATCCAAAATGAATGCGTTGGTGTGAGTTCACACATGGGTTATGCAATTTTCAAATAGGAATCCATATTCTAAAATATCCTAGCTTTCATGCTTTGGTGAGTCGCCCAAGATCCTTTCGATAACCTTATGTTGTGCTGAAGAAGGGATATCTAATATATGTATGATTTGATCGATTGCATAAGACTTGTTATAGAAATGGAACTTGGGGAAATATACAGAAAAGACAGTTCTTTTCTATTATATTTGTAATTAGTATTCGCTTTAGATATCAACTCCCTCGATTTAACAGAACTAACATCTGATTAATCTGTGTTTATTTGGAGACATGCCTCAGGTACCATAATTTAGGTTGTATAGGTTGATGATATCATAATTACTGAAGATGGTAGTGCAGGCATTCTCGAGACCACGATCTTTCTACATAAGGTGTTCGTCACCAAGGATTTTGATCACTTACGTTACTTTTTTGGGGGTTGAGCTTACCCATGCCTCGGGAGGACTATAGATGTCCCAGATAAAGTATTGTCTTGACATTTTTGCAGATGCATGTTCACTTGGTTGTAACCCATCCTCTATTACAGATGAATCTCGGTGTAATGCTACTTTAGCGGGCCCCTTGTTTGAGCCTAATGGGAAATCTCTTATATCTTACAGTTACTAGGTCTGATATCTCTCGTATAGTGAGTAGAGCTAGTCAGTATAATGAGAAACCAAGTTATAGTCAGTGGCATGATATTCTTCTCATTCTCAAATACCTGAAAAATTCGCGGGCAAGGGATTCTTCTATGTTGTTAATGACCATTCGCACGTACATGTATGCAAATGTTGATTACACCAGTTCTCCTATGAACAAACACTCCACCATAGGTTTTGCAATGTTTGTTAGTGAGAATCTAATCACTTGTCACACTTGGACGTATGCCTTTTTTTCAAGATCTGGAGCAAAAGCAGATCATAGAGTCATGGCCCAAGCCACCTGTGAGATTAGTTAGTTTGTTACCTTTCTACAAGAACTAGGGTTGTCCATCAAAACTCTACTTTCCCTTCACTATGACAACAAGTTTGTCACTTATATTACCGCTAATCCTATCTTTCATGAATGCACCAAGCACATTGAAATAGGCTGACATTTTATAATGTAGTGCCTAAAGGGAAGATTGTCACCCCTCACAAGTTTACATATCTATAGCTTACAGATATTTTCAACACGGCTCTTCTAAAGAAGAGCATTTCACTGTTGATATCCAAGTTGGGCATGATCGATAGATATACTCAAACTTGAGGCGGAGTACGAATGATCTATATATTTAGACATTAGTATTTGTTATTTTTATACTTTTTATTTTTAGTAGTTATGTTAAGGACTCATATTTTTCCTCTTTTGTGTGATTAGAATTTAGGGTTTCTTCTACATAAGAAACCATGCCCCTTCAAGAAAATCATCTCATTCCATCCCATTTTTATTACATGATGCCCATCCTGTTATCTTTGCTTTTATTAATGAGATAAAAATTTAATTTGGAGCCAATGTGAAGGTTCTTCATTCAGATAATGCCGAAGTTACTCTCTCATGGCTCATTATCCTTCTCTCGTGGAACTTTTCATCAAGCGGCATATGCACCTACTTCGCAGTAGAATGGGGTTGTCAAGTGCAAGCATTGATACACATTTGGTGTTGCTCATAACATGTTTATTCAGTTCATTGTTTCTAATTAGTATTGGGGATGTGATTCTCATTAAAGCTATTTTGATTTAACTACATGTCCTCTACTTCAATTGATGAACAAGAATCTATTGAGGTCCTTGACCCGAGAAAGGAGTATTTCACGTTCCTCCTAAAGTGCTTGGATATGGTTACTTTTAATTGCATTCTTGGTCCTGGGAGGGACTAGTTAGTTGCAATGACACTCAAATCGGTGTTCTTAAGGTATGTTAAGAATTAAAAAGGACATCATTGTTACGATCTGAGGTCACAAATGCATTGTATTAGTATAAACTTTACCTATTTCAAGTATGGTCCCTTCAACTACCCATCTGTCTCCATATTCTACTATTATTGTCTCTATGACAAGTCAAATGCCTCTTTTTAAGTCTAAAATAACTGATTCAGATTACAATATCAGTTGAGTGCTCTCTTTTAAGCAAGTACATCCTCCTCCAATCAAGGTGAGTCCTTCGATATAGGTTACTAACAGTTTTCTTCTTCTGGTGATATTGCTCCATGATTATTGTTAGAAAATGTAATGCGGAATCGGAATCAGAGAAAAGAAAATAAAACATTGAGAACTCGGGATTTTAACGTGGAACCCTACTCCCTAAGGAGCGGAATGAAACCATGGGAGAAAGCTTTCTCAACTGTTACAAGAGGTGTAGGGTTTCTTATAGTCCTCACTAAGTCTCCGCATCCCACAGACGGTCGATGTGGGACTAAACAACTGGATGTGGTAAATGGATCATGTAGGTATCCATTTTCACATCTAATCATGAGTGATGTGTAACACAATATACTCCAACACTCCCCCTCAAGCTGGAGCATGCAATGCTCAGCTTGGACAAACAGAAAGAAATCACTTAAACTCGCAATACAAGACACTGCAGACAATATCAACTCAACGTGCACAACTGTCGGTTGTTGTCGAGGACGTTGCTTCTCATGTCGTGTCGGTGCAGATGAGGCGGAACAAACGGGCTGGAGTGTGAGTCAAACTAAATCTCCTCGTCATAGAGCATGTGCTCTGTACTGCGCTTGTCAGAGTCACTGCAATTGGAAATGAGTCTCCACTTGGAGAATTCTGGCCCGCCACATCATGTGGACAACTGCTCTATCTTTGAAAGAGTCGAATTGAAAAAATTTGTGGAGACATCCTCGTCGGAGTCCACGGTCGTTGGAGAATGGAGTCTGAAAAGTCTCCTCGTCGCAGAATTGGGTCTCTCCCATACAGGCTCAGAGAATGGGATCTCTACTCCGTAGTCCCTATGAAACCACATGAAAACCCTAGCCCACATGGAATAGGGAATGGGATCTCTACTATATACTCCCTATGGAACACATGAAAACTTTGAGCAGACTAGGAACGATGGGGACCTCTGAACTGATGAGCGCAGACATGTGCGAATCAAACTGAAGACTCAGAATCTGATTGTCGAGTCTGAAACTGAACATCTCTATAGAGTTTGAACAATTGGTTGGCCTGGAATCAAGAGAATCTGAAATTCAGCCTGTAGAACTCTACACAATACCCCCCCTTCTCCCATACTTGTCGAAAAACAATGACATCGACAAAGTTGGGAGAAGACAAGATAATGGAGAGAACAAAAATCAATAAGCCGATCGTATTTTTTCTCGACTAAACATTTTTTAACATCATTTTTTTCAACTAAACCTTTCAATTTTTCATTTTTTACAGCTTTTTTTTCTTTTTTCGGCTATTTTTTCCTTTTTTTTAGTCATCTCCTTTTTTTATGCAAACATCCTCCAAATATATTTTTTTCGTTGGGCATTCAAAAAAATTCCCCTTTTTACTTAGGCCGAAATCAACAGGGCCTCTTTTCTTTCTTTTTTTTAAATGTAGTTGTCACCAATTTGGGCCCTTTCTCCCTCTCCCCTCCTCTTTTTTTACAACCTTCGGTCTACTGGGCACTTACAATAAAATAAAAAAATAAAACAACGCAGCGGGCTTTAGGGATCCCACACTGGGAACCCTCCTTCGTGGACTCGTCGCTCCCGATGGGAGTTCTTCTGTCGTCGTCGATGAGGACGGGGGAGGAGGGGCGGCATCGAGAGCTCAAGCTCTGCCTACCGCGAGCTCGGTCTGGAGATCACATCGCCCGATGCAGTCCTTTACGCGATGTGGGATGCTGGAGCACGGTTGGATGGGGCGGCGTTGCGCAGCAGGGTTCGACAGACGGGGGGGTGCCTAGAAGCCGCCTGCGCGCATGAAGGAGTTGCGCAAAGGGGGTGCCGCCGCCTGCAGCAAGATAGGCTCCACCTAGAGCGGATAGGTAGCAGTGTCACCCCTGGTCTCGAGCTTGCTGCTTCGCCTGCACAACTCTGCTCGGTCTTGCGATGCCTTGCGCGAGAGAAGAGAGGTGCTACTCATTGCTCCGCTTGAGCATAGAACCGCCGCCAGAAAATGCAGCCCACATGGCGCTGACTGGAAGCACCTGCTAGCGAGGAGGAAAGCAGCGCCTGGAGATCTGTCGCCATGTGCTTGAACTGAAGATGCACCGCTTGCTTGGGACATGGAGAGGTGCGTGGAGCGTCGCTGAAGATGCAGCATGGAGGTGGAGCCCTGGGATTAGGGCTCGCGGCTGGAGGCCCATGCTGCCCGCAGGAGATGCCCTGGAGGTGCAGCTTTAGGAAGGGAGCTGCCTGGAAACCAGATCTAGGGTTCCAGAGATGGAACCCTTGGACGAACCATAATCATGGACATTGATCTTCACGAACACGATTTTTATAAAAAGGAATGATCTTCAAGAATAAATAATAATTGAATCGAATCTCGAACATAACAAAAAACTTCAAGAATAAATCTGCGAGAATCGAACCCGCTCTGATACCATGTTAGAAAATATAATGCAGAAGTGGAATCAGAGAAAAGAAAATAAAACATTGAGAACTCGGGATTTTAACGTGGAACCCTACTCCCTAAGGAGCGGATGAAAACATGGGAGAATGGCTCAAAGGGTTGATCGTTCCTTGAACTTTCTCAACTGTTACAAGAGGTGTAGGGCTTCTTATATAGCCCTCACTGAGTCTCCACAACCCACAGACAGACGATGTGGGACTAAACAATTGGACGTGGTAAATGGATCCTGGAGGTATCCATTTACCCATCTAACCATGAGTGACACATAACACAATATACTCCAACAATTATGTACTTCAAATATTGGCACAAGTGTCAGTGCTATAGGCAATAGTACTATACAAGTGATGGTCCACCCAACGTTGTGACAGATGATCATATTGCCCTTAGGAAGGGTAGAGAGTGGTGTATAATGCATCATATTTCTGGTAGACTCCTCTAGCATTTGACAGCCATAGATGGGGTTTGCATTGACATCGTCAATGATAGAAATTCCTAGTACTCATGTTGAGGCTCTACGTGACTCCTGATAACGGCATGTTATGGAAGAGGAGATGGTTGCTCTTATCTCTTGTGGTACATGACAGCTTGTAGAGCCACTTGTAGATGGCAAGGCGGTTGGTTCAAGATGGAATTTTGCAATGAAATACAACTTAGATGGTTTCATACCAAATACGACGTCCAGCTGGTCACCAACTGCTTCACTCAGACACAAAGGCCAACATCTTTGACACTTTCTCCCTCATGGCACATCTTTTGACGATGAGGATTCATGTTTCTATGGTGGTGCAACTTGATTAGTCCCTTCATCAGCTTGATGTAAAGAGTGCATTTTCCTATGACGATCTAGAAGTTATCATCTATATGTGATATCTTCTTGGCTTTGAGGCTCAAGGGATAGGATGTATGAGTTGAAGGTCATCTATGACCATAAGCAGTCCTCGATCCTGGTTACAGAAGTTATTGAAGGCATTTAAGAGCTTGAAATTCTTCATATCCTCATCAGAATATTCTTTGTTTATGCAGAACACAATGAAAGGCAATATGGTCATGTTAATATATGTGGATGATATTGTCCCTATTGATGATGACTCAAAGGACATTATTGATGGTAAGGAAATAGATGGAAGAGCAGTTTGTGATAAAGGATCTTTGAAAATTGAGATACTTCCGTGGGTTTGATATTGTTCGTTCTATACATAGTTGAGGTGTCTCTTAGGAAGTATGTATAGGTGACTATGATGTTGGGATCCAATCATCCAAGCCAACCTGAATTCCAAAACATCACAAGGCATGCATTTATGAACCTGAAGAGAGTAAAGACACATGGGAAACTACTTTATCTGACCATCACTCGGCTAGATATCTCATTAGCGGTTGGCAAGCTCAGTCAATTCGTAGATTGTCCTATTCAAGGTCACTTTGATGCATGCATGGTGATTCTAAGATGAAAAAGTCCTCTCTATGAAGGAAATTGATCTTCATTATGGCGGCTACTCTAGATCTTATAGCTCTCTTTCTCTCTCTTATGATAATTACAAGGGAAGCTGATGAATCTCAGATTCATCACTCTAAATTTCATTAATTAAGCTCAAATCCCTCAAAATCATTGGCATTTCTTCATTTATTCTGCATAATTAGCATTCATGCATGTTTTCATAAGAACTGCATTTTATCACTCATTTCTGCACAAAATAAGAAGCCAAAAATCCCAGATAAAACTGACCTATAAATAGCCTAACTTCCCTGATTTTTAACTAATTCATGCTAACTCCGAATAACCCAAAATCACCTCCATTGTGTACATATCACTAACAAGAATAAATGAAAAATACAAAAAAATCACTGACCCAAATAAGTGGACCAAAAACCCAAACCCTAGTTCTAGGATTTTCGGACTAAAATCCTCATATCTTCCCCGTCCAGTGTCTGTTTTGATCCTACTCACTTTTGAACTAATGTGCATTCAAATACCTTCGAAACAAGTCTACGTTCAAGTGAATCGGAGCTCGTATGTGAAAGTTGGATTTTGGGCCTCTGTTGTACATTTTGTATTTTAGCGGTTTTTGACCTATTATTTTATGTATATAATTAACCTATTTTAGTTTATTTCTTTTTCATTTATCTTTTTTGATAAAAGTTTTATTAAAATGATCAAAAATCCAAATCCAAACTGAGCTTGAAATCAAAGAAACAAATTGAGTCCAAGTCTTCACTAACCGTCTGTACAGAATTGGTTTTTTTCATCTTTTATTTTATTTCTTCTTTTTCTGAATTAATAAAAAACCAAAAAAATAGATTAATATATCTATATTTATCTTTGATTTTACCATATTTTTTTCCGGATTTTTATCTGGTTTAAAAAGGACAAAAAAATAGAAAACCCAAAAATCAGGGTACTCTATGTACATGGGATAACCCAAAAATATCACTTTGTGTAATTGATCGATTTTGATTTTGGTGTCTTCATGAAAGTTGTAGATCTCATCGAGACGAATAATTTTCGTGAAGAAACTTTTTTGATACGAGGTTGTTTGCTATTTATTTTGGATTTTACAAAGTTTTTATTTTTTGATTTTTGTGGTGCTGACACGTGGCAGCTCCTGGAGCCGCCACATGTCAGCCTTTTTTTGGGTTTTTATTATTTGTTTTTAAAAAAATATTAAAAAAATTTAAAAAGACCATGTACGTGCGTAGCACGTTCCTCCCAGGCACGTGCCACGCACGTGCTTCCTCATTGAGCCCCGCCGACCGCCATGTGTCTCCATCGTGGCCGTCCGATCGGTCGAGATCGGACGGCCACTGTTCATCTTCTCAGCCCTTCCCCTTTTGCTTCGCCGCCGCGAATCCCTCCTCCTCCGTGATTATCGGTCGCCGCCCTCGTCGATTCCCTCTCCGATTCGCCCATGAATCTCGCGACTGACCGCCGCCGCACCCTCAAAATCTCACCACCGATCGTCAAATCCTCGAATCCCAGATCTCGCGCGATCCGCCAATAATCCACTTTCCTCTTCCGGTCGACCCTTCTTCAACCCTATTTAAGCACCGCCACCCCCGACCTTCGCCATCATCCGCCGCTTGCACAGCAGGTCGAGGGGTTGGGGTGACAGACCGCTCCTCCCCCTTCTATGGCGAGGTTCGAGCCTCACCAGCTCGTAGCAGCGCTGCCCCGCCAACCTGCTTCGCTCCGACCTCGGTTGTTGAGCCCACGACTACCTTCGACCGCTACGCCACCTTCTTCGCCAACTCCTCCGCAACGCCAACATCTCCGTCAACTGCTATGACTTCATCGACTTCCTCTGCTCCGTCGCGTCGCCTTCTCCGACAATCAAACTCCTCCGACGCTCAGGACTCATCTTCTCCAGTTGGCCGGAGGACGGTCAACGCTTCTCCACCGGAGCTCCACCGCTTCCACCGGAGCTCCACCGCTTCGCCTCTCCATCGACGCCCGCCGGCCGTGTGTCAGCCACCCACCGCCGTCCGATCAACCAGCATCGAGCATCCGACCGTCCAGATACGCCAAAGCTTCAGTCGTCGGATCAACCATCCTTAACTGCTCAGATTGATCTTCAACTTCGGATCCGGACCAGAGCTTCGGACCAAGGCCGAGGCTCGCAGCACCGAAACGTGGAGGCACGCGCCAACCCTCTCTCTGAACCTGCTATCACACGTGCAAGACACGTGATCCGTATGAAGAATTGCAGAAGGGCCCCTGGTTATTTCTCATATCGCATTTCAATCCAGAGAGCCCAGGGTCACGTGCATTGCACGTGACCTCCTGGGAAATTTTCAAGGACACCCCTCGGAGTCGCCATATTCACGCATCTACCCCCGCCGACCAAGGGTCACGTGCCCCGCACGTGACCCCTTGGAAATTTTGCAGTTTCTCCCCCAGAACTCTCGGTAATTGCACAATAGTCCTTATTGCATTTGTTTTATTTATTTATTTATTGCAGAAATACCCATGTATCCTTCTTTGTTTTGGACTACTACATTGCTTTATTTTATTCATCCAAAAATAGCACTTTGTTCGTCAATTAATTCTCTACATTGTGGCAATTGCTTGACAATTTTGTGATCATTGGTTAATTAATAATTAATTTATTTGTGGAAAATTGCATATTTTACCCATCTTGTGCTCTGAAATTTATCATTGATTAACCGTTGCTCTAAAATTTCTGAAAAATCATGGATTGTAGAATTAATTGTGTTTAACATTGTGCCCAAAAAGAATTGCATTTGCATGAAAAGTTTGCCTTGTAAAAATCATTTTGCATATTTCAGTGTTTGATTTTTAATAGGTATTGAATCTTGTATTTTCAAAGTTTAGGATTTTTCTGAGATCCATCACCTAGTGATAGAACTTAGATAATTTTGTCCCTTGAAAATAATTAGATTTAATATTTATTATAATTAAATATTGAAATTCATTTTTTTGCATTTAAAAATTCATAAAAAATTCATCTTGCATCCAAAAATTCTAAAAAAAAATATTGTACATTCATTTCGTCATGACTTTCATCGTGGCCAAGTTCATATTTTTCGGACATTGTTTGATTGATATTTGCATTTTAGTCCCTAAAATAGGCCAAAAATTGCATGTTGCATCTCTAAGTGCATTAAAAATTACAAAAAAAAACCGCCTCGAAAACCGTGCACGAACGTTGATAGACATAATTCTAGGTTGTTCCTTTGCCTCCTTGTGTTCGACCTTGAGACTTGTCCAAGTAAAATAAACATAAAACCACGCGATTAAAAATTGAATAAATAATTGTGGTTATTTTCTTGACCGATTCCGATTGCCCCCTACAACGAAATGACAAATTAATTTTTAAGCGAACGATAATTCACGACATACATTTTTAAATAGTGCAAATCTCGAAACCGTCAGAAGCTTGCTGGATAGGAAGTCCATCATTGACTTTAATACCTACTTAGCAAGGAATCTAACGATTTGGAGGAGCAAGAAGCAAGCAGTTCTTATCTGTTCTAATGCAGAAAGTGAGTAGAGAGCAATGGCACATGCAGAGGCAAAGTTAGAAAGGTATCAAGTGGTTCTTGCAGACTTGCATATTGCTCATGATGGTGTTATGGAACCCAAATATGACAATCAAGCAGCCACGTATATAACAAAAACCTCCTATTTCATAAAAGCACAAAGCATGTGGAGGTTGTTGTCAATTTGTCATTGCACCTGGGACTTAATACAGAAGGGTTTGTTGTGCACTTTTAGTGTGACTAGAGAGAATCAAAATGCCAACATATTGACAAAACCGTTTGCATGTGCTCTGTTTAATAGATGCACGAAGCTTAGCATATTTGATATATATGCTTAGCATGAGGGAGAGTTGAATTTATGAGGTTTGTTTTAAGGAAAAAGGGTATGATGTCAAGAAGACAACTACCCAAAAGAAACTTTATAAAGAGTTTATGAGTTGTAACCCCTTTGGGGGTTACTATGTCTTTTCACTTTCTATGAATTATGCCCTCACCCTAGCCTCTTCTTATATAAAGAGGCTAGAAACTCATTCCTCAGTAAAAAATAGCATTTGTTCCAACTTAAAGTTTGTCACAACGAATCACATGAAGGCAGGAAAAGATCTGTTTTTTTTTTTTGAGGCTCGGAAAAGATCTGTTTTGCATGTTGATTTCCCCTATCTTAGAAAAATGATATCTCATGTGAATGATAAGCTATATTTGGCATTTATTTCCCCATGCTTGTTATATTCTAATAACTTGATTCTACGTAGGTGGAAGAAAGCAGTAACTGGCTGCTTCAACTTTCAAGGCTGATTAGGCAGAAGCTTATTACCACATTCAGGTCTCTCAAGAGTGCTAAGAACTCTAAGATTTCCACATATTTGGTGAGGCAGATTTCTTGTCCATTCTACTTGAGTTGAGAGCAAATTCTTTGAGAGAGAGAGAGAGAGAGGTATGGAGCAATTTACTTAGTATTATAGCGTAAATTTAAGGTTAATAATATATATCTATAAATATAAGATATATGCATTGTAAAATATAAGATATATGTATTGTATAATATTCTAAAAGAGCTTGTACAATTCAATTACCTCGGTGAAGGAATGGGATATCAAAAGTTCTCTTATTTGCACCTCCTCGTGATCAAATAATATTATATGACTGGGGGATGTCCAATTTGGAACCATATCCGACACAAACCTGAAAGGATCAGCTTTGAAGCTATCTGACTCGCTCAAGATTCCTCCATTGTTCCTGGGCAACAATTAAATGAAGAATTCAAAACCTACGAAATCAGATCATGGCAAGTATAGGACAAAATTAAAAAATATGTATGATAAATGCAAGGACATGCAAAGTTATACCCAGGGGAGCAATCCAGAAATCGCATGGGCAAGTTATGGTGCAAAGTGGAATAATATGGAGTTGAATGGCATGGCATAAGGAAGAGAACATTCTTCACTCGACCTTTATGAGCTTCCTCGGCCAAGAAGTTCATAACATCTTCTCTTCCTCTCTGGCTAACACAGTTTTCAAGTAATTGATAAAAAAACCTTAAAACCAAATGCCTACTGACATTTCATTATTATGCAGCATCTAAAAAGGATAAACCCCCTCCTGATAAAAATTCATGTAAAGAAAAAGACAAAAACAAATACAGCATGGAATCTAAATGAGAAACAAGTAAGCAATTTAATGTCGTGTCCTAGATGTACCTGATGTATTAAACTGGTGTACAAGGCAACTGATAAGTTAGTTATGATAAGAAAAAAGATAATAAGCACCCTTCTTGGAGGTTGCCGATGCCAGAAAGTGGCATATTCAGGTCTCGGCAGATCATGCACCATCTTTGCCAAAGAATATCCTGCAAACATCAGGGCTACAGGTAGCATTGGCAGAACAAACCTGTCATAGGATTATTAGATGAAGGCAAGTGCTAGAGTGCTTCTGGAATGTAGTGAGACAAGGAAAGTATATAAGCTCAATAATACATGATAAGAACCTGAACTCTTTGTGACCAAGCAGGCTGTAAATCAAAAGCACCCAAGCAATCAAGCACGAAACTTTCCATTTCTTTGACTTGAATATTCCATGAAAAGATAGAGGTAAGAAAGTAAATGCAATGGCAGGGAAACCCTGAGTGAAGTACCAGTGCCATTTGTGAGTTCCATAATAATTTCCTCCATGTGAGAGAAAATTAAATTTCAGAAAATTGAGGGGGACAATAACCCATGAGCCATACATCCAACAGTCCAGCAAGCATGACAATGTAAAAACTATCACCCTGTAAAATCATTGAAAATGTACCCACATAAAAATTCATTACATCATAACGTGACAGGCCCACAAGCGCAGCATGTGCTTCTACAAAATTTAGCTTGATAGCAAATTTGTTACTAGATAAATTTTGATAATATTGCTGAAAAATCCAGACTACAGAAGAAAAGTGATTGCTATATTATACTGACTTAAAGCATATATGCACAGTGTAATAGAAATTCAATAGCTTCTCCTCCTCTGCATGCCACATTGACATTGTCAAAGTGGTATCATAGATCCTGACTACTAAGAATGTAACAAAATCTCGTTCATAACATGATGTTCTTGTTGGAAAAGACAACTTATTTTATATGAGACCCATCCCTCCTTATATAGGAGAGAGAGTGACAACTATACAAAACACAAAATCATAAGAGAGATAACAAAAGGGTACATAGAAACAAAGAAATGAGTTCCCGCACTCTAAGTTGCCTCGATACTCCCCCTCAAGTTAGAGCGTATATGTTATGCATGCTTAGCATGGAAACACAGCACTCGAATTAATCCTTTAATACAGGCTAGTTGGAGACATATATGCATGTCACATGTGAAGTCTGAAGCAATCCTCTCTAGATCAGACAAGGGGTACATTGATAATCAATCTCCACATGTTTAGTCCTCATGAAAAACGTGATTATAGGGGATAACAATGACAGAATGGTTGTCACATCGTATCTCCATAAGTATAGTAACCTCAATGCCCAAGCCTTGTATAACAAATTTTATTCACATGAATTCCATTGTAGTTTAAGTCATATATCTTTGTACTCAAATTCCGCAATAATTCAAGCAATGACGTTCTATTACTTGTCATGTCATAAGGCAAGATAGTCTCCCACGAAGGTCCAGAACCTTGCAGTATAGTTCATGTCATTCCGTCCCGAGTGTAATCTCCATCAAAGTATCTTACTATTGTAATGACGACCCTTCCTAGATATGAACCCTTATACATGTGCTCCCTTGAGATAACATACGCATCAAAGAATCAAGATGTACCATCCAACATAACTCCTTTTTTTAAGAAAAAACAGCATCCACCGTATAGGTGTGAGCCCAAAACTTCACCATTAATTCACAAGCTTGTGGTACAAGGCTATTAAAAATAAAAAAAGTAAAAGAAACATTACATGACCCAACTCTCCGTTAGTGTTTTAGCATGCATAATTACATTTCCCCCATAAAAACCAGTCTTGGCAAAATACCACTCCATTTCTAAACAGCCAAATGAACCACACCATAGCCACGCATATGGATCTCCAAGGTTGCAGAAGTCGGCAGTCGGTACTCGATCGGCAGGGTCACTGACTAAGGATTAATTGGCAGTCGGGAGAGTAATCGGATTTAGTCGGGCATTAGTCGGTTTGGAATTTTTTTATTATTTTAACAACATAATACTAGAACAAACCCTAAACATCAAACATACAACATAATTATAATTTCATACAACCTAAATAATTATAATTGCATACAACATAACAATACAACAAGATCTAAACATCAAGCATACAACATAATTATAATTGCATACAACCCTAAACATCATGATATATCAAAAATCAGTGGCATGATATACAATGCAACAAACCCTAAAGCAAGCAAAAACCCTAAATAATTTGTCATTAGGGTTCTAGTGAATGGTATAAGCTATCAAGAATGCTATGATCATATAATAAAATACAAAAATGAAAAAATGGAAACAAAAACAAAAACCCTAACCTGAGGTCCTGACGGCGAGAGACGAGCGGCGAGATAGAGGAACCTCCTTCGGGCGGCGCGGCGAGAGAGGAGTGGCGAGGTGGCTATCGGAGAGGCGCTGGAGGAGCCGCGATGGAGCAGGAGTTCGCAAGCGGGAGCAGGAGGTCGTGGCGATGGAGCAGGTCGCGCGATGGAGGCAGGGACTCGTAGGGCGCGGGGGGTTCGAAAAAATGGGAACAGCTTACTATGCGACAGTAAGCTTCTCAAAATTAACTTTGCGGGATTAGGGTTATGGGGACCCGATTAGGTGTTGCAAAAACCGGCCGCCTAGTCGTCCGCCTACACCGATTACGCGGCCGAGTAATCGGCCATGCCCGATTATTGCCCGATTATTGCAAGTCGACTCGGCTACCCCACCGAGTCGCTTAATCGGACCGACTTATCGGATTAGTCGGTCGATTTTTACAACACTGTGGATCTCTCCTCCTCAATGTTTCCCCACATCATCCCAATGGACTCCAAAAAGTTTCCAACACCATGTGTTGCAATCAAACTACTCCCAAAACTTGTCCAAATATCCATAGAACTCCTACAAGTAAAAAAACAGATGATCTATGTCTTCAAGATTTATTGAACACCAAGTGCATTTAGGATTAGCATTATCATATAAGCGTGCAAGTCTAACTCCAGTCAACAACCGTCCTCGCCTAAACAACCACATAAACACCTTCACTCGCATGGGAATCTTCCATTTCCAAATCCTTTTACAGTCCATCACACATCCTCCAGAATAAACGGTGTCAGTCCCTAGGCTAAATAAGCATTAGAGGTAAAGAATTTGCCATCAACCCCTCACCAACAATCACTCCCATCCGTAGGACTCTCCACTCCTTCTAACACCTCCAGCATTTCCAAAAACTCTCCCAACTATTGATCTGAGGCTCGGGCCGAAACTGTGGTAAAAAAGAGGTACCATCCCATACGTCTACTAATGCCATCAACCGTGGAAAACTCACTCCAGGCACCCCTCCTTCAGACTAATCATCATGCCAGAAACGAAAGTTGTTTTCATCCCCTATCAGAGGTCACAAAATGGTTGAACCTCTTTCAGCACACCACTTATCCCTCTCCATAATAACTACTGGAGGAAATAAGAATGAGAACTTGTTATTCCAAGGAACCCTAGGCTCTCTTATATAGAGGAAGCCTACGGGTAAATTACATAAGGTGAAACAAGGAAAATAAAAATAACATATGAGTACAAAAATACTAGAAATATCTCTACACTCCCCATCAAGATGGATCATAGATGTCAATCATGCTCAGCTTGGAAGAGCATTTCTAAAACGGCCCTCTGAGCAACGGTTTAGTAAAGATATCTGCAGTCTGCTCTCTTGAACTGACATGGGAAGTAGAAATCAAACCCTTCTGAATCATATTTAGTGGCAGACTACCTCAATATGCTTCGTCCTTTCATGAAATGCATAATTATTAGCAATAAATAATGATGCTTGATTGTCACATTGTAATTGCATGGGTAGAGGTACATCTATATGCAAATCTTCTAATATGGCTCGAACCCACATCATCTCCGTACTCGCATGTGCCACGGCCCTATACTCAGATTCAACACTAGATCTAGCCACCATTGTATGTTTCTTGTTTTTCCAAGAAACTAAGGAACTGCCAACAAACACTGCAAAACCTGAGGTAGATTTCCGGTCTCTAGGACATCCTGCATAATCCGCATCAGCACATGCAGAGATAGAGAGATTTGTTTCTTTCTTGAACAACAATCCTGCGCTTGGAGATGACTTTAGATATCTTAGTATCATATATACAGCATCCATGTGCACCTGTATGGGTTGTTCCATGAACTGACTCACCCGACTAACTGCAAAAGCAATGTCAGGTCTAGTGATCGTAACATAGAAAAGCTTTCCCACCATTTCTCTATATCTTCTTTTGTCAACTTCCTCTGTATCATCTCCATATAACTTCATACTAGGATCCATTGGAGTAGTGGAGGGTCGAGACCCGATCATACCTGTCTCAACAAGCATATCTGTAATATATTTCCTTTGGGTCATCTCAAGACCCTGCGCATTCCTCGCAAATTCCAATCCCAGAAAATATCGTAGAGTACCAAGATCCTTAGTCACAAACTGATGGCTTAAAAATGATTTTGCCATCTTTATCCCATGCATGTAATCTCCCGTAACAAGTATATCATCAACATATGCCATAATAACAACAGTACCTCTGGGAGTCTTCTGGACAAACAAAGAGTGGTCACCATTTGATCTTATGAACCCTTGCTTCTAGATTAGATCTGAAAGCTTCTGAAACCATGCCCGCAAACTTTGTTTAAGACCATATATGGCCTTGTGAAACCTACACACCATCTGACACTCCCCCTCAACAGCAAACCCCGGAGGTTGCTGCATGTAGACTTATTCCTGCAGATCCCCGTATAAAAAGGTATTTTTAACATCAAGCTGGAACAAAGGCCAATCACATACCACAGCGACTGACAGAAGAACACGTAGAGAGGAATGACGTGCAACCGGAGAAAAGTTGTCCATATAATCCACGTCATAAAAAGGTGTCCATATAATCCACGCCATAGGTCTGAGTGATCCACGTGCCACTAGTCTTGCTTTGTAGCGATCAAGGTTGCCATCCGCATTATATTTGACAGTAAAGACCTATTTACAACTGACCACAGAAGCTCCTGGGGGAGCAGCAACCAAACTCCATGTACCACGAGACCGCAGGGCAGCCATTTCCTCCTCCATGGCTAGACTCCAGCTGCTGTCCTTCAAGGCATCCTGATAATTCCGTGGTATCTCCACGGTAGATAAGGCAACAGCAAATCTCTAAAAATCACCAGTTAGGCAATGGAATGAAACCTGTGAAGCAAGTGGATAAGACGCACACGTCCGCTTAGACTTCCTCAAGGCAATAGGTACATCCAAATCATTAGCAGTGCCCACCTGTGGTGGTGATGGTGGTGATGGTGGTGACACGGTAGGAGTTGGTATGTTATCAGACTGACGTAGAGGAGGAGGTGGCACATAAATTTCATCATCAGTAGTAAAAGGAGTCATCCTGTCACCTGTAGGCGAAAAATACATCACAGTCTCAAAGAAGGTGACATCGGCACTAACATAATATTTTTTGTTCACAGGATCATAGCATCGGTAAACCTTTTGAGTACAAGAGTACCCAAGAAATATATACTTGACAGCCCTAGGTGAGAGCTTGTCGATCCCCGAAGTGAGTTGATGGACAAAATCAACTGAACCAAAACACGAGGAGTTAGGGAGAATAATTTCCTGTCAGGAAAGACAACCGAAAGTGGAACTTTTTCACCCAATACAGAGGATGGCATACAATTGACCGGATAACATGCCATAAGAGCAGCATCACCCCAAAAAGAAAGAGGGGCACAACTATAAATGAGTAAAGTCATAGTTATATCAAGAAGATGACGATGTTTTCTTTCTGCAACACCGTTCTGTTGAGACGTGTAGGCACAAGTTGTTTGATGAATAATGCCACGAGACAAGAAGAAATGTGAAAGAGCACGAGTGCAAAATTCTAACGCATTATCTGTGCGTACAATCTTCGCATTAGAAGCAAAAGCATTCCGAACTTCATTGATAAGATTTTTTATTACATCCCCCGCTTCAGATTTATTTTTCAATAAAAAGACCCAAGACAATCTAGAGAAATCATCAACGACCACTAGATAAAACATGTGTTTCTGGTGATCAGAAACACGACTAGGACCCCAAATGTCAACATGCAATAACTTAAAAGGGGAGCGACTGCTCCGAGACTCATGACTAGGGAAAGTAGATCTGTGATGCTTCCCCAACTGACACGCTTCACACTGAAAAGAAGACTTTGGTGAAATCTGAGACAAGATATGTCGCAGCTTCTGAAGAGGGAGATGACCAAAACGCAGATGGCAAGTAAAGGGAGAAGCAGTTCCACCGGACTGAGAGGAGACACCAGCATAGGAGGTGCGGACCAACCGATAGAGACCATCCTGCTCACAGCCACAGCCAATCACCCTGCACGTTAGAATGTCATGAAAAATAAGAGACGATGGATCAAAAATAGCTTGACAATGCAAATCGTTAATTAGTTGACTAATAGAAAGTAAGTTCATTGAAAAATCCGGAGCATACAAAACATTCTGTAGTCGTATGGAGGGTATTAAACTGATCTCCCCATGTCCAATGATGGGGGAATGAGTCCCATCTGCTATTACCACCGATCTCCCTGGTGGAACCTCCCTGTATGATGTAAATATATCTCTGTCTCGGCAAAGATGATGTGTCGCACCGGAGTCCATAATCCATTCTGAAACATCAGAACTGTGACAGGATGTAAAGGCATAAACGCTACCTGATGTGCTAGATGTGGCCGACGTGCTGGCAGAGGCTGAAGCTGATATGTCTAAGTGACCTCCTGGCGAATCAGTAGTGGCATGAGGCATGATATCTCGTAGTCTGGCGACAAGATCCTCAAACCACTGATCTGAAGTAGATGTCTGTGTAGGCACAACGTGCTCGGCTACACGGGCTGATGTCGGAAAACCATGCTTAGAATAGCATGTATCTTCCGCATAACCCGGGCGAAGACAGAAGGTGCATGGCTGACGGAATCATCCACCTCAGCCACGAGGTCCACGACCACGAAAAGAAGAAGATGCACCTCTGCATCTGGAAGCTGCCACCGATGAAGAAGGTGGATTATTAGCAGTAGAAGAAACTGTGATTCTGTTGAGCCGACGATACACTTCCTCCACTGGAGGAATAGTAGCATCCACCAAGATCTGTGAGCGAGCCGCATCATACTCTGGGTCAAGTGCCGCTAGTAAGACCCCCACCATCTTAGCATTCCGGAACGTCGTCTGCTGCTCAGGGGTCGCCGTCAGGGGAATGATACTGTAAAGCTTCTCAAACATTCCTCGTAGGGATGTATACAACGAATGCAACGGCCGGCCATTCTGCTTGATCGTAAATATGTCATGCTGAAGCTGTAGGATCTTGGTCTCGTTCCTCATCTACGAGTACGTCACGGCTAGAATGTCCCACATGGCCTTAGCCGTGGGCTGATGGAGAACATCATTAGCAATCTCCATCGTCAGAGTGCCTGAAAGCCAGACCTTGGCATACGAATCATCATCCTCCCATGAGGCAGAAACCCCTGTCTTCGTTGCCGGCTCATCTTCGGTAAGAATGTGCTTCTTACCGCTGGACTTCATGAGACTCATGAACTGCATCGCCCAGAGCTCGTAATTTGTCCCATCCATTTTGACTATTGACGCTGGACCTTTGAAAACGCCAATGGAGGGCATGCCGACTTTATTTTCGGACATTGTTAGCTGGAGACGAAGAACTAGGGTTTGTAGACCAATGAATAACTGTCTACATAAACATGTATGGAGTTGAGTGCATATGTAGACGTATGCACTCAATCCATGAAGAACAAGAAAGAGAAGGGGATGGCGCCGAGTTGAGAGGAGGGATGGGGGGGTCGGCGTCGAGACTAGAGGGGCGGGGGCGGTGCGCCAGCGGGCTGGGAGAGGCGGTGGGTTGTGGGAGGGGCGGCGGTTGTAGGGAGGGGCGGCGGGCTGGGAGGGGCGCCGAATAGAGGGCGGCGGCTAGGGTTAGGGTGGAGGCTCTGATACCATGTTGGAGGAAATGAGAATGAGAATTTGTTTATTCCAGGGAACTCTAGACTCTCTTATATAGAGAAAGCCTATGGGTAAACTACTAAGGTGGAACAAGGAAAATAAATATAACAGACGAGTACAAAAATACTAGAAATATCTCTACAATAACGAAGGCGCATTACCAAACTCCCATGGGCCCGGTAATGCAGAGCCGGTTCCCTACACCTTAGAGATCAGTGTGCATGCCAGACTCTCACACTAACCCCAAATGTGGATGATCCATTTATCCAGCAATACCTTGTTCACCTCCTCCAAGTTTCTAACCCAAGGCGCCCATCATCTATTGAAAGAGAAACCGTCTTCCAGTCCACCAAAGTAACCCATTGGCCTTTCCTGTGGAAGCCCAAAAGAAGCGCCTCATAAGTCATAATGATTTCAAGTCTCATCCTAATGCCCAATGGAACAAGTCTAGATGAGAGAAAAAATAGGAATTGTTAATGGTGCAAATCTCAACAGCACCAACTTGTCGCCCCTGGATACACACATTAATTTCCAACCAACGAGCTTCTCTCCAACTTCTCAATCATCAGTAACCACTCTTCCTGGCGCATCCTCCCCACCCCCACCCCCATCCCCACAAATCAAAGGCAAACCAAGGTATCGTATTAGTAAGCCAATATGCGGTGATCTCAACCACGTTGCACAAGAGTTAACTTCCCCCTCAGTCATGCCAAAGGTACGAATTTCATCTTGTGTTTGTTAACGTCAAACCAGATACAGCACCAAAAATATCGAGAACAATAGGCATGCCCTTATAACTCTCATGCCCACCTTCGGCGAAGAAAACAATGCCATTGACGTATTGAAGATAGGTGCTGATACCTCCCCCTTCAAGTATCTATTGTTGAGAGTTTTATACTATGTTACTCTTTTTCAGTTTATTTATTTCTCAATCCTTATTATGTAATTTACCCATTAAGATTTCTCTCTTCTATATAAGAGAACCCTTGGGCTATATGAATAAAACAACAATGTATTTTACTCAACATGGTAGCAGAGCGAAGGAGGATGTTTCAGGGGGTAGGGCTTAGGGCGAACAAGAGGGTGGTGGTGGGTGACGCGAGACATAAGGAAGGTGGCACAAGGGCTCTCCACGACTTAACGCGAGAATGGGGGCTGACTCAGGGGCCCGAGCTAGGGCTCCAAGCGTGATGGGTCACCGTGCGATAGCTTGTCGAATACAGAAAATAGGAAATTGATCCCAATCACCTCAGATGGCCTCTCGAAGGGGGGTATTTACACGTAAAGATTGAGATGGCGGTTCGTGGTACCTGTCTCCCCTTTGTGGTGAGGATGTGTATCGGGAAGGCCACGTGCCCGGTTGTAGTGGAGGAATTTGAAATTGACGGACATGGTGGAGACGTGACGATGTTGTTGAGAGGAGTTGCCTCCCCTTCTCAACGGTTAGCTCAGGAGGTATTGACAGTGCTGCTGCTGGTGTCGCTGGTGGAGCTCCCGAACTGAACTTTCCAGCACCAGAACCAATCTTTGGGTTTGGGAACCGGGCCACTTCGGGTCACTTCCTCTCTGATCCTGACCTTAGAGGTCTACTCTCCCCCAGCCCAAAGCCTGTAGGGGTTTTCACACAACGGTTCTCACTAGATCCTAGCTTGCGCCACCTCAGAACTAGATCTAGTTGGGCCCCCAATCTAGCAGAGGCAATCGGGTATCTCCATCAGTTGACATTGCCCAATTGAGCGATCTCGACTCGACGACGGTTCTCCCTATGTCAGCAGATGGCATAATGAAGAAGCCTGGAGCCACAGTAGACTCTAAGATGCTCGGCAAAGGGGCAGGAGACCCTCGCTCTAGCTTGGAGGATAAGGTGATTCCTTCAGAAGCGCTACTGGGAACGACACAACTTCTCGTCAGACTTATCCACGATGGGGCGATGTTGCATAGCTAAAGGACCTTCACAGATATTCTTTCTATGGTCCTCTCCACGGAGCCCCACTCTCCTGATCCTCTGCCATCCTCTCCGTCTGAGTAATCAAGAATGCAACTTCCCACCTACCTTGGCTTCCATATCACCCATTCTCATAGCAGAAACCCTTAATCCATCCACACACCACTCCATGAAGCATACCCCACACAAAATTCTGACAATGACTCTGTGGAGCAGCTCCCTCGCCACCTGAGCTCCCTGCATCTACGCTTGTCAAGTTCCAGCAGGAAGAAGATATCCGGCAAATTTGGGAGGCAAAATTTAGGGTTTCATTATCTGAGCACCAGAAATTGGTAGGAGAAGGAAGAAGAAGAATAGGAACTTGAGCATTCCAAATGACGGTTGATTTTGTGTCCTTGGAAAATTTTAACTAATTTCAACATCAGGCACCTCAACATCTAAGATTTGTGATGTGTGATGCTTATTGGGTTTTGTTTCAGCAATCCAAAAAAATCTCATGACAAGGGAAGACCATACTACCTGGCATACCATACTACCAAGTCTGTTGCCATCCCTGATACTAACAGGTCGACTTTTTTTTTGCAATGTTGGGAAAATAAGAAAACATGTTTATTCAATCAGCCCTAGGCTCTCTTATATAGGAAAGCAGCCTATGGGTAAAATACATAAAGAGTCCAGTCAGAAACAAAAATATAAGAAGAGGTACAGAAGTGAATAATATATCTCTACACTCCCCCTCAAAGTGGAGCATAGATATCAACCATGCTCAGCTTGGATGAACACTTCTGGAACGGCCCCGAAGTAATGCCTTGGTAAAAATGTCTGCAGTCTGATCCTCTGAGCTAACATGGGATGTAACAATAAATCCTTTCTGAATCATGTCACATATGAAATGACAATCAACCTCAATGTGCTTGGTTCGTTCATGAAATGCTGGATTACTTGCAATGAATAGAGCCGCCTGATTGTCACATTCCAGAGCCATATGAAGCGGGACTTCTATATATATATATCTGCTAGCACAGCCTTTACCCACATCATCTCTGTACTGACTTGGGCCATAGCCCTATATTCAGATTCAGCACTGGACCTTGCAACAACGGTTTGCTTCTTGCTTTTCCATGAGACTAGAGAATCTCCAACATATACTGCAAACCCACTGGTGGATTTCCTATCCTTGGGGCACCATGCGTAATCTGCATCTGCATACGCTGATATAGTAACCTCCTTGCCTTTCTTAAACAGTAGACCCACGCCTGGAGAAGACTTAAGGTACCTAAGTATCATATGTATAGCATCCATGTGTACCTGACGTGGTTGCTCCATAAACTGGCTTACTCGACTCACAGCAAAGGAGATATCGGGCCTGTTAATAGTGACATAGAGAAGTTTGCTCACCAGTTCTCTGTATCTTCTCTTATCTACCTCATCAGTATCACCATCATATAATTTCATACTGGGATCCATAGGTGTAGTAGCAGGTCGGCATCCAAGCATTCATGTTTCACTCAACAAGTCAGTGACATATTTCCTCTGGGTCATTACCAACCCATAAGGATTTCTGGCAAATTCTAGTCCAAGAAAGTATCTAAGGACTCCAAGGTCCTTGGTGACAAACTCACGACCCAGCATTTCTTTTGCCCCCTAGATTCCCTGTTCGTCATCACCTGTAATCAGAATATCGTCTACATACACCATAATAGCAATAATACCTCTGGGTGTCTTCTCTACAAACAGGGAATGATCAGCATTAGAACGTTTGTACCCCTGTTTCTCAAACATGTCTGAGAGCTTCTGGAACCAAGCTCTGGGGCTCTGCTTAAGGCCATAGATAGCCTTATGAAGTCTGCACACCATAGGACAGTCCCCCTCAACAGCAAAACTAGGTGGTTGTTGCATGTAGACTTCCTCCTGTAAATCACCATATAGGAATGCATTCTTCACATCTAACTGGTATAGCAGCCAGTCACGAGTAACTGCAACTGAAAGGAGAATCCGTAGGGTGGAATGTCGAGCAAGAGGTGAGAATGTATCAAGATAATCCACTCCATATGTCTGTGTGAAGTTGCGAGCAACAAGGCGAGCCTTGTACCTATCAATGCTGCCATATGTATTCTGCTTAACTGTAAAGACCCACTTGCAGCTAACTGGAGACACATCAGCTGGTGCAGGAACAAGACTCCAGGTGGCTCTGGACTGAAGAGCTACCATTTCTTCTTCCATGGCCAAACGCCATCTACCATCCTTTATTGCATCTTGATAATTCCTTGGAATATCTACTGCTGACGGTGCAATGGCAAAGTTCCTGAAGTCTTCAGTGAGACGGTCAAATGACATAGAGGAGGCTATAGGATATGACGCGCAGCTCCGCTTCTGCTTTCGTAGAGCAATAGGTACATCTAAATCATCTGGCTCCTCTGCTGGCCTCTGTAACACATCCTGCTCAGGAAAATCATCAGATCCATCATTAGAAATATTTTCAGAACATACCTCAGGCGAGCTAGATGATGAGCGATGACCATGAGCAGAAGCAGGCCTACGGGTATAGTGGAATGGTAGTGGTGAAACAGGTACAGTGACAGGTGGTGTAGGAGATGATAGCGGTTCTGGTGGTGGTGGTGGTGGCGGCATGTATATGGCATAAGTAATTTTGGAGGGAACCAGCTGATCACCTGTAGACGAGAAGTACATAACAGATTCGAAAAAAGTGACATCAGCACTGACCAAATACCTCCTTCGCAATGGATCGTAACACTTGTACCCCTTCTGTGTTCTTGAATACTCGACAAAGACACACTTGACAGCCCTAGGAGAGAGCTTGTCAGTCCCGGAGACAACTGGTGAACAAAGGCTACTGAGCCAAACACACGAGGAGTAAGGGAGAACAATTCTTTGTCAGGGAAAATAAGGGAGAATGGAATCTTCTCACCTAAGACAGATGACGGCATTCGATTAATAAGATAGCATGCCGTCAGAACAGCATCACCCCAGAAAGACTGAGGGGCACGACTCTCTATCAGAAGCGACCTGGTGACATCGAGTAAATGACGGTGTTTCCTTTCAGCAACCCCATTTTCTTGGGAAGTATAGGCACAGGAAGTTTGGTGGATAATCTGTTGAGCTGAAAAATAACTGGATAAGGTATGAGTACAGAATTCAAGAGCATTGTCACTTCTCACAGTCTTAATAGATGCAGAAAACACATTACGAACTTCATTAATGAGATTGATGATAATATTTCCCTCTTCAGATTTATTCTTTAACAGAAATACCCAAGATACACGAGAGAAATCATCCACAATAACTATATAAAACCTGTGTCCCTGATGATCAGGAACACGACTTGGACCCCAGATGTCGACATGCAATAACTCAAACTTGGAGGTACTACTCTGACACTGATGACTGGGAAAAGTAGACCGATGATGTTTTCCCAACTGACAAGCCTCACATTGAATGGATGCGTGAGGTGAAACCTGAGGTAACACATGACGAAGCTTCTGAAGCGGTAGATGTCCAAAGCGTAGGTGCTACAGTAATGGGGAGATAGGTCCAGTAAGTAGAGTTGATGATCCAACATAAGGAGTCTGACTAAGGTGATAGAGGCCGCCTTGCTCATAGCCACGCCCAATCACGTTGCCCGTAAGGATGTCCTGAAAAACAAGAGAGGATGGATCAAAAATAGCTCGACAATGTAAATCCTTTGTAAGTTGACTAATGGACAACAAATTCATCGAAAAATCAGGTGCATGTAACACGTTCTTAAGATGCATGGATGGTGACAATTTGATCTCCCCCTGACCAATAATCGGAGAATGTGTTCCATTAGCAATAATCACTGTACGACCTGAAGGAACCTGTCTGTATCCTGTAAGTAGACCTTGATCACCACACAGATGATGTGTGGCACCAGAATCCATAATCCACTCTAAAGTATCCGATCCAGTACTGCTAGTAAATGCATAGGTGCTACCTGATGTACTGGTGGATGCGGATTCAGGTGTAGCAACGTCAGTGTGACTCTCAGAAGTAGATGCGGATGCACTAGGACCAGATGGAGGAATGATGCCCCTCAGACGGGCTACGAGATCATCAAAGCGTTGATCCATGGATGATGCGGTTGGTGGCTCGATCTGTTCAGCAACTCGTGCAGAGGCCAGAAATGCATGCTTAGAATAGCATGTGTCTTCAGTATGTCCAGAACGATGGTAAAAGGTACATGATGGCCGAGCACGGCCTCCTCTACCACGAGGTCCATGGCCACGGAACTGATGGTGACCTCCACAACCTCGGTTGGCTGCCATGGCTGAAGCGGTCTAATTCGCAGCGGATGAAGTAACAGTGATACGGCTCAACCTATGAAAAGCTTCCTCCATAGGAGGGATAGTAGAATCCGCCAAGATCTGGGAACGTGCTGCCTCGTATTCTGGATCAAGGGCAGCAAGGAAAACACCCACCATAGTGGCATTCCGATAGGTCTTCTGTTGTTCTGGAGTGGCTGTCAGAGGGATGAAGCTATAAAGCTTTTCAAACATTCCACGTAAAGACGTGTACAATGAGTGGAGAGGCCGTCTATTTTGCTTGATTGTAAAAATGTCATGCTGAAGCTGCAAAATCTGTCTCATTCTTTGCCTGTGAGTAGGTAGCAACCAGAATATCCCACATTGCTTTGGTTGTGGGCCGATGGAGAATGTCGTTAGCAATCTCAATTGCTAATGTTCCAGAAAGCCAGACTTTGGCATATACATCATCTGCCTCCCAAGAGGCATTAACCCCTGTCTTCTCAGCAGGCTCTTCCTCAGTAAGAATGTGCTTCTTACTGGTTGACTTCATCATGCTCATGAACTGCATGGCCCATAATTCATAGTTTGAGCCATCCATCTTCACAATAGGCGTTGGACCTCTGAAGGCGCCTGTAGAAGAAATATCTGCCTTGCTTTCTGACATTATGATATAGGAAGACTAGGGGAGGAGACTGAATAGATGATTTTGTCTACACCGACATTAACGGGTTTAGTTGCATGTGTAGACGCAAGCAACCAAACCCATCAATCTGTAACCGCGCGCGCGGAAAGGACTGGAGTTATACGTCACACGCGCGCTGGTCTAAGACTGCCGCGTATGAGAATCACGCACGTACATGCGTGCGCAGATGCTGGATCGCGTGTGTGCGCAGATGCTGGATCACGCGCGTGCGCAGATGCTAGATCACGCGCGTGCCCACGGGGATGCACAGGTGCACGGGAGCAGGTGTGCGCACAGGCGCAGGTATGCGTGCTCTAGCGCACAGGAGTGTGTGTGCTGCGACTCAGTGCGCGAGTGCGGCGAGAAGAAGAAGGTCGCAGGGGCGGTGCACAAGTGCGCAGTAGGCCCTACGCGCAGGCACTGGTGCACACAATGGCGCACAGGAGGAGATGTGCACAACGGCGTAGGAGTGCGCTCGGCAGCGCACAGGAGAGGTTGCGCACAGCGGCGCAGACGTGCGCACGACTGCGCAAGGCGGCGCAAGGCGGCGCAGACGTGCGTGGAGGGCTGGAGGGTGAAGGCTAGGGTTAGGGTTTCGGCTTGAGAACTCCGGTCTAGGACCGTCGCTCTGATACCATGTTGGGAAAATAAGAAAACTTGTTTATTCAATCAGCCCTAGGCTCTCTTATATAGGAGAGCAGCCTATGGGTAAAATACATAAAGAGTCCAGTCAGAAACAAAAATATAAGAAGAGGTAAAGAAGTGAATAATATATCTCTACATGCAAAAAAAACAGAAAATAAAACCTCTAAGTGCATCTTATGATAATCAGATTTCAATAACAAATGTATGATCCAAACCTCAATTATGAACCAATCAACTATTTCAAAGGAATACTAAAAAAGAAAAGAGGAGACTCTAGAGACTTCTAATCAAAGTGCAAGAGGAAGAGGATTATAGATTCTCTCTTCTTCTTGATTAAATATAAAAATACAATTTGCAATAAAGCTCTTCAAACTTCGAGATTGATGCCTCTCTCTTGAAATATGAAAAAAATTAATGGGTTGCAAATTTCTTAAATGGGTTCAATAATAAAATGTGTGGCGTTTATATTAGAAACAAAGGAAAAGGAAGGAGAGTGGATATTTGATGTTACGATACATTATGAAAGGTAACGAAATGAAGAAACAATTTGAAGTTGTACTCTTTTAATTATGTAATCAGTTCTTCCTAATATGAGAGGGCTAAAAAGGTATATGAAATATTTCATTAAAGGACTCCTTCCCAGCCGATCAGCCCGACTTGAGAGGGGGGCAAATTCCCAATATCTCCTATTCCCTTCCATTGTTTCCAGCATAACACCGTCACATCCGTTCCCCTGTTTTCCCCATTCATCCTCTCGATCCATCTATCGAAACATGCCCTAAAAGCGAATGTAAATGAAAAGAATCACCTACCCAATTGGAATAACTTCAAGAAATAAAAACCTTGTCTTGTTCCTTGTACTGACAAGCTCCAAAAACCCAAGATATAGCCACACAATAGCACTTGTAGGACGTACAACACAAGCTACGGCAGCAACAGACAAAGCCAACTTCCTTGGCATTGTTTTCTGGAGAGGAGATTTCGGAGAAAGCCAATAATAGAGGGCAACAGTAGTCAACACTGTTTCAAAACAATTAGAATATGTTCTTGATATACAGAAAAACATGAACCAATTTGTCAACTGACAGAAAAGCTGATTTAAAAATTAAGGAGAACTCGTGTATAGAATAAATAAAATAGAAGATATAAACTAATGACGGTCAAATAAGAGCAAAGGATACAGCCCAATGTGCAACATCTTCATCAAAGATGGCATGAGAAAGTTTGTACAAGTACAGATCGCCTATGGAGGAAAATACCGACTGGAAAAGCCGTGGAGCTCTAGTCTGGATGACATTCAAAAATAACTTGCTATAAACAACATCATTGAAAATAATATTTGGAAACTAGCAGGCAACAAAAATGACAATAGGTGTTGGATCATACAAGTAAATTTGAGATAGAGTCAAAGGATTCACCTAATGCAACTAAACAATCTATCACATGTAGTTTATAATAGCCATTTCAATCTTGTGTACAGAAACCACTTATTTATATCTGACCGTTTGTAGATAACCATGTGTTTCATCTAAAGGTAGACATTTTTCTTTTCTATAGAAAACAAAATATGCATCATATTGGTAGAGCTCTTTCTTTCTAAGTAACCCTCCTAAATGTAGAGGACAAGTGTACCAAAGATGAAGCTTGGAAAGCCTAAATAAGCTGCTGCATTTGTGTTAATGCATGTCAGCTAAGGGTTAACCCTCACGATCATGTTAGAATCATTTCTCCGGGTTATCTTTTATTTGTTTCAACCATCAACCTAGTGAGTATTGACATCCAAGACGATCGTACGAGACATTTAAGCATTTTTCTAGCTAGAAATGTTGATATGTGTGTCTGTGTGCATAACTAAAACCAAAATAGATTTTAAGAATCAAATGATGATATACATCTAATACAAAACACTAGGATCCGATTACATTAGATCTTTAGATATCCGAAGCAAATGTAAATGTGGGATTGATGAGATCAATACCATCCATAATTAAGCAGAGTCTAGGAAAATAACGTAATGATGACCCATTATGGTTTCTAAAGTGCATCGCAGCCTCTACAATGTCACGAGTTTACGATTTCTCAACCAGGAACGGATTAAATCAGCAGCTATGTGAGACTAAGTCAGCAGAAGTTGGTTGCAGTATTGTGAATTCACAAGGACGTAACCACAAACTGATTAAATCGGTTAAAGTGCGAGGCGGTTAAAGTGTGAGGCTAAGGATACATTGCTGCAAGTTCATTGACTTCCAAACAAAAAGCCAATTAAATCAGCTGCAATGTGAAGCTGGAAGTAGGATTAAGTTATGTTCACAAGTTCATGAGTTCCTGACCAAAAGCCAATTAAATCAAGTGTGACATTAAGAGCATCCGTACTTGTTTACATTCTCACGAACCCGCGAATTCTCAACAGGAAGCCAAGGGTATCAACTGCGCTGTGAGGCCAGGATAGTGACACTCGGTTACATTGTTGTAAATTCAACAGTTCCCGAACAAAAGCTGATTAATCAGCTGCAACATGATGTTAAGAGCCTAAGAGTAGCAGAACTTGGCCACATTGTCGTGAGTTTACAAATCCTCAACCAAAAGTCTGTTAAGTCAGCTAGAAAGTGAGGCTAATTGCAGTGAAACGCAATTGCATTGTCGCAAACTCACAAATTCCCGACCAAAAACTGATCAAATCAGACAAGTGATGCTATGTGTTTTCTATTTAGAAATCTAAAAAACCAATTGGGGTGCTCAGTCGGAGTTTAGAATTTTCGTTCTTTCTGTGTATTACCTTTTACTGCTTTAAGAAAATGAAATCATGATTCTTAAATTATCTGATGATCTATATATAATCCATTTAGATCACTGTATTGTTAACTATTTGTTTCATTACGCATAACTCGGTTATTCGTGATCCTGATAATCCAGATAAATAAGTGATAATATCATTGTGGTCATTCTATTTCAAGCAATGCATGCATTCTAAAGCCAGCATGTAGCACAAAATCTGCTGCAATCACTATTAACATACAGTGATCCGAACGAGTCAAATCGATGCCACTACACATACAGACCAACAAGTTTAACACATGTATAGAGCATTTACTTTCTCATGAACCCAGAAGTTCTTGTCCCAAAAAAACGGTCAAATCAGCAACACTGTGAGGCTAATGATGGTGGCACTTGGTTACATTGTCATGAATTCACAACTTCCTGACCAAAAGCCGATTAAATCAGCCGCACTGCGAGGCTAAGAATAGTGGGACTTGTCCACATTGTCACAAGTTTACAAGTCCCTCACCAAAAGCTGGTTGTCATCCAGAGAGTGAAGTCAAGTAGAACCCAGTTACATAGTCAAAAATTCTCACGACTTCCAGGCTGAAAGCCGGTTAAATGAGCTGTGATGTCAGGCTGAGTAATGAGACCAACCATATTGTCGCGAGTTTACAAATCCGCACCCAAGAGCCAATTAAGTCAGCCGGAAAGTGAGGCTGAGGGCAATGGTACTCGGTCATAGTTTTTGCAAATTCGCGACTTCCCAACCAAAGTCGATTGAATCAGCCGCAACCCGAGCTTCTTAGTGGGACCCAACCACATTGTCGCGGGGTTAAACGCCCCAGACCAAAATCTGACTAAGTCAGCCGAAGAGTGAGGCTAAGGGCAGAGGAACTCAACTATATTCTCGCGATTTCACGACCTCCCCACCAAAAGTCGGTCAAATAAAGTACACAACAGTATGCATGTTTGAAGTTAGGGGTCTAGAATACCAACTGGGTTGCTCGATTGGATGTTCAAATTTTAGTTCTTATCGAACCTTACCTTGTACTGCATCAAAAATTGAAATCATGATTCTTGAATTATTTAATGATCTATATCCAGTCCTTGTAGATCGGCATATTGTTAACTATTTGTTTAAACATGCATAACTTAGTTATTCGCGATCCTGATAATGCAGATAAATAAGCGATCATATCATTGTTGGTAATTCAGTCTCCTACGATGCATACATTCGAAAACTCGGCAATCTAACATGAATCCGCTGCGATCACGACTGGTGTACAATGATCCAAACGAGTCTATTCGATGAGACTATACATACCATGAACCACGGGGTGTCGAGATAGAGCAGATCCAGCAGCTTGTAGAGCAATGCGAACACCAGCGGATGGGCGTAGCTCCGGATGCCCTCCCTCCACTCCCAGGTCAGATGCCCGTACCTTTATACATGAAATCACGCGGGAGTACGCGAGGAGACCAGGTCTATGGAGCAGAATCGATAATTTTGAGTCGAGAACGGTACCCGAAGGCGATGCGGTGGGCGACCTCGAGGGACTGCCAGTGCTCGTCGGGGTCGAAGTAGGTGCGCACGAGGAGTGAGTTGAGGGCGCGGAAGACCAGGCACAGGGCCCATATCCGGCCGGTCGTCCAGTAGAGGGGAGGATTTCCGCCGTCGATCTTCTTCTTCTCGTCGTCTTCCGAGGAGATCGACGGCGGCGGAGGGTCGGCGGCGCGGGAGGTGGCCGCTCTTCTCTGCGCCATCTCGCGCGATCTGGCGGGTAGCTGACGTGAGATTTTAAAATGCTGAACCGTGTTACGGGCGTAGACGATGCTACGAAGAGCGGGATGGAAAATGGTAAGAGATGGAATACAAGAGAGCCCGGGTATGGTTTGATGAATGTGGATATCATTTTGAGATAATATAGATGTCTTTTATATGTATTTGGATATTAGTTTTTATTTAGAAATGCATGTGTTGGGTTATTTGTATGTGCATGATATTATTTGCCCTCTACTTTTATTTTATTTTTGGATATCACTAGTGGAAAAATAGAAGGAAAATAAGATAATATAGTACATAAGTAGACATTATAAAAGAGAACACATCTCAATCGGATGATCAAAAGAAGGAAAGAACAAATGTAAGAAACGAAAAAAATGACAACCTATATTAAATGATTGGCAAAAACGCATTGATTGATAGTGAACATGTAACGTCCCGCTCGGCAGAAGCGCATCTCAACATCCATTCACAAAAGTTACTGTTGACGCATATTTAGTTATTGTGTCTCTTTGCTATTTTATTTTCTTGTTATCCTCTTTATGTAATTTACCCATAGGCTACTCTCCTATATAAGAGAGCCTAGGGCTATGGAATAAATATCTCATTCACGTTTCCCAACATGGTATCAGAGCGACGGTCCTAGACCGGAGTTCTCGAAACCTAACCCTAACCCTAACCCCACCCGTCGGCCTCTCTTCTCCCTCTCTCCTTCGAGTCGGCGCCGCCCAGCCGATCAGCCACCATCTCCGTGTAGGCGACGCCGCATCGACTCCAGCGCCTGTGCGCGCGCACCTTGCGCATCATCGGCGCTCCTGCGTGCATCGCCTGCACCTTGCGCATCATCTGCGCGCACCTCGCACGCTCGCGCATAGCCTCGCACGCCTGTGCGTGCATCGCTGCACGCCTACGTGCATAAGTCTTGCGCCTCTACTCGCACAGCACTGTGCGCAGCGTCCCCGTGCAACTGTGCGCACTATTACGTGCACAGTTGCGCGCTCCAATGCGCGTGTGATTCTCCAGTAGCGCGCTCCAGTGCACGCGTGATACTCCAGGTGCGTGCGCGCGTGCCCCTCGCACGCGCTTACGTGCCCTAAGTCCCAAAACCCTAGGGCACAGATCCGGATCTATATGGGGTTAGTTGCTTGAAGTCTACACATGCAACTAATCCCGTTTATGTCACTGTAGACAAAGATTATTTCTCTTTCAGTTGCTCCAGTCTTCCGTTTTCAGTATGTCGGACAGCAAGGCAGATATCCCCTCTATTGGCGCATTCCGTGGTCCAGCGCCTATTGTCAAAATGGATGGTACGAACTATGAACTGTGGGCAATGCAGTTTATGAGCATGATGAAGTCTACAGGTAAGAAGCATATTCTTACCGAGCCAGAGCCTGCAGAGAAGACTGGAGTTCATGCCTCTTGGGAGGCCGATGATGCATATGCCAAGGTGTGGCTATCCGGTACATTGGCTATTGAAATTGCCAATGACATCTTACATCAACCCACGGCTAAAGACATGTGGGATATCCTGGCAGCAACGTATTCTCAGGCGAAAAATGAGACGAAGATCCTGCAGCTACAACATGACATATTCACAATAAAGCAGAACGGCCGTCCTTTACATTCTCTCTATACATCATTGAGAGGGATGTTTGAGAAGCTCCACAGCTTCATGCCTCTTACCGTCACGCCAGAACAGCAGAAGACATATAGGAATGCGACGATGGTGGGTGTGTTTCTCGCTGCACTTGATCCAGAATATGAGGCAGCACGTTCACTGATTTTGGCAGACTCAACTATTCCTCCCATGGAGGAGGCTTTTCACAGATTGAGTAGGATCGCAGTACCTTCAGCAGCTGCGAGTCAGAATCCCTCTGCCATGGCGGCCAACAGAGGCCGTGGTTCTCATTACCAGGGCCGTGGACGTACTCCCCGTGGAAGGGGTGGCCGCACTAGGCCAACATGCTCATATTGTCACCGAGTCGGACATACTGAAGATACATGCTACTCAAAGCATGGATTTCCTGCATCCGCACGAGCCGCTGAGCAGATAGAGCCCCCGTCTGCAGCTACACTGGATCAATGATTTGATGATCTGGTTGCCCGTCTTAGGGGCATTATACCACCATCTGGCCCAGCACTGTCGACAGAGAATCCTACTGATGCTGATGCGTCTGCTTCTGCCTCTACGAGTACTTCAGGTAGTACACTTGCTCTTCACAGTAGTAGATCGGATACATTGCCATGGATCATGGACTCGGGCGCTACACATCATCTATGTGGCGACCAGGGTCTACTTACAGGATATACTCAGATTCCTCCAGGACGGACAGTAGTGATTGCCAATGGCACACATTCTCCTATCACGGGTCAGGGGGAGATTAGATTGACATCCTCTATGCAGCTTAAGAATGTTTTGCATGCACCACATTTTTCTATGAATCTGTTGTCGATTAGTCAGATTACGAAGGATCTCCATTGTCGAGCTATTTTTGATTCATCTTCCTTGATTTTTCAGGACATCCGTACGGGCAACGTGATTGTCATGGCTATGAGCAAGGAGGCCTTTATCATCTGAACCAGACCCCGTTTGCCGGAATCACAGCTTCTCCCGCAGAACAAGTATCTCCTCTCCTGTGGCATCTGCATTTTGGTCATTTACCGCTTCAGAAGTTGCGTCTAGTCCTACCTTATAGTCTTCCTCACACACCTATCCAGTGTGAGGCGTGTCAGTTGGGAAAACATCACAGGTCATCTTTTCCCAGTAGTCAAGGTCGGAGTAGTAACTCCAAGTTTGAGTTGTTTCATGTCGATGTCTGGGGTCCGAGTCGTGTTCCCGATCATCAGGGGCACAGGTTTTATATTGTATTTGTGGATGACTTTTCTAGAGCATCATGGGTATTTCTAATGAAAAATAAGTCTGAGGCTGGAAATATTATTATTCACTTTCTAAATGAGATTCAGAATGTTTTTTCCACAACGGTCAAAATTATGAGAACTGACAATGCCTTAGAGCTGTGCACTAACAATCTAGCCAACTACTACTCCTCTAAAGGAATTGTTCACCAAACATCCTGTGCTCATACGTCTCAACAAAACGGGGTTGCAGAAAGAAAACACCGTCACCTTCTTGATGTTACAAGGTCTCTTCTCATTCAGAGTCATGTTTCGTATTCCTACTGGGGTGATGCAGTCCTCACTGCATGTTATCTTATAAATCGTATGCCCTCGTCTGTCATGAATGAACAGGTTCCCTTTTCACTTATTTATCCGGACAAGGATCTGTTCATTCTTACTCCTCGTGTGTTTGGGTCAGTCGCATTTGTCCATCAGTTGTTGCCTGGTTCTGACAAGCTCTCTCCTAGGGCTGTCAAGTGTGTCTTTGTGGGGTACTCCAGAACTCAAAAGGGGTACAAGTGTTTTGACCCTGTGCGTCGGCGGTATATGATCAGTGCAGATGTTACATTCTTTGAATCCATTATGTATTTTTCAGAATCCGGGAACATGCAGCCACCACCATTATCTCCTGATACCGTATTCATGGCACCACCAACATCACAGCCGTCACCACCAACATCACAGCCGTCACCACCATTACCGCCACCACCACCACCACCACCACCACTGCCACCAATAGTATCCCCGTTACCATTCCATTACACCCGGCGGCCGAATCA
This sequence comes from Ottelia alismoides, assembly GCA_037367405.1. Classification (NCBI taxonomy): domain Eukaryota; kingdom Viridiplantae; phylum Streptophyta; class Magnoliopsida; order Alismatales; family Hydrocharitaceae; genus Ottelia; species Ottelia alismoides. The sequence continues at coordinate 379,741 of JAZKJV010005800.1, read as the reverse complement.
AGCTCATGGTCCTGACCAGTCAACTAGCTCGCCTATGGTATGTAATGAAAATATTAATGTTGATGGATCTGACGACATTTCTCAGCAGGATGCATTACAGGAGCATGGTGATACCACAGAGGATCTGGATGTTCCAATCGCTCTACGCAAGCCGAAGAGAAGCATGGCCAAGTATCCAGTATCAGCAGCGGTTTCGTTTGAGAGGCTATCTGGACCATTCAGGACGTTTGCATTGGCACTTTCAGCTACAGATATTCCACGGAACCACCATGAGGCTTTGCAGGATTCTCGATGGCGGCTAGCAATGGAGGAAGAGATGGCGGCACTTCAGTCTAGAGGAACATGGAGCTTGGTTACTATACCACCAGATCTCAACCCGGTGAGTTGCAAGTGGGTATTTACAGTGAAACATAATGCAGATGGCTCCATTGACAGGTACAAGGCACGCCTAGTTGCAAGGGGATTCACACAGACATATGGGGTAGATTACCTTGACACGTTCTCCCCGGTGGCTCGTCATTCCAATCTGCGGATCCTCTTATCAGTTGCAATTACTAGAGACTGGCCACTCTATCAACTGGATGTGAAGAATGCCTTTCTGTATGGCGACCTGCAGGAGGAAGTCTACATGCAACAGCCACCAGGTTTTGCTGTTGAGGGGGAGTGTTCCAAGGTTTGCAGATTACATAAGGCTATCTATGGCCTTAAGCAGAGCCCCAGAGCATGGTTCCAGAAGCTGTCAGACCTCTTTGAGAAACAAGGATATAAACGCTCCAATGCTGATCATTCCTTGTTTGTACAGAAGACGGCAAGAGGTATTGTTGTAATCATGGTTTATGTTGACGATATCTTGATTACAGGTGATGATGACCAGGGCATTAAGCAGGCAAAGGAAAGGCTGGGGACCGAGTTTGTCACCAAGGACTTGGGAGTCCTTAGATATTTTCTGGGGCTGGAGTTTGCCAGAAATCCGTATGGATTAGTCATGTCACAGAGGAAGTATGTCACAGATCTACTGAGTGAGACAGGTATGCTAGGGTGTCGACCTGCTACGACACCAATGGACCCTAGCATGAAGCTGTATGATGATGACACAGAGGAGGTTGACAGGAGAAGATACAGAGAACTGGTAGGCAAATTGTTATATGTCACGATCACTAGGCCAGATATATTATTTGCAGTGAGCCGTGTGAGCCAGTTCATGGAGCAGCCACGCCAGGTGCATATGGATGCAATACACATGATACTTAGATATCTCAAATCTTCTCCAGGTAAAGGTCTGCTATTCAAGAAAGGAAAGGGGATTTTTGTCTCAGCATGCGCAGATGCAGACTATGCAGGATGTCCTAAGGATAGGAAGTCCACCTCAGGGTATGCTGTCTATGTTGGAGATGCCCTAGTCTCATGGAGGAGCAAGAAGCAAACTGTGGTAGCTAGATCCAGTGCTGAATCCGAATATAGGGCTATGGCCCAGGCTACTACAGAGATGATGTGGGTGAAAGCGGTGCTGACAGATTTATGCTTAGATATACCACTTCCTATGAACTTGGAGTGTGATAATTAGGCTGCTTTGTTCATTGCAAACAATCCTGCATTCCATGAACGGACCAAGCATATTGAGGTGGATTGCCACTTCATACGTGATATGATTCAGAAAGGATTCATTACCACATCCCATGTTACTTCAGAGAACCAGACTGCAGATATATTCACCAAGGCATTGTTACGTGGCCCATTTCAGAAGTGTGCTTCCAAGCTGAGCATGATTGACATCTATGCTCCATCTTGAGGGGGAGTGTTGACGCATATTTAGTTATTGTGTCTCTTTGCTATTTTATTTTCTTGTTATCCTCTTTATGTAATTTACCCATAGGCTACTCTCCTATATAAGAGAGCCTAGGGCTATGGAATAAATATCTCATTCACGTTTCCCAACAGTTACCAACTAGCAGTCACAAACAACTTGTATGATATACCTTGCACGCATCCTAAGAAGAAACCTCTTTTAAATCTTATGCGTACATAAATAATGTAATGCGTAAGGTGAGTTCGGGATAACTAAATAAATGAAAGTTTTCGATAAAGTAATGTAAAGGAAGTAGTTTAATTGTATAAGTTGTCGTAAGATCTGTTGAATGGCGAGCGCTGAAATCCCTACGTTAATTTTGTGGAAGTAACGGATGATGTCTAAGTTGTTGTGGAAGGAAATTTTGTGATTCGTCAACAATGATCACCCGAGAAATGATATGGAGAATCAAGTCTCAATGTAATCGATTTTATTTATTTACTTGGGTAAGTTCCAAGGTCGAACTCAAGGAGGTAATGTGTGGGTCTAAGATTAATAATTAAATAATCTAAGAAATTAGATTTTTTAGAGAGAAGAAGAATATTATTTTTTGGTATTTTTATCTTTTTCAACTTTTTATGGATTTTTAATGTAAAAGATGTAATTAAATTAAAGAGAAATATAGGCTTAAATTTTCAAAATAACGTTAATGCAGAGAAAATGATATCATGCTATGTGGTGGAAAATGAATAAACAAATGCAATATTTTTGTGATTTTTAAACGATAATGGAAATGAAGCAAAAATGGTGAAACACAGATGATGATGTAAGGTCAATCAGAGTCAAGCCAAGCAATCAAGGATCACAACAAATAATTATCCGATTAAGCACTGATTAATTTCCCAAATAACCCCCAAATTCAAGGCACAAGTTATTGAGCAAAAGAATAAATGAATAAAGGTGTTCAAAATTATCACATAAACATCATCAATTTATTTAAGTCTGACAATATCTCAAAAATAAATCTCAGTGTTCAATATGACAGAGAATCAAATAAGATTCAAAATGACATCAAGAACATAAAAATCCAATGTACAGCTCACAAGATATGAATCAATGAAGTGTCAGGGGCCTATCTCTAAATAAAAATCAATAAATACTTGAAGAATAGACCTTTGCAAGGACTGAAATGTAAATATTTGAAAGATGTTGGACCTCCTTTGCAAATTACCCCAGTTAGAGTGTTGATGTAATTCCCAGTATCTTGAAGGGGTCACGTGCAATTTTCCCAATATATTGAAGGGGCTTGTGACTGAGCTTCTTAGTAATTATGAAAGAAAGTGGGGGCATCTGTGTAAATCCCCCCACGACATGTGAAGCGCATCTGGGGGGTTGGTCTGGATGGCGGTTCGGCGCGTCTCCCAGCCTCCACGTGGCTGGTGCTGGCAGCTTCGGTTCTGCCGAGGCTGTTTGGCTCGGTGGGAGGCATGGGGATGATCCCAAGCGTTTGATGTTGCTTCGATCGACGACCCCAAATTGGATGAGTTTGGACGGCCTGGATCCCTTGTGCTCTTGGTCCAAGGGTTGCTTGGCACATGGAGCGGGGTCTTCGTCTGAGGAGACTCTCAACTTGATCTGAACCTCGTGTGCTGCCAGTCAATGGTGGATCGCTATGATGGAGGCTCTGCTGGTCGGTCGAATGTTGCGTGAAGACAATGGAGGCACGGTGCTTCCCAGTGGAGCGGTAATGGTGAAGGGGTGTAAGTCAGCATAGATGTTGATGAAGGCAAGACGGAGGGCACAAAACGCGTGAAGGTGATGGTCGTGAGTGCAGCACGAGGACGTCGGGCGAAGCTTGGAGGAGCGATGGCGTAGGTGGTTGTCGATTTGTGGTGATGTGGTCGGTGAAGTAGCGGTGGAATGAGAGGAAGAGAAGTGCGAGCGAAGGACGGAGAAAAAGCATGGAGGAGTAGTATGTGAAGGGAAGAAGGGTAGTTTCGCCTGGAAATGGGAGAGTGCGGCTCAACCCCTGATTATCGCCTACAGAGGAGCGGCGGTGCTCCTCGAGGCTCGGCTATAATGAAGGTAGCAACAACACGAGGGTGGAACCCCTTGTGGATCATGCCGGAAAGGGGGTCCTCGCCGGAGGGGATGGGTTGTCACCACCATTCCCTCGATTTTCTCTCTCCTTCTTTGCATAAGGTGGCAGATGTCGGACGATCGGTGCCCTTGACCAGAGTTTGGACGTGGATTAAATAGGGGAAGAGGATAGGCACGGTGGTTGAAGAGGCTACAAGTTGGATGGAGGATATGGAATCGATTGGGGATTGGAGAGGTTGAAGAGATAAGGTTCATTGGTTGAGATAGAGTAGTGGAGGGAGAAGGTGTCGAACGACAATAGCGATGGGATAAGATGCGGTTGGAGAAGATAAGATAAGAAAAGGAAGGGTTCGTCAGGTAGTTGGGTTGCGATAAGGGCGGAGAAAGGTGGTTGGACAGAGAAGAGATCAAGGAATAAGGAGAAGGCAGTTGGTGGCGCAACGTGGTTGCGAGATGGGTGCGGGGCAGCGCAGCACCAGGCAGTGGAGGGCAGTTGCAGAGGAGGCGGGCTTACACACATAGTGAGTGAAGAGAAGGAAGAAGACCTCCACGTTCGCACGTGAGGTGAAGGGCAGGAGGCATCATGTGACTAGCACATGGAAAGGGGTGACGTCAGGTATCACGTGCCTAGCATGTGGGGAGAGAAAGACGGGGGGCTAGGACCATGTAGTCCAGTGGCATGGTGCCACGTGGCGTAAGGACTGTTGACCATGCATTGACCCAGACTTAAAATACGGAAATAAATACCTTAAAAATAGCGAACAGACTCTGATGTAAAAATACATAACACAAAAAATGTTCGACTAAATGTGATCTTTCATGTTTATGAAGGACTCAAGTGCACATGAAATTCAGAATGAAAGATATGCAATTTTTTGGTGGTATTTTATGTATATAAAATACTGATTTTTGGCTTTGCAATTTTTATTTGATTTTTTTGTAGATAAATACATGCATATAAAAATCAAACATGCTATGAAATAATGCAATGGACTCAAATGATATTTTTAAATTTTTATGGATTTTAAATAGGTCATGAAATTTAAGGAGGTTAATTATGTACAAGTGGATTAGGTGAATAAGCTCAGGTCAGAACATGTCATTTTTATTGCTTTTCTGATTTTTTATATTTTGATTTTTATGTGATTTTATTAAACAATGAATGAATTAAAGAAATGAAAAATAAAATAACTAAAATGAGTGAAATATGCACATTAAATGACAGGTCAAAATCATTAAAAATGTATAATGCACGGTTAGGTCTCAAAACCCAATTTTCACAAATGAACTCTGATTCTTTTGAATTTGGTCTTGTTTTGTAGATAATTAAACATACATAAAATCAAAAGTGAGTAGAGTTCATTTGAACGTTGTATGAGAGAGAGAGAGATCAGTATTTTCATCTGTCTTTCTGAAATTAGGGTTTGAGATTATTTCACAAATGTATAAGTTAGCAATTTTTAGGATTTTTCATGGATTAAGGTGGGTGATATGTACACAATGAAGTTAGTTTTATATCAATTGAAATTAGCACAAATTAATTAAAAATGCATGAAGTTAGGTGAAAATATGCAGAAGATTATGAATGCAGAAATTGATGCTAATTTATACAAATTGATTATGAGTGCATGAAAGTTAATTTTATGAAGTTAACATGTAAATGATCCTAAATTCTCTGGGCGAAGCTCTGTTTTCAGCTAATCAGAGTGATGAATCACATATTCATAACTAAAGTAAGTGTATTAATGCATGATATTAATGTGTCTTTGTGTTATCTTGGTATATTAGAATTTTCACTCGTGTTATAATTAGTGTATAAGTTCATGAGGTTATGCTTTGATAAGCCCTAATGGGCATGCCTTGATTTCATGTGCTAATGGCTACTATTGAGTTTCGATGTGTTAGCGGGATACGATTTTGCATTTTGTAAATTTGACATCGGATATTATCTAGAGATGAAACCATGTAACTTGTTAGACGTATGAACACTTGCAAGAATTTTCTTAATAGCATTGGGATTTTCATATCCGTTAATACCTTTTAAATGAATGATATAAAAGAGCTTAAGGTATATCGTAATGTGTTGTGTATAAGGTATGCCATGCATGTTGTTTATAACTGTTGGGTGGTTTTTGTGATTGAATGTTGAGATGGACTCCTGCCGAGGCAGGGTATTGCAAAACAACCCACCTTTCAAAGATGGACTTGAAAAGGAAAATATGATCACATACAATTAGAAAAGAAAAAAATCACTACATCTACTCATGGGCAAACCTATGTATGCTTGAGTAGGGGCACATGCCCCCTATCATTTCCACGAATAGTATTATAGAGGTAAACCTTATGGACCATACATATCAATATAACAAGAATGTGTTATGTGCCCTCTCTCACTTTCTACACTAGGGAGTCTACACCAGCATGATGGTTTGTTGCTATAACTTCTAATATTATATCCATAATAACGAAAAATAACACCATAAAAATATTTTGTTATTCATGGAATCAACAACAAATATAGTAATGTTTGTATGTAGGATAGCGTCCATCTATCATGGGGTAAAAGGACTTTATCACAAGTAAGCTATATCTGAATAAGTGATCAAATCTTGATTACATCATCCATCCTGTCTTTATTTTGTAACATCTGGACTTAGATCCTCGTACTGTTATCAGTCCCTAATAATTTTGTTGGGTTTGGACCCACCAGAAAGAAAGAAAGAAAGGGTGAAGCCTTCTCCCACATTTGAGCAGGGGTGGCTATATGGATTCTTGTTCAAATCTATGTAGAAATATTCACCTATTTTTCGTGTTGGTTGTCGGCTACCTAACGCACCCCTTGCAATGAGGGATTTGAACCTTGGTATTTTTGGTGGTAGGCACACTGTACTACCACCAAACTATTGGTGGAGCCGTCAAAAACTACTACAACTTTAATGACAGATAATCCTCGGCATCTTTCGAATAAACATGTTGACAACCACCCAAAAATGTTAAAGTCATATATTTGGGGTGTTACAATCCCCCCACTTTCATTCGCAACATCCTCATTGCGATATGACCCAATATGTATTCTCAGTAATAATGGCAATTTCATATTCTGGAAAGCATTTTCCTCATATATCTTTGCAGGGGTAGCTTCATCTCTTTGTATCCCTCTCTACTATTATAGGAAACTCACTATGATACCACTTTGTAGCGTTTCGGAATTAGGTCCTCGAACCATTGTCGAGGAAATCTCATTCTGACAACTTGTTGGTTGCAGACCCGAATACACTCGTTGACAACCATCCAAGATGCTTAAGCTCAAGTTGTACAATAATAATCCACGCCACTTATAACAATCTCTCACACTTTGTGAGTTTTGGATGTGAGACTATTTTGAGGTGTAACATTGTCTACAGTATTTATCTTTGCAATATATTAATCAAACAAGAAAGGGAATCAATCTCACTTATCTCTTATCCAATTATATTATTTATCCCTCATCCAAGCATGTGAAATTTTTCTCCAAATCGTTGCTAAAATAGCAACGATTGATGCACGCATAATGAAAAGATAACATAGTGATATAATAAGTTTTCATTGCTCGATTTTTTAAAGTAAGATGTCGTTTTAATATTTTACGAATATGATAACTTATATATTTCTTTACTTTTCAATATCATCGTCTCCCATATAATTTAACCTGATTCTGCCACTGATCTAATTGCATTTAACTATGACCGTTCAGAGCCCCACTACGTTACATGATGAGGCATATTTTCACGACCATAGAGAACCCATTTCCACAACAAAGGAGGACATGAGAGATTGGCCCAATAAATATAATTTTTCTCTTATCTACAAATTATCTCTTATCCTATACACCTGTTGGGGATGTTATTAGGACTGGGGTTCGGCCATTATTAAAAAAGGGGATTTTTACCCCTACGAGTCCTATAAATTTTATAAATTACCTTCTCGACCTTTGAAATATCGATATTCCTTCCTCGACCCTGTAAACTTGCTCCGTCTTACCCCATGACCTATGTTGTTAATCTGATTCATCTTGAGTCAACTTGCTTCGGTTTAAGTTGAGTTAAACAAACCACACCAAAATCAATGGTGGATTTTAGGGTAATCTCTCTCCTTCCCTCTCTCTTCTCCCTTCTCTTCCCCTTCTGAACAATTGGACCCGGTGACGTGCAAGGTCGGCTGGGGGGAGCAAGGTGAGGGGAGGAGGTAGTGATGGGGGGGGGGGGGGGGGGCAGAGGCGGACGAACAAGGGGAGGAGGCGACGGGGGCGGGGCAAGGTGAGGAGGAGGTGGAGGGGGCATAGGTCAAGGAGCAAGGTTAGGGGGAGGAGGCGGCTAGGGCGGAGCAAGGTGAGGGGAGGAGGTGGTGGAGGGGGCAGAGGCAGAGGAGCAAGGGGAGGCGGGGGAGGGCGCTGGAGCAGAGCAAGAGGAGGAGGTGGCTGGGGCAAGATCAAGGCGAGGGGAGGAGGAGGTAGAGGGGGTAGGGGCGGAGGAGCAAGGGGAGGAGGAGGCGGTTGGGGCATAGCAAAGTGAGGGGAGGAGGTGGTGGAGAGGTCAGAAGCGGAGGAGCAAGGGGAGGAGGAGGAGGCCATTGGGGGCGGAGCAAGGGGAGGGCTGGGAGGTCGAGGGTAGCACGGGGGAGGTTGGCAACGACACGGGGGAGGGCTGGGAGGTCGAGGGCGATGCAGGGGAGGTCGGAGATGGTGCGAGGAAGGTGGAGGGGAAGGGAATGTAAGGAGGAGGGTTAGGGAAGAAGATGGATGTCATTGTTTGTAAATTTGCTAAACAAAGAGGGTAATATGCATCTTTTCTAACAGAATCCGGTTAAATTTAACAAGTAAATGGATGGGAGTTAACCATAGGGTTCGTGAGGTAAGGGTTAACAAGTTTACGGGATCGAGGAAGGAATCAATGTTTCAAAAGTCGAGCAAGTAATTTATAAGGTAAAAATCCCTTAAAAAATAGTAAAATAGACAACAATAATCAAGAGAGGAATCCATCTCTTTCCCTCTATTTTGAAAGCTCGCATTTTTTTGGACTTTTACAACAAGAACCCTTGAGAACAACTATATTCTGCATCTAACTGAAACAATGAGAGAAGATTTAGACAACATCATTGTCGCCTTTGATATTTACATTTTTTTCTTTCTAACATGCCTTCGGGGAAATGATCAAATTGCTTTTTGAACCCAAATGCAGGTGTCATCTACATTGTAAAATGTCCTGCAGATTTTTTAAGACTCTATATGTATCGCCGGTATCGTGCGATAAAAAATGCCCTGCAGCTAAGGTTCAAAAAATCACATGTCACCATATAACGAATTGATGGCATGCGAGAAATATGCTATATTGCGTGGTTTTGTGTTTCTGAACTTTGAATATCATGCATGATGCATATATTAATATAATTTAAGATCATAAAAGACCAGCAACATCAAAGATTATAATGTAAGGGCCAACACAAACACATCTAACATAGGTAGAATAACTTCACAAAACAAACAAAAACTTGAACTGTAATGCCGACCCTTCTCGATTGTCAATTGGACATGTGATCATTCATACAGCCTAGACCATGCCATACCCCGCATCAGGAATACAATTCGACCAACCTACCACATAGGCACATGCGGCCACATACTATGTTCACACGGTTATTGCAAGCGGTGTCGTTCATGCAATTATAGTCACTCACGTTGAAAATGACTTGCGTGTGTCGCGGATGCCATCACCTACATAAAAAATGGCTGCAAGTACTGAAAGGTGTTAGCACCTCAAAGCGATTCCTTCTTCACTTGCATCGCCTCCGATCACCAAGGGTGCTTCTTACCACATCTAACTTGAAATGAACTCTGTCCATCTCTTACAGTCCAATTGATTCAATACAAAAAATTGTTATAGATGTTAAACTAAGAAGTATGGACACATTTTTTCATGGTAAACAACATACAACTATATGATCGTCTCAAAGTACGACTTTAGATCGATTTAAATGAGATAAACCTCTCTCAAATCAAGCAATTGTGCTCAAACTGTTTCAATTTTGATCTGAGATAGTGTAATGAACTCCAAGTCGGTATTGTTCTAACCACAGCTGAACCTAGAAGAAGAAAAAAGGTTCAACGACTCGGGTATTTTTCATGACATATTAAGTGCTGCTGCAATTTTTTTCTTTCAAAAAAAATGCTGCAAATTTTGGATGATCTGTCTACAAATGCAAAACCATTTAGGCATATGATGAAACAAAGTGAAAGAAATGTGAAATATATACACTAGATGAAATGTCACAACATGTCTTCAGCTCAAAGATTTGCCTGAACAGAAGACTATATCAAAGAGCTAAAACATCACGATTAAGTTAATGTAACAAAGCTTAGCCAGATCACCATTAAGATCTCCATCTCCTTTGCATGATGTTTGCCATGTATTCAAAATATAGTACCCCAAAGGTGCTCACCTTCCCTAATTTCCTGGGAAAAATCTTTTAGGGTCAAAAGGCTCTGGGGTCGTGCTCCGTCCAACAGGATTGAATCCTGAATCTTCTCGGGATCTTGGTGCGAATCTTCTAGCATCAAATGGTTCTGGCGCCCTACCCCGCACAAAGGAATCAGAACCTCGCCCGACATTCATAGGAGCGAATGCTGCATACAAAAGGATTAAGTAAATGCATCACGATACAATTTTCATCAGGAATTAAGACAAAAAAACAATGAACCGTGGTCCGCAGGGCACCTTTTTCCCTCATCCTTCTCTCCCTATCAAATTCGAACTTGTCACGAACGTGACGAACTCTTTCCCATGCAGGATCCTGGTTATCTCTTCCAAATCCAGACTCCTGGTAGAAAAGCACAAGACAAACATTCAACTCCATACTGCAATACTAAAAAAAGGGTAAAATGGGCTGCCCCTTGGCAGATTCATACCCCCTCCATCAAGACCATCAAATTTTAACGATCTCAGAATTGCTGAAATCGACTCCTTCCAGATGAACAGCTTAACAATGTATGTTTTACATGAAATTTAAGTGACAAAATATTATCATTGAGTTATCAAAATCTTCCCATGCTTTTTAAAAAAAATCCATAAAAAATACAAAACTGTGGGGGAGCCAAATTAGCTACCCATGAGGGCATATACATTTTATGCTAAAAAAATATAACAAAGAAATATATAGTTCTGTCATAGAAAAACACAATCAGCAAGAAGTAATGGACGACGATCATAAGAATAGACATTACCCTCGCACGGTTGGGATCAACGCTTCTTCTTCTGCATTAAATAAAACAAAACAGGCTTGTTAAAAGCCAGGTTCTTGTATCCGCATCTTTAAAGAACCTATGCAAGTGATTTCACCTGTACGGAGAGAAATCAGCATCATCATCTTCGGCAGACTCATAATTTGCATGTTCTTCCGCAATCTTCTTTGAATAACCCTCATCCCAATACAACCTCTCCCAGTTCTCTCTGAGTTCCTGATAGAGTTCCATGTATCGCTTGCACCATGATTCCTGATCCTGTACCACAAAAGTTTCCATCAAACCCGGTTACCATAAGTCCATAGCATGACAAGAAAAATGCTACATCACGTTCCGGTGTCCATTACTGCCAAATTCGACAATGAATAAAACAAAATATCAAAGCATCCTGCATTTAATAAGAGAAGATTGCATGCTAACACCAACATATCACATATACCTAATAAAGGGTAGCTTCCACGACCAGACTAGTGAAATAGATTTAGTGGCAAAAATCCTGAACTACCGGCAGAGAGATAGACAAAGATATATTCCAAAAAAGATAGAGTAAAATAATCGTAATATTTTTTTGTTTTTAATTTAGTGAAAAATATTCCAATCTTTGAATTATTTCATCGTTGAAGCAATAACCGGTATCATCATTTGTTCTTCAATTCCAATTTGTCCAAGTGCATCTAGGTAAAACTCCATAATCTAATTAAGCAAGGACATACGGGTTCCAATTTGACCAGGTGCGTCGGTATGGAGCTCCAAAATCTAATTAGGCAAAGCCGTACGAAATGTATTAAGAGGTTCAAATTAAATAACATGGTGAAATTCGGTCTATTTACTTCAAAGCAGATAAACGGCTATATTATCGTATTTGTGTGCTGAAAAGAGGAATCTCACATCAAAACATCAACTGAATCAACTTCAACAGGAACAGGGAGAACAACCACAAAACATAGACGGAATGAAATGATAATGTCTCAGGAAACCAACTTCAGATCTCCCCGAAGATCTAGAAAAACATAAATATCACCCTTTACATAATGGCACACCAAATAGCAACATGATGGGAAAATCGATAGAGATGTTACTTATAGAATAAATGCAGGTTGACTAAAGTGAAGAGGAACCTCTATTGTTCTCTGTGATAAGAAAATTTTAAAAAAAATGACGAAGCCTTCTCCCATTATAAGTAGGGTCGGCTACATAGATTCTTGCTCAAATCCATGTTGAAAGATTCAACTATTTTTTACGTTGGTTATCAGCTATCTAACGCAACCCCCACAAGGGGGGATTTGAACCCTAGCTTTTTGGGTGGTACGCACACTGCACTACCACCAGACCATTTAAGCGGGTACTGTGATAAGAAAAATCCTTTGAAAAATAAAAAAAAGTTTTACAAAACAGTCGTGAGACCTGCTATACTCTATGGATCTGAATGTTGGCATGTGAACCATAAACATGTGCAGATAATAACAATGACAAAAATGAAATGTTAAGGTGGATGTGAGGTCATACACGTAAAGATCGGATTCGGAATGATGTTATTAGAAGGAAAGTTGATATAGCTACGATAGAAGATAAGATGAGAGAAAATCGCTAAAGATGGTTTGGCCATTTGCAAAGGAGGTCGGTTGATGCACCAATTAGGAGATGCGAGTTTTGGGATGTTGAGCCGGTTAAGAGAAGGAGAGGAAGGCCCACGAAGTGTTGGAGTGAGACTAACCGAAGGGATCTTAGTTTTTTTTAATCTAAACCCGAGAACGACCTAAGATAGATCTGAATGGAGGCAAAAAATCCATGTAACGACCCTACTTAATGTGGGAAACGACATTGTTGTTGTTGTACATAATGATAAATAGAAAATGCTATCTGGATCAAGACTCTCCCAGAGGGAGAAACAAATTACACTACACATTGAAAATAATTACACTTAAATGAACTCCCCGTAAGAAACATTCCCAGATAACTTCCTATGGAATATGAAACGACCAACTGACAAATTCTATATTGCCAAATGTAGACTATATGCCACGTGAGCATGATAACAGATGGGAATCCTTAACCTTCGGAGTCTAATAACTCTTCCTTGCTAGATTTCTTGGCAAGTTTGTAGGAAAGCTAACACCTTTACTTGTCAAATAAAGCTTAGTTGATAATATACAAATTCCTCCTTGAAGCATGCTTCAAACATTAAACATGTTCAACCATACATCCCCCTTTAGGAAAGGTGTGCTCTCAGTCAGAGAATTCATTTCACCAACATAATATACATTTGTCAAAAAAAATATATACTCAAGAAGTTACCTCACTACAAAAGCTTGATCAAGGGCATAACTTATCATGGAAGTAGATGTGTCTTACATCTTCAGTGAGAATAGCTACTAACATTTTTTACTTCGGAGGAACAATGACCTTCCTTCATATAATGCACACATACATACATATATATAAGGAAAGGAACGCACAAATTCAACCAAGGACGCCATAATTCCATTTGTCAGAAATATCCCATATTTTTCACATGCAGGACACTCTAAAAACCGGTCTGTCAATAAACAACCAAATCATATTGATGAGATCATCACAGTGAGATGTTAGCATTCATCAGTTTTCTTCCTTTTCTCTGAACAACAAGCATTTTCTTTCTATACGATATCGAACAAATAGTTGGCATATTTAATAAAGTCGACTTAATACAAAATATGTTCCCATATAAGAAAACTTGATGTCTATGTAAATTGAAGACATTCCCAAGCATGTAGACAAGATATCAGGAGTTCTCTCATGTGGAAAAAGGCATTCTTCTTTCCTAAAAAGCACTCTTCTGAGAATTTTAAATAAAGTCCATAACTATTTTTAGGGAATGGAAGGGGCATGCATCAATGATGGTGGACAAACAATATAAATATAATCATGGAAAGCCGTCACAAAGTCCAAGACTTGGAGAGAGCCTCAGCATGTTCCACAACATTTTCAGCACAATCCCTCTCCTACCAAAACATGGGCAAAGACCGCATAATCCCATTATATATTGTAGTGCACAAGATTCAACGAAAGCCCAAAAACAATCTGCACAAGTGGAATCCAACCAATCAATCGCCCAATCACATCAGACCTCGCTATATTAAGCGCAACAGAAGAAGAGATGATCCACGTCTTTTGTATCACCCAAGTATCTCTGACGAGCCACACCATTTCTTTGAGAATCTTGGCATGTCAGTGATGTCACCCTTCGTTACCAAACGACCTCTTCTCAATATTGGAGAAAATAAGAGTTATGTTTATTCCTTGAGACCTAGGCTCTCTTATATAGGGAGAGGCCTATAGGCAAATTACATACGGTAGACAAACGAAAAGAACAATAGATAAAAGGTACAAGAACATAACATAAACTTCTACCCTCCCCCTCAAGATGGAGCATAGATATCTATCATGCTCATCTTGGATAAACATTTCTGGAAGGGACTCCGAAGTAAAGCTTTGGTAAGAATGCCTGTCGTTTGGTCTCCTGAGCTGACATGGGTTGTAGAAATAAAGCCTTTCTGGATCATATCACGGATATAATGGCAATCAACCTCGATGTGCTTTGTCCTCTCGTGAAATGCAGGGTTATTTGCGATGAATAATGCAGCATAATTGTCACATTTTAGTGACATGGGAATAAGAACATCTATATGTAAATCTGTCAGAACTGCATGAACCCACATCACTTCTGCACATGCTTGGGCCATAGCTCTATACTCCGATTCAGCACTGGATCTCACAACTACTGTTTGCTTCTTACTCTTCCATGAGACAAGTGACTCCCCAACAAATATAGCAAAGCCTGATGTAGACTTCCTATCCTGTGGGCACCCTGCATAGTCTGCATCTGCACATGCTGAGATAGTAATAGTGTCCTCCTTCCTAAACATCGATACTGCACCTGGAGATGACTTAAGATACCTTAGTATCACATGTATAGCGTCCATGTGTACCAGACGAGGTTGCTACATGAACTGGCTCACTTTATTTACTGCAAATGAAATATCTGGTCTAGTAATAGTAACATAAAGAAGCCTCCCTACCAATTCCCTGTATCTCCTCCTATCAACCTCTTCAGTATCGTCATCATGTATCTTCATGCTTGGATCCATGGGTGTAGAAGCAGGTCGACATCCAAGCATACATGTGTCACTTAGCAAGTCCGAGATATATTTTCTCTGAGTCATCACAAGTCCTTGTTCATTTCTAGCAAACTCCAATCCCAGGAAATATCTAAGTACTCCTAGATCCTTGGTAACGAATTCATGGCCCAAGAATTGTTTTGCTCTTTTTATTCCCTGCATATCATCTCCTTTAATAAGTATATCATCAACATACACCATAATAACAGTCGTACCTCTGGATGTCCTCTGTACAAAGAGAGAGTGGTCTGCGTTCGACCTTTTGAATCCTTGCTTCTCAAACAAATCTGAAAGCTTCTGGAACCAAGCTCTCGGGCTCTGCTTTAGGTCATAGATTGCCTTATGAAGCCTGCATACATGTACACACTCCCCCTCAGCAGTAAACCCAGGTGGTTGCTGCATGTACACTTCTTCCTGAAGATCACCGTATAAAAAAGCAATTTTGACATCCAGTTGAAACAGGGGCCAATCTCGAATCACAGCAACAGATAAGAGAATCCGTAGGGTAGAATGCCGAGCAACAGGAGAAAATGTGTCAAGAAAATCTACCCCGTACGTCTGAGTAAAACCCCGAGCAACCAATCGAGCCTTGTACCTATCAACACTGCCATCTGCATTTTGCTTCACTGTAAAAACCCACTTGCAACTCACAATAGATGCCCCAGTAGGAGCTGGGAACAAGGCTCCAAGTACCTCTCGACTGAAGGGTGTCCATCTCTTCCTCCATAGCCAGACGCCACCTACTATCAGTTAATGCCTCCTGGTGAGTCTGTGGAATGTTCACAGCTGATAAAGCAACTACAAATCTCATGAAATCTCCTGTCAAACGATCAAAGGTAACATGAGAGGCAACTGGATATGACGCACATGACCTCTTCTGCTTTCTCAACGCAATAGGCAAATCAAGTCTTGTATCGGTTGTACCACCATCAGTGCCATCCCCTACCTGCTACTGCGGAGAAATACCATCAGTCCCATCATTAGAGTTAATGTTATCAGAACAAACCTGGGACATGCTTGATGATTGACCATGATCATGAGCAGGGGCTTGCCGTCGACTGTAACGAAGTGGTAGAGGAGGAACCAAAGACATAGAAGATGGTGGAGGTGGTGGTGGTGGAGGTAGTGGCGGTGGTAGGGATGGTAGTGGAGGTGTAGGAGCTTGTTATGGTGCATACAAGGGTGGAGGAGGAATATAGATCTCTTCAGTTATGTTTGATGGCGTCAACCTGTCACCTGTAGGAGAGAAAAACATGACTGGCTCAAAAAACGTAACATCTGCACTGACATTATATCTCCGACGTAACGGATCATAGCAACGATACCCCTTTTGAGACATGTAATACCCGACAAAAATGCATTTGACAGCCCTAGGAGAGAGCTTGTCAATACCTAGAGACAATTGATGAACGAATGCAACGGACCCAAAGACACGGGGAGTAAGGGAGAACAACTCCTTGTCAGGAAAGACAAGAGATAAAGGTATCTTCTCCCCCAACACAGACGAGGGCATGCGGTTATGAGGTAACAAGCAGTGAGAACCGCATCGCCCCAGAACAAGTGCGGAGCACAACTCTGGATAAGAAGCATACGAGCAACATCAAGAAGGTGGCAGTGTTTTCTTTCCGCAACATCGTTCTGTTGGGACGTGTAAGCACAATACGTTTGATGAAGAATGCCATGAGATGAAAGAAATTGAGATAATGTTTGAGACTTTGAGTACAGAATTCAAGGGCATTATCAGTTCGCACAATTTTGACAGAAACAGAAAAAACATTCTGCACTTCTTTATTAAAATTCATAAAAGTGTTTCCCGCTTCAGATTTATTCTTTAACAGAAAAATCCAAGACAAACGACTAAATCATCCACAGCAACTAAATTAAACATGTGTCCCTAGTGATCGGGAACACGACTTGGACCCCAAATATCAATATGAAAAAACTCAAATGGAAAGTTACTGCTCAGACTCTGACGACTAGGGAAGACGGATCGATGATGCTTTCCTAACTGGCAAGCTTCACAATTGAACGATGAGCGGGGTGAAATTTGATGAAGGACTTGACGCAGTTTCTGAAACGGAAGATGACCGAAGCGCAGACGCCATAGATAAGGAGAGACAGGTCCAGTGGAATGAGATGATGATCCAACATAAGGTGTATGGACCGGTCGATACAGCCCGCCTTGCGTACAGCCATGTCCAATCATGTTGCCCATGAGAATGTCATGAAACACAAGAGATGATGGGTCAAATATCACTCGACAATGTAAATCCTTAGTAAGATGACTAATAGACAGTAGATTCATTAAGAAATTAGGAGCATGAAGCACATTATGTAATTGCATAGAAGGTGTTAAGGCAATATATCCCTTTCCTGTGATGGGAGAATGAGTTCCATCCGCTATGAGTCTATGACCATTGTCCTTCCTGGGAAACTTGCTTGTAGGATGTGAGCTGATGTCTGTCTCCACACAAATGATGTGTGGCACCTGAATCTACAATCCATTCTGAGGTACCTCTACCTGAGGAACTAGCTTCTGCAGTCGCAGCAACGTCCAAGCTGGTCTCTGAAACATGTAGAGGAGTACTAGCTGGAGGCATGATATCACGCAATCGAGGCACAAGTTCTTCATATCGTGGATCCGACGCGGGTGTAGTACCATGATGCTGAATATGTTCTGTTGCACGGGCAGATGCTGGGAAACCATGCTTGGATAGCATGTATCTTCTGTATGACCAGTTCTATGACAGTAAGTACACTGTGATCTACGACCACGGCCACCCCTACCACGTGGTCCTCGTCCACGAAACTGAAATGGATTGCCTCTTCCGCGAGAGGTCGTCATAGCAGAAGAGTTTGGCACAGTAGCAGGGGTCGAGACATTGATTCGGCTCAATCTCCGAAAAGCCTCCTCCATTGGAGGGATAATAGCATCAACCATAATCTGAGATAACGCAGCCTCATACTGTGATTCGAGATAGGCCAGAAAGTGATGCAGCGTGAGATGGATAAATAGGGCCGCATTTTTCTACTTTTTATCCGTTAATTTTATTTACGTTTATTTTGAGTCGTTGTAATTTTAGTCAAATAAAAGAGATCGTCTGTGATCTCAAAAGTAGTTAGTTT
Source organism: Ottelia alismoides (assembly GCA_037367405.1). NCBI lineage: Eukaryota > Viridiplantae > Streptophyta > Magnoliopsida > Alismatales > Hydrocharitaceae > Ottelia > Ottelia alismoides. Next base: position 361,299 of record JAZKJV010005800.1, on the reverse strand, counting down.
CTGTTTTTTTCGGATTTAACAAAAAAATTTATTTTGTTATTTATTTTTTTTGTTGTTTTATATGATCCTGCAAAACAAATGTTAGAAAATAAGAAACAATTGGTTTTTTTGTATTATTTATTTATTTATTTACAACTCAGAAAATGAATGGGGATCCGGTGAAAGTGGAAGATTGAATCCGATTCTCCGACCACCGTGCATGGTCGGAGTTGATAGATTGTGGGAGATAGAAATTGAAGGCATAGAGATCGAGAAAATGAGATGAAAACTCAAATCGTTGGTGGATCAAATCGTGATGATGATTCTATGAACTAAAAAATGACTTCAAAATAAAATTGCGATAATGAAGATACGATTAAACTAGATGAAATAAGAAGAAAAATGATGACGGAAATAAAAAAATGCGACGAACTAAACTACGATTAAACTAAGATAAAAATAATACGAAAAATGTGGATCTCACCTTAGGAGCGGAAAATAGACCGTGATCGCCTCGACAAGGCCGACTCGCTGTCACCGGACGGCTCGGAGGCTAGGCACAATTCTCGACGAAATTTTCTCTCCGAGATCGGACTTCTCTCTCTAAAGATTGATCAAGTTGAAATGCGGGAGAAGGAGCCATATAAATAGAGAAGATAGAGATGAATTTTGAATTTTTGATTTTTTTGATTTTTTTTTTGTGGAAGAGATAAGAGATGAAATTTGAAATGAATTTTTTCAATTTTTTTGGTGGAAGAGATAAGAGATGATAAGAGACAAAATAAAAGAGCTAAAAAATATTTACAAAATTCTCTTTTTTTTAATTTTCGTCACTTTATTGATTTGAATTAAAAATATTATTATTTTTATTTTTTTATGAAGGTTAATTAAAAATAGCAACTATATACATATATTATATACATATATGACATTATATACAAGGGTAAATGATGAAATTAGCCTTTTTTTAAAGAATTTTATTTTATTTTTAATTTTTATTTTTATTTTAAAAATTAGTAAAAATATTTACAAATATATACAAATACAATATTTACAAAATACATGGGAAAATTGCACAAACCACCCCAGAAAATCGACTTCTCAACCGTAACTCCGAAATTATGAAAATACAGTCATTTTAAAGATAATTTAATTTCAAATCCAATGGAAGTGAGATTGATTCAATTTGAGCTCATATGGAGCCGGAATTGGTCTTTCAATTAGTGCTTAGTGGTTTTTTACAAGTGTGGCTACTTTTATTCTGTACATGATTTAATTGTGCAATTATTTTTATTAATTAGGACACATTTTTATTTACAACTTTGGTTTTGAAAGTTATTTGATTTGAGGTCAATTAAGGCACAAATAAATTATTGTTAGTTTTATACAGATATACATAAAATAAGTGAGAAGTATTTACAACAACACACACATTTTTTTTGATTTTCTGTTTAAGGACCCTATCTCTCCCGACTTTATTCCTGGTCGATCAGGTCAAGTCTTGCCCTTCTCTCGGGGCTCGGGTCAGCCTGTATACAGTCTTCTTTTTTTTCTTTTTTTATTTTCTTTTCTTTATTTTTCCTTTCTTTCTTTATTTATTTATTTTAGGTTAAAATTAGTAAGAAGTGTACAATATTTACACACAAATGCAAGTTAGTAAGAATATGGAGTTATTGTTATATGCAGGTGTTTTATAAGGGATTTTAAGCTAAAATAAATGAATAAAGATGACAAATCGCAGATTCATCATCAATAAAATAAATGATGCAAATAAGATTTGGGATGAAGGAAAAATAAATTTTGATCGGTGGAATTTTCGGTGGAAAAGAATTGGAAGGGTTGAGAGAAGAAAGCTCGTCGAAGAACGAGAGATTTAAGGAAGAAGAAGCGCGAAGATCGCGTCGAGGGAGAAAGAGACGAGAGAGGGAGATAGAGATAAATATCAATTTTTCATTAACTGAACTCCTTGACACAATAGCCTATCATCCCTTTATATAGAAGGGATGAGGTTACAAAAATAGAAACTCAAATTCAGATTCAAACTAATTATCCTAATTTGACTCTAACCGACTAACTAACTAATTTTGAAATTCAAATTAAACTAACTACTTTTGAGATCACAGGCGAACTCTTTCATTTGACTAAAATTACAACGACTCAAAATAAACGTAAATAAAATTAACGGATAAAAAGTAGAAAAATGTGGCCCTATTTATCCATCTCACGCTGCAATAGGGCCGCATCTTTCTACTTTTTATCCATTAATTTTATTTAAGTTTATTTTGAGTCGTCGTAATTTTAGTCAAATAAAAGAGATCGCATGTGATCTCAAAAGTAGTTAGTTTAATTTGAATTTCAAAATTAGTTAGTTAGTCGGTTAGAGTCAAATTAGGATAATTAGTTTGAATTTAAATTTGAGTTTCTATTTTTGTAACATCATCCCTCCTATATAAAGGGATGATAGGCTATTGTGTTAAGGAGTTCAGTTAATGAAAAATTGAGATTTATCTCTATCTCCCTCTCTCGTCTCTTTCTCCCTCGACGCGATCTTCGCGCTTCTTCCTCCTCGAATCTCGCGCAACCGGCGTGCTTCTTTTCTCAATCCCTCCAATTTCTTCTCTACCAAAAAATTCCACCAATCAAAGTTTATATCTGCATCGCGAAATCTAATTTGCATCGATTGGTATCAGAGCATGGCTTACAGATCGTACTCACGATCTGACGATCCCTACAAAAGTTTACGCAAGCATCATGCATCGAAGGACTATCATTCGTCGGAACGAAAACAACGATCCAACGAAGCTTACGACAAGGAGATGCTGGGCATACTGCTTGACTTCCAAACAAAACTACGAGGTTTGATGGCTAATTTCGAGACCATATGCGCTGCCAAATCAAAGTCTCCAACCACCGAAGCCGATTTTGATGAAGAAAAATAAGAAAAAGAGAGAGTAGACGACGAAACTCCCCCTTTCCAGCCCATTTCAGAGGAAAAAGAGACCGTCGCCAATGATTTGTTTGCTGTCCAGTCCGTCCCGGAAGGAAAAAAAGTCCATCCGATTGCTGTCCAGGTAATTTCAGACTTAAAAACCCCTCCGAAATCGACCATGGCACCATTCGCAGCTCCATCGATGGACCCCTCCGCCCCGGCATCCCTGGTGGTACAACCCCCAGCCCTCGCGCCCGCCTTCACACGCCCAGCACCCCCTTCCACCGCCCCCGCCACCCCAGCAAACCTCCCAGCCCCAACACTCCTTCCGGCCAACCCTGTTGTCGCCCCCGCACCTCCGGTTTTCCCCTCGCCTCCAACCCTGCTCTCACCCCTCTCCGACGTCTTCCCCGACTCCACTCCGCGTCTCCCTAACGCCATCGCCACCTCTCCTACAGCACCCCTCCGCCGACGTCCCTCTCCGCCACCCTGCCCAATGATGCCCCCTCCAGACACCCCCACCCTCTGCGGCTTACCACAGCCTCGCACCGCCGCCAAAGGCCAACCAAGCCATCAATAGCTCCGCTCGTACCGTACATCTCGCCACCACCGAAGTCGATGGCACCCATGCCCAAGCTGCCGCCGCCTCTTGAAGAGAAACAAAACCCTGGCATCGGGCTTCATTTCGTGGGGCTTCATCTCAAGAGAAGTCGGATCCCGTAAAGTTAGGGATAGGAGGTTAATTTGGAACAATTGCAGGGAAACCCCTCCTCCCAAAGGTTTTTATCAAAATGGCTATTTGGGTGATAGATTGCGCTATGGATTTTATTTAAGTGAAGGGGTACGAATTTTGCACTTCAACCCCCTGGAGCAGAAATATTTTAAAAGAAGTGCTGAAAGAGAGAAATCTGGAAGGCCTCCTTATCAAATTAGGATTAGGATCATGGGTTTCACTTATTTAAAGGCCCTATGGCTTAATTCATTGGCCACATCTCCTCCTCTACTTTACTTGTGCTATTGCTTTGCTATGAACTCTCCAAAGGCCGAGTTGTTCATCATGAAGATGTCCCATCAGTTCTTCAAGCACCATGTCAAAGGGACGAAACCCGGATGGATGCCCGCATGTGCGCTACACCTGCTCTTCCGCCACGACGCCAGCGTCGCCAACACTCGCGCCACGCACGCATGGATTCCGCCATTTGCTCCACACCAGTTCTTCCATGGGATGATCGAGAATGCTGATTTAAAGTTATCAACCCTCCAGCCTGCAGATCCAGCAATTTGTCGGGAGACGAATTTTTCAAGCGGAGGAGAGTTGATGCAGCGTGAGATGGATAAATAGGGCCGCATTTTTCTACTTTTTATCTGTTAATTTTATTTATGTTTATTTTGAGTCGTCGTAATTTTAGTCAAATAAAAGAGATCGCATGTGATCTCAAAAGTAGTTAGTTTAATTTGAATTTTAAAATTAGTTAGTTAGTCGGTTAGAGTCAAATTAGGATAACTAGTTTGAATTTGAATTTGAGTTTCTATTTTTGTAACCTCATCCCTCCTATATAAAGGGATGATAGGCTATTGTGTTAAGGAGTTCAGTTAATGAAAAATTGAGATTTATCTCTATCTCCCTCTCTCGTCTCTTTCTCCCTAGATGCGATCTTCGCGCTTCTTCCTCCTCGAATCTCGCGCAACCAGCGTGCTTCTTTTCTCAATCCCTCCAATTTCTTCTCTACCAAAAAATTCCACCGATCAAAATATATATCTGCATCGCGAAATCTAATTTGCATCAGAAAGACTCCCACCATCGTGGCATTCCGATATGTCTTCAACTGCTCTGGAGTAGCTGTGATAGGCATGAAGCTATGAAGCCTCTCAAACATTCCCCGCAATGCAGTGTAGTGAGCATGCAGGGGTCGACCATTTTGCTTTATCGTGAAGATGTCATGTTGGAGCTGCAGGATTTTTGTCTCGTTCTTGGCTTGAAAATACGTGGCAGGAAGAATATCCCACATGTCTTTGGCAGTGGGTTAGTGTAAGACATCGTTAGCAATGTCTGGAATCAGAGTACCAGACAACCAGACCTGAGCATATGCGCCATTAGCCTCCCATGAGGCATGCAACCATGTTTTCTCCTATGGCTCGTCCTCGGTAAAAATATGCTTCTTACCCATTGATTTCATTGGGCTCATGAACTGCATGGCTCATAACTCGTAGTTGGATCTGTCCATCTTCACAATAGGCGCAGGACCTCTGAAGGCGCCTGTAGTGGAGATCTCTATCTTGCTTTCGAACATTGTGACTGGAGAAAACAGGGGTTATAGGCAAGATAAACTTTGGTCTACACTGACATGACTAGGTTTGGTTGCATGTGTAGACTTTTACACAACCAAACCCATCAACCTGAAAGTGCGAGAGAGGAGCCCCATAGGAAGACAACGGCCGAACCCTAGGGGCGGCAGGACCTTAGGGACGGCGGCAGTGGCTCACGGAGAAGGACGGAGGCAGCAGATCACGACCGAACCCTAGGGCGGCGAGACCATAGGGCCGAAGGGCGGCACGTGACGAAAGGGGGGGTGAAGGGCGGCGTGCGTGGGCGAAGGACGGTGCGCGTGGAAGGTGGTCGAAGGGCGACGCGCGTGAAGGAAGAGCGGCGCGGCGAGGGGGGGCGCGCGGGGCTTGAAGGTGGGGGTTAGGTTTAGGGTTCGATAAGAGAGCTCCGGTCTAGGACCGCCGCTCTGATACCATGTTGGGAAAAATAAGAGTTATAGTTATTCCTTGAACCCTAGACTCTCTTATATAGGGAGAGGCCTATGGGCAAATTACATACGATAGACAAACGAAAAGAACAATAGATAAAAGATACAAGAACATAACATAAACTTCTATACTCAACAGTCAAAATCAAGGCTTTCACACACTGCCACCTTATATTTCCAAATTAGTCAATACCCGAGATCAAACACCATAGAAGTAGAGAGAGCTCTAAAAGTTTTCTATAGTATAAAAACTCTATCAATTCAAGTCCAATAGTCACGACCATCAGAAGCCAGAAGGACCATCCACCCCACCAGGAGGTCAGTCGATCTCAAGAAGTTCTGCATCCTCTGCTCTAAGAAACAAGTAGTGTGCATTGGGGGCATGTCCCTTTAGACCATGAATTTGCCATAGAGAAGTCTTGATCGGCTGCAAGAGTAAAGATCCTCGGAAAATAACCACATAAAGCGTGTTCTTCTGACTAGTCATCAACCAAAACCTGAACAAAACACCATCTCCCATTACCACCCTCCTAGATGGTATTATTTCTGGCGGAACAGAGCATACCCTATTATCCTCCCCCAAAAGTTAGAGGGAGATCATGTATCACCAACTAAGCAAGCAAACGTGCTCTAGCATAATAGGTTTCATGCACCGATTGACATAATAAATCATCACTCCTCTGTATTCTCATCACTCAGTTCACTAGGAGAACCTTGTGCATCTCCTTAAGTCTCAACACCCCCAAGCTTCCAACCCAAGTCCAAGTCTATTTGCCAAGATATTACGAGCAATTAACGCTGGTGACAGTCTGATCATGTTTGGATTGTCTTCAAAAATATAAATTCCATGCAATCCTTGTGCATTACTAATCCCGACATTGTATTGTCCAAAATTTGCATCATCCTTCCAAGCCCAAGTTGTCGAGCAATTCAGTCATCCTTGAGACCCGGAGTTGGTACCGCAGCTCGCAAGACTGCCAGTGGTGGTTACGAGGTCACAAACTCGATCTAATTAATCCATTCAACGGACTCGCCGATGAGTTGCCGAGTTACTCGATGCGAATTAGATTCAGAGGGTTATCAATTATAATGGCAATTTAAACCATATTCACCGGACTGGTTTCGGAGAATTAAAATCGCTGGATCCGACAGCAAAGATGAGATTGGAGGAAGTGGGGAGCGGACGAACCGAGTCCTTGAGGACGAGGCGGGTGCGGCGCATGAACTGCTCGCGGAGTTGCTTGCGGCGGCGGTTCGGGATGTTGTCGCGCGGGATGACGAACCGCTCGCGTGGGGGGATGCCGTCGCCCACCTCGTGCGCCTCGCCGTCCACGGCCCACCACTCCGACTTCGGCTCCCTCACGCCTGCCAGCACGAGGGGGACCTTCCCGCGGGACGAGTTCGCCCGGCCAGCGAGCCCCCGCGCCCGGCGGTCGAGGGTGGCCATGCACCGCCGGGCGGCGGTGGACCGGAGGATCATAGCGTTTTAGGGCGGGAGGATGGTTGGTTCGTTGCTTCCCGGCGGGGTCGGATCGGGGCTCGGGTTGGAATCGGGTTAAGCTGAAATGGCTTTAGTTACGGATAGGAATGGGTTAAACTGAAATGAAATCGGGCTAAGCTAATTGAACTTGACATTTGTATTTGCGTATTTTCACACTTATCCTTCTCAGATTTTACGGTTACTTGTTTTGCAGGACACTTGTGTCTCTTCTTTCTTGTACTTTTTTGTTAATTGATCGTCAATTAAAATAAATTAGACCATATTGTGTCTAAATCATGATCTGATTAAGGAAATATATATTGCATGTGTGTCCCTGTATTCTTGATCTTATATCTCTACCATCCTCCTTTTCCTTCCCTCGCTTCACATCGGGTGGATGGCGGTGAGATGCTTGAAGGTGGCATATGACAACAATCAACCACGAGGACTGTGGTGAGGCTTCCACCAAGCACATCGCTTGACGGGGGCTCAAAAAGGAGGGGTAGATGTATGGGGGCTCTAAGCAACTGAGATTCGAGACATAGAGGACTATGGTGGGAAGGAGGTAGGGCTGTTGAGTAGGGGGCTTAATTCGAAGGGGAGGAGAGGATGTAGGTGGCAACGAGAAGGTCGATGCATCAATCCATTGCTTAACTTTTCCATATCAAGTCTACCGTATATGATGAATGGATTTGAGAATAAAGACCTTAGTTAAAATCCACCAAAGCTTTGTGTAAGATACTTTCACTGCTGAGTCATAATTATTATCAACTCTAATAATTATTGGTGTGTGTCCTTGCAATCTCATCATTCAATGACGACTCGTGCTCTCGGATCACCTTAATTCCATAATGACAGATCCTCTAATTAGAAAATCAAAGGGTCAACTAGTTACATGTAATACCTAGGTTTAACTCTATTCATGTTAGTCTTGAGTCACTATCTGTTGTGGATACCTATGCCTAGAGGAACTCTAGCTCTAATACCATATGTAACGGAATGAATCGCGTTGACCGATGAAAGCGTACAACTTATATTCGCGGATCCGAGACATTACTGATTCGTGCATGGTAATCAATGAACATACAAAAATTATTCTCAAAAGAATCCATAAAATATAATTCAATCGAGGGTTCCATTATTACAACATCAATAAGGATATACTGGTAAAAGAAAACTAAATAATTTCACAATATGGCTCTCTATTCCAGTGGGAATACCGATATCCACCATAAACCATGTAATATCCATATCACGTTGAATGTCTTGTTGAGTCTGTCGCATGAACTTGAGTGCTTGGTCAAACTAGTTCTTTACCTGGAATAAATAAACAAATTTTGCATGAGCCTAATGCCCAGTATGCATCTGGTCCATGCATGGGAATTCTAGCAGTCTTTTAATCTGTTATAAAGCATGTACTTGAGTTTTCATGGATAAACATCATTACATGCCTAATTGTTCCCATGCATGTCTAAGATCAATTCCTAACATGTACAAATTTCATAATCATGGGTATACATATGTAGATTACATAAGAAAATATGACATGCATTTCTTTCATCTTTCGAGACATTGTTTCATACAATTCATAGCAAGTACATGATTCTTTTATCATATAAATTACGTTGCACTTTAGCCCCCAAGACTTTGATGGTTTACTTCTCTTAAATCAATTCTTGTGCAACATGTAATGGTTTACTCTTTATTAAGCTATTTATTGTATAACATATAATGGTTTATCTTTAATTAAGCCATTTTCTCGTATAACATGTACCGATTTATCTTTAATTAAATCAATTTCTAGCATAACATGTATTTTTAATCTTTAATTAAACTAATTTCTTGCATAATATGCGTTGGTTTATCTTTAATTAAATCAATTTCTTGCACAACATATAATAGTTTATCTGTAAACAATTTCCCTGCATACCTGTAATGATTTACCTTTATAAATCATTTATTTGCACAACTTTCATGTGTGTATCTTGTTATATGTTTTCAACCGCTGGCACTTGGGGTCCATGGCATAGCATGATAGTGTAGCTACAAATGTAGAGGACTTAGCTTTTGCCTCTATAGTTCCTTGCAACCATACGCCCCTTGCAGCGATAACATGGCAGTGTAGGTAAAATTGTAGAGGATTTAGCTCTAGCATCTATGGTTCCTTGCAACCATACGCCCCTTGTTGTGTTGCCCCTTGGGTTAATACGACCCCTTACGGTCGCCCATGTGACTCTTTGAGTATGTGCCATAAATTCTAGATTTTATCTTCTAAATATTTTTTGAGCACAGATATTCAAATATTTTTTAGAATATTTGTCAAGATTATCATTGGTAGTGTATCATCATGTGATTTATAGAGTTAAAATCCTACGACAAGGTTTAGATCCCCATTTATAAGACGACATCTCATCTCTTCAAATGTATTGCTGGAACACATTACTGTATTTACAAAGGAATAATGATCTTAATGCACATGAATATGGTCTGGTTTGATTTTAGATGATCCGTGTAAAAATCTATACTTTACATTATATATCTTACGATCTAAACGTTTATGCATGCTCTAAAATTTATTAAGAGAATTTTGGCATTTAGAGAATAGTAGCTGTCTCAATAATAACTTAGCAAAAACTATTTAAATTTATTTTGTTATACTAAATTCATGCTTGGAGCATCAACGATAACACTTGGAAAGATTGTATTAAAAAATCGGAATCATAATATTACTCATCACAAGTAGGGGATCATGCATTACCTTAATAACTCTCTTTTTTACAACTACATGTTTAGATCTAAGCAACTTTTGTTATCACTAATATACATACGAATCATACTATACAGGTTTAGACAAGCAACTTTTGTTATCACTAATATACATATGAATCATACTAATATGAATTTAACTTTCCAAGGATTTGTGTCCATGGTTTTGCTTATAATAATAAAGATATTGACATCTGTACTTATAAATCACAATTCTCTACATGACCTTGATTACCATAAAAATGATCAATATTAAAGATACCCATTTACGTAGTGTGCTTAACCATACCATCCAATTGGCATACACATGAACCGTGCAAGTGTTAATAATCATAACTTTTTTTTACAAGACTTGGAAACTAGAATTACAATTCAAGCAGTTAACTACACGATCTATTACTACTGTCGATCGTTATTGTAAGATTTATGACTGAAGGTTCAACGCATATCGATCGAATTCATATGTATTATCTTAAAGTTTCGTTTTATACACCTTGATATCTTATCTCAAATCAACCAATTACCTATGTGTATCATACTACGAACCGATACATACACTAAGATCTATTTCGGATGTCATCAATGTTTTTAAAAAAAATCCTAAACCGATACATACCTCAAGTTCCGATGCATATCTTTCGAATACATGATCACCTGCCAGTGACTCCATCAACATTGCGAGTTCTCGTGCTCCTCATAGTGATGTTTCTCCTCCAATGGAAGGAGAATGATTCATGGTAGATCTTCCTCTCTCTCTCAAAGTCTGTAACTCTCTCTCTCTCTCTCTCTCTCTCTCTCGTTAGAGACACAAGATGATGAGTAGAAAACAAGTGACAAGGGTTTTTGGGAGGAGATGGGCTTTTATGGATATAATTGGGGGCATATGGTATGGAAATAAATACTATTAAAAAGATTAATTTAAAATGATAGTAATTGTTGATTGAGGGGGGTTTTCTTTTTGGTGAATTCTAGAAAATCCTAAGTTGTTACAATTAATAGATTAGGATGAAAAAGATTTATATACTTATATTTTTCCAAGCATTATGGATTAAAGAATTAAAAAAATTAATTGTTGTAACGAAATTTACATCAAATATATATTATAATTTATTAATTTATTATAATATAATATAAATATTTCATTAAAATAGTTTTAGGTCAATTACAAAGAAAAGTCAGTGCAAGAAGGTGGCATCTTTAAAAATATGGTATACCAATGAAAATACATATTCAGACATTAATATTGTGAATGCATATTTTGCTATATTATAAATATCCTTACATGTGGGTATATATTGCTAGATTACGAGTTCATATGTATCAAGATTGCATGAATGCTATTTGCTCATTGTTCTTTATTTATTATACAAATCATATGATAAAAAAATCATATCATTTATGTAAATTTATCAACAGACACTTTTCTCTTGAAGAAGCACACAAGTTAATGACATATGCTAATGCTTATTTTACTTTATACATGATTAATTTAATTTCCTTATGAACTCTAATGATTTCCAAAGATATATAAAAAAATTTATTCGCAACGAAGCGTGAGTAATTTTCCTAGTAGAGATAATTGTTCCGTTCAGGATCTCACATGATACATACACGTGTCATGAAACACATAAGCATCAACGTTCCAAAAGGAAAACCTAATACCGATCATCATACACCTAAGGAATACAAGTATATTTGTCTACGTACGTAGATATGCAGCATGCCCATTCTCTACACGAAGACCCTCGGCACCACCTCCGCTGGAAGCAACTCAACCTCCTTAATCTCGAACATTAGCCCCTTGTTTGTGCCATTCACCATTGGGTGCATCATGTCCCCATGCCCGCGCACGTACTGCCTATCTCCCTCCTCGTCAAAATTTATGCTGGATCTCCTCTCGACGTCTCGTCGTAGGTTGTTGTTGAGTTGACCCTCCTCCGTGAGGGCCATCATGAGTTGTGGGCCCCCAAAAGGAGCTCATCTCCACGGTCCACTTGCCAGAAGTGGATGGTCTTGCCGTAGGTCCTCGAGATCTTCTTGAGGGCTTGACACTGGACCGGGGATGGAACGAATGCCATGAAGAGGAAAACCCCATTGACCTCGTACTCGTGTTGAGTGCCAGAGGGACTTCTCTTCGTCGGGAAGTGTGAGAAAGAGGTTGTCCAATATGATGCACTCTATGTCGATGAGATGGGCGGTGGAGTCAGGGCCATTGTCTCCTCATTCTGGTGGGAGCAGAAGTGGTGCCCTTCCACCTGTCGAGTCATGTCGTGGGCGTAGAAGTGGAACCTGATAGATCTATAATATTAATCCAAGATATAGTCTATATTAAATAATTAAAGTACTAATCGAGGGCCATCGCGACGAGACGAAGACTCGAAACGGAATAGAAGTAAGGAAAATGGGGTTTCCTTCTCCTTCTCAACCTTTCTTAAGATGCTTGAGTAATGGATCCTCATACACTTGGTTGAGGGAGAGGGGGCCCCTTGTCATGTATTTATATACATGAATGGTTATCTCTCCATTAAGGTAACCACCATGTCAAAGGCAACCCTTTAATGGAATGCATCCTTTCACACCATGGACTACCTTTTAAATAATAATAATATGATGATGATGATGATGATGATGATGACGACGACGATGATGATGATGATGATAATATATATTTTTATGGAAGCTCAACATTCTCCAACTTGGCTCATGTGACAGATTTTATGCCTTTCATTTGTTAACTTAAGTTCCACTAGCATGAATCTTGATGGTCAATACTTATCAAACAGATATTTTCTTTCAAGTTTTACACTACTAATGGCTTACTTAATTTAACAAAAAACTTCATGTGTCAATATCCAAATATCAACACAGATCCTTACTTTATGTCTGTTAATGAAGTGCATACAACTGAAGGTAACATACAATAAAAAATAGATCATCATATCAAAACTTAAAGTGTACGCACCTGAATGTATTGATATTAGCAGACCCTCCAGCTCTAGAAAACAGCCCGCAGGGATGGGGTTTCATGGGATCTGCAATCATGTTCCTAGTACATATATGTTCAATCAATACTAGATGATTTATTACCTTCTCTTTAACAACAAGGTACTTGATGTCAATTCGCATTCCAGCACGTGTATACTTGTTGTTATTTGCAAAAATATGATTGTAGAATTATCACAATGAATCTTTAATGGTCTTGAGATGGAATCCATTATCTTCAGACATTCGATGAAATTCTTTAGCTAAAGTACTTGTGTAGTAGCCTCATGACATGCCACGAACTTGGCTTCCATGGTACTTGAAGTAATAAGTGCTTGTTTCACACTTGTCCATGAAATAACACCTCCCGTAAGTAGAAAGATGTATCCGAAGGTAGACTTTCTATCCTCTTACTACCCGTGTAATCCGAATCCGAATAGCCAATGACTTCTAAGGAATCTGAATGCCGGTAGATTAGCATAAAATCTTTAGTTCCTTACAGATATCGCAAGACCGTTTTTACCACTATCTAATGTTCCATGCATGGATTACTTTGATATCTACCCAACATCCCAAGTGCAAAACATATATCTGTCCTAGTGCATGTTTGAGCATACATTAGACTCCCAATGATGAATGCATATGGGATACCTTTTTCCAAATTATTTTGGGGACATTTGTTTGAGAAAAATTTATCTCCTTTTACCATAGGTACCGGAATAGGAGAGCAATATTTCATACCAAACCTTTCTAATATCTTTTCGACATAAGTCTTTTGAGACAATCCAAGCACTCTCTTGGATCTGTCCCTATGAATTTCTATACAATGACATATTTTACATTGCACATACCCTTCATTTCAAAATTATTAAAAAGAAATGTCTTTGTATAATATAACATCCCGAGGTCATTACAAGCAAGCAAAATAGCATCCACATATAAGACTAGAAAAACATATTTACTCCCACTCGTCTCAAGGTATATGCAATTATCAACAATATTCTCAACAAAATCGAATGAAGTTATAGCATTGTTGAACTTAATGTACAATTGATGAGATGCTTGTTTTAGTCCTTATATATATTTATTTAGCTTGAAAACTAAATGCTTGCCTTTATTTGAAAGAATCCCTCAGGTTGTTGCATATAAACGTGCTCATTCAAATCCCCCTTAAGAAAGGTTGCATTCACATCCATTTGATGTAACTCTATGTCAAAATGAGCTATTAATACCATGATTACTCGTAATGAGTCCTTTCGTGATACTAGAGCGAAAGTTTCATGGTAATCTATGCCCTCCTCTTAAGCGAGACCTTTAGTCACAAGTCTGGCTTTATATCTCTCAATGTTACCTAATGAGTCTTTCTTAATTTTAAAGATCCATTTGCAATCAATTGGTTTCGCTCCTTTGTGTAGCTCAACCAAGTCCCATACTTGGTTTGTATTCATAGATTCCATCTCTCCCTCATGGTATGGTACCATTGAATAGAGCTAATGCAATTCATGGCTTGTGAAAATGATGTTAGATCCTCTAAAATTCCCATGTTGTAGTCACATTTTTGTAAGTATGTTTATAAAATCAGGTGACATTGTAGATTTTACTACCCGACTAGATCTAGTTGTAACAACACTTTGTTGAACACTTGCTGCTATTTCAACTTGATTCTCAGGTAGTGGATCATTCATAATTGGTTCAACCAAAGGGATATTTTGGGCTTGAGGAACAATAATGTCTTGATGTTGTAGTTCATTCAAGATATTGTATCGAATATGTTGCTCCTCCCTTTCTAGTGGTATAACAAGATCTGGTAATTCCTTAAGTATGACGTCTATAAATATCATATTGCTCCCACCATTTATGATGTCTTTAAATATACCATCTGCACCCACCATTCTCACTATTTTTCAAAAATATGGCTTTCCTTGATTCTACAATACTCGGTTCCTTATTTGGACAATAAAATCTATAACATTTAGAGCCTTCTAGATAACCAATGAAGTATCTACTTGTAGTCACCATATCCGGATTTTTCTCATGTGGATTATAGATTCTAATATTAGCTTGATGATGACCGAGAAATCCACAGAGACCCGGGTGAAGGTATAAAAACACGAGTCGTTGCAACCCGGATCTCGGTGACTCAGTCAATAAGAAGATAAGACCACCAAATAAAGCAAAATAATCAATAAAATCACAGAGCGGTCCTCGCTATTTATTTAACCTGGTATAGCGACCAGGGTCGAACTCAAGGAGCACGGATTGGCCGGATCAGCCTACGAAATAATCAAAAATAAAATAAAATAAAAAAAGGTATTTTTGGTGGATTTTTATATATTTTTAATTTTTTTTATTTTTGATAATAAAGAAAATGTAAGAAGAAAATAAAAAGCACACAAAACACAATTTATACAACACTCCAAAACAACTCAAAAAATTCAAATAAAACTGTTTTTATGTCTTTTATATTTTTAAGTATTTTTGGTGATTTTTTTCAGAATTTTATAAATTTTAGTTGATTTTATAAAAATCTAAAAAGGCAAAAACAGTGAAGAAATGTGCAATCAGATTTGAAAGGCTAATAAAAAATGGATAATTAGCCTATAAAAATCTGAAGATAATTTTTATGAAAAGCAAAAATAAAAACTAAACTATAGAAACTAAAATTGCAATTTTTTAATTTTTTATAATTTTTTAATAATTTTATAAGGTTTTAGGGTTTTGTATTTTTATAGGTTTTATAAATCCTAATTCAACAAAAATTGGACAGAAGCTAGAAAAAACTAAAACAAACAAATCTTAATTTTTTTGTAATTTTTAGATGAGTTTTTTATATTTTTAGTTGATTTTCTATTTCAAACAGTAGCGAAAATGAATGTTTTTTTAAATAGCAAAAAACAACAAAAATATCTCAAAAAATTTTATGAAATTTTTACACAGTGGAAGGAGCCACGTATCCAAAATTCGCTTGATTTGGAATTAATTTGATATTTTATGCAACAAATGCAAAAGCCACAGCACACAGGGACCTAAACGCAATAAAAGTAACTTTCAGGGGCTAAACTGAAATATGTGCTAGAAGTACAGGGGCTAAACCACAAAATTCGCACAAAAATATGCACATGTTCCAATACTGTACGCACAGGGGTATAAGTGTAATATTCAAAACATAAACTTCATTCCAGAACAGTCAGAAAAACCCAGCCCACATAATGTAAAAAGCCCAAAATCACGGGCCTAGCACGCGGTTCACATTCACAGGGACTGAAGTGTCATTCCTATTTTAAAAGGTTCAAATCATAATATCCAGAAACACAGGTCCTTTACATGCAATTTACCCAAAACTCACATGTCGAAGCATGTATTCCACACAAACAGGGGCTAAATCGCAAATAGGAGAAAGTATAAGGTCCTCAATGCAAATTTTCAAAAATGAAAACAACTATTCTACGAATTTACATGACTAAACTATAAAGCAAAAAGAATAAGGGGCCTAAGTGATATTACCCCATTATTGCGATCCACGACTGAAGCGGCGCCACGTGTAAGATCTGATGGTTGAGAATGGTGGACACCCCTTCGTTGATGAACGGCGATCCTCAGATGGATCAACGGTCAGACTCAGCCCTCAAATGGACGGATGGGATCTAATCTGGCGCAAGGGGTCGATCTGACGGTGCAGGAGGATCCTCGAAGAACAGTTCGTCGGCGAGCTTCGTCGGGCCAATACGCGTGCTATGGTCCTCCTCTGGTGCTGCTCTGAGAGGGGAAATGACGCCCGAGGTCGTCCGCAGCTCCTGATGGTCTCCGATGAGGCCAAGGATGCCCGAGGGTCCTTGGTGGTGTGAAGCTCCTGGAGCACCTATGCTCGAGTGTCCGGACCTCCAGATGAGGTCCTTAGGCCTTCATTCCTGCACAACAAGAAAGAGGGGGTCGAGGGTAAAGTGCTTCGACCCGATTACGGGCGGAGTGGGTCGACGTAGGTGGCGGGCGGTGCTCTCCGACGAAGCGACGATGGAGAAGAGCAAAGGTCCTGCTCTGGGGTGAGCCAGAGGGAATGACAGGGTGAAGAAGGTGGAGCGAAGTCTGGCGGATGTGATATGGTGGTCGGAAGGCTGAATGGGTGACTGGAACTATGTGGATTGCGGGCGAAGGCCGGCGGTGCTAAATCTGAAAAAGCTAAAATTAAACAAAATTAAAAGGAATCTGACCTAGTGGGTGGCTGAGATCGTCTAGGCTGGAGGTCGGGGACCTCCGGGGTCGTCGCCTCGATGGTTTGACCGAACCAGAGGCTCAGGCTCTCCTGGTTGCGGAGCACGGCGGTGTGGCCGCCGGATCAGTGGTTCCCGACATCTGGGTCCTCTCTTTGACTCTCCCGCATGCAACTGTCACTCAGGTGATGAAGAGGAGATCATCGGAGGTGAGGGGGAAGGCCAAAGATGGCGTGAAAATGTGCGACGGAGCTGAGATATATACTGGAGAAGGGTCCGATAAGATGGGAGTCGGGAGTGATTCTGGGTGCATGGATCCCTAGGAGGAATGTCGGGCGTGGATCGTGGATCAATCGTCGATATTCGGAGCCCGGGTTTTGGGGTTAATGATGGCTGGGTCGCGTCTGAAAAATGGGAGAAGATCGGATCAGGGCGCAGATCCGGGCAAAGTGGTCAGGGGGGGCAGTTGACCAGGGGTCAACGTCCCCCCGTGGACCAATGAGAAAAATCCATTCCAAATTATTTAGAAATTCAAAATAAAATAGAAAATGATTTTATTTGAAAATATTTTCTACATGAAAAATGTTTATTTATTTTCAAAGTATTTTTTAGTGATTTTTATTTGTTTTTTTGAAATATAAATTACATATTTTCATTATATTATTATTATATACAAGTATATATACCTATGTATTTATGGATTTCATTTTTATTATTTTATTTTTGTATAATTATTCCAATTTTATATTTTATTTATTTATACCATAAAATATGGAATATAAAATGATTTTTATTTGATTTTTATTAAGTATTTACAAGTGTGAAATAATTACATCTTTTATATTATATACATGGTATATCTACACTGATGAGAGAGAATTTGTTTATTTTTATTTTTCTGTTATTTTTTCCCATTTTTATTTTATTTTTATAAATATATACCAAATAATAGAAACCCATTTTTATTTTTTGTTTTATTTTAATAAAATAAAATATGTATATAAAGGAGTGTCTATATAGTAAATGGCCCTATCTCTCTCTACTTGGGTTCTTTTGCGGTCAGGCCAATGCTTGGCCCTCCCTTGGGTTCGGGTCACTTGATATTTATTCTAAATATCTCCTTCTTTTTCTTTGTTTATTTATTCTTTTATTTTTACACAAAAATATGCTAATTATTAATATTTACACAATGCATGCATTTTGGTAAATTATTATATTTACAGGTATCTACATGGTGTTTTGCACATGTTTTGTAGCTAAAATAACATAATAAAGAGTGCTGAATGGGGATTCATCTCCCCCCTATACTTAACTTTGCTAGTCCCTTAGCAAACACTTATTTGAAAAAGAAGTGAAAAAGGAAAGAAAAAGAAAAATAAGGAAAAATGAATGAATCAATGTTGAATATTAAACTTGCCTTCATTAAATTGAAGTATGGAGCTCAGTCAGATCTTTGGATTATTAATGTGTCAGAACCTTATTTGGACTTAGGTTTAAAACTTAACAGCCTCTAAGTTCCACTAATCTATAGTCAAGACTCCTCAATAATCCAGATCAGAACAAGTCTACATACACAAACCCTGAAGACCATGAATCTTTCCTTGTATTGTGTAAGTGAGGTCTAGCTCTCCACCTCAGAAGTAGCAAAATGACAACCCTCCCCAACAAGGTAACTCTAATGCCCTAGTATGGCCACTCTTTCCTCAAGGAGCGGGGTATTCCCTTCTAAGTTCAAGTTCAACCGGCTCAAGAAGAGGGGGAAGAAGAGAATGGACCATGGCCAGTGTAGCCATGTATCCCTTGGAGCTCAACCAGTGTAGCTAAGTCTCCCTGCTGCAAGCTTCATAAGATGGAACATGAGTCTCAATCTTTGCTTATTGCACTATATGCACTCCGGTGGGATTATCATTTTCTATCAGACCCACCACTTTTTTGGAGTTATTCTTTTCTTTTTGCATTTTTTTAATGTGCATCTGTACAACATATATACAAAGTGCAGCATATATACATAAGGAGTTTTTCCTCTTGAGCCAGTAGACTATCCCTCCTTTGAAGCATTATTGCAACCCACAACTGCTGTCATTAGACCTCATGGCAACCAGACCAAGTTGAGATGCACTTCCTTCACTATAAGAAGAAGAGAGGTTCCGTTTAGAAGTACTACCCTCATATGCTACCCCAAGTCAAGGAAGACTGCCTCCTCACCACCTCGTCCGTAGAGAGCTTGGTGTAAAGTGCTGGTCCAAGTAAAGTCATTGTCTATATGAGTCATGTGTGTGTTGTTAAGTGCTCTACTTAGGATCATCGAGATGACATATGATCATAGCCTAGTGGACTCAAAGAATTAAGTCACTATGGACCTGAAAAGTGTCAACCCTGAGCCCTATAAGGTTCTTCTTAGAATTAAGTGGATTAAGATCTTAACCAAGCTCCATTTTTCAATTTAGTTCTAGGCTAGTTTAAATGTCAACTATGATCCAGGAAAAATTTACAAGTATTTACAAAGATGTTATTTATAAAATATTTACACATGTGCAAAATTTTTAAAAAATGTTTTGAAAACATGGATGTATGCATGAATGCAAGTTTTGCAAAATATTTACACAAATTTACACAAGGTTTTTGCAAACTTTTGATTTTCAAAGCACTTTAAAAAAAAATTGTACTATATACATAATTTTGATATCAAAATATTTACAAGCTATTTCACAAAAGTTTTTTACAAACATTTTTACAAAACTAATTTGTACAAATAGCTATGTATGTGCAATAAAAGAATTTTATTTACAAGGAAAAATTTTCATTTTTTATGGATTTTTGAATTTTCACCATTTTTATTTATTACACACTCACACAAAGTACGAGTTATGGCTAACGTATATATGAAATATATACGACACCCCCTATACTTAGCTCGAACGATGTCCTCAGAGTCAAGAGCGATGAAGAAGACATAACTCGTGCTTAGTATAGGGAAGTGAAAAGGAATGATATATACAAAGACAATAAAAGAATAGAAATTCAAGAGGCTCTCGGGATTTCCCCTTATACTTAGGATCAAATAATCCTAAGTATAGCAGGTTGTACACAAAGGGAAATCCGTGTGAGAATGTACAGGGCCTACCCTCCCCTATACTTAGGGTAAAATATCCATAAGTATAGGCAACTGAACAGAGGTAGAAAATGACGAAGAGAACAAACAAATATATACAAGATGGAGGGCATCACTCCCCCTATACTTAAGGTGAAAAATCTTTAAGTATAGGCAACAACAGAAGTGATGAAACGGAACGAAAGGAACAACTCGGTGTTTCTACTCCCCCTATACTTAGGATGAGGGATATCCTAAGTATAGAAAAGATAATCCTAAGCGAGACCTGGGGTGAAAGCAACACGGAAGAAAGAAGGATCAAATCACGACGAAACACGTATAAACAAAAGGGTACAATATTGAGGTGCCTCTCAACAAGCGCTAGATTTTACGCCCCTAGCTGAGCGCAAAGACTAGGACAACGCTGTATCAAGGTTCAGGACGACATCTGTAAGGCGAATACCGTACTGTCGTCACAGTCTCGGTATGAGAACAGCGACGAAATCAACAATGTAAAGAAGGACACCCAGGTATGCAATCAGGCGGGTGTCTGCTACCGGCCAAGGATATGGGAAGATGTGATCGGGATCTGGTAGCACAAAAGAAATCACCGGCTCAGGATCAGATTGGAGTGGAAGTGTTGAGCCGAAGAAATCAAACATGGAGAAGGATGGATCAGTCATAGAATCCTCCACGTCGTTCAATGTCTCAAAGAGGTATGGAAAGTGAAGACCAGGAGACTCTCTAAGAAAATTGATATCTGATGCATATAATGGAGATAAATCAGACAGATCATCGAATATCTCAATGATCAGCTCATCCTCGTGAGGGTCATCGAGGTGAGATAACTCAGAAGTGGAATGATCGGAATACTCGGTTTCGTGATCCGCCAGATCGGATACACTCTCAGAAGGTGAAACCGAGTACTCATCGTGTATGGCATTCTCTCGCAGATAACCCTTGGGGAGGAATGCGATATCATCGGTGAGAAATAGAGGATCAGGATCTATCAGGGCATCTGTGCTGCTGTCAAGCACCCACTCTGTGCACCAGGATGCATCAACATCCGAACTCTGGATCTTGGCAATCTGGAAGCAAGAAAAGGTACTGGTCACCATCGCGGAGGCTGAAAATGTGTCTGCGGTTGATCCTCGCTCTGCGGCAATGCTGGTTGTCATCTGGTCCTCAGAAAATGTATCTGTCTCCTCAAAATGGAGGACAAAAGGCTCGAATACGGGACTCTCTATATCAGTCATCCCCAAGTGTAGTCCTGTATCAAGCTATGGTTGCTGGGCTGAGTCCTGGTATCTATTTGAATCCGAGAAGTATCTCTGCAGAAGAGAAGCTGAGTCATCCGGGGGCTAGACTCAGAAATGGCTGGATCGATGGCTGTAGTAGCGGGGGCTCGTCCGTCTCTTGGAGTATCAGAAGATCTGATATCCAAGACTCGTCAACTGAAAACTCTGGGGCTGACTCGAACTCTAGCTGGAAGACCAACGGGAACTCAAGTAGACTCTGGGTCAGAACCTCCACTGTAACAGCCATCTCTTCTGTACTCTGCGGTGCTGCAGAATCCAAGTCCTCAGGCCGGTGTGTAGAAACTGTATCCTCATGTAGTGCGACACACCCCACTGGTACTGCATCATCCTCATGTGTTGTCCCGACTACGGCATCTTGTGAAGATGGTCTCTGTGAAAGTAACCTCGAGATGGTATCTAGTAAATCAATGTCGGAACTGCGGTGTGAACCACCACATAAGGTAATCACCAGTGCTAACTGATCTACAGTCATCCCCCGCATGGAGATCTCAATAAGGTCTGTCAGTGGAAGTCCGTGCTCAGGAAATCTCCTCAAGAGGTCAAGAAACCTCAGCCATGCCTCCTGTAGTGGCTCCTGGGGTCTACCGAAAACTCTGTGATAATAGACTGCATCATATCTGCTCTACGCTGGGGAAAGTACCTCTGTAGAAGCTCGAACTGTAAGTCTCCCCACGTAGTGAATCGCCTTCCCAATCGTCGGCGCCATCTCATGGCTCTATCCTGAAGTGTGAATAGGAAGGTCTTCAGCATCAGCTCCTCTACAGTGATATATGAATAAATCTGTGCCATGCAAAACTCCTCGAATTCGGACAGGTGAAGATGGGGCTCCTCGTGCACCTCCCCTGAAAATGTCGGCAGTCTCTGAATAAGCTCCAAATCCAGAATGAATGGACCTAATGTCGAAGCTAACTGAGCTCCCTGTCCTATCTGCTAATCCATCATGCTGGCATAGGAGGCATCTGATACTCATGTCTGCTCTCTCTGATCACGTGCGAAGTGCACTCTCAACTCAGCAACGGCATCGTCTGGGTCTCGCATCTGCTCAATCTGATCTCCGCGGACATGTAGCGCAGCATGCCCTGAAGAATGAAAGGGATGGGAGGGAGGGAATGGGAGGTTGGTCAGGGATCCGACCTCCCTTGAAGGAGGACTGGATTGATGGGAAGAAGGTGAAGAAGCCGCAAGAGTCGGCAAGAAGTGAGGGGGGTCCATCATCCAGGGATAAAGAAGAGAAAGAAGTAGAAGACTAAAGGGAGGGTGGGAGGGAGAAAATGACCGGAGGAGAAGATAGATGGGGGGAAGGAAGAAAGGATCTGGAAACCCACAAGATGAGAAAACAAACCCCCGATTCACCTACTCAACACTGAGCTGAAGACCGTGAAGGATCGGTCAATTATCTTGTCAATTTTATATAGGTGATCAAGTCAGTCTTTCAGAGCGATTACGTGAGCTGATAGGAATCCAATACTCTTAATAGACTGTCCTGAATAAAAGGCCGGTAGTCTGTCAAGAAATCGGATATGGCTCTAGCCTAGAATGCGGGTCACTCTCTCGCTTATCCAAACCAAACAAGGCGGGGGGTTACTCTCCCCAAGACAGATTTTTAAATGATATGTCCTTTAGGGTCAAGTGTGTTTAGAAGTCCCGATTTTATTATTTTTCTTTTTAGGTATTTTTCAGGCAAACAACATCTAGCGAATTTTCCGTTTTCTTTTTTATTCCTAATCCAGAAAAATGGGAGGAGGAAAACGGAGAAGCCGATGCGCGACAAAATCAATGACGCATGCACGAGATAGAAGGCGTACCTGACTCCAGCAGTCTACATACAATTATGATCCGCGCATAAATTAAAACTATCTATATGGATGCAAAGACGAGAACCGTCCTAAACATTAGCTCCTATTATCATGAAGCACTGGTTTATTTGCCTAAGTCCAAGCGTGATCTATAGGAACAGATATTCTTATTAGGGCTATGGACCTAATGCTACCTGGATCAACGAAATAAAAATCTAAATCTAGGGTATTAAGCACATAAATCCACATGAAATCAAAGAAAAGAAAAGCGAGAAAACCAAAACAGTGGTGGGGTCCCCCGAGCACACCGGTGCTCGGCAAAACAGACCCCGAAAAGTCCACATGTCTGAGAGTCCTGTCATTATATTATTACAATAATCAAATGGTCTGTAGAGAAACGAAAGCTAACTAAGCTAAACTACGACTCCCGCACTCCTGCTCGCTTCCTGGCGCTCTCCTGCAGCTCCGTACAGAAGGGTGCCGCCTTCGAATCCCACGGTTGTGTCGGCTCTTCGAGAAAAGCCACCTCGGTCCTCGGGCCCTCGCAAGAAGTCAAACACGAGTGTCAGAACCAGATTATTATATATATATAAATGCAGAGAAAATAAAATAAAATAAAAGGACAACTATATGCAAAAATGGAAATAAACAAATAAAACAAAATAAAAATAAAAACAAACAAAAACAAAATAAAATAAAAGAAAATAAAAAGAAAATAAAACAAATAGAAAAAGCTACGGAAAGCCATGAAAGAAAACAAAAAGCCGCGGGAAAAGCTGCAGAACTGAAAGCCGAACAAAAACAAAAATAAAAAGACTACTAAGCCGTGCTCCTCGGCAACGGCGCCATTCTGATGACTAAGAAATCCACAGAGACCTGGGTGAAGATATAAAAACATAGGTCGTTGCGACCCGGATCTCAGTGACTCAGTCAACAAGAAGATAAGACCACCAAATAAAGCAAAATAATCAATAAAATCACAGAGCGGTCCTCGTTATTTATTTAACCTGGTATAGCGACCATGATCGAACTCAAGGAGCACGGATTGGGCAGATCGGCCTATGAAGTAGTCAAAAATAAAATAAAATAAAATGAGGTATTTTTGGTGGATTTATATATATTTTTATATATTTTTAAATTTTTTGTATTTTTGATAATAAAGAAAATGTAAGAAGAAAATAAAAAGCACAATTTATACAATACTCCAAAATAACTCAAAAAATTCAAACAAAATTGTTTTTATGTTTTTATATTTTTAAGTGTTTTTGGTGATTTTTTCAGAATTTTATAATTTTTAGTTGATTTTATAAAAATTGAAAAAGGCAAAAACAGTAAAGAAATGTGCAATCCGATTTGAAAGGCTAATAAAAAATGGATAATTAACCTATAAAAATCTGAAGATAATTTTTATGAAAAGCAAAAATAAAAACTAAACTACATAAACCAAAATTGCATTTTTTTTATTTTTTTTATAGAATTTTAATAATTTTTATAAGGTTTTTAGGGTTTTGTATTTTTATGTGTTTTATAAATCCAAATTCAACAAAAATTGGACAGAAGCTAGAAAACACTAAAACAAACAAGTCCTAATTTTTTTTGTATTTTTTAGATGAGTTTTTATATTTTTAGTTGATTTTCTAATTCAAATAATAGCAAAAATGAAGTTTTTTTAATTTTTAAAAATAGAAAAAAGCAACAAAAATGTCCCAAAAAATGTTGTGAAATTTTTACACAATGGCTGGAGCCACGTGTCCAAATTTCACTTGATTTGGAATTAATTGGTATTTTATTCAACAAATGCAAAAGCCACAGCACACAAGGACCTAAACACAATAAAAGTAACTTTCAGGGGCTAAACTAAAAAACATGCTAGAAGTACAGGGGCTAAACTGCAAAATTCACACAAAATCCGCACATGTTCCAATACTGTACGCACAGGGGTATAAGTGTAATATTCAAAACATAAACTTCATTCCAGAACAATCAGAAAAACCCAGCCCACATAATGTAAAAAGCCCACAATATCATGTGCCTAGCACGTGGTTCACATTCACAGGGACTGAAGTGTCATTCCTATTTAAAAAGGTTCAAATCATAACATCCAGAAACACATGTCCTTTACATGCAATTTACCCAAAACTCACGTGTCGAAGCACGTGTTCCACACAAATAGGGGCTAAATCGCAAATAGGAGAAAGTATAAGGTCCTCAGTGCAAATTTTCAAAAATAAAAACAACTATTCTACGAATTTACAGGACTAAACTATAAAGCAAAAAGAACAGGGGGCCTAAGTGATATTACCCCATTATTGTGATCCACGACTGAAGTGGCGCCATGCGTAAGATCTGACGGCTGAGAACAGTGGACACCCCTTCGGCGATGAGCGGCGTGGATTTGATCCTCAGATGGATCAACGGTCAGACTCATTCCTCAAATGGACGGATGGGATCTAATCTGGCGTAAGGGGTCGATCTGACGGTGCTGGACGATCCTCGAAGAACAGCTCGCCGGCGAGCTTCGTCGGGCCAATACGCATTCTATGGTCCTCCTCCGGTGTTGCTCTGAGAGGGGGAAATGACGCCCGAGGTCGTCCGCAGCTCCTGATGATCTCCGATGAGGCCAAGGATGCCCGAGGGTCCTCGGCGGCGTGAAGCTCCTGGAGCACATGTGCTCGAGTGTCCGGACCTCCAGATGAGGTCCTTAGGCCTTCACTCCTGCACAGAAAGAAAGAGGGGTCGAGGGCAAAGTGCCTCGACCCGGTTACAGGCAGAGTGGGTGGACGTAGGTGGCGGGGCGGTGCTCTCCGGCGAAGCGACGACAGAGGAGAGCGAAGTTCCTGCTCCGAGACGAGCCAGGGGGAATGACAGGGTGAAGAAGGTGGTGCGAAGTGTGGCGGATGTGATAGGGTGGTCGGAAGGCTGAATGGGTGACTGGAACTACGTGGATTGGCCGGCGAAGGCCGGCGGCGCTAAATCTGAAAAAGCTAAAATTAAACGAAACTAAAAGGAATCTGACCTAGTGGGTGGCTGAGATCGTCTAGGCTGGAGGTCGGGGACCTTCGGGGTCGTCGCCTCGATGGTTCGACTGAACCAAAGGCTCATGCTCGCCTGGTGGCAGAGCACGGCGGTGTGGCCGCTGGATTAGTGGTTCCCGGCTTCTCGGTCCTCTCTTTGACTCTCCTGCACGCAGTTGTCACTCAGGTGATGAAGAGGAGATCATTGGAGGAGAGGGGGAAGGCCAAAGATGGCGTGAAATGTGCGGCGGAGCTGAGATATATACTGGAGAAGGGTCCGATAAGATGGGAGTCGAGAGTGATTCTGGGTGCACGGATCCCTAAGAGGAATGTCAGGCGTGGATCATGGATCAATCGTCGATATTCAGAGCCCGGGGTTTGGGTTAATGATGGACGGGTTGCGTCTGGAAAAATGGGAGAAGATCGGGTCGCGGTGCAGATCCGAGCAAAGTGTTCCAGGGGGCAGTTGACCGGGGGTCAACGTCCCCCCGTGGACCAATGAGAAAAATCCATTCCAAAATTATTTAGAAATTTAAAATAAAATAGAAAATGATTTTATTTGAAAATATTTTCAACATGAAAAATGTTTATTTATTTTCAAAGTATTTTTTAGTGATTTTATTTATTTTTTTGAAATATAAATTATGTATTTACATTATATTATTATATACAAGTATATATACCTATGTATTTTTGGATTTTATTTTATTATTTTATTTATGTATAATTATTCCAATTTTATATTTTATTTATTTATACCATAAAATATGGAACATAAAATGATTTTTATTTGATTTTTATTAAGTATTTACAAGGGTGAAATAAATACATCTTTTATTTTATATACATGGTATATCTACACTGATGAGAGAGAAATTATTTATTTTTATATTTCTTTTATTTTTCCCATTTTTATTTTATTTTTATAAATATATAACAATTAATAAAAATACATTTTTATTTTTGTTTTATTTTAATAAAATAAAATATGTACATTAAGGGGTGTCTATATGGTGAATGGCCCTATCTCTCTCTACTTGGGTTCTTTTGCGATCAGGCCAATGCTTGGCCCTCCCTTGGATTCGGGTCACTCGATATTTATTCTAAATATCTCCTTCTTTTTCTTTGTTTCTTTATTCTTTTATTTTTGCACAAAAACATGTTAACTATTAATATTTACACAATGCGTGCATTTTGGCAAAGTATTCTATTTACATGTATCTACATGGTATTTTGCACAGGTTTTGTAGCTAAAATAAAAGAATAAAGAGTGATGAATGGGGATTCATCACCTGACAACCCCATACGTGTATGTGCTCCAACCTTGGTTCCCATCCCTTCCAAATCTCAAATGGAATAGATGGAATCGCTCTTGTTAGAACTCTATTCAATATATACATGGTTGTCTTTAGAGCTTCACTCCAAAAAAATAATGACAATGAGAAGTTCTCATCATACTTCGAACCACATCCATTAATGTGCGATTTTGTCTTTCGACGACATTGTTTTGATCTGGTTCACCTGGCATTGAAAATTGATGTTCAATGCCTTCATCCTTAAGAAATCACACAGTCCAAACTTTTGCTCTCCTCCAACATACCTACCATAATACTCACCACCTCTGTCTGACCTCATAATTTTGATTTTCTTTTCTAACTATCTCTCTACCTTCATTTGATAATCCTTAAAAGCATTTAAGGCCCCTGCTTTCAAATAATAGGTAAAAATACATGTAACATGAGAAATCATCTATGAAGGTGATGGAGTATTTTTTACCACTAAAATATTCTATAGGAAACTGATCACATATGCCAATATGTATACTTTTTAAAAGATTAGTACTTCTCCTTACCCTTTAGCGTGTTTGTTGGTACGTTTTCCCTTAATACATCCTACACAAATATTAGAATCGATAAAATCTAGAGCATCAATTTTCCATCATTTACTAATTTCTTGATCCTTTTAATGGAGATGTGAGATAATCTTTTATGACAAAGTATTGATGACCGATCACTGTTGCATTTTTCCTTTTTACCAACTACATTGCAAATAGGGAAATTATTTTCAAAATGCAGATCTAAATGCAATTTGTATAAATAATCTACTAAGCCACCTTTAACAATCAACTTGTCATTCTTAAACATTTGTAAAGATGTATTTTCAAACAAAAATTTGTATCTAAGATTACAAAGTCTAGATATTGAGATTAAATATTTAGAGAACTTGGGTACATAAAAGTTATTTTCCAAATCAAGTACATGATCAGATTCCAAAATGAGCCTTTGCATCCCAATCGCTTCAACTTGTGAAGACATGTGATTTCTCATATAGACATTTTGCTTATTTTTTTAATGACGTCCTTGTGCTCAGAGAGCCCTGCTTCGAGTTGGAAATATGTATTGAAGTACCGGAATCTATCCACCAAGTATTGAAAGGGACATCAATGAAATTAGATTCATAACATACATGACATTAATGTATATTTTTCTTGACGAGCCATTCCTTAAACTTGATACATTCCTTCTTGGCATGTTCAGGTTTCATGCAAAAGAAGCATTTTGCTTTCTTAAAGTTAGCCTGCTACTTTTCTGAATGCTTTACCTCTCTTTTCCATTTATTCCCTTTCTCTCGAGTGATCAAATGGACACTCTCAACTTTATCTTGCTTGAGCCTATTTTTCTCTTGTACACACATCACTAATAACTCATTTAGAGTCCAATGGTCCTTATGTGTGTTGTAGAAAGTCTTGAATGGTCCATATTGCGAAGGTAAAGTATTGAGAATCAAATGAACAAGGAATGGCTCAGAAACATCAAGTTTAAGCATCCTGAGTTGAGCAACAATATTGCTCATCTGCATTATATGCTCTCTTATCCCAGTGTTATCATTGTACCTCATAGAAGATAACTTGGTAAGGAGTATGCTGGCCATAACATTTTTTGAAGTTTGAAATTCTTTTTTAAACAACTACCAAAAATTCTTTTGTTGTCTTACATTCGGGAATAGAACCCTGAATATTTTTGACTATGTTTGTTTGCATGATCATCATACTTAATTGGTTGGATTTCTCCCACCGTTCATGAAAATCCTTTATGCCTTGATTATTTTCCTCTGTAGGCTTCGTTGATTTCTCAATACGAAACACATAGTCAAGGTCCATACATCCTAATGCAAGAAGAATCTTCTCTTTCTAATCTGAAAAATTATTCCCATTGAGAATCGAAACAGAATTCAAGGCATTGAATTGAGTAGACATGAAAGTAGAACTATTTGCAATATCAATTTCATTGAATAAGACTACCATTTTCAGGCAATAACTCAAGCATATAACTTAAGTTAAAACACTAACTTGTTTAGTGTTTTGAAAAATCAATGTATTATCATTACAGGACTTGTTGTTGCTAAAGAATTGTAACATACATTTGATTTCCTTAATTAATGAGACACATAAATTCTCAAAAGATCATTCGATATTCCGTACCTGTGGGTATTTAATATACCTAATGAAAAATTTATTTTCACATTCCATCAATATAGATGCATAGATGTCATTTGATTAATTCAATTAACTTTACCACTTAATGTAATCATTGACATTATATTCTTAGATGTCATGGCTACTCTAGGATAAACTAACCAATGACTACTCACTAAATGAAACGATGTATAGACATCGGTTGGATGTTGTGGCTATTCCTCCCGATCCAACATACAAAGTATACTAAATGACATCAATAGATCACAAACTGATGTAGATGAAATTAAGATGTCTAATTAACTCTACCACTTAATGTATTTATTGACATTCTAATCCTAGATGTGGTGGCTACTCTAGGATAACTAAACAATAATTACTCATTGTCGGAGAGCCAATTTGTACAATACGAAACGATTGGTTGCTGTGGCTACTCCTCCCAAGTCGATTGTATAAATCATGACATCGATAATAAATAACCAATTTTTTTACCATGATTATCAACAAGAAATGTCATTTTTACATCAATCTAATGAAATCATAATATGAAATAATCCATGAAATTACAACAATGTAATCCATGACTTCAAGGAGGAAT
This sequence comes from Ottelia alismoides, assembly GCA_037367405.1. NCBI lineage: Eukaryota > Viridiplantae > Streptophyta > Magnoliopsida > Alismatales > Hydrocharitaceae > Ottelia > Ottelia alismoides. Next base: position 330,909 of record JAZKJV010005800.1, on the reverse strand, counting down.
TCAAGGGTTTGGATCCAATAAGAATGAGGCAATTTTTAATTTGATAATCTTTCTCACATTCACAAATCCTTGAACATGCAACCTCATGAAATCTCACATAAGCTTTCCACCAATGAAGCACATAAGCGACAATGATTATGTAATTAAATACAAATCTTATAGCGTAAAGTATAAAGATTAATGTAGCATTAGCCACAAAAATTGTACAAATTACATAATAAATTTGTTTACGGATTAAAAAAATGGAGATTTTTTTATATCTATGAATCCCCAAGAAACAAGTTCCAATTCAGAAAGCTCAAGTTCTAGTCTTTTCTTTTAATAGGATTAAATTAAGGAAACTTAAGTTGAAACAATCAGACAAAATGATTGAAGTCATGACACAAAATCCGGTTAATACAAACACATTGCTCTGATACCAACTGACAGATCTATAATATTAATCTAAGATTTAGATCTATATTAAATAATCAAAGTACTAATCGGAGGCCATCATGACAAATTCCATTGAGATTTTATTGCATTTTTTTATTGTCGTGACACTAGGATCCCGCCACTTATTGAACAAAACACTATCCTATTTTTGTAAAAATCGATATATATATATATATTTTGCTAAAATAGCCTTTTGTTTAAGCTTTTTATTTTTATTAAGAACATATTGCAATATCTTACAAATTCTTTTGGGTTCTTATTCATCTATTTATACTATATCACCTCAAAATTTACTTTGCAAAATTATTACAGTTTATCTATTAGAAATTAAAAATAAAAACACTTAATTTTTAGTAGAAATTTTCTTTTCCTTTATTTGATATCAAATAAATATGAAAATCGGGGAGTGTGTGTCTCTTGTGTCCACATAAGCTCTCAAAAATGGAAAAATTCCTTATATTTTCCAAAAAAGAGAAACCTTGAAAATTTCCACCATTTTATTATAAAAATTCAAATACCCATTTCGTGTCTCAAATTATTCTTTACAATTTAGAAATTTATTTATATATTTTTAAATCCATTTTTTATTTTTATCCTATTTTTTGTCATTTAGATTACAGTTTAGTCTTGTTCTATTTTATAAAAAATATAATAAAAATATACAAAGAGGAAAGGGAGCCTACTTCACGAAGTAAGTAACCTCACCTACTTCATGCTCATTTTTGGCCAATTTTTTTGGAAAATACCACCATGGATTTTCATAACTATATCCCTCTAATATGTCATTTCAATTTCGTCAGAAACATGGACTCCTAGTCCCTCCATCCATAACATGTCGATTACATCAATTCTAAGACTGTTAAAATTACCTGTTCTAGATGGAGGGAATATGAGTATCTGTTTCTGACGAAATTGGAATGACATATTAGGAGGATATATTGATGAAAATCCATGTGGTATATTCAAAAAATAAATAAAAATGGCCAAAATGGGCATGGAGCAGGTAACCTTACCTACTTCATGAAGTAGGCTCCCTTTCCTCATATACAAATGCCAAAAATACTTCTAAAAACACCTTTTAATAATTAGAAACATAAAACATTATCATTTTTTCTGCCTATTCATCACTACTTTATCTTACTTAAATCTTGAAAAACCTAAAAAGACAAAATCCTCTATAAAACTATAAAAATTCAAAAAAATACTTACTAATTTTAAAATATAAAAAGAAAATTCGAAAAAAAAAGTAAAACTAAAATACAAAAAATAAAAAAGCACACAAAAAACTCGAAGCACATCAAAATTATACTAAAGCACCTCATTTGAGATTTATATTGGACAATTACTTCTACTTCCATAGTCACCTATCCTTACACGCCTAGGTAGCTATTTCAAGTCTGCCTCGTTGAGTTTAACGTTTGTTGATTGTCCAAATAAAACCACAAACTCAATACTTCCTATTTTATTTTGAATATTGTTTTCTCTATACTATAGTGACTCATTAAATCATTAGAATTAACATTAGAGAAATACCATATCACTCATCGTCACATAACTTTCTTTTTTTCTCGATGTTATTCTTCACGACACTACTAATCTTCCATACTTCGATTCGATAAAGCCACCCATCAATTTGGGGAATTGCTTATCTTTTATATAAAAAGAGAATTGTAAGTGCATGAAGATTTCAACGAAATCCTAGTTAATAAAATAAAATTTGCACTCCTAGCATTTAGGAATTATTTAATGAGACAATATTACCATTGATAAAACTAAAAGTGAATACAAGAATGCACTTCTTCATCTTTTATATACTATAATTTTAATATAACTTGTTATGATTCAATGTTAAAAATTTTGATTTTTATAAGAAAGTCAAAAGCAAATTGTTTAATTCTCAGTAAGAGAGCCGTGATAAAGTTCATTATAACTAGCTCAAAGAGGTTGAAAGATGAAAAAACCTTGGCATTAAGAGAGGAGATTGACTCGCAATGATCCATAGCATTCAATTCAACATGCAAGATGGATTGTGTACATCCATCCTCATTGAGAGATTTGAAGAAAGTTCTACACCTAACATTTGTAGTTTTCCATTTGTAAGATATCACATATCTCATCACACACAATATGAAATATTTACACAATATGAAATATTTTATGAAAACTTGTTTAGCAAATTACTCAAGAGAAAAACAAATTTTTTTGTCAAGACAATGTTAGTGATTTGTTATCTTATTTCTTAATATTTACCCAAATACCTAACAATACCTAACCATGACAATACTATGACTATTCTTCTTCTTATAAGGGATAAGGTCCCCATAGTTCCAAACTCCATGTCAGACCACGAGAGGCGGACCACGTCAACCCCAATCGCAGAAAGAGGGTAAATATTCTAGGGTTTCCAAAACGAGCAATTACTCGTTCTTTGATCGTCGCCTGATCCTTTCCTTCATGGAGATGACCCAATTCGCGATGGTAACTCTCATCCCCTCCGATCGCTTCGTTCAAAATTTTATTTTTGATGGTCTGCTGCTGTCTCTCGCCGATTCTGTGATCGAGAGTTCTTTGATGTCATGCGGACCGTGAACTTAAAACTCAATTGGCCACTGCTGGTTTGGGGCAATTAATTAGAAGAAGTGTACTACATCGATTCTGGAGTGTGCTTAAAATCTCTTATTTTGATATGCTGTGTTTTCTTATCTTGAGGAAAGATGCGACTTTTTGCTCTTCTAGCTTTTTATTGCTGTAATTTTGTATAGCACTGACTTCGTTTGTTGTAATTAGAGAGATAGTAATAGTGGAAAAGAGTTTGAGAAGTTGCTGAGATACTTTGTTTTGGAAGGAATTTGCAGTATGATAAAATGTTGGTTGTAATTGGTGTTGGATATGGTAAATTTAGCGCTCTTGGTAGCATGACCGAGACAACAAGGCCAAACTAATATTGTATATGCATGCATATCATGATGTGGGAGCAAGGTCGAAATCTTAGATACCAGTTGGACAGAGTATTTTTATGTATTAATTCAACACCATGGATTTTGTAGAGATCAAATGGTACGTAGGATTGTTGTCTGTTTTGGTTGAATGAGACTTCTACTGTGATTTGTAAATCATTTTTTTGGATTCCTGTTTTTACTCTAGTTCTTATACTTTCAGGTTGAGGAATTAGCGCAGCTTGTGAAGGATAATTTGTTTTCTAAGCATCTTATTCTCTCGGCAGAGAGCACATTGGTTGAGTTTCTTCAAAATGACACAAGGTAAAATCCTGTCCACTCTATATGTATCCAATTTTTTTCCGGACATAACTCTGCAACATTCTAGACTTTGTGTTTATCTACCCTTGATTAGTGTCATGGCTTGATTATTTGAGACTGAGCCCTGCATTCCAATTGATTAGCATGTGCTACACGATACCCTGCATTATCTTTATCGTCTACCACATTTTTCTTATAGGATTTGAAATACCAATATTCCCCATTTGCAGGCTGTGCGATTATAAAGGTGTTAGGGGATACAAACTCAAGAAGCCATGTCCTGTGAAATCTTGAGGCCAGTTTAAATGGTCTCAGATCCACATCCCTTAAGAAACCATCCTGTATATCACCATGTTGTTATCTAGAGAAGGCTATCAATCCCATCTCCGTCAGTTTATCGAAACCGAACTGATTTCTGCAAGATTGACTCGAAAAAGTCGAAGCAATTCCTTTGAAAAAAAATCAAAACAATGGATTGGACCTTGAAAGGTCAATAACTTGATTTCTACATGAAAGACCAAATCAAGTAAACACGATTGATTCTGTGGTATTAAAAAAGTGTTAGGGGATACAAACTCAAGAGAAGCCATGTCCTGTGACATCTTGAGGCCAGTTTAAATGTCCTTAGATCCACACCCCTTAAGAAACTATCCTCTATATCACCATATTTTTATCTAGAGAAGGCTATCAATCCCATCTCCATCAGTTTATCGAAACCGAACTGATTTCTGCAAGATCGACTCGAAAAAATCAAAACAATTCCTTTGAAAAAAAAATCAAAACAATGGATTAGACCTTGAAAGGTCAATAACTTGATTTCTACATGAAAGACCAAATCAAGTAAACATGAGATGCCTTGCAAAATCTATTTCATATTTAGAAATGATGCTTGGATCATGTGCTTTCCTCATTCGTTCCCTGGTCACTTGTCTGTTGGGGAAAATAGTTGACAGTCTTGATGAATGTTAGAAACGAGACTTCTCACACCATGTATCCTGTTGATCAACCAAATGACTCAAAACAGAAATTCCAATTACCACAGTCTCTCCCATATGCATCCACATTCGCGGGTGAACTTCCCTAGAGATTTAACCATCATTTCCGTCTTTTTCTTTTTTCTTTGAGTGAATCACCCATCACTTTTCCAAAGAAATTCAGCATCTGCATTGGCCTGGAAGTGATATAGTCAAACGAGATTGTGCCTTTGCTGTTCTTCTTCTTCTTGCTGACAGCCTTGCATAACTTTAGGAGTGAGGCTTCTTAAATATGCATCCTTGATCAACCAAACAGCTAAAAAATTCTCCAATTACTGCAGTCCCTCTCATTTGCATTTGAACTGCTCTAGATTTTTTTCTGGTCAAACGGGATTGCACCCTTTGCTGTCATTGCCAACATTATCCTCTAATAATGTTTATTTTGTTAAATTTTCTGCCTTTGCTTTGTTTCTTTACATGTTCATTGTGTATATTGGGCAAATATTGCAGTCCTAATGGAGTGCTGGAGCTAGAACCGATGTCTGCTTACCATCGACTACTTCTGCACCGTCTCGCAGAGATCTTTGGGTACAGATATTTTAAACTCCCCATTTTATTATTTCTTGGGGTTATGTCGATTTTCTTCTTTTCTGTGCCAATGTTGTAAAAGTCACCCGACTAGTAGGTCCGACTAGTCTAGTCAGTGGGGTGGTCGACCGAGTACCGACTAGGTCCACTATTCATCAAGTTTTTGCTTGGAGATACCGTATTTTTTATTTTTTAAAAGCAAACTTATTCTAATATGCTTAATGTTTTATTTAAATTCAATTACTTTTGATTCATCATGATAGTAAAAAAATATGTAAATCTATGCAAGTATATAATAATATATGTATAAAAATGATTTATATATTTAAAAAATCAAAGTCGATTAAAGCCCGACTAAATCCGATTAATCGTCCGACTACCAATTAATCCTTAGCCAATAACCTGACCGACCGAGTGCCGACTACCGACTTTTGCAACCTTGTTCTGTGCTTGGCTAAGAGTTTCTTGCTCTTTGCATCATTTTCTATTTACTTTGACTAATAATTGTTAGTGCTTTTCAATATTAACAGGTTTTTTCATGACTCCATTGGAGAAGGCGACGATCGGCATTTGGTTTTGGAACGATGTCCTGACTCATCAATGTATGAGCAAATTTATGATTGCAGAATTGGATGCAGTCCTGTTGTTTCTTTTTCTTGATGTTGTACCATGCTTCATACTTGAATTCTAACACAACCTTGATTTGAAGACCGCCAGTCCTTGTAAGTGACATTTTGGGGGAGAGTGACGATTACCAGCCTGCCATGTCAACCCATATTTTAAGCCGAAAAGGTCAGCTAGGTAAGTTTTTTTAGTTCTCGTTTGGTTGAAAAACAATAAGTAATTTGTTTTATAAAGCACGGTTTTTGCAGAAACTTGAGACATTACTGCATGAGTAGATTTTTCTATTTATTATAAATTATATTCTCAAGATGAGTTACCTGACTAGTTGTTCTTCCTGAAATGAATTTCAAAAGTTGGTGCATCCACTGTGTAAGCTGCATTAGTTCACGGCATTGGCACAAAATTATCTGTCTATTTTATATAAATTTACACTTACTATAAACTGAAACAAAGACCAGTATTATAAGATCTTTCCTGATTAACTTAATCCTATGTTTATTGATCTCGTCGTAGAAACGGAGAAAAAAGCTGAACCCTTCTCTCCATCCATGACCATAGAGGAGAGGGAAATGGCCTATATGGCTGCTCGAGAGAGAATTTTTGCTTTGGATTTGGATGAGGGAAAAGATCATGTCAAACCCAAACCCAGAAACGTCCCTGACGCTGCTCGACGGATGATTGCTCACGCTCTCGGGCAAAGGATTTTACCTTCTAGTCGTCCTCTTCAAAGAAGTGAAGATAGACCATGCGAGCACCAACATTTGACTACAGAGGATGTGTTTGCAAGATCATCTACAAATGCCTGCAATAATATTCAGCCGTCAGCATCCAAAAAACAGCGAGAAAGGAAGGTTCAGGCAAAGATCAAATACAGTGCGGGAAATGCTCCTTCATGTGCTACACATGCAGGGAGAAAACCTGATATTTTGTATTCATCTGAATGTTCTAGCAGGAAAGCTGTATCCGGAAACAACACGAAATTGGAAAGTACTTCCATGAACTTTGAAAAGGAACATGTTGGAGCGGCAAAGAGGATGTTTGCGCATGCTCTTGGTGTTTCATATGGCAAAGGCTTAAGAAGCACTTATGCAACTAAGACTTGAACCATTGAGATGGAAGGTGGCAGGAAAAGTGTAAGCTCCCGAGCTGAAAACTGTGCCAAACTTGAGTTGCGTGCACAACTGGTTGTGGCGTGCAAGGACGACACCCGTGACAAGAACGATCCAACCTCATGGATAATCTGATTCTAGCATCTGAAAGTGGATCTCAATGCATTCTTCGTGCAATGTTGCGTTAATTGTGCTAGAAGCGGAAACCCAACATAGAGTTATCCATCCTTGGGCTATATGACATGACGAAGGCACTTTCACGGAATCCGCAGCAGTTTCAATTCATATTAGGTATCTGAAATTCTGCATTGCATATTTTCAAGGTGTACTGCTGGTAACTTTGTGCTCCACTACTGTTCAAAAGTTCTTTCAATAGTATTTATGTAATTCTGATGTAAGGATTTGCCATATAATTAAAGCTGCTTGTGTAACTATATTATAAGAGAAATGTGGATCATTATTATAAATTGAAGCTCAAAAACTGGTTTTTTTAACATTGATCTTCAGGATGGGAACTCCCACCATCACCAGATTATTGAAGTGTATCTGGCTTTTGTATTTTTTTACTAATTTGAATGTAATGCTTCTCAGCAGTATATGTTAGGCCAAACTTTAACCTTGAGTACTATACATGGCGTGTTGTTAAATCGAATATGGATGATATATATGACGACCATTGCAAAAAAAAAAGGTTTATCTATATATGCACCGGATGTCTTACACACATCCTTTACACAAAACATACTTGCTGACATCTTCCATTAACAACCATATCAACTACTGTTAAAAAAACAGAGCGTAAATGCATATGATTATCTATGTATCCATGAATACGTCTACGGGATAAATAGAAGGGTTTAAAAAACAGGACCGGACCGGCCGGTCAGATCGGGAACCAGCCCCGACTCGGTCGGTTCGGCCGATTTTATGTGGGTGGTTGGACCGGGTTGACTGGGATTGATCTAGTTTTGATGGTTTAGTATATTTTTAAAAATAAAGATTTAAATATTAAAATAACATGATTTTTATCACTCGTGCCCTTCTTAACTTCTATTTTAGTTATGTCCCTCTCTTTTTTGGAATATAACTTGTGCCACTACTTTCTTAGAGTAATTTTCTAGAAGCAACTATAAATAAATTATTATAATCTTATATTCATATATAATGCTAGAAAATGTGACTAGCTTTTGCAGAGTTTTACTCGAAATAGGCAATCATGTTATTCTATCGAAAGATTTGATATTTTAAATGATTATTTCATTGATATATAAATACATATTTACATATATGTATCTGATTTTATCGGTTCAAAAAATTGGTTCAACCGGTCGGACCAGTAAATTAAGCCCGATCCGGTTTTTTCGAGTCGATAGGAATGATAACGTCATGCTGACATCATCATTGGTCCGACCGGTTTGGACTGACAGTCCGACCTGGTTGGACCAAACCGAAGACTGATCGGTTCAATATCCAATCCGATTTTTAAAATCTTGATAAATAGTATAGCTAATCATACCACCAAAAAAATATAAGGAAATTGGCTTTCAAACCCAAATAAGCATCCAAATCAGTTTTTTTTTCAAACTATATTGATCATCATGATTAGAGAGGTTTTTTCCCACTCATTACACACAATCACCATCATCATCTATTTTATGGCGACCAAATTCATAACAGGGGTTAGAATATGCTAAATATTTATAGCATGGTTAGTATCGACCTGTTGTATGTATTTATAGCAGGTGTTTGAAACATGATATATATTTACAGTTTGAACATGTCATATATCTGCAGGAATGATATTAACTTGTTATATGTTTATTACATAAGTTTTGAACATGCTACGTAATTTTATTTTATTTAGCTCGCCCATGCTTTCGTCATTTCCTACTACGTGTCCATATTCTTGCTATTTCCTATATCAAAAGAAATGAATCTTTCTTGCCTTTCTCCAAAGCACCATTCAACGGCTAAGATCAACCCATCTCCAAAAACAAAGCCCCCGTTAACACACCCCTATAAATACCCACCCCGTCACCCACCTTATCTCTCTCCCCCTTCTCTTTGTCCTCCAATGGCGTCGTCAACACTACTCTCCTCCACGCTCCCCCTCCCCAACCCTAACCCAAATACCACCTCCCCTCTCTTCCTCCGCTTCCCCACCAAATCCCTAATTCCGAAACCCCTAAACCCCAATCCCTCCCGCCTCCGCCTCCGCCTCCGTGCCTCGGCGGCGCCGCCCCTCCGCCCTCCTTCTCTGCCCCCCGCCTCCCTCCTCTCTTCATCCACCCGCACCGTCACCTCCCTCCTCGCCGCCGCGCTTGCCCTCCTCCGATCGCTCTCTGCCTCCATTTGCCGTGCCCCTGCGGCGGAGGACCTTGCAAAGATCGCGTCGTTGCGCTCCAACCTCTCCCTCTCCGTTGGTCCCCTCTTCTTCGCCGCCCTCAAGGATCGCCCAAGCGGGTACCTCAACACTCCCCTCACCGTCGTCGCCGCAGGTATGTCACGGTGGCTTGATATCTATAGCGGCGTGCTCATGGTGCGTGTGCTGCTCAGCTGGTTCCCTAACATCCCATGGGACCGGCAGCCACTGTCGGCGATACGGGATTTGTGTGATCCCTACCTCAATTTGTTCCGGAACATCATCCCTCCAATCTTCGATACCTTGGATGTTAGCCCGCTGCTCGCCTTTGCGGTGCTCGGGACGCTCGGGTCCATACTGAACAACAGCAGGGGGATGTACTGACTCACTGAGCTTCTTGGTGAGTTCTAAATTTTGGAGAATTTCTCCCTTTTTGATGCTTGGTCTCTGCTATATGGATGCTTGGTGTGTGGGTAGAGATGGAGGGTTGTATTTGCTAATGTGGGGACTAGTTGTTGTACTGGAAAGATGGTTACTTGTTTACATTTGGACCCCTTTTCTTGCTTGTAATGTGATAGATTATGCCATTTTGTCCATTCAGTTCTTTTGATACAGAAGAATTGTAAGAAATTGAATTGGAACATTCCTCGCAATATAATTGCAAAGTTTTCAGTGTAATCGGCTTGCAGTACTTTATACTTTGCGATCAAATTATAGACTACACCATGATTCGAACACAATGATCCTACATAGAAAAAACCGCTGGTTAGCTGTAGACTTTGGATATTCAACTTGGTTTATAAATTTAGCTTCTATTTTCTGGCCTTTATTACTTATTTCGAAGGATGAATATTCTACTCACCACAATTCTAGTCCCATTTGTTAGATATTTTGGCGCTATTTCTATTGCTTAACTGGAAAACAGTGCACCCTCAGATTAGACAACATATACTGAGTTTATGAACCTCAAAATGTATTTTTTGGACTCATAAAATAGTCGGTTATGATAACTATGATAGTTGGTCCATGTCGTAAAGTTCAAACAAAATTGCTCTCCATTTCCCAGTCTATATAGTAGTACTGTAGTATTTGTAGAAAACGATAGTGCGGAAGAGTAATTAGAGATAATAATGATAAAGAACTATGAAGAAACATTGCGAATTTGCGTAGAACCTTACTTCATAAGGAGTGAGATGAAACCATAAAAAACCATCTTTGAAGGGATGATGTGTATTTTGAACTCCCTCGATGAATACATGTGGTGCGTGTCTTCTTATACAACCCACCAATATGACCAAGTCCCACTCACACACGATGTTGGACTGCGTGTTGAGGATGTTGATTCTCGTCATGTTGGTGAGGTGAAATTGGAGGGCTGGAGTGTGAATTGGCTCGTGTTCTCTGAACTACATCTGTAATAGACATTAGAACTGGAATTAGTCTCCTCCAAGGATAACTCTGGCCTGCACCATGTTGGAATTCATCGCAACACGTAAAATTTTCGCCCATCTCTCTGATGAGGAAAGCGTCGTGAGAATATCCATAGGTATATCTGTGAAATGAGTAACTTTCATAGAAACCTCAGAAGGATCTCGTACTGGAGTTCACACACATTGAAGAAAGCAATAGGAATATCGGGTACTGGAGTTCACGGTTGCTGGAGAAAGCCATGGGAATATCCATACCATAGTTCATGTTCGCTGGAGTGGAGATAGGCGTTGAATCAAGTATCCCTTCGGAGAGCTCTACGAGTGGGTCACTCGAATATAGAGTGCCTCAAACGTAGACCTTGGAACAATATGAATGGTAGAGTTTGAATTTAAGCGGTAGATTCTGAATTTGAATAGAACTCTACACATTATTCCTTATTTATCCGATACTTGTCAGAAAAAGATGTAGTCGACCAAGATAGGAGAACTGAAGAGGGGAAAAATAAAATCTCATCTTCTTCTCTATTTTTTTAGGAGCCATAATTTTTTGGCTTTTCTCAATTTATTAAAGATGCCTCTTCTCTTTTTTTTTTCTAGCTTTTCTTCTTTTTTCAATCTATCATTTTTTGCCGCCCCATGTTTTTTCATTTTTTTAGACACAACCCAATTAGGTCTAAAATCCGCACATCTCCCTTTTTAGTAGAACAACATTAATTGGGGCTCGAAATGTCACCTCCCTTATCCTTTTTTTAATATCGTAACAGAGAACTGACCTTGGGATTGCTATTTAAGTTCCCTTGATGGAAATCCCATCCTATAAAGCATGCTTCTTATGTTCGATCAGTAAGAGGCCGGGGCAATCGAAACCCTGAATTGGAGGCACAATGCTAGAGGCATGACCTTAAATGTCATATTTCGATTACGTTTCAGTAAGCTTGGAAAGAGAAATTCGATTGAATTTTGGTGGAATTTCGGTGAAATGGTTGGAAATTGGGGAAATTACTTGAAAACTCATTTTTTTTCCAAAATTGAGTTATCTAATGTTCTTTAACTCAGTAAATGCGATAGACATACACTGTTTTTCGCTAATAGTAAGATATTAACATGATATATTAAATTAAATTTCCATCTAATCGCTTCGACAGTCAAACGAGTAGTATGCTGCTCAGAACCAGAATCACATTTGGAATCGAAATTAGAAGTCATTAGTTTCACCTCTTGAACATGAAGAGAATGGTGACATGCTCAATAATAACAGAGAAAAACATGTGCCAACGAGGAGTACTAGCAAAATGATATCTTAAAATCAAAGATCGAATGATAGCTTAGAACTTGTATCTAACTAAAAAACTTTCAGCATAGAAATATATTTAATTTTAGAAGTAAAAAGATATATACACACAGACACATACGAACACAAATCTTTCTAACACATATATCTAATAGATGCATTATATAGCTTGTGATCGTAAAATATATGCTATACAAGACACAAACAAATCATTATATAGCTTGTGATTGTAAAATATGTGCTATACAAGACACAAACAAATCAACTAAGGTTTTTAACGTTCCTAAGTCAATAAAGAGAATAAAGAAAAAAATAAAACTCTTCTGTTAAACTCGAATTTAACTCTTAAATATTGTGTCTAACTGATATAGTTTGGATTTAGGTCTAAAATTTAGAAACTAACTAGAGAAACTTCTTCAAACAATGTAAAACACTCTAAAAACTCAACACATCGGTGAATAAACAAGAAAAAATCATTAATATATGCAAAATTTGATGAAAGTAAGGGTAGATTTCCTTATTTTTGTTGTTTCGCCAAAATAACATGCAATTTCGATGAAATTTTGTTGGCATTTCGTTGATATTTCGATGAAATCCTAGAAAAAGAAATAAGGCAACGTTTCGATATTGGTGACCTTGAGAAATGGAAATTTCAGACAAATTCAGTGGAATTTCGTTGAAATTTGAGGCCACGACCGGAGGTCATGTGCATGGAGGAACCGCTTGATCGCGAGAACGTGTTCTTGTAGGTGTTGGAGTTTGCTGAGTCTCGACGCTGCTACAACTATCAATGTGCCTATAGAATGTGTGATTGGGAAGTCGGAGGAGCTCGATGCTACAAGAAGATGACGTGGTCTGATGCGATTCTAGGCGACTGAAGATGTTGATGATGACCGACCTTCGGACGGTTCGATGTTCTTGTTGATGACTGTAATAGGAGTTTTATCCTTGCGGTGTTTTCTTTGTCTCTATCAAAATCGGTGGCTTATCGATCTTCAAGAAGGTGATGTGATTCTGCTATGAATCGGGATTGATCGGTGTTCTTGATGTTGGCGGAAGATACAACAAAAAGGATTCTTTCTCAACTTATCACATGCGGATCTGAACACGTTCTTCCTTATGCAAATATTCATATCCAGATGGTTTTTCAAGCTATACGACATTGGATTTTGAGTTATAGGACCTCCGAGTCTTTGCTCAATGGGTCGGCAAGGTGAGTTTGACATCACGATTGCTTGTATGGGAGTTAGGGTTTTTTAGAACCCTAGTTGCTTGGAATCATTTCTTGAAGTGCGTCGTCGTGTTATATAATTAGGGCTTCATCGGGAACCCTAGTTTTTTTGTCAAACTTGGCGATTATCTGACCTTCAAAAACTTGGAATAAAATGTTTGGAGATAGAACTTTGAACATATCTTGAAATTCTTCGGAACTTAGAACATGTCCGTGGACACAAAAATAAATCTTCAAGTATAAAATCAAAATCGAACCAGCATACCATGTAGAAAATGATAATGCGGAAGCATAATCAGAAACAACAATCATAAAGAACCATGAAGAATATCGTGATTTTACGTGGAACCCTACTCCACAAGGAGCGGGATGAAACCACATAATAATCGTTTCAAAGGGTTGATGTATATATTGAACCCTCTCGATGAATGCAGATGGTATGAGGCTTCTTATATCAACAACAACAACAAAGCCTTTTCCCACAATTAAGTAGGGTCTGCTACATGGATTTAATGCCTTCATTCAGATCTATTTTGGCTCATTCTCGAGCTTAAATCCAAATAACTAAGATCTCTTCGAATAATCTCATTCCAACACTTCGTGGACCTTTCTCGTTCTCTCTTAACCAGCTCAACATCCCAAATATCGCATCTTCTAACTGGTGCATCAACCGACCTCCTTTGCAAATGGATAAACCATCTTATGCGGTTTTCTCTCATCTTATCCTCCATCGGACTTACATCAACTTTCCATCTGATCGCTTATTTCCGAATTCGATCTTTTAGTGCATTGTTCCATCAAAGGGATTTTCTTATCACAAAGAACAACAGATGCTCCTCTCCACTTTAGCCAACCTGCATTTATTCTATCAGCAACATCCCCATCAATTTTCCCATCTTGTTACAAAATAGATCCCAAGTATCTAAAAAAATCTTTCTTCAAAATGCTATCATCTCCAACCTTCACCTCGAGCCCTTTATCGTTGTTTCCATCAAATGTACACTCTATATTCAGTATTAGCCCTATTTATACGAGATCCTTTACTCTCTAAGGCATGTCTCCAAACCTCCAGCTTTTCTTTTGTTCTCTTGTCTCATCAATCAACACATATCGTCGACATAAAACATACACCAAGGTATAACATCCTGAATGTGACTAGTGAACTCATCCATAATGAAAGCAAAAAGGAATGAACTCAAAGCTGAACCTTGATGCACACCGATGCTGATATTAAAATAGCCAGTCTTCTCAGACTGGATCTTTACACAAGATAAAGCCCCATCATACATATCCTTTATAAGATTAATGTATATGACATGTACTTGTCTCTTCTCCAAAACTCTCCACAATATCTCCCTTGAGACCGAATCATAAGCCTTCTCCATATCAATAAAAATCGTATGAAGGTTATTCCTTTTAGCTCTATAATCTCCATTGTTCTAATCAACAAGTCGATAGCTTCAATAGTTGAGTGACCCGACATTAATCCAAATTAGTTTTCAGTTACTTTGGAAACTTGCCTCAACCTTTCGATCACACGTTCCCAAATTTTACATAGTATGACTCATCGGTTTGATACCTCTATAATTCGAACAATTTTGAATCTCCTTTATTCTTATAAAGAAGCACCAAATGCTTCTCTTCCATTCTTAGGTATTTTCTTGCTTGACCAAATAACATTGGCTAAATTTGTGAGCCAAATCAAATCCCGTTCACCTAGAACTCTCTAAACTTCTATAGGAATGTCATCTGGTCCTACTCCTTCCCAGGTTTTATAACCTTTAAAGCCACATCTATTTCCTTCCTTTGTATCCGTCTGTAGCTTGCACGATTCGGGTAACATTCACTACTAGCAAAATCTCCCAAAGTACTCTTTATTCCCCTCTCCAATGGAAAGCTTATGAAAATACTGCTTTCATCTAATCTCTACATCATTTTGAGTAACAAGCACATGCCCTTACTCATCCTTGATGCATCTCACTTTGAGAAAGATCTTTGGTCTTTCTTTCTCTTGCTTTGACCAATCTAAATATGTCCTTCTGACCCTCCTTCGAGTTAAGCTTTTTGTACAAATCTTTATAAACTTTTGACTAATCTAAACTTACAACTTTCTTTGCTTTCTTTTTATATAATCCCACAAAATATGACCAAGTCCCACTCATACACGATATGTGACTAAACTTGAGTGCATGTAGTAATTAGATCATACAGAAACTGTTTTTTTCGTCTTCAGAACTGCCAAAGAAACTTTAATTTTAGCTAAACCTGATCCCTTGCTTCATATGTATGCATATATTATATGTATTTATTATTCTCGGATGCTTATAGATCAAAGCCCTTTGTTTCCCAAGGACACCTCAACACTTTTACTCTCCCTGCAAGCAATCCCGTCAGCTCGTCATTCCGAGAGACAGTCTCGTCGAAACATCTTTATGCTCAATACTTGAGGCACCGTCTACTCCATTTATGCTTCATGTGGTATCCCCCTTTTAGTATTGCGGTGCCTGTATCTTGTTCATCATCAAGTAGACGCTGTCGCTGCATACTCCTTTGATGCCTTGGCCACATCATGCACCATATCGGTTCCCTTGTTGTGCACATGCTTGATGTCTTCGTTGCGAGTCTTGCGACTCTTTTTGGTGTTGTCAGCTCTTGCCACTCACCCAGTTGGATAGCTTTAAATGTTCTTGCTATTTCTTTCCTGAGAAGGATAATCTTGGAGTTTGTCTTTAATGTTTAAATTATGTTTGGATTGAACTCGTACTTATTTTAACATTTGTGATATTGGTTAAATGTATCTGTTGCTTTCAAAAGCCAAAGGATGACTACTCAAGGCCTGATTTCATTCAAGATTCACTGCAATATTAAATCTTTATATGTTGCTTGCTATAACATATCATTTTATATTTCTTACCTTGTATAGGATAAGAGCCTATTGGAGTGAATATCAGATATGCCAGTGGATGAGAATATCCGATGTGTATACGAGTACTCAGCTACATGTCATATCTTTAGCAATTGAATAGGTTTGAGTGGTGGGTTGGGAGTTTATAAGGATTTGGAAATCACAATACTTGCCTTGAATTCATCCTACCATGCTGACATCCATAGGAAGAAAGACAGGCATCCGATGGTTAACCAGAAAGCCTTTAAAATCGTTTTTGTGCTATTTGTATGTCCCCCTTTGCCCAGTATGAGGATAACTCGATCGCTTGCGCACTGCAACGCTAAAATCATCGTGGTCGGTCACCATATCACTTGGGCGTCATACTAGTTTTGAGAACTCCCACAGCAAGGGCATATACTAGCTGAGCTGATACTTTTCTAAGGCTAGAATCTCCTTCCCCTGGTCTCGCAAGAGTCCAGAAGAAAAAAATCCTCAACTTTGGGAATCCCTGTCTCCACATATGATTTCCACATGTAATTCCATCTCAAAGTGTTGCAAACATGGGTTTAAAAGCATGAGGCGCATCGATGTGGTTTTCTTTTCAATGCGAGGCACAAGTCTGAAGGCCTTGAACTTCAGTTGTACATGAAAACATTTGTGAGTAGAAATGTCTATATACAGTGGACTTTTTAAGAGGAAAATAATATAAATAACTTATCCAGTAGTGTGTATCTTGAAAGCGTAGGCTTTAACCTAGACTAATGGTAACACCCATGGACAGTTGCACAGTTCGACAATATCAATTTGGTGGTGGATCTGGAAAGCGCGATGCCTTATAGCTTTTCAAGGTATCTCCTTACCTATCATTGCAATCATTGATGAGATCAAAGTTTTGTTAGATTTACATTTCGACTAAGTACCAAGTTCATTTCAAGCCAACTCATAACATTCCATTATCAGTCTTGCCTGGAGATAAATTGCTATCCACGGTTTTTTTGTTCAGTTTGTCTAATTCTTCTCAGGACTAACTATTGATATTCTCTAAACTCCAACATCGTGACTGCTCTTATATCCCTGAAAAGAAGCAAGAATAAATTCACGACGATAAAGCTTCTCGAAGACTCGCAGCTGTAATGGGATGTTCTCCTTTCCTGAAGAAGTGCTCTGCAGAATTATTGTTGGTTATTTTTTACTCTTTTTTATACACTTCCTCCAGCTTAGCTTAAACTCGAACTAAACATGCTACTTTTTGATCTGGTTTTCTGTATTTGCCCTGTGTCTGTGCAAGCTTACTCTAAGGGCCTGTTTGGTTGCTGGGTTGGACTGGGTTGGGTTGGGGTATCCATGTGAATAGTAAATTGTACCCATCTGAATAGTAAACTGTGAGGAGGATTGAGAGGGTTGGAAGGAGGGGTACCCCAACCCAGCAACCAAACATACCCTAAACTTTCACGGGCTGTAATTATGGCTACTCTTTCTCTATTTTTTTGAATGACGAATGAATTGACCCCCTTTTCAGGAAAAAAAGGATGATAAGGGATGGAGGAAGGGGGGTAAGTGTTAGGAAATGTGGGCAAGGGCAAGGTCGGGGATAGATATCACATACCCGATTACACCAACATAACCCTAGGCTTGGGTTTACAGCATGCAGGATAAGGGGCCCTTATCCTGCGTGTGAATAGCCCTCAAGAACCAATTCATTCATGTCAGTGCTAATATCTAGAATACAACAAACTAGGAGAAGAGTATAGGTACATGTAGAGTTGAAATGCAATTCTCGATCATTCATAATATCTATCTCGTACAATAGAGTTAGTCCACATTGGGAATTGCATCCATTCTCACCAACTATTTTCACAATAGAGGTCTCTCTCAAATGAAAAACAAGAACAATGTTTAGAAAATGTGCCACATTGAGTATAAGGGTGTGTTCGGTAGGAGAATAGACCCAAGAATAAGGGCCTATTGTGTTAGGCATGTGAGCCCGAGACGAACCATTTCTATAATAAATATTATTGTAATCTTTGATATAACCAATAAACGTTATTGATTTATTTCAAAACTTGTCTCAAAAAATGAATGAATGCACTTATAAGACCTCTTAGTACAATTAGGGTTATGTACCATGGCCATCTTAATAATCATATAATTGTTGATTCAAAGGTTGAATCATAGAGACCGGTGCTTGGATGCTATCTAAAGAATTAGATTGAGGACTCATCAAGCACCATCAAATGATTGTTAAGAAAGGATCTCTAGCCCGAGAAGGAAATGGCAATCCTTCTCTAAAGGCTGGTATATGATTGATATCTTGATGTAGGTCCTCTGCATAGGAATGGAGATTCAGAGGTATCAGATAAGTTAGGTCAAAGAGTTGACTTAGTGAGATCGAGATAACCAAGACCTATATCGTATGCCGTCACGATATAGGCATGCGTCATTTGATTAGAGACAGATGTATTA
This sequence comes from Ottelia alismoides, assembly GCA_037367405.1. Classification (NCBI taxonomy): domain Eukaryota; kingdom Viridiplantae; phylum Streptophyta; class Magnoliopsida; order Alismatales; family Hydrocharitaceae; genus Ottelia; species Ottelia alismoides. The sequence continues at coordinate 312,258 of JAZKJV010005800.1, read as the reverse complement.
CTATATGTCTAAATATGTACATTAGACAAACCATTAGGTTGATGATGTAATCAAGGTCTATACACCAGCGAGCTGGTGTGCATACAAGGACATATGAGCAATACGATCTCTCAAAGGGATCATACATGTTCACTGCTGAATCGGAAGACATGAGCTCACTCATGAGGTATTAAGACCAATCAAATCTAATGCATGATCGTCTTACTTTGGAAGCATGACAAGAATTTGTAGCTATGATATATGCTTTTGGAAAGCATGTGATCGATACCAACTCCCAATAATCGAATGAGAAACTTAATGATAAAATCCTGAAGAAGACAGTCTAAATATGATCTAAAACTTCGAGTTTATTCTAGGTCTTCAAGTATGCAGGATGTACGAGTATTAGGAATACTCGAGGTGATGCGATCGTAAACGATTATATAACCATGACACTTCCGTTCCGAGGGAGTGATGAAATATGTTTGGATTTTAGTGACTCCTCTCAGTAGATTAGTAATCTGATCTTAGTCCAAATGTTGAACATTGATCTGAATGTGATTCGGATGCAATGAGAAGATTAGATTTACCATTTGATTTAATGAAATATCTTTGAGAGGTCGCCTTGATTTGGATATGAGATAAAATCTCAACATCCAAGTCACTATACATGGAATGTACAATCACACTGTTCTTATCTCAAAGTATCTGCAGAGAAAGCACATTATTCTTGAAAGAGTTCAAGAATAATTCTATTGTTGATAATGTATCTGAGTACTGAGAAATTAATAAATAAATGTGATTTTACATTAATAATATGAATATGATTCATATTATTTGGACAAATGAGAATAGTTATCTAAGACAATTAAATATGATTTAATTATCAAAGATATGATTAATGTGGATATCACTATCCATAATAATCTTAAATCTTATAAATATAATTTGTAATATATTGGAGATATTTAGTTGTGAATAGTATTTATGAATTAAATGTTGATGTGAATTAGATTCACATTATATAATTAATTGTAAATGCAATTTACATTTAATATTGGATGGATGAATATGATTCATAATTGTCAATGACATGATTGAAATTATCACAAAGTAATTTGGAGTTATTTTGCTGAATAATTATGTAACAAAAGTTGTTGCACGTATAAAATATTGGTGAGATATGAGATCTCACAGAATTGGAATGAGAGAGCCACCTTCCCTTTATAGAGGGTGGACGACCACCATTGACTCCTATTTCAATGTGGCCGTCTAGTTTATGAAAGGAAAGATGCTTGCTCTTTTTCCATTCATTCCACATGTTAATTGATTTAATTCAAATTAAATTATATTGATGAATGTTCAATATATTTAATTTATTTTAGATTAATTTGTCATTGCAAATTTATGCAATAAAATCATGACCATTGACTTGAAAGTACAAATAAATCTACACCGGTGATTATTATGTACATGGATTGGGATCCATGGACATCCAATTTGATATAAAAGAAAGGCTAGACCTAGCTCTTTCTTTACAACAAATTCAAGAGCAACACACTCTATTCTCATACATATCCAAGGTCTCTCTCTCTCTCTCTCATTATTGTAGCCATTCACTATAGTGATCTAGAGAGCCTCGTAGTCATATCATCGTCGTTGTGTTGTCGTATCGACTGCTCATGGATCTCCGTCTTCTTCGGTGCATCTGCTGGACATGCGAGCCCACAACGAGCCATTATGTAATAAATGTTATTGCAAATATCATTTACTGATCTGAAATGAAGAATACTTAATTTGTATAATAGGACTCTTAGTACAATTATGGTTATGTACCATGGTCATCTTGGATGATTATTCAATTGTTGATTCAATTGTTGAATCATAGAGGCTGGTACTTGGATGAATATCTAAAGAGTTAGATTGAGGACTCATCAAGCACCATCAAATGATTATTAAGAGATGATCTCCAGCCCGAGTAGGAGATATCAATTCTTTCTCTAATGCACTGATATCTAACTGACCTCTTGATGCAGGTCCTCTGCATAGGAATAGAGATTTAGCGGTGTTAGATAAGTTAGGTCAAAGAGTTGACCTAACGAGTTCGAGATAACCAAGATCTATGTCATATACTATCACGATATAGGCACACATCCTCTGACCAGAGACAGATGTGTTACTATATGTTTAAGTATGTACATTTAGCAGGCTGATAGGTTGATGATCTAATCAAGGTCTATACACCGGCATTGGTGTGTATACAAGGGCATATGGGTAATATGATCTCTCAAAGGGATCATACATGTTCATTACTGAACCGGAAGACATGAGCTCACTCATGAGATATTGGGAATCAAATTCCGTGCATGGTCATCTCACTTTGGAAGCTTGACTGAATTTATAGGTTTAATATATGCTTACGGAAAGTATATGATTAGTACCTGGGTATGATATATTCTTTTGGAAGTATATGATCGATACCAACTCCCAATGATTAAATGAGAAACTTAATGATAAGATCCTGAAGAAGGCAGTCTAAATTGATCTAAATCTTCAGGTTTATTCTAGGTCTTCCAGCATGCAGGATGTACATGTATTAGGAATATCTGAGGGTGATGTGATCATAAATGATTGTATAACCATAATGCTTCCATTATGAGGGAGTGATGGAACTTGTCTGAATTTTAGTGACTCCTCTTAGTAGAAAAGTAATATGATCTAAGTCCAAATGCAGGACATTGATGTGAACGTGAATGTGATGAGTTAGGAAAGCATGTTGACCAAAGATCGTACCGAGGTATGATCAGCTCTCTATTTCATTTAACTGTGAGTAGACCTGTTATACTCTTTACTACTTATTTAGCTATACGTTTTTAGTCTACATCTAAAGAAAATCACCTAAAAGATATAAAAAAATATTTATTATCTTGTATTTGTGAGATATTTAGCTTGTTTTATCTGAAGATACATTCCATTGATTTATTTGCATACAACACTGCACATTATGTTGGTAGTCACATGAATAGGAAAAGTACAAGTGGCATATGCCAACTTATGGGGAATGCCCTTGTATCTTGATTTTCAAAAAACAAATTTGTGTAACACTATCGAGTATTGAGGCGGAGTACATAATTGCGTCGCTAGCATGTTTCCAACTTTTGTGGATGAAATATACTCTTTCAGGGTTTAACCTTTAGCAAGAATAAGATTTTTCGTGACAACACTAACTCTATAAACCTTGATAAGAACCCTGTCAATCATTCTGACAAAATACATTGATGTTAGAAATCACTTCCTAAGAGAAAATATCTTGAAAGGTGAAATCTGTTTGGAATATATTCCAACAAGTATGCAACTAACATGCATTTTGACTAAACTTTTAGCTGCATCTCGGTTTGAAATATTAGAAGAGAGGTGTGGTTGTGCAAATTGAGTGATATTTAATGAATATTTAATTCACAAAAACTAACTCAATTAGGACATCTATGATTGTTAATTAGGATTAGGCTAATCGACCATCTTATTAAACCACCTGTCTTTAGGACCCATAAACCCTCTGTCTTTATGATTCTAAGTAACTCACATCTTGTCTCACTTATATGTGACTACCCCTCATGATCTAGCCCGCATTGCCCGAGTTTGTACTTTGGAATACAAGCTATGGGGCTTATAACTGATTCTAAGAAACCTGAGTTTGCCCAGTCAACCACCATAGGACCTAGTCCTGTCCACCCTACACCTACCCCTCATTTTTATGGGTTCATACTCATTCTTGTCAGACCTTCTTCTTCTGCCTTTGACATTGCTTGGGATATTTGGAATACTGTCTTGTCCCTAGTGAGTAGCTTTCGCATTAGGGTATCATTGACATCCACTCTATAGAGCTTCATCAGATCTGAGAGATATCAAATGCTGTGATGAGCTATCAACATGAGATGGTTACATATGTAAAGGATTACACAAAATTTGTGAATGATCGGTCAGAGCTCTAGGCCCTTCTTCCTCCTCTCGAGGAAAGGATATTCGTTTGCTTGATCATGAAGAAGAAGAAGAATATGAAGAAGAATCTGATTCCTTCGATTTAGAAGAGAGTGGAACACCCGAGTTCGAGCAGAGCTCAAACACTCATCGCATGATAAAATGCGGCAAGAAAGCACGTTCCTCTCCCCGTGACGACTCAGAAGACATACAATACTCTCCGTACGAGTAGTATAAGTTATCTTTGCTATTCTTTGTTTTTTCCCTCTAGTATTCAATTTCCTTCCTTGTCTTGTTCATTCAATCTTGAAAGGAGAATATCATTTGTATGCTATGTATATGTTCCATATTTATTAATGAAGTATGCATGTTTTTTCTTTCTCTTTTATCTAGCTTATTAAGTGATTACAAAAAAGGGAGAGAAGAAATAAGTTCAAGATTAAAAGATTTAAAGGATTAATTAAAGCTTAAGGGACTTTGTATTTAGGGGAGAAAAGATTAAAAAGTTATTGTTTTATAACCATCACTCACCTTATGTTCTTGAGAATTAAAAGGAAGTTTTACGATTCTTTTAGTGGGGGGGGGGGGGAATTAAAATCAAAATTCAGACTTTTTGATTAATTAATTGGGTAAATTTTAAAAAAGGGACCCAACTATGCGACGATTCCCAAACAAGGGCCTCAATTTTTATTTGTAACAAAGAGGGACACAATCTTATGTTTTTATCCCAAATACAATCCCTCATAAACTTCAGAGACCCATATATGTCGACGTTAAACCCTTAAATTGAAAGTCTAGGGATCTATTTATTGCAGTTGAAAAATGAGGCTCATAATTAGGAATCGAGATATAGTTGGGGTCATATTTTGTGTAATTTACCCTAATTAATTCAATGTAGTTTAACTTATTTAAGTTCGATTTAAAATTATTGTGCTTAATTGATTACACTTATTTGAGATTTTGAAAATTTTGTCACCATTAAAAATAAGGAGATTATTAGTTCTTTGTTCTCCATTATTTTAAAGATGACAATCACATACACATATATCGTAGTCACTCGCTTGTTTATTGTGATTATAGGATTATAAGTGTGGTTTCACCTTAACTAGTCTTCTAAGCGTCATCGACTTCAAGCGTAGCAAAAGCTTCAAAAGTTGTTTACCTTATTCAAAATCTTGTTGCTCATTTATCATACTGTTTTGAAAAGTCGTAATCTTCGACAAGTCTCAATGAACAATTTCCCAATCGAGATATCGAACAATTCAATTGTGATCGACCATCTGCTCTCAGTGATTGACCATTACTAAAAAATGATCGACCATTACTTTTAATCTAATCAATCATTTCCATCTGATCGATCATTGTAGTTTGCCTGATCGATTATTTTTGCAAATCTTCTCTGTTTTTTGTTAATTTTGGTTACAACGATCATATTTCTTGGACCCCTACATAAGGGATCCCATAACCATTATTTGAAGACATACATTAGTTTCATTCTATCTAGAAAAGTAAGAAGCTCTTTCTGAGTGGTTCTCTTGATAATTCTTTCTCTTTTTCTTCAATTCATTTGGTTATTTCAAGAATTTTTTTTATCATTTGATAGCTGCAAAGCATCGGTATCGAAACAACAGAGCGATCGCTCGCAAGCGTTCAAGTTTTCTGATAGCAGTCATAACTCTTTTGGAAGCCCTCCCTACTGTGGTGATATTTATTTCATGATTGATATTGCTTATTCACATGTGTTATCTGTGATATAATTGTTGTGCTTATATTTGTATATATAATATGCAATTATATTCTATCGATACTTAGATATCATTGCTTTTGATTTGAGAATATCTTTTAATATCCGTTGAGATACGTTTTCTGGAAAATATTATTGCTATATGTTTTTTGTTTTCAGATAGCCTCTTTTTGTAGGACCTTAGTTGTTTGATACTAAGTGTGCAGAGAAGCTCTTGGAAGTAAGAACTCCGAAGAAGTATTAAGAAAGTCAAAGCTTGCACGTTCTTCTGCAAGTACTACAATATGTGATATGTAATGTTGATCTTGGTGTATGATCCAAGATTGTGAAGTTTCAAGCTTTGTAAATAGTTGAAATATCCATGTAAATATCTTAGGTTTATAGTGAAGCAGTTGATTAGCTTGGTTAATTAGGAAATCCCGAGCCAGGAAGGCTCAGGTTGTAGTTTCTAACCATGCGGGGTTCCATGTAAAAATAATGTGCAAGCGTACTCTTTTTATTCTCAATTAAATTGAAAAACTGTCTCGAACCACTATCCACCTCCTTCTAGTAGTGTCATGATCCCCAAACTCACACAGAGAAGGGTATGAGTAGTACCTGAAGATGGTTGAAGAGTTGATTCATGGAAACCCAATGATGAATAAAGGGAGGAGAAGAAGCCGAAAGATGAGGCGAAGTCTGGAGAAGGGTAGGGGCATTACTTGAAGATGTCTCAGAATTTTGTATCAGTACTTGGAATAGTCGATAACATTGCCAAGTCGGTGAAACTTTATTATGATAATGCCGCAGTAATCTTCTTCTCAAAGAATGATAAGTACTCTAAGGGTGCAAAGTACATGGAATTAGAGTATTTATCAGAAAAGGAGGAAGTTCAGAAACAAAGAGTATCAATAGAGCACATCAACACTAATTTAATGATTGCAGATCCGTTAACTAAAGATTTAGCACCTAAGTTTTTTTGAGCATACTGTTAGAATAGGTGTTCTAAAGAAGTCCTTGTTATGCCATACATTTTTTAGTGCTAATTATGATTATGATAATCTCATTTATTTTATGTTTCTGGATCATTTTATTGTTATATTATGCTTGTATGTAGGGGTGCACATGGATCGGATTGGATCGGATTTTGGCTCAATCCGTGTCCAATCCACACTTAACGGATTTTTTATTTTTCCAATCCAATCCAATCCATTAAAATGCAAATCCAATCCAATCCGATCCACCGGATTACGGATTGGATCGGATTGGTTCGGATTTTTAATACTCACCTAAGTTAAGATTAAGTTTGAAGCACACTAGACATTGATATTTAAATCATGATTCTAAAATTGAGATTATGGATAAAGGTAAAGAAAATATCAGTTACTTTTTGGAAAGCAAAAACTACGCTTGTTACGGATATAGTACGAACAATCATCTTATAACTAAATATAAATAACATAATTGTAATCCATAGAAACCATTGAAGCATCACCTTGACTTCGACTAAAATTCAAGTTTGTATATAACAAATGGGAACTACAACTAATCAGCTTGGCTACGTATTACGGGACAGAGGACCGTGCATAAAGGAGATCTGGGACAAGAATCATGCACAACTGCGCGGTGCGGGGTGAGGTTCTTGGTTGCACATACACGATTGAGGTCTGGGAGAGTCGAAGATAAGATTTATTTGTGCATGTGCGAGGGGAGCCTAGCTATGCATGCGAGCGGCTGGGGACGATGTGGGCGAAGCTGAGGACGAGACGGTTAAGGTGGATATCTGGCTACACGTGTGCGAGAGAGGTCTGGGAGAGCCGAGGACGAGGTCTGGTCATGCGTAGGGAGAAAGATTGGGTTGTGTGTGTGCGCAACTGGGGACGATGACAACATCTGACGAAGATGTGTGCGTCTAAGGGTAGAGATGTGTGCGACGTCACGAGTGGATGTCTTGTTTGGAAGGATCTCAAAGTTGTTTAGGATTAGGTATTTATTTTTAAGAAGAGTGTTTTGTTTAGAAAATTGGAAGGGCTCGAAGGACATTGTGGGTATGTAATGTTTTTTTCAAAATCAACAAGTGAGGTGGGTAAGGAGGTTTCCAGCAAGTGGTGTGGAGTAAAGATTGAGTTGGAATAAATTTTAACTATAAAGGGATAGCTTGGATATTAAATATAGCTTTCAAATAAAATTAAATATACGATTTGCTTTAATGATAAGAAAAAAATTATTATATATTATTTATCAACGGATTAACGGATTGGATCGGATCGGATTTTAATAATAATCCGATCCAATCCATAGATGAACGGATTTTTAAAATTCCAATCCGATCCGATCCATTGAACTTATAAATCCAAACCGATCCAATCCAATGACAACGGATTGGATCGGATTACGGATTTTATCCGATCATGTGCACCTCTACTTGTATGTTGCAAACATATAATATAACTGTTGAAATGAAATTAAAGTAGGAGATGCTATTCTTCTAAATTACAGGCGATTGTATTGAATTGATATTGATACATGGAAGGGATTGTGTTAAGTTGTATGATGTGAAGTTGACATGATCATATTAGTTTAATTCAGTTAAAGTATATGATTCATTGACATTGCAGGAAACATATGAAAAGACACGCATAAGGTTATTGTCTCATGATTAAAGATCATATGGATCAAGTGGGAGAATGTTAGAATTTATTTCGTATGTGATCCATATAAAATATTTATGAGATAATAAATATTGGATTTTTACTGAGTCAATGGATAAATTGTAACCGCATTATCTTAATCCACGTTGATGGTTAGTAGGTTATCATGAGTCTGTCACGATAGGGTTTGTTATCCTGTTAACCCCCAACTCTACCCTTATTAAAGAGACATGATGGCTCATTATGCAAGATCCTGAATCAAGAGATTCGGAGAGCCACCATAAACTCTCTACAATATAAGAGAGTCTTAACGATTGGGGTCAAGGGAAGGAGAAAAAAGAAAGAAAGAATCATCGTCATTTTTATCATCATCTCCGTTACAAGTTTCTATTTGATTTGCGATGGAAGAAGGTAACTCGTGAATCATTATTATTGTTGATTCCTTTATGCTGCGTGTAATTTTTTCCTACAGTACCAACACAGTCACACATACATTCACACTCACACAAAACATCAATACTACACATTCACATACATATAAAGTTACACAATAATACACATTAGAAAAGCAATTGCGATCATACATACACATACATTCATATACATTCAAACAAACATACACATTTATTCTCTCTCTATTTTTCTCACGCACATTCATACACTTCCATACATACACATACATTCATATATACATTCTCATACAAATGTTATGGGCATGCACATTCACACACGCATACATGTCACTCTTCCTCACATAACATACAGATACTCTCTCACACACGCATTCACACACATTCACACATATGCAAACATTCACAAGCATATACTCATGCACATAAAACAAATACACATACACAAGTGCACACATACATACTCTCTCTCACGCTCATTCATATACACATTCACACAACATGTACATTCAGTCACATGCATGCACTCATACACTTACACACATATGCAACATTTACAGAAACATACCCCACATACACTTGACCCCTCACATTTTCTCACCTTGAGATAACATCTTTTTAAGCTCACTAGTGTCATTTCTCGTGCTTATTTCATTGATCGAATTACTATTCATACACTCATCATTAACTGGCCATTAACATCCAATCAATAGAAAACATAAGTGAGAGACCTTAAATTTCCCTCCTTATGTGAATCGTTACAAAGAAAATGTGTATATGAGATAATGCAAAGTAACTAACACAAGTTGCAACAACATCTTTATGAACTTAAAGATACTTAAGAAATCATCTCGTAGAAATATATAAACGAATACATGAAGAGAGGGTATGAGTAATAATATAATGGCAAACATCATCACATGCTTAGTAGAGTGCACAATCTCCAGAAATCCTTTGGGCCCGTTCGGTTCGGGAATAAGCAGGAATACAGATGGGGAATAAGGAGAATAATGGTTTATTCTTTTTTCGGCTGGAGGATAGGAATAAGGAGAATAAGGTGAAATAAAGGTAGCTAAGGTGGGATAAAGATGAGAATAAGAGTGAAATAAGATGGAATAATGGGGAATAGTCGTACCACTGGGAACCGTGTCAGGAGGAGAATAGGCCCCTTATTCCAGGGCTTATTCTCCAACCAAACAGGGCCTTTGAGTTGTTTTAGTGACATGACTATCATTGCATCACCCATGTGCCCAATTGTCTATGGCTTTGACAATGAGTCCACCACAAACATGAATTCATTCTAGGTATATAGATATTTACTCAACATGTGCAAGGGAAAGATGTACCGTGTCTAGTGCAAGTGATCTCCCTAGAAGATAATCTCAAACATTTCCTCTACTTTTGTGGCTTATCGACTATATTTATTAGGATATACGAAATGCATCCAAACGAGTAATTTCCCATGGCAAATTGAACCAAGGCAACTATTAGCGAACACTATATACAAGAATAAGGGAAAGAAAAAAATATCATGTATTTAGTTTACATAATATCGCATGGGTAATGTGCTTAGAAACATGCCTTGATGAGCTTAGTTTTCAGGCTCTAGTATTATAATTAGTGGAAAGGGAGCCTACTTTGTGAAGTAGGTAACCTTATCTACTTCACATTCCATTTTTGGCAAATATTTTATTTTTTTTGAAAAATACCACCGTAGATTTTCATAACTGTATCCCTTTAACATGTCATTCAAATTTCGTCAGAAACAGAGACTCCTACGGCCTCCATCCAGAACAGGTAAAATACAACAAATTTGTGACCTGTCTGGATGGAGGCCGTAGGAGTCTCTGTTTCTGACGAAATTTGAATGACATATTAGAGAGATATAGGTATGAAAATCCACGGTGGTATTTTTCAAAAAAAATAAAATATTTGCCAAAAAATGGAATGTGAGGTAAGGTTACCTACTTCACAAAGTAGACTCCCTTTCCTCTTATAATTATAGATGATTTATAGGGATCTTTGTAGAGTTTGCACTCGTATCCGATCTAATATTGTATCCACAATGTTGTTAAATTCAATACATATATGGATATTGTCATAATATCTATAATAATATTCTTATCTGTATTTGTATATCTACTGTAACATAAAATATTTAATCGCAGTTTTATTTATAATTGTAAGTAATAAATAATTAGGACTTCGTTCAACATGTTTGATATATTTGTTATGAAATAAATAATTTTTTTATGTGCAAACCATCCTATAAAAAAATATAGTTTCCGATCCATATTTGTTTGGGTTAAATGGGGCTGCCTTCTAGGGGGAGCTAACTTGGCTCTCCCGCCTCATACGTTAGTTTTTTTTTTTTTGAAAATTTCTTCCGTAGAATTTCATCACTATATCCTTATATTATGTTATTAAAATTTTGTGAGAAACAGAGACTCCTACGGCCTTGATGAATCCACGATTCATCATCTTAATATCTTAATCTTAGCAAAATCTATGAGTAAATTTCCAAATAAATGTCCATAAAATCAATAAATTAACAAAATGACTCTTGTAAATAAAACACACTAATTATTGTATATTAGATTGTACAAAATAAATTACACATAAAAAGCCGCAAAAATAAAGGAGTTTTATACCTGTAAATAGCTCAAAACTTCATGTATTTTTAATAATTTCATTTCAACTCCTTTTTGGCTAATTCTTTCTCTAACCTGTCCATAAAAATGTATATAAAAATACAAAAATACAAAAACCAATTATATCTCAAATAAATGCTCCTAGATCCCAATGGGAAAAAGCCGTAAAGACCAACTTCCAAGCTAAATTCCCGCTCCGTATGAACTCCAAATTCACCAAACTCACTTTTAAAGTTCAAGTTAGAAAATTATCTATACAACGGAAGTGGTTTCATTAAAATCGGAGCTCATTTGCAAAAGTTGGGTTTTGGACCTAGATGTACATTGTATACCATGTATATATTCATTCTTTCTTTAATTTTTATTTTATCTTTCTTAATTACTAAAAATACAAAAAAATCATACTTGTGTTGTATTTTAATTGTAGTATTTTATTGTATTTTTCCATTGTAAATATCTCTTATTAAAAAGACAAATAAATTACATATTAGAAAAGTAAAAAAATGTGTACATGGTGTTTTGTATTCACTTGTAAATTCACCATTATTTTTTTCCTTCTTTATTTTGTTGTAATTAAAGTAGCCTACTTTATTTCATTTTATTTATTTAATTATTTTACATTCTCTACAATAACCACCATTCAACTCTCTTCCACCACCAACTTCCCATTCAACTCCACCATTTTTTAAACCTCCCATTCAACTCCATTAATAATCCAACTTCCCATTCAACTCCACCCACATAATAACTTCTCATTTCATCATCTATATATACATTCCATCCTCCTCAATTTGCCCTTGATCCATCTTTATGTGAGGAGAGCCTAGTTCCCTGAGTTGAATCGGTGACAGCGACGCAACCGCGGTCGAGCGACGACGGCCCTCTCTCCGGTGTGATCCGTTGGTTTTTTGGCCAACATCGCAGCCGCAACCGCGCGCTGCTCGAGCTCATCGCACGCCGGCGATTCGAGCGAAGACCGTGCTCTCGTGAGCACTCCATAGGCGACCGTATCATCGTAGGTAAATTTTTCATCTCATTTTATCATCTTGTCAATTTTTGCATTTTTTTTTATCACATCAAATTCACCCCCAAAATTCTTCCATTTGTTTAGTTCATCTTCATTACCATCATCACTTTTTTTTTATCATATGCATTCCCTGTCTTAACAAAATTTAAAAAAAAAAATAAAAAATTTAAAACAAAAAAATATCTCTCTTTTTATTACAGCAGTAAAAGAATTAAAAAAAATAAAAAAAAACAAAAAAAAGAAGCAGCAGCGGCTGGCGCCGCCGCCGCCCCATCTCCTTCACGGGAGCAGCAGCGGCCCAGCCGCCGCCACCCCCCTCTCCACAGCCACAAGCGGCCGCCGGGCGCGGCTCCGCCGCCCGCGCATGGGCAACCGCGCACCAGCGGCCCGCACCCACCGTGCCGCCCCCCTCTCCAGGCCACAACCGCTCCTCCGCCGCGTACTCCTTCCGCCGGCCACCGCCGCCCACTGTCACGGCCTCCGCACACCGCCGACACCTGCGCGCTCCTCCACAGCGGCCCCCTCCGCCGCGCCAACCGCCGGCCGATCCCCCTCAAGTTGGGTTCCCCATTTCCACCGTCTCCAGGAAGAAGAAGAAGGTCTTTCCCATTTTCTTTTTTTTAATGTAAAAATTGCACTTTCTTTATTTTAAGTTTCAGTAATTACAATTACGTCCCTGTACATAAGTTGCTTTGTAATTTCAGTTTCTATTTTGCACAGAGAACCCTGTCTTTATAGATTAATTTGGACCTCTCTTTGGCATCGTTTTATGCAATGAAAAATGCTATCAAGTTGAGCAACTTATCCTCTATCATCTGATTATTTACTTGTATTTTTATGATAGTTGGGTAATTAATTAAAATTGTCAAATTGAAATTTTGCATAGTTTACCCATTCTGTGCCATTAAATTTATATCTCACACACGGTTGCTCCAAAAAATCCAAAAAAAATATATGTGATGTCTTGATATGTGATGAGTTTACTGTCCAAATTTCATCTAAAATGGAGTTGTCTTGTGCTTGTAATAATTTATAGAGTGAATTTAGTATTTTATTTTTAATTAAATCCACATACATCTTTTTCACGAAATTTCAAGTCTCCTAGATTGCTCATCTAAATATCTACCTGAGATAATTCGCACTCTGATTAATTTTATAACGTGGATTTATTAGAAATTATTTACTTGCTGTCACTCTGATTTCACTAAAAAATACATAAAAAATTCATAACTTATCAAAAAATTCTAAAAACATTACTGTAGTCTCCTTGCATCATGTTTTACTTCCAGTAATTTTTTCATAATTTTTGCTTGCTGTTTGTGTGAGAAATTGCGGAAAAACCCATAAAAAGTGTGCATTTTTAGTTATTGCGTTTTAACCCCTAAAATTCCAAAAAAATATGTTTTGTGTTCCCCACTGGATTAAGACTTTAGGAAAAATATAATTTGGCTGAATTGGATTAATTTAATATTAAAATTAATTTGGCTAAGTTGTGTATTCTCTTAGTGTCTTGATTCACCCGCATTTGCATTTGCTTTGATTTTTGCATAAAAAATATCTAAAAAAAACCGCATTTGGATATCTAAAATCTTTATTTTTGAATTAACCCCAAGTTGTTCCTTTGCCTCCCTGAGTTCGACCCCGGACTTGCCCGGGATATAAATTAAAGCCGAGACACTCTTCACGGAGATCTTCTCTCGGTTCTGACCGAATCGCTAAGTACACGTATTACAACGTGACCTAATTAAACAACGTATCTAGCGACACGTCAGGCCTCCATCCAGACAGTCATTTTTTAACGGTAACAGAATTGCTAAAATCGATCCCATCTAGATGGAGGTCGTAGGAGTCTCTGTTTCACACAAAATTTTAATGACATAATATAAGGATATATTGATGAAAATCCACAGAAGAAATTTTCGAAAAAATAAAATAAAAAATGAGCGAAATAGCGCGGGGAAGCCAAGTTAGCTCCCCCATAGGATCAGCCCCATTTTGCCCTATTTGTTTACAAACATATACTCTACATACCCTAAACAACATAGTCAAGCATGTATCAAGCTGTCCTTCTTTCTACAGCTAACAAAAAATCGACTCTTGATTGATGACGCTCATTCTTTGCTTGATACTGGAATTCGTTAAAAGGGAAGAGAAAGATAACTTTTCGATCAATGACTTGTATAGCGACTATTTTTCAACCGAACAAGCTTTGTCTTGATAAACGACATGTCGTGGAAGAATCTACAAATTTTATGATCACTGTAGAATTTTCCATTGATTTTCAAAGTTGGAACACTAATTTTCCGAATTCAATAAACTGCCCATAAACAAGACAAAGGTTATTTTGCTTAGTCCTTTTCATTGTGTCCATTCAATAGAGTACGATGTCTATATAACAAAAAAAAAAAGACCCCACGTTCAAAAATTTAAAAAAAACTGGAAGTTGGAAGCTCTTAAATAATAAAAAAAGAAAATAACTATGAAAGGATTAAGGTAGAATGTAGGCTTTAGGGTCTGTTTGGTAATTGGGTTGGATTGGGTTGATGTAATCTCTTGTGAATAGTAGATATTTGGATGGTTAGTAGTGTTGGAGATGGTTGAAATGATACATGTGATGTGATGTTACATTGATTATGTGTTATATTAACTATTTAATGATTATAATATATTTGTTATATTAACTTTTTTATTTGAACATGGTTAGAAAAGTATTATATCAAAGAAATTGTATCATCCATACACATAATCTCAACCCATGAATGCATGGATGGAGCTGGGGGTATGTCAGGCTGCCCCGAGGTACCCTGGAAACCAAACATGCCCTTAGCGCGAGGGTTTCAACTTTCAATTTAATACTTGGATCCAGGTCCGATCAGTTTTGTTCAACTCATCCGGATTAATAGGTCGAACTATTGTTATTTATTTTTTACTTTTTACGTAAAAAGAGAGAAATTGAGATCAGTTCATATCCAAAACATGGCCTCATCGCATGTCTAGTCAGATTTTAAAACTACGATACTTATATATAAAAAAAGAAAGAAAGAAGGGATTTTTACATCTATAATCCCGAGTAATTCCGTAATAACATTCATAACTATGCATAATCACTAATTACATGAGAATACCCGAATAATACTTAACTCTTACATGACATAACCCTGTATTATGTTCTATTTGAGATGTCCGTTATATTTGACGGTTTCCATTTTAAAAAAGACAAAATTATCCCTAATACTCATTCTTATTTGCAAATCATGCCATCCCCTTCTCTCTCCATCACTTTGGAGGGGCTGGCAGCAAGGTCTCCCATGACGCCTCCGCCTCCTGAGGCCGCAGGCAGTCCGTGCACCTCTCCCGCCTGCAACCTCCCCTGGACCTCGACCAGCAACCGCCTCTCCCCCATAGACCTCTGCAATCAATCCTCCAGTCGCCCTCTGCAAGACCCACCCCCTCCCAACCACCGGCAACTCTGCAAACACCCCCCCCAACCTGAGATCCCCACCCCCGCCGTCGTCCTCCACCATCCCCCTTTCCACTGCATGGAAGCCCGTCTTTGTTGTAGGTGCTGGCTCAAGAGAAAATGATGGGATTTTTTATTTGAGTTGATCCCAACCGTTAGATCGATGATTGGTTAAATTAACTCAATCAGTAGTTAATAAAGTAAAGTAACGGAAGGTCATGGATGTAAGACTGCACATTTATTCAGGGTCCTGAGCGTAATTCGCGACTATGCAGGGTTATACATGTTATTACAAAATTACTTAGGGAGCGTTCGGTTGGGGGGTTACCCCCCACTTTTGGTGCGTAACCCCCCAAAACCCACACTTTTAATCCACTAGTGGGGCCCACTCCCTTCCCATCAAAAAAATTATATATTATACCATCATATCATTTAAAAATCATAAAATACTCAACTTCTATTTATTATTCCAAACTTCAATACAATTATATCACAATAACTACCTACTTTTTCAAATTCCAATACAATCATATCATAATAACTACCAACTTTTCAAATTTCAATACAATCACATCACACAAATCCTCTCAAATTTAACCCACCAACCAAACACATTACACAAAAGTAAGTTATCCACCCCTAGATAACCGACCAGCCAAACACCGGGTGAAAAAATCCCAAGAAAGAACCGTATGCGCCTGCCGTACAGTGACGCAATGGCGAACGTCAGCCTTGCTGTCCATTTCCAATAAGAATGGAGAAAAACAGGGAAGAATAGTAGGAAGAATAGTAGGAGGAAGAAAAATAGTCGGAGGAATGGTATGTATGAGCTACAGAACATTGACTTCATCCCATACTATATAAATATAAATAAAACCCACCGTTCCAGGAAGAATGGTAGGAAGAAGAGCAGCAGCAGCCGAGCTCCCATCTCATGGCGACCACCACCTCCGTCGCCGCCGTCCCCCGCATGAAGCTCGGGAGCCAGGGCCTCGAGGTGTCCTCGCAGGGCCTCGGCTGCATGGGGATGTCACCCTTCTTCGGCCCAGCGAAGCCCCACGATGAGATGGTCGCCCTAATCCGCCGAGCCGTAGATCTCGGCGTGACGTTCCTGGACACCGCCGACGTCTACGGGCCACACGCCAACGAGATCCTCCTCGGGAAGGTCCTCAGAGGTGAAGGCTACATGGAACGGGTGGAGCTCGCCACCAAGTTCGGGATCTCCTTCGTCGAGGGGCGGTGGGGGATCCACGGTGATCCAGCGTACGTGAGGGCGGCGATCGAAGGGAGCTTGAAGAGATTGGGGATCGATTGCGTCGAACTCTACTACCAGCACCGGATCGACACCACACTCCCCATCGAGATCACTGTGAGCAACTTTTTATTTTAAACAAAGGGGATTTTCTTTTTCGTTCCTGAGATTAGAAATCAGTTCCGATCCTTGGAGACGATTACAAACTATTTGCCTCTGATCCGAACCGGTTCCAGATTCGATACCCTTTCAATTCAGGTGTTAGTTCGAGGGAAAGTGATCACATAAGTATTTCAGGAGAAAATGCAATTATTACATGACTAGCCCGTTCAGTTTCGGGAATAAGCAGGAATAAGGACGAGGAATAAGGAGAATAATGATCTATTCATTGTTCGGCTGGAGGATAGGAACAAGGAGAATAAGGTGAAATTAAAGGTATGTAAGGTGAGATAAAGATATGAATAAGAGTGAAATAAGATGGAATAATAGAGAATAGTCGTACCACTGAGAACCGTGTCGGGAGGAGAATTGACCCTTTATTCCATGGCTTATTCTCCAACCAAACATAACCTTAGTATGGGACCGCGAGTTATGGGTAAGGGTGAGCATCAGGTCCGGTTCTTTCAAGTTGGAGTTGATTCGGTCCAAGCTCATTTAATTTAGGGTTTTTATCACTTGTGTCCCTCTAAGATATCGCAATTTCAGTTATGCCCCTATCTTTTTGGTAATATCAGTTGTGCCCCTCACTTCTTTCTCCGTTATCACTTGTGCTCTTCCGTCAGAGTGACCGTCAATGAGTTGACTTAACCATGATTTTTTCAAACCTTGGTTTAGTTAACAGGGGGAATTATCGTCCAGATGTCTTCCAAAGAATTGTAGTTATCATGATCCGTGAATACAGCTTATGAAGCATGCCATGTTGGCCGCCGGCACCAGGACCGGTAATCGGGTACCCCTGAGGCGGTTGGCTGCCCCCATAGGAAGAGCTGTGCGCAGGAGGGGGCGACGGAAACCCCAAATACGGATGCGCCACAGGCGGCTCCTGCTCAGGGGCCGGATACGGCTGCGCGTAGCCCTCAGGAGGGTACGAGAACGAAGATGGCGAGTGCGGGAAACCCCCAGCAAACCTCTCCTTGGACTGATCAGAACCCATCAATTCCCCTCACAATACGATGAAGCGCCCGAATTAAATCAACCGCCGACGACTAACTGCAGCGACGGAGAAAAGAAAAACCTCCGTCGAGCCCAAGCAATTGTTATACAAAGAAAACAGTGTGGAAGGAGCGAGCCTTAATTCTGACGCAGCGTGTAGAACACTATTGTTATCCAAATCAGGGCCTTGTCAGCATACGAAACGCATGACACAACTTGTATGTGTCCAATTTTTCATTTCATGTTAGGAGAACACCTGCCCTCCGAAGAGCGACCACGAGAAACGACACGAATCTGAACAGAGACGGGAAGGCGAGGAGAAGGTGAGAACGAATTCGGATGCGTGGTGCCGCCGGAGGAGCAGGAGAACAATTTGGTATCTGGACGGTGCGTGAACTTTCTACATGCGCAGATCTGGCGAGAGGAAGCCCCTTTCGAAAGATAGGCGGAGGGGCAGGGGCGAAGGCGGAGGTGGAGGGGCGACCTGGGGCGGGGGCGGGGGCGGGGGCGACATGGGGCGATCTGGGGCGGGGGCGGAGGAGCGTCCTGGGGGCGGGGGCAGTGGTGAAATGGGGAGGGGCGGAGGGGCGGGGCCTGGGGGAGCAGGGGCGGGGGGAGGAGGCAGAGACGGAGGAGGCAGGGGCCAGGGGGTCGTAGAGGCACCGGGGCGGGTCAGCGGGGGAAGGGGGAGGCACGGGGTTGCGGGGGCGCGGGGCTTGGGGGTGCAGGGGCGGGGGGAGGAGGTAGAGGCGGGGGGACGAGGAAGATGAAGAGGAGGGGGAGGAGGAAGATGAACAATCTTTGTTTTCATTTAATTCCTGATGTGTCCATTTGTTTTCATTTAATTCCTGATGTGTCCTTGAAGTTAACGTCCGTTTGCGTTTGGGATGGACGGAAACTAACCCGAGGGGTACAAGTGATAAAACGACAAAAAGTCAGGGGCAGAACTGATATTACCAAAAAGATAGGGGCATAACTGAAATTGCGATATCCCAGAGGGGCATAACTGATAAAAACCCTTTAATTTAATAGGTCGAGAGTCGACCACGACTTATGTCTTTTTGTTACAACCGGTCTTCGATCTGGCCCGACCCAATTAACACGGGAGATTATGCAGAAGGAATAAAAGTAATTGAAGTTACATGAGCCAGGAACAAAATAAGGAGGACGAATGACCATCAGGTGGATTATGAGTATAGGGAAGGAATGATTCGAAATTAACGATCTAAAAAAAAAGAGTGTATTGCGTGAGAAACAAACGAGAAAGAAGGACATGAGTAGCAGTCATCATATAGTAATGAAAGTGACGTAGCAATGAAATGAAAATAATACATGTATATATAACAGAGATTGGTTGGGATGTTTAAGAACTGAAATATAATTATTTGGGTTCACGTGCTGTTATATGACCATCTATTGGGCCCTCATTTGGGTTCGAACTGAGCTTGTTGATCGCGTTCGTAGATCGGGCTCTTTTCTGAGATTCATCGATTTTCCCATCGCTCGTAGCCTTTCTTAAATATGTCTCAACTGAATTCATCTCTTTCAGATTGCTGAACTCAAGAAGCTGGTGGAAGAGGGAAAGATAAAATACATCGGATTGTCCGAGGCATCTGCTTCGACGATTAGAAGGGCTCACGCGGTTCATCCGATAACCGCGGTGCAACTAGAATGGTCTTTATGGAGTAGGGATGTAGAAGCGGAGATTGTTCCTACTTGCAGGTTTGCCTTGTTGGATCACAGGCATTTTTCTCAACAACAACATTTACGCGGTCCTCATGATATCAATCAACTTTGTCTCTGTGATGCAGGGAACTTGGGATTGGCATTGTTGCATATAGCCCTCTGGGAATGGGGTTCTTCTCCACTGGGCCAAAACTGGTTGATACTCTCCCCGACCAAGACTTTCGCAAGGTTTGGTTCTCTCACGATTTTAATGTATACGAAAATCTTGAGGTGATCCATTGAGCCTATTCAAGTAAAGCATCTTATCTGTCGCAAAAGAAAGGTTGTTTTTGATGTAAACGTCGACTATGTTCGTTCAAATTGCAGACCATGCCAAGGTTTCAACCAGAGAATCTGGAGAAGAATGCCTTCATATTCGAGCGTGTCAGCAAGATGGCTAGGCGCAAAGGTTGCACGCCTTCGCAGCTTGCCTTGGCTTGGGTTCATCATCAGGGAAACGATGTATGCCCCATTCCTGGGACCACGAAGATCGAGAACCTCGAGTCGAACATCCATGCTCTTTCTGTGAAGCTGACGGCTGAGGAGATGGTGGAGCTTGAATCCTACGCCTCAGCTGATGCGGTTAAAGGTGAGAGGACCCCTTCGGGGTTCCCTACTTGGGCACAATCAGAGACCCCTCCCCTGTCATCATGGAATGCTTGAATGATTGTGGTGCCATATGAATAAAATGATTATCACCATATTTTGGGTACTGTTTAGTATAATGATTATCACCATTTTCACTTTTCCATCCTCACAAGACTCATATAAGGGTAAATTTTAGATTCACTGTCTACCATCAAACAGACCATTCTGATAGATTTAATGTTGTAAAAATTGGTATTCAGTTTGAAATCTCATTAATTGAAGATCGATCAACAATTGATTGACTAATCATATTGAGTAGATTTTATGTTTTTTAATATTTTTAATGTAAAAAATATTATATTTCGCCATCGAAGGCTAGGCATCTTACTTTTTTTTTCGCTTCATAAGAAAATCATAAATAAAAATCGGTCAACTAGGCTCACTATTTTTTTATAAATCAAATCCGTCATCTAACATTGATGAAAGCACTGCACATAATTTTTAGTATATTGGAATCCATGTACTGAATTATCACTTGACAAAATTTATAAGGTTAATATAAATTTGAGAATCAATAATTATGACTTTTAGCTTCTTTCATGCACAAATTATTGCGATTTTCCAGTGTAATGTTGAATATATGCTATTTATCCTGGGTGGCTAGATTTCCATGCAAAACTAACATCCATCAAAAATAGAGACTCTACGATGGTTTTAACATCCATCAAAATCAGAAAGAAGCCCTATTTCTGGTTGAGTGTGTTGAGAACCTAGTGAGATTTTGAGGGGGAGATGTTTTGGGTTTGAATCAATGATTTCTCAAATATTGATTTTGGGTTCAAATATCAGGGAGAATGATATGAGTGTCAACTCAATCTTCCTTATCACATTTCCTGAGTATTCTAGGAAGAGGAGAGGTCGGCCATAAATTGGACATATGTGATCTCGATGTTTTGATTTGGTCGTATTAACATACATATAAGATCTCATCCGTGTTTAATATGCCAACATACATCAATTTTAGCTAAATTTTCAGACTAAAAAAATCAGAAAGCATTATAGATATATTATGAGAAAAATAATAAAGTGTTATTTTCTAGAATTATATTTTTGTGAATTAACATTCCAATATGAGATTTCATTAATCTTTGTTACCTAATATACACCAATGTTGAGATTTTTTATTTAACTGATTAATATATATGATATTTTATCCATATTTTTGTTCTAACATACTCTAATTTAAACTGAAAGTTTAATTCATAACAAACTCAAAAAATATGGTATATATTTTATAATAAAATTTATAAAATTTAAAATTTAAATTACTTTTTTTGTGCAAACATAGGGATGAGATTTTGTCAATATTTTTGTGCCAAAATACACCGATTTTGGGAAAAAGCTCAACCCTAAAAAGCACAAGAAAAGATTATTGGGTTTTTATCAATTGTGCCCCTCTGAGATATTGCCATTTCGATTATGCCCCTACCTTTTTAGGAATATCAGTTGTGCCCCAAACATCTTGCTTTTCTATCACTTGTGTCCCTCGGGTTAGTTGTCATTCATTCCCAATGCAAACATACGTTAACTTTGGGACATAACGGGAATTAAATTAAAAATAACGTTTGAAAACATCATTTTACACCCTCTTCTTCCTCCTTTCACATCCTCTTCCTCACATTCTCTTCATCCTCCCCAGCCTCCTGTTCCTCTACCGCCTCCTCCCCCGCCCCTAGGTGCTCCCTCCACCTCGAGCTCCTTCCCCCGCCCTCACGCTGCCTCCTTTGCTCCGAGCTTCTCCTATCCGCCCCTTGCCACCCCTGCGCCTCCCCCTTCCCTTGCCTCCTCCCCCCGCCCCCAGGTCGTCCCTTATGCCCCGAGCTTTTCCCCCTGCCCCTGCAGCCCTCGCGCCTCCCCTTGCCCCGCCTCCTTTCTCCGCTCCCAGGTCGCCCCCCTACCCTGAGCTTCTCCCCCTGCCCTCGCCGCCCCGCACCTCTCCCTCCCCCTACCTCTTCCCCCAACGCCTCCCCCTTCCCCGCCTCCTCCCCCCACCCCCAGGTCGCCCCCTGCCCCCGTCGCCTCGCGCCATCCCCCCTTCCCTTCGCCTCATGGTGGCTCCCCTGACCCCGCCGCCCCGCACCTCCCCCTCCCCGCGCCTCCCCCCCACCCCCTGCCCCGTCGTTCCCGCGCCTCCCCCCGCCCTGCCTCCTCCCCTTGCGCCTCCTCCCCCCACACCCAAGTCGACCCCGCTCCATCTCCTCCGCACCTCCCCCTCCCCATGCCCCGCCTCCTCCCCCCTACCCTAGGTCGCCCCCTGCCCCCTGCAAGAACAAGCGGCCTCTACCTCGAGCCCTCCAACCCCATCCTCATCCGCCCCGAGCCCTCAATCCCCCACCTGAAGGATATGGAATAATCCTCAAGCGCATCACGGAAGCGTGAGCGTCGTATCGAATATGACGAAGAACGACTAGTGGTACTAGTTGTTCTATGCAGCGGAATTATTTTTTTTCATGCGATGAAACCACATGATCCAAGAACGATTCTCGGATTGTTTCATCTAGAACCACAACAAGTATAAAGGAATACCTCTTGAAGCATGGTTGATCGAGTCTCTACGAAAAGAGACCTCCTATCTCAAGTCCGATCGTCGGAGAAGACGCTTGCGAGCTCGGGGATGAGTCGCGTGATCCTCGCAATCTAACGAGTTGATCCAAGCACAGTGAAATCCTGATCTCTTCGTACGAGATCAAACACCTTCTTTACGAGCGTAGCACTCCAAAGAAGATGGAGAACCGAAGAACGTCGAAGTGGCGGCGCGGTGGCGAAGCAACGACGGCTTTCTCCTCTAAGGTTTGGTGGACGACCACCAATGGAGAGGAGAGAGGTTGAAGTGTAGAATAAGAGAGATAGATGTGATTCAAAAGCATAACTCTAGAGAGCATGGTATGCCTCTCTATTTATAAGGTTTTGGGATCCATGGATCTCAATCCATGGGACACATAAAATCCGTGGATGAGATTGATTTATGTTTAATCCAATGGTCAAGATTGTTGTTGGTAAAAGCCAATAACTAATAACTTAAATTGGATCAAATATATTTGATAAATCAAATACAATTTAATCCTAAATTAAATCAATCAAATAAAGGAGATAATCAACATGGAGATTGCATCTCCCATGGAATATGGTGGACGACCACCAATTCCATATTGGACTTGGTAGCCGTCCACTTGTTTCCAAGTGGGGAGCAATCTCATGAAATCTCATGAGATTGCAAATCTCCATGGAAATCTCCATTATTTAATCCAACAACTTTTGTTGTGATTTATTCTTCAAAAATAATTCATAATTAATTTTGAGAATATTACAATCTTACCATTGGAATTTTGTGAATCACATTCACAATCCAAAACAAAATATAATTTACATTTTCAATTAATTACACAATGTGTATCCGATACACATCAATAATTAATTAACAAATATAAGTTATAGTTAGCTCTCTCTAATACATTATAAATCACATTTATAATATATTATGAATAATTGTATATTGCTATCCACATTATTCTTATCCACAATAATTAAATCACATTTAATTATATTGGATAATTTCCACATACATTAAGATAATTAAATCATATTTAATTATCAATTTCTCAATGCTTAGATATAATTCAACTATGGAATTATCCTTGAACACTTTTAAAAATAATGCGATTTCTCCGCAGATACTTGGAGATAAGGACATGGCGATTGTATTGTTCCACGTATAGTGACTTGGATATTGAGATCACATCTCAAATCCAGATCTCATGGACCTCTCATAGATGCTTGATTAAATCAAGGCCGTAAACCTAATCTTCTCATTGCATTTGAATCTCATTCAGATCAATGTCCAATACATGGACTAAGATTAGGTCACTTCTCTATTGAGAGGAGTCACTAAAATTCAAACCTGTTTCATCACTCCCTCGGAATGGAAGCGTCATTGTTATACAATTGTTTATGATCACATCACCCTCAAGTATTCCCAACACCTATACATCCTGCATACTGGAAGACCTATGATAATCCTGAAGATATAGATCACTTTTACACTGTCATCTTCAGAGTTTAATCACTAAGTTTCTCAATCTTGGTCATTGGGAATTGGTATAGATCATATGATTTCCCAAAGCATACATCTTACCTTCAAATTCATGTCATGCTTCCAAAGCATGACAACCATGCATGGAATTTGATCAGTCCAAATACCTCATGAGTGAGCTCATGTCTCCCGATTCACATGTGAACCTGTATGATCCCTTTGAGAGATCGTATTACTCATATGTCCTTACATGCACACCAGCTCGCTGGTGTATAGACATTGGTTAGGTCATCAACCTATTGGTCTGCCAAATGTACATACTCAGACATATATCAACACATCTGTCTCTGGTCAGAGGATGTGTGCCTATGTTGTGACAGTATTCAACATAAGTCTTTGGTTATCTTGATCTCGTCAAATCGACCCACTGACTCAACTAATCTGACACCTCCGAATCACTATTCCCATGCAAAGGACCTGCATCAAGAGGTCGGTCAGATATCAGCCAAATGAGAAAGGATTGCCATCTCCTACTCAGGCTGGAGATCATCACTTGACAATCATTAGATGATGCTTGATGAGTCCTCTATCTAACTCCTTAGATATTCATCCAAGCATCAGCCTCTATGATTCAATCAATGAATCAACAGCTGTATGATTATCAAGTTGGCCATGGTACATAACCCTTATTGTACAGAGGGACCTTACGGTGCATTCATTCATTCAATCTCAGAAAGGGAGTGAAAAACAATCAATAACTTTTATTGATAAATCATTTATTACAATAACATTTATTGCAGGAATGGTTCGCCTCGGGCTCACATTGCTAACAATCTCCCACTAGCCCTCAAAACCATTCAGGAACAATCCTTAAACTCATATGCATTACATGCTGGTCGAAAACCTTCTGCGTCAGAGGTTTGGTAAGAGGATCAGCAACGTTGTCGGCAGAGGTCACTTTGGTGATGATGATATCACTACGCTTTTGAATCTCCCAAATGATGTGGTATTTCCTTTCCACGTGCTTACTCTTCTGATGCCATCTGGGTTCCTTCGCCTGGGCAATGGCTCCCGTGTTATCGCAGAGCAGCAAGATGAGAGTATCAGAGGAAACTACGCCAAGCTCCAGGATAAACTTGCACAACCACATCGCCTCCTTTGCAGCATATGATGCGGCAATGTACTTGGCTTCTGCTGTTGAATCTGCTGTAGTGTCCTGCTTCTTGCTTCTCCAGCTCACAACACCACCATTCAACAGGAATACAAACCCTGATGTCGACTTTTGATCATCAATATCTGATTGGAAGTCAGAATCTGTATATCCCAAGACTTGGAGATCATCATCTCCATAGACCAAGATGTAATCTTGCACCCATCTTAGATATTTTAATATGTTCTTTACTGCATTCTAGTGTTGCTCTCCATAGCAGGATTGATAACGACTTACCACTCCCACTGCATGGTAGATATCTGGCCTATACACATCATGGCATACATTTAGCTTCCTACAGCTGATGCATAAGGGCATCCAACCATGGCTTTCTTTTCCTCAACAGTTTGAGGAGCCATCCCTTTAGATAGGTGGATACCATGTCTTAAGGGGAGGAAATCTTTCTTAGAACTATCCATGCGGAATCGTTCAAGAATCTTCTTAATGTACCCATGCTGTGACAATCCCAATATCCTCTTTTCTCGGTTTCTGAACAACTTCAGGCCTAAGATGTAAGAGGCTTCTCCAAGATCTTTCATCTCAAAGGTATGGGATAGCTAAATCTTCACACTGGTCATCATCCCTGTATCATTCCCAATGATAAGGATGTCATCTACGTAAAGCACGATGAACACAATGGCGCTCCCACTAAGCTTCTTGTACACACATGGTTCATCAGGATTCTGCACGAAATCATAATTCTTTATGGTTTCGTCGAGAAGCTTGCTTGAGCCCATAGATGGATTTCTTCAGCTTGCATACTTTGCCATCCTCAGTTATGAAGCCTTGGGGCTGCTCCATATAGATATCCTCCTCGAGGTATCCATTGAGGAAAGCCGTCTTGACGTCCATCTGCCAGATGTCGTAGTCAAGATATGCAACTATAGCTAGCAGTGTCTTGATGGATTTAAGCATAGCCACATGAGAAAATGTCTCATCGTAATCGATGCCTTCTCTTTGTGTGTAACCCTTGGCTACGAGCCGTGCCTTGAAAGTCTCTACTTTCCCATCAGGTCCCCTCTTTCTCTTGAAGATCCATTTACACCCAATGGGTTTTACCCCTTTAGGTGGATCCTCTAGGGTCCATACACCATTCTTATGCATGGAGTCAATTTCTGACTTCATTGATAGCATCCATCTATCCATGTCATGATCTTTGAGTTCTTCATCAAATGAAGTAGGATCATTGTCAGTCTCACTTGACACATGGAATCCATACCTTTCAGGTGGTGCAACCACCTTCGAACTCCTTCGAAGAGGTATGTGCGTTTCATCTTTATTTATCTCTTCAGTTTCTGGTTTAGGAATCTCAGAATCATTATGGGATTCAATGAGTTCCTCTACTTCATTTTTGTCTTGGCCTTTATGGAAATCATTCTCCAGATTTTTCACATCTCTAGAAACAAAAATCTTTTGGGTCTCAGGGTCATAGAGCTGGTATCCAATACCATCTTTAACATACCCAATGAAGTAACATTCACGAGTGCGAGATTCTAGCTTGCTTGCATCCATGTTCTTCGCATGGACCAAGCAACCCCAAACCCTCAAGTGATTAACACTAGATTTGGTTCCATACCAGAGCTCATGAAGAGTCTTAGGCACAGATTTACTAGGAATCTTATTCAGGATATATATTGCAGTCTCTACTGCATATCCCCAGAAACTAAGTGGTAAATGTGTTTGCTCATCATTGAACGGACCATATCCATGATGGTCCTGTTGCGTCTTTCAATAACACCATTAAGTTGGGGAGTTCCAGGAGGAGTGAGATTGGAGATAATTCCATTCTCTTTAAGGTATTCCTTGAATTCATCTGAGAGGTACTCACCACCTTGATCAGATCAAATCCGTTTAATCTTCCTATCGGTTTGGTTCTCAACCAAAGCCTTGAATTCTTTGAACTTTTTAAAGGTTTCAGATTTATGATGTAATAGGAAGATACACCCGTATCGCGAATGGTCATCAATAAACGTCAAATAATATTGATATCCATTTCGAGTCATGGTACTGAAGGGACCACATACATCGGTATGTATTAGATCAATAATACCTTCGCATCTTGTAACCTTGTTACGGAAAGGCATCCTAGTCATTTTACCTCGAATACAATGTTCACAGGTAGGTAAAGATCGAACCTGTAGAAAATATAAAGGTCCATCCTTTATCAATCTGTTGATCCTATCAACAGATAAATGACCAAGCCTTTGATGCCAAATCATATTCGAATTATTTTTATTCTCCCTGAATCTTTTAGGGTTTTTATTAGTGGTTGTAACATTCATGACATGCTCATTAATGCATAGTTCATAGAGTCCACTAGAAGTTAAAATACCATCCGCAATATATTTATCATAATGATTTATGACTAATTTATTACAGAAAAGGAATGAATATCCACTTCTAACAAGCTTAGATACAGATATCAAATTCCTTCTGACTTCAGGTACATAAAGATACTCTTTAAGTACTAGGACTCTATCACTAGATAATGATAGTTGACAGGTCCCAATGACGACTGCTGCAACACTTGCATCAGATCCCATCTGGATGACTATCTCCCCTTCTTTCAGATTTCTAGTTTCCTAAAACAAATGCAACAAATTGCATACATGAACAGAAGCACCAGAATCAACAACCCAACTTCCTTCTCGTCCAATGAGAAAACTAGTTTCAATGATGAAAGTAGATTTCATACCTGTTGGGGCTTTACCTTTGTCGACCGACTTCAGGTATTTCGGGTAGTTACGCCTCCAGTGCCTCGGCTTCTTGCAGTGGTGACAAACGTCGATTTTCTTCGACGCTATTAGTGTGTATGCATTGGAAGATGAGCCAATGCCTTGACTCTTCTTCTTTCTCTTCTGGGCCGGGCCCTTCCGAGAACCTTGCTTCAGACCGCGCTTCCCTCTGACCTGTACAACCATTGCACTGCCAGTGGGACCATCTTTCTTCATTATGTCTTCTGCAGACTTTAATGCACCAAGAAGTCCAGCATTATTCAAGTCCAACTTGTTCATGTGGAATGAAACCACAAACTTATTGAAAGACTTCGGCAAAGCTCGTAGAATGAAGTCATCTTGCATTTCTGTATCCATATTTGCCCCAAGAGTCTCCAGCTCAGACAAGTACCCAAACATTTTGAGTACGTGTTCTCGGACCGAAGTTCCTTCCTGCATCTTGCAGCGAACGAGTTCTTTCATAATGTTGTAACACTGGGTGCGGTTAATGTCACCAAACATATCTTTCAGATTCTGCATTATCTCCTGGCATGTTTTCATCTCCACATGTTGCTTCTGAAGAACATTGGAGAGAGAACCCAGGATGTAGCATCTTCTCAAGACATGATCTTCATCATATTTGTCATTATATTGCTTTTCTTCCTTAATTTAGGGCTTTCATGTTTGTCTTCTGTCAGCACATAACTTATGCGCTCAGCCGAGAGAACAGGATCCAAATTACGGATCCAATCTGAGTAATTCGGTCCGATCAACTGGTTGACCTTTAGAAGCCTGCTTAGTGGGTTCATGGACTTCATTAAGAATGCACTATATTAGAACATATAATTTCATATTTATAATATTTGATTGAGGCATTTTAAATCAAATTGGTCTTGCTCTGTCAACTTTGAAAGTTTATTCCCTTAATCACTTTCAAAGTAAGAGATATACTTACCGCTATATCTCAAGCAAGAAATGGGATCTCCTCTTTATCTTTGTCATATCCCAATAATATGAGAACCTATGACTCCAATAAAGAGAAGCGGGAACACATTTCGCCTTGCAAGTCCAACTTGCATTTTTCAATTCGGTCTTTAACACCCGGGCCCACCACCCCTAAGGTGATGTTGACCCGTCATTAATTGAACGAACCATCAACAAGAAAACAACTCGCTATGCGCAATCCAATATCGCCCCAATAATATGAGGATCCGATATTGGGGTCACTACGCATACGTCCTTACTCTTTCGAGAAGCGACGAGCCCGATCCAAATGGATCGTATGCAGGAGCCGTCACTTCGGACATGCGTCTCCTACATACAATATCTGACGACGGAACCATTCGCCTTGATGAGAGACCATGTATGTCACTTATGTCATAGTCCACCTCATATTCAAATTTTAATTAATTATCATGAATCATATTCACATAATTAGGTCTTCCAAGGGAAATACACATCTATTCATACTAGAGTATTTTTAATTTGGATATAATTAACTTAATCATATTAAATTAATTATCAATCCAATTCAATCAACAAACTTGATTTTACTTGAATATATGGTATTATCTCAAAGTACGTATTAATTCGAATTTTAATAATTAGAAAAATACATCATGTTCTCTATCCCTACCTGCTGTCATGGCCAGTACCAAGGGGAGTGAGACGGACCGCAACCGGTGCGACCCGCTACCCCAGCGATCCCCAACTAGACACCATATCCGCCTCGCGAAAAATAATGCCGAGCCAATCACTTTGTACTTGATATGATTATCGGTTCTTCAACCGAAATTGTACCCTATAGTAATAATCAAAACATTTTTAATTATAAAGAAATTTGCTAGACAAATTCCCAATCCTATTCAGGCAAGATGTTTGTTGATTATGTTTCCAATTATGATATAGATCAAATCTAATCAATTTATTGGTTGAGGCCAAGTCAATTAAGGAAATAATCATTATTAAATATTTCTCAAATATTTTCTGTAATTACTTCATGAAATTAACAATTAATTTCACTAATTGATAATCACATGGTTCTTGATTAGGAATGTAATTTCAGTAGTGACCCCTACTTACTAAAATTAACATATCTCAATCAATTTAAATTCAAATTAGACAAAATCAATTTTCAAAGATTGCTAATTTGATTTATGACAGAACCTAAGTGATATTTCATGCATTTCTAGGCGGATCAAAACAGTAATTAACTCATTATTCATGTTAAGATTCGCAGTTCCCGCAACAGTGAATACATGTTCATTAAAACAACCATATCTCGAGCAAACATAATCCAAATTACGTAAACTCAGATCTTATAGTTTCTTTATTTAATGGAGAACTAAATCCAAGTAATTACTTAGTGTTTAAATATTTTAGGACCGAATTTATTCACTAAACAGATATGTGAAAATCAAATGCGACAAAAACTTTCGCGACCTTAACGAACCCAAGTCGTCCTAGGTTTACGGATCGTATCCAAAAACCCTCGAACTATGGCTCTGATATCACTTGAAGGATATGGAATAATCCTCAAGCGCATCACGGAAGCGTGAGTGTCGTATCGAATACGACGAAGAACGACTAGTCGTACTAGTTGTTCTATGCAGCGGAATTTTTTTAAAAAAATTCATGCGATGAAACAATATGATCCAAGAATGATTCTCGGATCGTTTCATCTAGAACCACAATAAGTATAAAGGAATACCTCTTGAAGCGTGGTTGATCGAGTCTCTACAAAAAGAGACCTCCTGTCTCAAGTCCGATCGTCGGAGAAGACGATTGTGAGCGCGGGGATGAGTCGCGTGATCCTTGCAATCCAACGAGTTGATCCAAGCACGGTGAACTCCTGATCTCGTCGTACGAGATCAAACACCTTCTTTACGAGCGTAGCACTCCAAAGAATATGGAGAACCGAAGAACGTCGAAGCGGCAACACAGTGGCGAAGCGACGTCGGCTTTCTCCTCTAGGGTTTGGTGGACGGCCACCAATGGAGAGGAGAGAGAGGTTGACGTGTAGAATAAGAGAGAGAGAGATGCTTCAAAAGCATAACTCTAGAGAGCATGGTATGCCTCTCTATTTATAGGGTTTTGGGATCCATGGATTTCAATCCATGGGACACATAAAATCAATGGATGAGATTGATTTATGTTTAATCCAATGGTCGAGATTGTTGTTGGTAAAAGCAAACAATTAATAACTTGATTTCAATCAAATATATTTGACAAATCAAATACAATTTAATCCTAAATTAAATCAATCAAATAAAGGAGATAATCAACATGGAGATTGCATCTCCAATGGAATATGGTGGACGAGCACCAATTCCATATTGGACTTGGTAGCCGTCCACTTGTTTCCAAGTGGGGAGCAATCTCATGAAATCTCATGAGATTGCAAATCTCCATGGAAATCTCCATTATTTAATCCAACAACTTTTGTTGTGATTTATTCTTCAAAAATAATTCATAATTAATTTAGAGAATATTGCAATCTTACCATTGGAATTTTGTGAATCACATTCACAACCCAAAATAAAATATAATTTACATTTTCAATTAATTACATAATGTGTATCCAATACACATCAATAATTAATTAATTAATATAAATTATAATTAGCTCTCTCTAATACATTATAAATTACATTTATAATATATTATGAATAATTGGATATTGCTATCTGATGAATACTCATTCATCACTTTTTATTCTTTTATTTTCGCTATTTATCTTTGCAAAACACCATGTAGATAGCTGTAAATACAATAAATTACCAAAATGCATGCTTTTGTTAATATTCAATAATTAACATGTTTTCGTGTAAAAATAAAAGAATAAAGAAGGAACAAAAAGAAGGAGATATTTAGAATAAATATCGAGTGACCCGAAGCCAAGGGAGGGCCAAGTAGTGGTCTGACCGCAAAATAAAACAAGTAGAGAGAGAGATAGAGCCGTTTGACCTTGCACCCATTTCTCCTTCGTGTATATATTTTATTTTCAGAAAAACAAAAATAAAAATATGTTTCTATTATCTTGTATATATTTCTAAAAATAAAATAAAAATTAGAAAAATATAAACAAAATAAAAATCAAAATAATTTCTCTCTCCACATTGTACATATACCATGTATATAGGAATAATTCATCTATTTAGTTCATCTTTGTAAATAAATAAAAAAATAAAATAAAAATGATTTTATACTCTAAATTTTATGCTGTAAATAAATAAAATATAAAATTAAGGTATTTATACAAAAATAAAATAATAAAAATATAAAATACATAGGTATTTTATACCTGTATATAATATTATATAATGTATATAACATAATTTTTTTTCAAAAAAATAAATAAAATTAACTAAAAAATAGTTTGAAAAAAATAAACATTTGTTATTTTGTAAATATTTTTTAATAAAATTGTTTGCTATTTTATTTTTAATTTCTTAATAATATTGACTCTGAATAATCTGATTGGACCACGGGGGACTGTTGACCCTGGTCAACTGCCCCCCTGGACCACCTCCCCTTGCGGATCTGGTGCCGACCCGATTTTTGCCAAATTTTCCCTCACTGATCCGTTATCCATCCTGCTCGATTTGAGGCTCCGATTGTCGAGGACTGATCCATGACCCTCGCCCGCTATCATCTTTAGGGGTCTGCTCCTCGATCTGCGCGCTCGAGCTCCATCTTTCTCGGACCTCATCAAGTATATAACCTGAAGGAGCCACAATTTCTTCATATCTTTGGCCATCGCCTTTGGCTCCTGGGACCTCCATTCTTATTCCTTGCGTGACAGCAAGAGAGGGAGCGTGTTGCAGCGAGGAATCGAGGCCTCTAGCCTCAGATCCGACAAGCCTTCGCTGTGCTCCGCCACCGGTGAGCCCAAGCCTCTGGAAGCATCGAACCATCGAGGCGACGACCCCCGGAGGTCCACGACCTCCAGTCCAGATGAATGCCTTCATCAGGTAGCTTAGATAACTCCTAGGTCGCTTAGATTTTTGCATTTTCGATTTCCGGCCAGAATCTTTCATCGGCCATTTCACCATTCTCCGACCACCCATTTGCCAATCCGACCATCCCATCACCTTCACCGGACTTCTCTCCACCTTCTGCACCCCTTCATTCCCCCTGGTTCGTCCCGGAATAGGATATCGACCTTCCTCTGCCGTCACCTTGCCGGAAGGCCCCGCTCCACTCCGCCCCTTCGCCCATTCCGCCCGCTAACGGGTCGAGGCATTTTGCCCTCGACCCAGCTGTCTTCTTGTGCAGGTTGAGATGCAAACAGACCTCATCTGGAGGTCCAACTGTTGAAGAACATGAGCTCCAGGTCCACCACGTCGTCGGAGCACTCCAACTATCCCCGACCTCATCGGAGCCCACCAGCCGCTGCGGAACGTCGTCAGCTTCATTTCGCCCATCCTAGCAGCGTCGGAGGACCTCCTAGTAGCGTAAATCGATCAGGCGAAGCTCACCGGCGGCGAGTTCTTCGCGTTCTTCCAGGGAGCCTCCCAGCCATCGGATCGAGCCTCATCGCCAGTTCTAATCTCAGCCGTCCACCATCCGAGGATCTCGTCCGTTGGATCCATCAGAGGATCAGATTAGAGCCACTCATCGTCGAAGGGGAATAACCTGCTTTCAACCGTTCGATCTCAAGTGAAGACCCCTCGACCGTTGGATCTATAATAAAATGGTAATTTACACTTAGGCCCATTGTATTTTTTATATTTCAGTGTAGTCCTGTAAATATTTTTAGTTCTTTTTATTTTGGACAATTTGTATTTAGGACCTCGTGTTTATTTTATTTGCAATTTAATCCTTCTGTACGTGGAGTACGTGGTCTAGCACGTGTTTTGTGGGTTATTTGCATATTTCTTCCTAAACTTTACTGCTGTTACTGTTTGAAGTTTTATAAATAAGAATGACAGTTATGCCCCTGTTTGTGTGACTCACGTGCCGCCCTCGTGTGGTCCTGGGCTTTTTGCATTTTCAGCCCTGATTTCTTTCACGTATTATTATTTGGATGATTAGTTTTCAATAATTACACTTAGGTCCATGTGTGCTGTGCATCTTTGATTGCTTTAATAAAATAGTAAATATTATCCAAATTTCGTGAAATTTGGAAACATGGCTCTTGCCATGTTGTAAAATTTTTCATGAATTTATGGATTAGTTTTGTTTTCATTTTCTATTTTTAAAAATTCAAAAACCTTGCATTTTGCTTCTGTCTAAATTGAAAAATCAATAAAAAATATTAAAAGCCCTCTAAAAATTCAAAAAAAATGTATTTTATGTTTCTTTTGTTGTCTTTTTGATTCTATCCAAGTTTTGTTTGATTTGGATTTATAAAAACCTTAAAAATCTTACAACACTAAAAAACTTATAAAAATTATTAAAAATTAACAAAAATAAAAAATGCAATTCCAATTTTCTTAGTTAGCTTTTTATTTTTATTTTATCATAAAATCATCTTTGGAATTTTATATGCTATTTAGTTTTTTAAATAGCCATTAGATTCTCGCTGCACATTGTTTTGCATTTTTTTTCTTATTTCAATTTTATAAAATCAACTAAAAATCATAAAAATCTGAGAGAAATAACAAAAACACCTGAAAAATTATAAAACCCAAAAATATTTTCATTTAATTTTCTGAGTATTTTTGCTCTTTTAAATAATTATCTTGTTGTGCTCTTTTTAATTTCTATATTCATTTTCATTAATTTTAAAAATCACAAAAAATTTAAAAATATAAAATCCACCAAAAATACTTCATTTGTTTCGTTTTCGATTCCCAACTACTTTGTAGGCGTTTCGCCAATCCGTGCTTCTTGAGTTCGACCCTGATAGCTATACCTAGTTAAATAAAATAGGGAGACCACTATTTGCTTGATTTTCCTGATTTTTATGTTTGGTGTTCTTCTAGTTTCTTGATTGAGTCTGGCCCGAGAGGTTGAGGTCACAACAACCATTGACACCTTCTCACCTTAGTCTCTCGACACACATCGACCGCTCATCAGAATGGCGCCGTTGTCGGGGAGCACAGCTTAGTAGTCGGCTTTTTCGCGGTTTTTGTTTCTTTCGCGGTTTTCGTGGCTTTTTCTTTTTCTTTTATTTTCTTTATTTCTTTTCTTTTCTTTTATTTTTGTTTTTGTTTTTGTTTGTTTTTATTTCTTTTTATTTTATTTTATTTGTTTTTATTTTCATTTTTATTTTTGCATTTATTTATCATTTTATTTCCATTTCTCATTATTATAATAAATTGTGGGTTGACATATCTCTTGTTTGACTTTCTTGCGAGGCCTGAGGACCGAGGCGGCTTTCTTCGGGAAGCCGATGCAACCGCGTGATTCATAGGCGGCTTCTTTTCTGCATAGAGCCGCATGAGAGCACGAGCGAGGCGAGCGGGAGATTGGGAGATTAGTTTAGCTGTAGATTTAGCTTAGCCTAGTTTAGTTTCTTTTTCAGACTATATTATTGTAATAATAAAGGGACAACTCAGAGACTATCAGACTTGATTTTTCGAGATCTGTTTCGCCGAGCACCGGTGTGCTCAGGGGACCTCACCGCGTTTTGATTTTGACCGCTTTATTTTCTTTTGTTTTACGTAGATTTCTATGCTTAAGCCCCTAGACTTAGGTTTCTATTTAGTTGAGACATGTAGCATTAGGTCCAAAGCTCCTAATAGAATATCCGTTCCTATAGAACACACTTGGACTTAGACAAATAAATATATGCTTCACGATAATAGAAGTTTCTATTTAGGATGGTTCTCGCACTGCATCCATATAGAATAGTTTAAATTTATGCGTGGAGCATATTGCATGTAGACTGCTGGAGAAAGCTACACCTTCTATCTCGTGCATGCATTCATAGATTTCATCACGCATCAGCTTTTCCGTCTTCCTCCTTCTGATTTTTGGACTTAGGAATAAAAAGGAAATAGGAAAATTCGTTAGACGATTGTTTGATTTTTGAAAAAGACTAAAAAACAAAAACAATAAAATTGGGACTGTTAATCCAACTTGATCCTAAAATACACTAACCTAATAAATTGTCTTGGGAGAGCAATCCCCTCATTGCTTGGTTTGGATGAGCGAGAGAGTGACACACACACTAGGCTAGAACCATATCCGACCCTTCTTCAGACTGATGGTTTTGAGCTAGTCGTTCTCTAGTGAGGATCGCTCCGGTCTCTGGTAAAGCGGGCCGCGATATCCTTAACAGAGCGAGCCGATCGGGTATCCAGTAAACGGTCCGCGGCTTGTACTGGGTGGGAAAGATCTAGTTTGGGATCGAGACAGTCTCCTGGGGGTGTTGGATTCCTATCAGCTCGCTTAATCGCTCTGAAAGACTATTTGATCACCTAAATACAATCGACAAGATAAAAGACCGAACTTTCACGATCATCAGCTCTGCGTGAGTAGGTGAATCGGGGTTTGTTTGACCGATCTTGTTTGATTGCTAGATCCCATCTGCTTTCTTCTCCTACAGTCATCTATCTTTTTCCCTCCCACCCTCCCTTCAGTCCTCTTCTTCTTCTTCTTCTTCTCTATCCCAGAATGATGGATCACCCTCCTTTCTTGCTGACTCTTGTGGCTTTCTCTTCTTATGCCCATCATTCCAGTCCACCTCCGAGGGAGGTCGGATCTCCGACTGACCTTCTGTTCTCTCCCTCCCTTTCCCTCCATTCTTCTGGGCATGCTGCGCTAGATGTCCACAGAGATCAAATTGAGCAGATGTGAGACCCAGACGATGCTATTGCTGGGATGAGAGTGCACTCCGTACGCGACCGACGAGAGTAGATGCGAGTCACATATACCTCCGACGACATGATGATCGATGGACATACAGATCAGGGAGCGCAGTCAGCTTCTACAGTCAGTCCTTTCATTCTTGACTTGGAGTTTATTCAGAGACTGCCGATATTCTCAGGGGAGATGCACGAGGAGCCGTATCTTCATCTATCCGAGTTCGAGGAGTTCTGCGAGACCCAGTAATATTCAGATATCACTTCAGAGGAGATGATGTTGAAGACCTTCCCATTTTCACTTCAGGAAAGATCCATGAAATGGCATAGACGATTGGGAAGGAGATTCGCTACGTGGGGAGACTTACGGTTCGAGTTTCTACAGAGATATTATCTCCAGCGTAGAGCAGATATGATGCGGTCTATTATCATGGATTTTTCACTAGACCCCCAGGAGACAGTGCATGATGCATGGCTGAGGTTTCTTCACCTCTTGAGGAGATTTCCAGATTACTGACTTTCACCGACCGACCTCATTGAGATCTCCATGAGGGGGATGATCGCTGATTAGATAAACTGGTAGTGACCTCGTGTGGTGGTTCACACCGTAGTTCTGACATTGATTTTCTTGAGGCCATCTCGAGATCACTTTCACAGACATCTTCATGAGATACATTAGTCGGGACAACACACGAGGATGATGTAGTACCAGTGGGGTGTGCCGCACTTCATGAGGATTCCGCTTCTACACACCTAATCGAGGACATGGATTCTGCAGCAACACAGATGATGGATGACATGACTGCCATAGTGGAGGCTCTGACCGAGAGATTGCTTGAGTTCCTGTTGGTCTCCCAGCTAGAGTTCGAGTCAGTCCCGCACTTTTCAGTTGACGAGTCTTGGATATCAGATCTTCTGATATTCCAGGAGTTGGAGGAGGCCACGCTATGATAGCCATCAGTCCAGACATTTCAGTGTCCAGTCCCAAACGACTCAGCTTCTACCTTACAGAGATACTTCTCCAACTTTGATGCAAACAGGATTTTCGCGGCGTTGAAATAATAATATTTTTTTGGGTGGATTTTTGGTAGAAGAAATAGAGGGGTTGAGAAGAGAAAATAGAGGGGTTGAGAAGAAGAAGAAACTCGTCGGAACGAGGGGTTTGGAGAAGAGAACTCACCGGGAATGCGAGAGGTTGAAGGAGGAGAACCGCGGAGATCGCGTGGAGGGAGAGAGAGAGAGAGGGAGAGGGGATAGAAATAACAATCTCAATTTCTAATTCATAATTGACTCCCTCAAAACAATGGACTACCCTCTCTTTATATAGGAGAGAGGGGTTTACAAAAATAGTAAACTAAATTAATTGACAACCGACTTGCCTAATTGGACTCTAACAAATTCAAATTTACCTCTAATTACTCTAATTAGACTCTAATTAATTAATTGACCAACAATTACAATTAAAATCTACGAAATAAACGTTGAGATCACAAGCGATCTCAATTATTTAATTAGACCATTACGACCCTAAAAACGTAATTAAAATTGACTACTAATTAATTAGATAAATGTGGCCCTATAATTTGGGGTCACGCCGCATCAACTCTCCACCGCTTTAAAAAATTCATCTCCCGACGAATTGCTCGAAGTAGGGGCGTCGTCGGAGAAGTCATCCTCGAGTTGTAGCTTCAATTTCCGCCAATTAGATCCCTTTCAACATTACGTTTGTAGTTCTTCTCAATTGGAGGGTGTTCCCACAATTTTCATATCCATTCCATCTTCCTTAATTTACCACCCATTTGGGCCTTTCTGCAATTAGGATTTTCAGGGGGTACGGCCTTGCAATTGCTCCAAAATACCCCTTTAATGACTACATAGCATGATTGACCCTGTACTTGGTCCTTTCTGCAATTAGAGAATTCATGTAATTTTCTTTTGCAATTTTCCCAACTAATGTTCCAATCCCTTCTTTCCAGGGATTTGAGTCCCGTCAATCCCGGTCCTGTTAGGGTTGGGACCCCTTTTTTATTCGCGGAAGGGCGGCAAGGGCGGCGCAAGAGCGGCGCGATTGCCGTGGTTCGGCCGGGGCGGAGGGAGCGCGACACTCGTGGGATCACGCGGGGATGCGGGCGGCGCGCGGGGCGACCGAGGTTCGGCGGCGCGCTGCTGGGTTGCGCGGTGGGATGGGCAGGCGCACGGGGCCTGGGTGGCGGTGCGGGAGAGGAAGGGGGGAACAGGGTTGCAGGTGGGGGCGGCAACAGTAGAGGGGGCGACGGTTGTGCGGTGGGAAAGGGGCCGAGGGGGTGGTGGTTGTCGGGGTAGGGGATGGCTGGTGGGGGTGGGAGGATGATGGGTAAGGGGGTGGCGGGGGCCTGGGCCACAGGGTTTGGGTTTTCGGGAAGGGGTTGCGGGGCTAGGGCAGCCGCTGGGGGGCTGGGGGCTGTGGTGGGAGGGACCGCGGGTGGTGCGGTGTGGGGCTGGTTGGCCTGAGGGGTCGTCGTGGGGGTGTATGGGAATGACGGAGGGGTTGGTAGGGGGTGGATGACGGCCGCGAGGGCTGGGGAGGATAGGGGAATTACCTGGGAAGGTTGCGGTGGCGCCAGGATGGTTGGAGGGGGCAGCGGGGTCGATTCCGACGACGGATTTGGTTCTGGAAAGTGCTGGACAGCGGCCGATTCATCTTCTTCGACGACGTTTTCTTCGTCCAAACTCGCGGTACAGGCTTCGGTGGTTGACGGCTTCGATTGGGCGTCGCGGTAGGCCTCTAGGTTGGCCGTGAAGTCCCGAAACATTGATGACATGGATCGGAAGTTGTTCTGCAAATCACGTAACATGCGCTCCGTCTCCTTGTCGTAGGCGTCATTGGTTTGCCGCTTTCGTTCGGATGAATGATGGTGTCGGTGCGGACGCCGGGGCGGATCGTTAGATCGTGAGGACGATCTAAATGCCATGCTTTGATACCAAATGATGCAAACAAGATTTTCGCGGTGTCGAAATAATAACATTTTTTTGGGTGGATTTTTGGTAGAAGAAATAGAGGGGTTGAGAAGAGAAAATAGAGGGGTTGAGAAGAAGAAGAAACTCGTCGAAACGAGGGGTTTGGAGAAGAGAACTCGCCGGGAATGCGAGAGGTTGAAGGAGGAGAACCGCGGAGATCGCGTGGAGGGAGAGAGAGAGAGGGAGAGGGGATAGAGATAACAATCTCAATTTCTAATTCATAATTGACTCCCTCAAAACAATGGACTACCCTCTCTTTATATAGGAGAGAGGGGTTTACAAAAATAGTAAACTAAATTAATTGACAACCGACTTGCGTAATTGGACTCTAACAAATTCA
This sequence comes from Ottelia alismoides, assembly GCA_037367405.1. NCBI lineage: Eukaryota > Viridiplantae > Streptophyta > Magnoliopsida > Alismatales > Hydrocharitaceae > Ottelia > Ottelia alismoides. The sequence goes on along the minus strand of JAZKJV010005800.1, from coordinate 271,558 downwards.
AATTGACCTCTAATTACTCTAATTAGACTCTAATTAATTAATTGATCAACAATTACAATTAAAATCTACGAAATAAACGTTGAGATCACAAGCGATCTCAATTATTTAATTAGACCATTACGACCCTAAAAACGTAATTAAAATTGACTACTAAATAATTAGATAATTGTGGCCCTATAATTTGGGGTCACGCTGCATCAAACTTAGACAGATATCATGACTCATTTCAGCAGCCACAACTTGATGCGGGATACCACTTTGGGATGACAGATATAGAAAGTCCCGTATTTCAACATTGTCTCCTCCATATTGATGAGCTAGATCCATTCCATGACGAGAAGATGACAGCCAACATTGTCGTAGCTGGAGGATCAGTCTCAACCACTTCAACAGCTTCTGCGTTGTTGACCAGCACTATTTCAGGTTTCCAGATCATTTAGAGGCAGATGTCAGCCGATGAAGTGTTCTGGTGCGAGGAGTGGATGCTTGCTAGTAGCGCAGATCTACATGCATATTCTGATCCTCCATTTCTCACCGATGATCTTGCATTCCTCCCCGTGGGTTATCTGCGAGAGGATGCCCCTTACGATGTGAACTCGATATCACTTTCTGAGTGTGTATCCGATCTGGCGGATCACGAAACTAAGTCTTCTAATCTGACTGATTCTGAGTTGCCTCACCTCGACGACCCTCGTGAGGATGAGCCGATCATTGAGATATTCGATGATATTTCAGACATTTCTTCATATTATGCATCGGATATCAGCATCGCTTTTGAGTCTCCTGATCTAGATCTTCTATATCTTTCCGAGACGGTGATTAACGCGGAGGACTCCATGACTGATCCTTCTTTCTTCACGTTTGATTTCTTTGTCTCTACACTTCCACTCCAGTCTGATCTTGAGCCGATGATTTCTTTTGTGCTACCGGATCCCGATTACATCTTCCCATATCCTTGCCCGGTAGCAGACACCCGCCTGATTGCCTATTCGGGTGTATTCATTTACATTGTTGATTTCGTCGTTGTTATCATACCGAAACTGCGACGATAGTACGTCATTCACCTTACAGATGCCATCCTTAACCTTGACACGACTTTATCCTAGCATTTGCGCCCAACTAGGGACGTAAAATCTAGCGCTTGTTGAGAGGCACCTCGACATTGTCCACTTTGTATATACGTGTTTCATTTTGATTTGATCGTTCTTTCTTCCGTTTTTGTTTTCACCCCAGGTATCGTTTAGGATTATCTTTGCTATATTTAGGATATACCTCATCCTAAGTATAGGGGGTGTAAAACACCGAGTTGTTCCTTTCGTTCTGTTTCATTACTCCTGTCGTTGCCTATACTTAAGGATCCTTCACCTTAAGTATAGGGGGAGTGATGCCCTTCCATCTTGTATATATTTATCTTCTTCGTCTTTTTCTGCCTCTGTTTTGCTACCTATACTTAGGGACATTTTGCCCTAAGTATAGGGAAGGTAGACCCTGTACATTCTCTCACTCAGATTTCCCTTAGTGTACAACCTGCTATACTTAGGATTACTTGATCCTAAGTATAGGGGGAAACCCCGAGATCTTTTCATCTCTATTCTTTCATTCGTCATTGTAGTATATCCTTTCTTTTCACTTCCCTATACTAAGCACGGGATATGTCTTCTTCATCGCTCTTGATTCACTCTGAGGACATCGTTCGAGCTAAGTATAGGGGGGTGTTGTATATATTTCATATATACTTTAGCCATAACTCGTACTTAGTGTGAGTGTGTTAATAAATAAAATGGCTAAAAAACCTTAAAAATCCATAAAAATTAAAATTTTTTTCTTGTACATAAAATTCTTTATTGCACATACATAGCTATTTTTACAAATTATTTTTGTACAAATGTTTGTAAAAATCTTTTGTGTAAAGAGTTTGTAAATATTTTGATATCAAAATTATGTATATAGTACAAAATTTTTGTAATGTTTTGAAAAACAAAAAATTTGCAAAAATCCTTGTGTAAATTTGTGTAAATATTTTGCAAAAATTTGCATTCATGCATACATCCGAGTTTTCAAACATTTTTCAAAAATTTTGCACATTTTCAAAAATTTTGTAAAAATTGCATCTTTATAAATATTTGTATAGGTTTTCCGAATCATAGTTGACATTTAAACTAGCCTAGAATTAAATTGAAAAATGGAGCTTGGTTAAGATCTTAATCCACCTAATTCTAAGAGGAACCTTATAGGGCTTAAGGTTGAGACTTTTCAGGTCCATGGTGACTTTTTTCTTTGAGTCTACTTGGCTATGATCATATGTCATCTTGATGAGCCTAAGTAGAACACTTAACAAAGCACACATGTCTCTTACAGACAATGGCTTTACTTGGACCAACACTTTACACCTAGCTCTCTACGGATGAGGTGGTGAGGAGGCAGTCTTCTTTGACTTGGGGTAGTATATGAGGGTAGTACTTCTAGGCAGAACCTCTCTTGTTCTTATAGTGAAGGAAGTGCGTCTCAACTTGGCCTGGTAGCAATGAGGTCTAAAGACAGGAGTTGTGGGTTGCAATAAAGCTTCAAAAGAGGGATAGTGTACTGGCTCAAGAGGAAAAACTCCTTATGTATATATGCTGCATTATGTAGATATGTTGTACATATGCACATCAAAAAAATGTGCAAAAAGAAAAGAATAACTCCAAAAAAGTGGTGGGTCTGAGAGAAATTGATATTCCCACCGGAGTGTATATAGTCAAATAAAGCAAAGCTTATGTTATACATGTTCCATCTCATGAAGCTTGAAGCAGGTAAACTTAGCTACACTGGTTGAGCTCCCAAGGATACATGGCTACATTGGCCATGGTCCATTCTCTTCTTCCTCCTCTTCTTGAGCCGGTTGAACTTGAACTTAGAAGGGAATACCCCGCTCCTCGAGGAAAGAGCTTCCAGACTAGGGCATTAGAGTTACCTTATTGAAGGGGGTTGTCACTTTGCCATTTCTGAGGTGGAGAGCTATATCACTTACACAGTATAAGAAAAGATTCATGGTCATCAAAGTTTGTGTATGTAGACTTGTTTTGATCTGGATTGTTGAGGAGTCTTAACCATAGATTAAGTAGAACTTAGAGGCTGTTGAGTTTCAAACGTAATTCCAAATAAGGTTCAGACAAATTAGTAATCCAAAGATCTGACTGAGCTCCATACTTCAATTTAATGAAGACAAGTTTAATAATCAGCATTGATTCACCTTCTTTTTTCTTCCTTTTCTTTTCCTTTTTCTTTTTCACTTCTTTTTCAAATAAGTGTTTGCTAAGAGACTAGAAAAAGTAAAGTATAGGGGGGTGATGAATACTCATTCACCACTCTTTATTCTTTTATTTTAGCTATTTATCTTTGCAAAACACCATGTAGATAGCTGTAAATACAATAAATTACCAAAATGCATGCTTTTGTTAATATTCAATAATTAGCATGTTTTCGTGCAAAAATAAAAGAATAAAGAAGGAAGAAAAAGAAGGAGATATTTAGAATAAATATCGAGTGACCCGAACCCAAGGGAGGGCCAAGTAGTGGTCTGACCGCAAAATAAAACAAGTAGAGAGAGATAGAGCCGTTTGACCTTGCACCCATTTCTCCTTCGTGTATATATTTTATTTTCAGAAAAACAAAAATAAAAATATGTTTCTATTATCTTGTATATATTTCTAAAAATAAAATAAAAATTAGAAAAATATAAATAAAATAAAAATCAAAATAATTTCTCTCTCCACATTGTACATATACCATGTATATAGGAATAATTCATCTATTTAGTTCATCTTTGTAAATAAATAAAAATAAAATAAAAATTATTTTATACTCTAAATTTTATGTTGTAGATAAATAAAATATAAAATTAAAGTATTTGTACAAAAATAAATAATAAAAATATAAAATACATAGGTATTTTATACCTGTATATAATATTATATAATGTATATAACATATTTTTTTCTCAAAAAAATAAATAAAAATAACTAAAAAATAGTTTGAAAAAAATAAACATGTTTTATTTTGTAAATATTTTTAAATAAAATCGTTTGCTATTTTATTTTTAATTTCTAAATAATATCGACTCTGAATAATCTGATTGGACCACGGGGGACTGTTGACCCCGGTCAACTGCCCCCCTGGACCACCTCCCCTCGCGGATCTGGTGCCGACCCGATTTTCGCCAAATTTTCCCTCACTGATCCGTTATCCATCCTGCTCGATTTGAGGCTCCGATTGTCGAGGACTGATCTATGATCCTCGCCCGCTATCATCTTTAGGGGTCCGCTCCTCGATCCGCGCGCTCGAGCTCCATCTTTCTCGGACCTCATCAAGTATATAACCTGAAGGAGCCGCAATTTCTTCATATCTTTGGCCATCGCCTTCGGCTCCTGGGACCTCCATTCTTATTCCTTGAGTGACAACAAGAGAGAAGCGTGTTGCAGCAAGGAATTGATGCCTCTAGCCTCAGATCCGACGAGCCTTCGTCGTGCTCCGCCACCGGTGAGCCCAAGCCTCTGGAAGCATTGAACCATCGAGGCAACGACCCCTGGAGGTCCACGATCTCCAGCCCAGACGAATGCCTCCATCAGGTAGCTTAGATAACTCCTAGGTTGCTTAGATTTTTGCTTTTTCGATTTCCGGCCAGAATCTTTCATCGGCCATTTCACCGTTCTCCGACCAACCATTTGCCAATCCAACCATCCCATCACCTTCACCGGACTTCTCTCCACCTTCTGCACCCCTTCATTCCCCCTGGTTAATCCCGGAACAGGATATCGGCCTTCCTTTGCCGTCACCTTGCCGGAAGGCCCCGCTCCGCTCCGCCCCTTCGCCCATTCCGCCCGCTAACGGGTCGAGGCATTTTGCCCTCGACCCAGCTGTCTTCCTGTGCAGGTTGAGATGCAAACGGACCTCATCTGGAGGTCCAACTGTTGAAGAACAGGAGTTCCAGGTCCACCACGTCGTTGGAGCACTCCAGCTGTCCCTGACCTCATCGGAGCCCACCAGCCGCTGCGGAATGTCGTCAGCTTCATTTCGCCCATCCTAGCAGCGCCGGAGGACCTCCCAATAGCACGAATCGATCGCGCAAAGCTCGCCGGCGATGAGTTCTTTACGTTCTTTCAGGGAGCCTCCTAGCCGTCGGATCGAGCCTCATCACCAGTTCTAATCTCATCCGTCCACCATCTGAGGATCTCGTCCATTGGATCCATCTGAGGATCAGATCAGAGTGTAAAGCCTTGAACTTGGCATATCTCGGATCCTATATAATAAGATCCGGCTCGTCAAGAGGAAACCAATGGAATTTCTTTCATGTGAATCGGACCCCGTTTCGATTTGTTATGAATTTCGGAAGAAAGAGAAGTAAGGAAGGCTAAGATGTCATTAACCCATAATGACTGTCATTAAGACTAATTAAACATGATTAAAGAAACTAGTGGTCGATTAAAAACCGCTAATGATCATTATCAAACACCAATCAATAGTTAGCAAAAGATAAGCGTAAGCCGCAAAAGTTAAATCGTGATTAGTGAAAGTTAATCACGATTAGTGTTAATTAAGCGTCATTAGCGAATCTAGAATCCTCTAGAATGTTCTAACTTAAGCCCCAAGTTTGGGATAAAGTTTGGCTAAAACCATGGGCCAAAGCTATGGGTCACTAAACCATAGTTAAGGTCTAAACCATGGTTTTCTAACCATGGTTAGTGGTTTTCCGGGGCCTATAAATAGACCCCCCTACCCATTCATTCTCTACAACTTCCACTACCACCACCACCCCAAGGGTTAGGGTCGAGAGGTTAAGAGGAGGAGTGGGAGGCGAGGGAGGAGCGCTAGCGAAGCGCTGCCGGGAGAACGAGGAGGAGAAAGGTATGATCCTCTCTTAGTAGCTTCGTAAGCTAGGCTTTCAATTCATACTCTTGTTCTTCCAAGTTTTGTTCTTGATTCATCTTTCTTTCCGATTTGTTTTCCTATTGTGGTTCGAGGAGAAATCTGTGTAACACCCTACTTAGGTGCGGGCGGCTATGCACGTCAGTGACCCTGTGATTCGTCACACGTTCACTCATCTAAGACGCGTGGTGTCTACCGATTCTCCATCATTTATGTTTCTATTCTTCGCATTATGCTTTTATAGTTATTTTGATGGAGAAATCTGTGTAATACCCTACTTAGGTGCGGGCGGCTATGCACGTCAGTGACCCTGTGATTCGTCACACGTTCACTCACCTAAGATGTGTGGTGTCTACCGATTCTTCATCTCTTGTTGTTGAGTATATTCTTTCAGTTTCGTTGTTATTTTCCTCTCGATTAATTTTATAGAGGAAACTCTTTTCGTTTTTATTTTGAAATATGTCCCGATATAAGGGAAAACTCTGTCGAAATTTTCCGAGAAATATGTCCCGATATAAGGGGATACTCTGTCGAAATTTTAAGAGAAAATATGTTCTTGACGTTCGTCGTGTTCTTCGCGTTCTTCGTGTTCTTCGTTCGTTCTTCGCGTTCTTGACATGTTCTTAGCGTTTTAATACGAAAATGAAATTCGATCTTTTCAGGAGCGTTAAAATAGCCTTTCTAAAAACGAAACACGATAAAACCTTGCATACATGAGAGAGAGCTCGATTAGGTAACGAAATCCTTCCTTTTGTTGTTGGGTTTTCATACGAAATTATTGAAATTCTTGATTTTGTGTTCTTTGCTACGAAGAACCCTAATTTTGGTTATTTTTGAAAAAGTCTGAAAAGTTGCTTTGTGATTCCCACTAAAATAAGGTTTAAGCATCAAATTGATGCGGTGGCTTTGAAAGTTAGGGTTTGGGAGTTAAATTAGGCATAAATCCAAATATATATATATGGTTATGAATAATATATATGTGAGTATATACTAAGTATTGTTGATTATGCAAATCAAGGACTTAACGAAAGAATTACATCATGGAAATTGATGTGGTTTGAGTTGGATCCTGAAAAGGATTATATGTCACGATAAGGATGACTGGGAGTAGTACTACAGGTCCGGCATGCAACCTGTAGGTTTCTCGGAAGGAACCCGTATTGGCATTTTCCTACCTAGGTGGTACACGGTTGCCCTGTTATGATAAATGCGCACAAATTGAATGTTTTGCAACGCGTGGTACCGGCATCCAATATATTCGGGTTGGAACGACGGAAGATGTGGTCGTGCCATGTGGAGGCACGGGTGGTTCAATAGCGGTTGGGTCACGATAATATATATTTAAAGCCACTAGGTTATATGATTACATGTTAGCCTGAGGTTTTAAACAACCGAGTCCTCGAGGACAGTGTGCTCATTTGTTTTTCCAGGCTGAGGGTTGAGACCTTGTTTAATAAAAGAAAAGGAATTTGTCAGGGTAGTATTGGAGGATTGGTTGAGGCGACGTGCGGCGGCATAAGCTTACCAAGATCAACACAATCTCTAATTCCGAAGCATCCACAACTTCGGAGTCCAAGAATGGTGGGGTTCCCCTGGACTAATCCCTGATGTGGAATAGAAAGGAATAAGACTTAAATTAATGAGAAGGAATGAAATTTTTGTGATATCAAGTTTCGAAAAATTACACAATTTGTTTGCTTTTCTCTTCTTCGTTACTTAGCATTCGCTAATTTTTATCCTATGATTTATGGAAAACCCAACAGGTATCGGTGAGCCATCACAAGGACTTTCAAAATTTATCCAGCTTACATACTAGACATCCAGCCAACCACAGTAGCTTTACTTTTTAAGGTAGTTAGTAATCTTTTGTATATTTTCCTTTCAAGCTGATGTACATGTAAATGATTATAGTGGGACAGTGTATCATCTGAACTTTATTTTGTGAATGTAGAAGTGTTGAAATACTTTCTTCTGAGTATTTTTATTTGCAGTCTATTTCTGAATGTTATTTGTGATTGCTGAATAAATTTCTGCTGAGTAACCAGATCTGGATAAGGGAGGATCCGACGGCCCGGGAAACGGGGTCGCGACAGATTGGTATCTGAGCTTGGTTACTCCAGTAATTTATTTAGTAATTAATAACTATGAGCGGAATTTAGAAACTAAGGTTGTATTAAGATCCTTTGATCTTAATAAATGACTGCAGTATCATTCACAAGTCATTGTCTCTTATGTACATCATGCTAAGACATATATGATCTGACCTTTGACCTTGACTCATCCCAGGATCATGGAAGACTAAGATTTGTCTAGGCAATTAGCAACTTTAATAATGATGACCTATGAGATGGGTCAAAGGTTATAAGCATTTGATCCACCACTGTAGATGAAGTCATGGACATCGCATCTCGTATTGCGATAGAGAGGGATGAAAATCGCCAAAGAAGAAGCTTTCACTTTACTGGTGGACCATCCAAACGTAAGGTGAATTATAACCGAAGAGATGGTCGTTATCATCCAGTCGGGTCTAATATAAGCTCGCCACAGACTTTTGCCCAGGAATTATCTGGAAGAATGGGTTTCTCTAGACCTCCACTATATCCTCGCGACTCAACAGTAGGAGCTAGCACCTCTGTGGCTGGGTCTTCAGCTCAAACATGAGCACGTGTGTGTTTTTACTGTCATCAGGAAGGCCACATCAAGAAAGATTGTCCGAAGTTGAGAGGTTCAGGGTTTAAATCATCCCCAATTAATAGTATAACATCCACCTCGAGCAATGGAGCAACACATGGAGGAAGACATGGTAGAGGTCGAGGCTCACAAGGAGCGTCTCCTACACAACAACCACCACAAAGTGTTGCGGGTTCTAGCTTGCCTATTCCTAATGGCCAGCTCAATGCAATTACTGAAGAACAAGCCTACAATTCAGGCACAGTTACTATTCATGGCTTTTCAGTACATGCCTTATTTGATTCTGGTGCTTCACATTCATTTATTGCTCGACGATTAGTACCCACTTAGGGTAAGATATCAGTAGAAGTACAACAGTCCTATCTGATCAAGGGACCAGGATGACAAGTATTTATAATTTGAGAAATCCTGGATAATTGTATAATACTGATAGCGGGACATTAGTTACCTGTTTTACTACTACTAATCGAAATGGAGGACTTTGATCTTATACTAGGAATGGATTGGTTAGAAAGGCATCATGCATGTCTTGACTGTTTCCAGAAGATAGTAACATTTTACCTTCCTAACTCGATAGACTTCCAGTTCATTGGAAAGACATCCAATGATAATATCAAATATATCTCTACATTGAAGGCACAACAGTTGTTAGAGCAAGGGTGACAAGGTTATTTAGCTTATGTATCCACTACATCAGGGCCAGAAAGAATGATAGAAGATGTGCCTATAGTGTGCGAGTTTACTGATGTATTTCCAGAGGAACTACCTGGATTACCACCTGAGCGAGAAATTGAATTTGAAATCTCTCTCATACCTAATACTCAGCCTATCTCTATCCCTCCGTATAGGATGGCACCAGCTGAGTTACGAGAGTTAAAGGTACAATTGCAAGAACTGTTAGATAAAGGATTCATTCGTCCTAGTACTTCACCATGCGGTGCACCTGTCTTATTTGTTAGGAAAAAGGATGGGTCGATGCGGTTGTGCATTGACTATAGACAACTAAACAAGAGGACAATAAAGAACAAGTATCCTCTGCCAAGAATAGATGGTCTCTTTGATCAGTTACAAGGTTCAACTGTGTATTCCAAGATTGATTTAAGATCTGGATACCATCAGTTGAAAATTAAAGATACAGATATTCCCAAAACAGCTTTTCGAACTAGATACGGGCATTATGAATTCTTAGTCATGCCTTTTGGACTAACAAATGCCCCAGCAGCCTTCATGGATCTCATGAATAGAGTATTCAAGGAGTTCTTAGATCACTTTGTATTAGTCTTTATTGATGATGTGCTTATTTACTCAAAGGATAAGTATCTGCATGAACATCATCTCAGGAAGGCACTTGAAACTCTAAGGAAGAACAAACTGTATGCTAAACATAGCAAATGTGACTTCTGGCTATCTGAAGTATCTTTCTTAGGCCATGTTATTTCTGGGGAAAGTATATCAGTTGATCCTACAAGGGTTAGTGCGGTGATGGGTTGGGAACGCCCGAAGACTGTCACAGAAATACGATCTTTTTTGGGTTTAGCTGGATATTATAGAAGATTCGTGAAGGACTTTTCACGGATAGCATTGCCAATGACTAGACTAACTCAAAAGGAGGTCCCATTCTTATGGTCTGATACATGTGAAGCTAGTTTTCAGACACTGAAAGAATGCCTAACATCTGCACCCATCCTTACTCTACCCTCCGGGAGTGAAGGGTTTACAGTGTACGCTGACGCATCTAAAGAAGGACTTGGGACGGTTCTTATGCAACATGGTAAGGTAGTTGCGTATGCATCACGACAGCTCAGGACACATGAGAAGAACTACCCAACACATGACCTTGAATTAGCTGCCGTAGTTTTCGCTTTAAAGATATGGAGACACTACCTGTATGGTATTACTTTTGAAATCTTCACCGATCATAAAAGCTTGAAATATCTATTTGATCAGAAGGAACTCAATATGAGACAGAGACGGTGGCTAGAGTTACTGAAAGACTATGATTGCACTATCTCCTACCACCCTGGTAAGGGGAACGTCGTAGCAGATGCCCTTAGTAGAAGAACTTATTCACCTGGGTTAGTGAGTGCTATCCACTTCTGGGGTTTACTATCAATGTTAAGTGAATGGAAACCATTTGATAGTAGTGCTGATACTATAACTATTCCTCATCGATACAAACCAGAAATATAGGATAAAATAAAGAAAAGACAGGAGGATGATCCAGTCCTTAAAGACTTGAAACAACAACTTGAGAAGAATGAGATAGAGGGATTCCAGATACAAGATGGTTTACTGTATAATCATCACAACGTTTGTGTACCAAACACACCTGAACTAAGGAAAGACATCTTACGAGAAGCTCAGTGTTCTAGATTATCTATTCATCTAGGAATTACGAAGATGTATAAGGATCTTCATTCATACTTTTGGTGGCCAAGAATGAAGAAAGATGTTGCTGAGTTTGTGAATGCATGTTTCAATTGCCAGCAGGTAAAGGCTTCACACCAAAAGCCACCAGGATTATTGCAACCCCTCCCTATACCTGAATGGAAATGGGAAAGCATTTCCATGGATTTCGTTACTGGCTTACCTCAGACGACTGGTAGTAAAGATAGTATCTGTGTTATAATAGATCGTCTGACAAAGGTAGCACACTTCATTCCGATAAGCTTATCTTTCACTCCAGACCAGCTTGCTGAGTTATATATTACACATGTGATTCACCTCCATGGTATCCCGAAGGAAGTAGTTTCTGATCGAGATTCACGATTCACCTCACACTATTGGGAGAACTTCATGAAAGCCTTAGGTACACAACTATGCTTGACTACAGCATATCATCCACAAACAGATGGTCAATCAGAACGTACGATTCAGACACTAGAGGATATGCTACGAGCATGTGCCTTAGAATGGAAGGGATCATGGATTAAACATTTGCCTCTTGCAGAATTCACCTACAATAATAGTTACCATACAAGTATTGGCATGGAACCATTTGAAGCACTCTATGGACGAAGGTGTACTACTCCTTTGTGTTGGGAAGAGGTCGGAATAAAGAACCTTTATGATTCAGATAGACTTCAAGAGACACAGGAAGCTGTAGAGCTTGCTAGAAAAAGACTATTAACTGCCCAGAGTCGCCAGAAAAGTTATAGTGATACCAGGCGAGGAGACCTTGAATTTGAGGTAGGTGACTTTGTATTTCTCAAAGTATCACCTATGAAGGGTGTTCAGAGGTTTGGTTTGCGTGGGAAGTTAGCACCCAGGTTCGTGGGTCCCTTTGAAATTATTCAGCGCATTGGAAAAGTGACATATAGACTTGCACTTCCTCCACATCTTTTGACAATACATGATGTATTTCATGTATCAAATCTGAGAAAGTACATTAGGGATCCAGAGCATAAGATAAGTTATGATGATTTACATGTTGAGCCAGACTTGACATACCAAGAGATACCTGTGTAAATACTTGAAAGGGATATCAAGAAGTTGAGAAACAAAGAGGTGCCTCTAGTTAAAATATTATGGCGGAACCAAGAGTTTGAAGAAGCCACATGGGAACCTGAGGCAGAAATGAGAGAGAAATACCCCTACTTATTTGAATAATAACATTGTGTATTGTATATCTTCTTTATAAATGAAATGGCGTTCATTCTCATTAAGGTTGTTATGGTTTCAATCCTCTTTAAGGTTGTTATGCCTGCATTACTAGTCTCGAGGACGAGACTTTCTTTAAGGTTGTTATAATTGTAAAGCCTTGAACTTGGCATATCTCGGATCCTATATAATAAGATCCGGCTCGTCAAGAGGAAACCAATGGAATTTGTTTCGTGTGAATCATACTCCGTTTCGATTTGTTATGAATTTCGGAAGAAAGAGAAGTAAGGAAGGCTAAGATGTCATTAACCCATAATGACTGTCATTAAGACTAATTAAACATGATTAAAGAAACTAGTGGTCGATTAAAAATCGCTAATGATCATTAGCAAACACTAATCAATAGTTAGCAAAAGATAAGCATAAGCCGTGAAAGTTAAATCACGATTAGTGAAAGTTAATCACGATTAGTGTTAATTAAGCGTCATTAGCGAATCTAGAATCCTCTAGAATGTTCTAACTTAACCCCCAAGTTTGGGATAAAGTTTGGCTAAAACCATGGGCCAAAACCATGGGCCACTAAACCATGGTTAAGGTCTAAACCATGGTTTTCTAACCATGGTTAGTGGTTTTCTGGGGCCTATAAATAGACCCCCCTACCCATTCATTCTCTACAACTTCCACTACCACCACCACCCCAAGGGCTAGGATCGAGAGGTTGGGAGGAGGAGTGGGAGGCGAGGGAGGAGCGCTAGCGAAGCGCTGCCGGGAGAACGAGGAGGAGAAAGGTATGATCCTCTCTTAGTAGCTTCGTAAGCTAGGCTTTCAATTTATACTCTTGTTCTTCCAAGTTTTGTTCTTGATTCATCTTTCTTTCCGATTCGTTTTCCTGTTGTGGTTCGAGGAGAAATCTGTGTAACACCCTACTTAGGTGCGGGCGGCTATGCACGTCAGTGACCCTGTGATTCATCACACGTTCACTCATCTAAGACGCGTGGTTTCTACCGATTATCCATCGTTTATGTTTCTATTCTTCGCATTATGCTTTTATAGTTATTTTGATGGAGAAATCTGTGTAATACCCTACTTAGGTGCGGGCGGCTTTGCACGTCAGTGACCCTGTGATTCGTCACACGTTCACTCACCTAAGATGTGTGGTGTCTACCGATTCTTCATCTCTTGTTGTTGAGTATATTCTTTCAGTTTCATTGTTATTTTCCTCTCGATTGATTTTATAGAGGAAACTCTTTTCGTTTTTATTTTGAAATATGTCCCGATATAAGGGGAAACTCTGTCGAAATTTTCCGAGAAATATGTCCCGATATAAGGGGAAACTCTGCCGAAATTTTAAGAGAAAATATGTTCTTGACGTTCTTCGTGTTCTTCGCGTTCTTCGCGTTCTTCGTTCGTTCTTCGCGTTCTTGATATGTTCTTAGCGTTTTGATACGAAAATGAAATTCGATCTTTTCAGGAGCCTTAAAATAGCCTTTCTAAAAACGAAACACGATAAAGCCTTGCATACACGAGAGAGAGCTCGATTAGGTAACGAAATCCTTCCTTGTGCTGTTGGGTTTTCATATGAAATTATTGAAATTCTTGATTTTGTGTTCTTTGCTACGAAGAACCCTAATTTTGGTTATTTTTGAAAAAGTCTGATAAGTTGCTTTGTGATTCCCACTAAAATACTAAAATAAGGTTTAAGCATCAAATTGATGCGGTGGCTTTGAAAGTTAGGGTTTGGGAGTTAAATTAGGCATAAATCCAAATATATATGGTTATGAATAATATATATGTGAGTATATACTAAGTATTGTTGATTATGCAAATCAAGGACTTAACGAAAGAATTACATCATGGAGATTGATGTGGTTTGAGTTGGATCCTGAAAAGGATTGTATGTCACGATAAGGATGACTGGGAGTAGTACTACAGGTTGGGCATGCAATCTGTAGGTTTGTCGGAAGGAACCCGTATTGACGTTTCCCTACCTAGGTGGTACACGGTTGCCCTGTTATGATAAGTGCGCACAAATTGAATGTTTTGCAACGCGTGGTACCGGGAGCCAATATATTCGGGTTGGAACGACGGAAGATGTGGTCGTGCCATGTGGATGCACGGGTGGTTCAATAGTGGCTGGGTCACGATAATATGTATTTAAAGCCGCTAGGTTATATGATTACATGTTAGCCTGAGGTTTTAAGAAACCGAGTCCTCGAGGACAGTGTGCTCATTTGTTTTTCCAGGCTGAGGGTTGAGACCCTGTTTAATAAAAGAAAAGGAAATTATCAGGGTAGTATTGGAGGATTGGTTGAGGAGACGTGCGGCGGCATAAGCTTACCAAGATCAATACAATCTCCAATCCCGAAGCATCCACGGCTTCAGAGTCCAAGAATGGTGGGGTTCCCCTGGACTAATCCCTGATGCGGAATAGAAAGGAATAGGACTTAAATTAATGAGAAGGAATGCAATTTTTGTGATATCAAGTTTTGAAAAATTACACAATTTGTTTGCTTTTCTCTTCTTCGTTACTTAGCATTCGTTAATTTTTATCCTATGATTTATGGAAAACGCAACATGTATCGGTGAGCCATCGCAAAGACTTTCAAAATTTATCCAGCTTACATACTAGACATCCAGCCAGCCATAGTAGCTTTACTTTTTAAGGTAGTTAGTAATCTTTTGTATATTTTCCTTTCAAGCTGATGTACATGTAAATGATTATAGTGGGACAGTGTATCATCTGAACTTTATTTTGTGAATGTAAAAGTGTTGAAATACTTTCTTCTGATTATTTTTATTTGCAGTCTATTTCTGAATGTTAGTTGTGATTGCTGAATAAATTATTGCTGAGTAACCAGATCCGGATAAGGGAGGATCCGACGGCCCGGAAAACGGGGTCGCGACACAGAGCCACTCATCTTCGAAGGGGTATCCCGCTCTCAGCCGTCCGATCTCAAGTGAAGACCCTTCGACCGTTGGATCTATAATAAAAGGGTAATTTACACTTAGGCCCTTTGCATTTTTTATATTTCAGTGTAGTCTTATAAATATTTTTAGAAGTTATTTTTATTTTGGACATATTGTACTTAGGACCTCGTGTTTATTTTATTTGCAATTTAGTCCTTCTGTACGTGGAGCACGCGCTCTAGCACGTGTTTTGTGGGTCATTTGCATATTTCTTTCTGGACTTTACTGCTGTTACTGTTTGAAGTTTTATAAAAAAGAATGACAGTTATGCCCCTGTTTGTGTGACTCACGTGCTACCCTCGTGCGGTCTTGGTCTTTTTGCATTTTCAGCCCTAATTTCTTTCACGTGTTATTATTTGGCTAAATAGTTTCCAATAATTATACTTAGGTCCATGTGTGCTATGCATCTTTGATTGCTTTAATAAAATAGTAAATCTTATCCAAATTTCGTGAAATTTGGATACATGGCTCCTATCATGTTATAAAAATTTCTATGAATTTTTGGATTAGTTTTGTTTTTATTTTCTATTTTTAAAACTTCAAAAACCGTGCATTTTACTTTTGTCTAAATTGAAAAATCAATAAAAAATATTAAAAACCCTCTAAAAATTCAAAAAAAATTATTTTGTGTTTCTTTTGTTGTCTTTTTGATTCTATCCAAGTTTTGTTTGATTTGGATTTATAAAAACCTTAAAAATCTTAAAACACTAAAAAACTCATAAAAAATATTAAAAATTAATAAAAAAATCAAAAAAAGCAATTCCAATTTTCTTAGTTAGCTTTGTATTTTTATTTTATCATAAAATTATCTCTGGAATTTTATAGCTATTTTGTTATTTTTAAATAGCCTTTAGATTCTGGATGCACATTGTTTTGCATTTTTTGCCTTATTTCATTTTTTTTATAAAATCAACTAAAAATCATAAAAATCTGAGAAAAATACCAGAAACATTAGAAAAATTATAAAACCCAAAAATATTTTCATTTTAATTTTCTGAGTATTTTTGCTCTTTTAAATAATTGTTTTGTTGTGCTCTTTTTAATTTCTTTATTCATTTTCATTAATTTTAAAAATCACAAAAATTTAAAATATAAAATCCACCAAAAAGACTTCATTTGTTTTATTTTCGATTCCCGACTACTTTGTAGGCGTTTTGCCAACCCGTGCTCCTTGAGTTCGACCTCGATAGCTATATCAGGTTAAATAAAATAGCGAGACCGCTATTTTCTTGATTTTCCTGATTTTTATGTTTGGTGGTCTTCTAGTTTCTTGATTGAGTCCAGCCCGAGAGGTTGAGGTCGCAATGACCATTGATACCTTCTCACCATAGTCTCTCGACACACATCGACCGCTCATCACTATCCACATTATTCTTATCCACAATAACTACATCACATTTAATTATATTGGATAATTTCCACATACATCAAGATAAATAAATCACATTTAATTATCAATTTCTCAATACTTAGATATAATTCAACTATGGAATTATCCTTGAACACTTTCAAGAATAATGTGATTTCTCCGCAGATACTTGGAGATAAGGTCATGACGATTGTATTGTTACACGTATAGTGACTTGGATATTGAGATCACATCTCAAATCCAGATCTCATGGACCTCTCATAGATGCTTGATTAAATCAAGTCCGTAAATATAATCTTCTCATTGCATCTGAATCTCATTCAGATCAATGTCCAATACATGGACTAAGATTAGGTCACTTCTCTATTGAGAGGAGTCACTAAAATCCAAACCTGTTTCATCACCCCCTCGGAATGGAAGCGTCATGGTTATACAATCGTTTATGATCACATCACCCTCAGGTATTCCCAACACCTGTACATCCTGCATACTGGAAGACCTATGATCATCCTGAAGATATAGATCACTTTTACACTGTCATTTTCAGGGTTTGATCACTAAGTTTCTCAATCTTAGTCATTGAGAATTGGTATAGATCATATGCTTTCCCAAAGCATATATCTTACCTTCAAATTCATGTCATGCTTCCAAAGCATGATGACCATGCATGGTATTTGATCAGTCCCAATACCTCATGAGTGAGCTAATGTCTCCCGGTTCACATGTGAACCTGTATGATCCCTTTGAGAGATCGTATTACTCATATGTCCTTACATGCACACCAGCTCACCGGTGTATAGACCTTGGTTAGGTTATCAACCTATTTGTCTGCCAAATGTACATACTCAGACATATAGCAACACATCTGTCTCTGGTCAGAGTATGTGTGCCTACGTTGTGACAGTATTCAACATAGGTCTTTGGTTATCTCGATATCGTCAAATCAACCCATTGACTCAATTAATCTGACACCTCCGAATCACTATTCCCATACAGAGGACCTACATCAAGAGGTCGATTAGATATCAACCAAACGAGAAAGGATTGCCATCTCCTACTCAGGCTGGAGATCATCACTTGACAATCATTAGATGATGCTTGATGAGTCCTCTATCTAACTCCTTAGATACTCATCCAAGCATCAACCTCTATGATTCAATCAATGAATAAATAGCTGTATGATTATCAAGTTGGCCATGGTACATAACCCTTATTGTACAGAGGGACCTTATAGTGCATTCATTCATTCAATCTCAAAAAGGGAGTGAAAAACAATCAATAACTTTTATTGATAAATCATTTATTACAATAACATTTATTGCAGGAATGGTTTGCCTCGGGCTCACATTGCTAACACCACCGCCTCTTCCTCCCACCTCCTCTAGACTCCTCATAGTCGAGCCCTAAATTCGTCAAATTCGTCCAGCAAAAGAGGGCATGGTGCAGATCGTTGGTCCACCTCATTATAACAACGAAAGCGGTAGCAGGTCCGCAAGGTCGGCAATGACCTGGATGTCATGGATTCAACCCATGATGTACCAAGAGAGACAGAGGGCAACGATGATCAAGGTTGCTCGTGATGGATGAAGGCATGCTGCTATTGATGGTGAACGTCGAAGGAGAAGGGGATGGAGGAGGAGAAGGGGATGGGGGAGGTGGTCAGAGGAAGAAGAGTGAAAGAGGGATGCAAGCTTTTTTTCTTCCGGATATACCCCTCTTTACTATACCAAGGTTTGAGAAAACTATGGTTAAGTTCAAATTATTGGCGGTTAAAGTAATAGAGGGGTACAAGTGATAGAACGATAAGAAGTCGAGGGTAAAACTGATATTTCCAAAAAGGGAGGGGCATAACAGAAATTGCAATATCTCAGAGGGGCGCAACTGATAAAAATCCAAATTTTATATTGAAATATAATTAAAATGAAGTTTCATTTAATATAAATTTTATACATTAATTTTAGTTAAAAATTCAAATACAACAGATTTCAAGAAATCATGATAAGTATATTATAATTAAAATAATAATTTGTTATTTTCAATATTTTTTGTGCATTAACATTCAGATGAGATTTCTTTGAGCTTGGTATGTTAGTATACACACATTTTGAGAAATAATTTAACTCACTAATATATATATATATATGAGATTTTATCCATATTTGTGTTATAACAAATTTTAATTTTAATTAGAATTAGTTCTAAAAAATTAAAAACTATTATATATATTTATGACAAAAACAATAAAATATTAATTTTAAAATAAAATTTTGTGAGCTAACATGCATGTGAGATTTCATCAATATTTGTTTGCTAACATACGTCGATTTTGAGGAATAACATCAACCGCTATATATTTATATAAAAATATAATTGAATTTCATTTAAAATTACTTTTTTGTGCATGAGATTTCATCCATATTTGATGTGCTAGCATACAACAATTTTGACTAAAAGTTTAAATTCAAAAAAACCAGAAAGCATTATAGATATATTATGATAAAAATAATGATATGTTATTTTCAAAAATTAATATTTTTTGCATCAACTGTCATGCGGGATTTCATTAATCTTTGCATGCTAATATATACCCATTTTGAAAAATTGTTCAACTCATTAATATATGATATTTTATCTATATTTGTGTTTTAACATACTTTAATTTAAAATGAAAGTTGGATTAGTAAAACCTCAAAGAATATGATATATATATTTCATGACAAAAATAGTAAAATAAGTATTTAAAATACATTTTTGTGTGCTAACATAGATACGAAGTTTCATCAATATTTGTATATTAACTATACATAGATTTTAGGAAAAAAGGTCAATCCTAAAAACCTAAAAAAATTATATGTATTGCAAAATAATTATAATAAAATTTTATCTAAAACAACTTTCTGTATTAACATACATATGAGATTTCACTCATATTTGATGTGTGAATATATATATATATATATATATCAATCTTAACTCAAAGTTCAGAATACTATTAAAATCAAGATATCAAGATAAATATATTAAGATAAAAAAATAAAGTGTTATTTTCTAAAAGGGAAAAATGAGGCTGCCCCTGCCGTATTTTTCATTTTTTATTTTTTCCCATATTTTACCATTTATATTCATCTATATACCCTCCTATATGTCATTCGAATTTTATCAGAAACAGAAACTCCTATGCCCTGCATCTGGAACGGGTAGTTTTAACGGTCTAAACATTGCTGTAATTGACATTTTCAAGATGTAGGATATATGATTCTCTATTTCTGACGAAATTCAATTGACATATGGGAGGTATATGTAGACGAATAAACATGGTGATATTTTTGGAAAAAAAACACATGAAAATAGGGTGGGAGCAACCCCATTTAACCCTTTCTAAAATTATTTTTTGTATTAACATTCAGATTAGATTGCCGATCAAGTTGAGATCTGAAACCCTCGTTGCCTGAAGATCTGATCCGATCAAGCTTCATTGAGAGAAGCTTCACTGCCTGGACCTTCAGAAATTGGGGACGAACTCGAAGTTTAGTTGTCGATAGATGGAACTGAATAGTAGAGCCATCCGATTGAGTTGAATCTCAACTGTTGGATTCGCATCCAATGCATCCAAAGCCGCAGCGCCCCACCGCTCTACTCGGTCACGTGCTATGCACGTGTAGTGCATATATTTTGGGAATTTTGTAGTAACCCACCTGAACTCGTGACTATTTCGAACAAGTCTTTTTTCGTTGAAGACACATGATCAAGCGCATGTATACTATATTATTTGCAGGAACGCTCTCTGAACTCTAGAGTATTTTAAATAGGAGCATGTACAGGTCGAAGCACGTGTTATCACATTGTCTTTTAGGACATTTATTTCTTTAGCCCTCAAACGTTCTTCCTATTGCGTACATGTACAAGTCGCTGAGCTGCACGTGAGCATACACGTGCTATATGGGCTTTTTGCACGTATAACTCAGTCACTCTTACATATATTTGCGAGTACCACCATATTTACTATATATTACAATAATACCCCTACTAATGTATATTAGATATAATACATATTAAATTCATATTAAATAAATGATTTTTATCAGTTATGCTCCTCTGAGATATTGCAATATTAGTTATGCCCCTATCTTTTCTAGAATATCAGTTGTGCCCCCGACTTCTTATCATTCTATCACTTCTGCCCCTATATTACTTTAGCCGTTAATGAGTTGAACTTAACCATGGTTTTTCCAAATCATAGTGAGGTCAAGAGGTGCATAACTGTCTAAAAATGCCCCATGCTCCTCCAACTCCCATGTGACGCATCCTGTGCTGCCTCCGTCAACTCCCTCGGGCAGCTCCCTCCACTCTCCTCATCTGAGCTAGCATCGCAACACTCCCTCTGGCAACTCCCTTGTCGAACTTGGTGTTGAGCTTCTCTGGGGTGACGTAGCTCGAGTCAAGGTAGCCGAGGGCTCCCCTCGAGAGGGGTGAGAGAGCTTCATTGTATTATTAAAGAAAGGGCTCTACTCTAGAGCCGATGTGAAAGGTTTCCCGTATCTTGTCTCCACAAGGGAAACTACCATGGAGTTTTGATAGTCGATGCTATGTTCTCATGAGCCTATGGAGTGGACGCATTCCTTAGACCACATGTTTGTTTCCAAATAGAGATCAAACTGTGATGTATCAAGTCTGTCATAGCTCCCTTATACAAGAAGTAGGCTCTCACAAGATAGCTCTTCCCCCTACTATTAGGCAGTGCATAGCAATTCTTCCCTTTTGAAAAGCTTCTCAGATCCTTCAGCTTCGGATCTAATGTTGCAATGGTAGTGGAAAGGGAGATCTAATGATTCTTGTTGGAATCTATATATGGGATGTCAGATGTGTACAAGAACACTCCTGTACCGTTGGAGCAGTAACTTGCGGGCTTTCCACAATCTACGCTTGCGAACCCAAAATCAAACATGTGGAAAAAGTTGTGGAAATAGGAGGATTTTTAGAGATTTTTAGTGTCGATTTGAGAATGGAATTGGAGGAGAAGAGGAATTGAAGAGATATTGAAGGTATCAATAGGACAAAAGAAGAAAGCTCTGACTACCTTGGAAATGAAAAATGGAGGTGGTGCCTCCAATGGATACACATGTGGATATGGAGCGAGAATCTCCATATGATGATTACCTACAATGTGTGGTGACGCGGAGGCTCGTCGTGGTCGAAAACTCACACCGACAAAAGATATCGTTGCTCCTCTTCTCCTCGTTGCGGCGTCTGAACACTCGAGGATCCTGTCACGGTTATCAAGGGGGCAGAACTCACCGAAACAAAGATGATGCAAATGGAGGATCATGGAACTTGGGGTTCAGAGGTCTATAAATAGGAGAGAGGGAACTCGAGAAGAAGGAGAGTGTGAGGTGTAACGACTAGAAGGTCAGAGAACGGCCCGCTGGTCCTAGTTTGTTGGAGACATTGGGAAGGAGGAGGTAACTGGCTGGAGGTGGTGAAACGATTGGAGAAGAAGAAGGTGTAGGAAGAAAAAATGGAGAGAGAAAATGCAAATAATAATAATTACTTAGTTAAATAAATAAATACAAATTATAAATAATTTAATAAATAATTAAATTATGAATATTAAATAAACAATAATATTATTTAATTAGTTAAATAAATAAATACATAAATATATATGTATATTATACCTATATAATTATATAATTACCGTAATCAATTATTTTAAGTTATTTTAGTTTTTTAGTAAATTTTAGTTTTATTTTAGATTATAATATAATATTAATAAAATAAAAAATAAAAGAAATTACAATAATTAAATCAAATAAATTAATATTCATTGTACAAGTATACCAATAGTGTCCCAAAACCTACTTTTTTGCATAATAAATCCGATTTTAAAGAAATCACTTTTATTTGATAGATAATTTTATAAACGAACTTTAAAAGTGAGTATACCCATTTCAGAGTTTATAGAGTTATGAGGTTCGGAAGTTATGCTTTACGACCTTTTGGTTTTGAGATTTATTGGTATTTATTCATAATTATTTTTATGTTATATTTTTGTATTTTTGAGTGATTTTTATAAATAGTTTAGAAAAGTAATTAAGTTAAATGTGATTATGAATAATTAAATAAAAATAAAGAAAGTTTATATACATGTAGTATACATATACAAAGGGGTCCAAACGCTAAAACTCACATATTTTATTCTATAATTTTTTGGTATTTTTAATAAATAATATTAGTTATAAAATGAAGTTCAAAAGTGAGTTTAGTCGATTTGGAGTTTTCTATAAACGGTTATAACCTTGGAAGTTGGTTTTTATGAATTTTTCAGTTCATCGTAACTATTTATTTTTTCATTAAATAATTTTTTGATATTTTTATAAATTAAAAAATATTATTACAAACAACTTTGATGAAGGAAATATTTTTATTTGAGTTGTTTTATTGATAAATAAAATAGGTGAACTTATGTAAAAGGTGAAAATATATTTATGTACATTGTGGCATTGATTTTCTGGAATTATTATAAGTTATGGACCATGTCTTTCCCATACTTTATTCCTTGTCGGCCATCCCAATGCTTGTCCTGATCTCGGTGTTCGGGTAGGTCTGTATTTATTTCATATATATGAAAAATCACACCCGATCTAATGTTCTAAAAAGAAAGAATAAACAATGATCGTTGTATCGACCAGGTGGATTTTACCAGAAAATTTATGCATTTATCTTATTTATACTCATAAACTAAACGTATATAGTGTTAGTACGGGAGTGTCGAACTCAAGGAGGCAAACTGTAGCAAACTAAGGTAAAATACTAGAGAAATCTAAGGTAAATGGCTTTCCAAACGTTTATTTATTTTTAGAGATTTTTCTGAATTTTTAGTTGATTTTATGAATTTCATATTATTTTTATGATTTTAATGTACCTATGTAAAAATATAGGTATAGGTTTTATATTTTTATACTTACTTTTTATTTTATATTTTTTATATTTTAACATTGTTTATTGTTTTTATATTTTTTTGAGATTTTTATAATTTTTATGGATTTTGAATTATTTTTAAAGTGAAAACAAGGTTTTTATTGAAAACAAGGAATTATTTTTATTTAAAAATAGTAAACAGTAAGGAAATATTTTTATCTTATTTTTGATAGAAAGTAGATGGAAATACCTTTCAAACGAGGTATTGCGCATATTTTTCTGATTTTTTACAGAATTAGTTATGTATTTTTGATTTTTGCATGTTTTTTTGATTTTTTTATTAGTTTTAATATTTAATTTTTGTTTTGTTTTTACTTTAATATATAAAATATAGTAAAATATACTGTAGGTAATTTTTGTAGGATTTTTAAAGATGTTTTTATATTTTTTTATGTATTTTAAGTTTTTTATATTTTTGTATTTTAAGTGATTTATTAAAAATGGAAAATCTTATTATTTTTTTAAAATGACATAATACTGAATATAATATACTACAAAGTATGTATACAAATTTTTATTTGATTTTTATATATTGTATTTATTTATTATGTAGTATAATATGTATTCTATAGTATTATACAACTGTAGGGGTTATATATGTAATTAGACTGGAATTGGGGGCTCTGTGAAATAATCATAGTATGGAGATGTGTTACGCAAAAACACCAAGTTGCACGTGATCTCTCACGTGGCTTCTCTTGATCAGGACCTATTTGCAATTTAGATAACGTCTGATGGCTTATCTGCAAATTGCATAGATAGTACATGTACATCGCCCGTGCTGAAGCTGTAGAGGACCTGTTAGTAATTAAGAATTGTTCAGGGGACTTTTTTCAAATTTCCTGAAATATCTTGGGTACTGCACTTAAGGCGTACGTGATGTCCCTAAGCAGTGGGCGGTGGGATTTATCTTATCTCAACCATCCGATCTGATCTAGATCCGATGAGTTCTATGTAGTGAGTTCTTCCCCAATGTGAAGCTGCGGCGATGGATTTCTTCATGCACGACAGAGGTGCTCCGATGGCTTGAGGCTGCAGTTGTTCTTAAGGCGGTGGTCTTCATTTGTTCGACGATGCATAGCTTTATATTTGAAGGTTCTTCACGATCGGACGGAGCGTCGGGTGGTGTTAGTTCGAGCTAGAAGTGCTTCCGCCGGTGGTGAGATCAGATCATCGGTGGAGTTTCTCATTCCCAAAATCTTTCGTGAGTCTGATCTCCGTTGATGAAATCTGCTTCGAAGTTCTTCGAGGTTCCAGAGGGCTTGAAAATGATAGATGGTTCGAACGAAGCTTCGACCTCACAACAAATAGGAGGTAATGAATGGTTGCACGACCGGAGGTGGAGGAGTCGTGTCTTAATTCCAATCATTGAAAGTGACAGAGTATGGTCAAGGATGTGGATAGAATGAGAATCACAGGGGTTTAGAAGATGAGATGGAATCAATGGTCGAATAAGGTTTCAAAAAGGATGAAGAACACAGATGGAAGATGAAGAGAGGGAAAACAGAGAAATGGATGGATTGAGAGGAGAAGATGAAGAGAGAAAACCTAACTTGGAAGTGGAAGCAAAAGATGGAGATGGTTGATCGCATGTGGATGGATCTGGAGCACGAAGCTCGAGGAGGTCATGACCTCCTCTATCTCGGTGGTGGAGGAGGCTAGGCACGGAGGAACTGGGTTCGCTGTCGGCAACGATCTCGCTGAGGTCTTCTTCCTCAACCTCGCTTCAACGACGGAGCAGTGCATGTCACTCACGCTCACTCTATGTACCGGAGCTCACTGGACAAAAGCTGGAAGAAATGGCAGATGTGGTAGCTCGAGGGAGGGGGTTCCTTAAATAGGGGGAGGTTTCGTGGGGAGCACGTTGGCGGATGGGTCACTGGCGAACGGCCTAACGGCTAGGCCGCTAGGCGGATATAGGAGGAGGAGGTGACGGGAAGCATGCGACAGGAAGAAGGATGAGGGCGTGGGGAAAAAGAATGAGCGGAGAAAGAAAGAGGAAAGAGGAAAGAAAGGGAGGAGAGAGAAAATAAGGAAAACGAGAAAAAAAGGAAAAAAATAAAAATAAAAGTAATTAATTAATTAATTAAATTAATTTATAATTAAGTAAATAAATTAAATAAATAATTAAAAAATTAATGAATGAATAAATAAATACTCAATTAAATGGATCTTAATTAATTAAGTAAGTAAATAAATAACTAAATTAAATAATAACTAAATAAGTTATTAAATAAATAAATAAATAAATAATTTTGTATTTATTTTAATATTAAAATATTAATTAAGTATAAGAAATGACCTATATTAAATAAAATAAAATTAAGATACATTGTACATTTTATACCAATAGGGTCCAAAAACCTATTTTTTACATATTAACTCTGATTCTAATGAAATCAGTTTCATTTGATAGATAATTCTATAAATTGAACTTTAAAAGTGAGTACGTCTAATTCTGAATTCATAGGGACGAGTTATGAGGGTTACGACTTCATGACTTTGGATTTATTGGCATTTAGTTTGAGTTACATCTTTATAATTTTTAAATGATTTTTATAAACACATTAGAAAAAGAATTAAAATAACAGAGTTCGGAGTAATTAAATAGAAAATAAAGAAGGTCTATATATATAGTACATATATACAAAGGGGTCCAAAAGCCAAAACTCACATGTTTTATTATAATATTTTTTGATATTTTTAATAAATAATATTAGTTATAAAATGAAGTTTAAAAGTGAATTTGGTCAATTTGGAGTTTTCTATAAATAGTTATGAACATTGGAAGTCAGCTTTTATGGCTTTTTCAGTTTATCATAATGAAGTTTTCTGATATTTTTATAAATTAATATATATTATTATAAACAACTTTCATTAAGGAAATAATTTGAAGTGATCTTGCTGATAAATAAAATAGGTGAAAATATATACAAGGTGAAAAATGTGTAAATGTACCTTTGTGATCTTGAGTTTTTATATTTTTGTAAATTAGGATCCTTATTTTCCCATACTTATTTATTTTGTCGACCAACTCAATATTGACTTGGTCTTGGGGTTAGGATCAATCTGTACAAATTTCATATCCACATCCTTCTTTACTTTTATTTTTCTATTTCTATTTATTATTTTATTTTAGATAAAATAAGTGTTAAATATATAATATTAACAAATGTGATTAGAATGTTAATTCGTGAGAGTTAATGAATATTTACATGTATGTTACCGAGGATTTTAGCCAAAATGAAAGAATAAAGGAGATGAATTATGGATTCACCATTTCCCTATACTTTACCTTTGCTAGTCCCTTAGCAAACACTTATTCTGTAAATAAGTGAAAGCAAGAAGAAAAAGAAAAAGGAAAATAAAATAACTTAGAACATGATTGTTTCTTTAAATCAAATTTCACTTCACCTAAAATCAAGAACTTGGAATAGGCCTTTGGATTAACAGTTTGTCGGGGCCTCATTAGAATTAGAATTTAAGTCTCAACAACCCTCTAGTCCACAAATCCCTATCCAGGTCCACCTCAACAACTAGCTCAGATCCACCCATCCATTACGCAATCTATTCAGTTTTCAAGTCAATTTGTATTCTGTGTGAAAGGTGTTATCTCTTCAAGCTTGAAGGAGCGAAGAAACCACCCATCCCAGTAATAAACTCCAATTGGGCCCTCGCCTACCTCCTTGATCCTCAAGGAGGGGGTATTTCCTTCTAAGGTCAGGTCGTGCTATGTCCACAATCGAATAGAGAGAGAGAAGTAGAAGAATGTGAAGAGAACTGGAGAGTGACCAGTATAGTCACATCTCCTATGAAGCTTGGCCAGTTTAGCCAAGTCTCCATTAAGATATGCAGACTATCTAAAGCTTGGACCATTGTGGTCATGTATGTATTTGGTGTATTTGGCCTCTTTTTAATAGAAAGTGATTGTTGCACTGCATTGATCTTTTGTGCCTCGATATATATAATCTTTTCTTTCCGTCTATTTTTCGGGGTCTTGAAAAAATAATGCCAGCAAATCCTTCCCTCATCCGAAGCTTTATTTCAACCCCACTCTCCCATCTTTAGACGTCAGTGCCACTATACAAGGATGAAAACACACCACCAAAATGGAATGCCCTTTGCAAACCCCATGCAAGTTGAGATAAGTGTAGAGTGCATGAGTTCAAAATTATTTGAAATGAAGAAGAGTTAAACGGATGACACCAGGTGTCCTACTTAGGCAAGTTTAAGTTGAATTCCGAACACGGTCTTATGGAACCCAAAGAATTAAGTCAAAAGACTAGAAGAGTCTTAATTCTAGTTCCTAATAAAATCCCTTTAGAATTAAGTGGATTAAGGCCTAAACCAAGCTCCATCATTCAGACTTAGATCCATTCGGTTCAAGAATCAAACTTATTCTGAAAAACTATGAATGAATGTAACACATTTTTTATGAAGTGATTTTTTTGGGATTAAGCTTTTTATGTGATTTTTAAAGAATTTTGCAAATTTTTACTGAATTTTAAAATTTTCAATTTTTTAGTAAATGTTTGAAGGAGTTAGTGAATTGAATCAATTACACGAATTTACAAGAATTGTGTACATTTTACAAAGAATTATATACACATTTTATATATACAAGATTATATAAATTTTATATAAGATTTTATAGAAGAAGTTTATTTACAAATTCTATATAAGTAAGAATTTTATCTAAGTATTTTACAACACTTTTTATATACAATTTTTTAAGAAAGTTCTTTTTTATAAATCATATTTACAGTTTTCTATCGGCTTTTAAAAATCCAAAATATATACCCATACTTTTAAAGCCATATTATGAAATATACAATAAGGTACGGTTTGTATCTTTAAAGTATATACACGGCCCCCTGTACTTAGCGTGAACTATGTCCTCATAGTGACCAAAGAAGTGACAAAGGAAGACATAACCCGTGATAAGTATAGATTGGTTAAAAGAATACTATACTATACTGACTCAAAAGAATAACGAGTAAACAAAATAGAAGTCAATCATACCCTCTATACTTAGGATCAAACAATCCTAAGGATAGAAGACTCAAAAATGAAGATGATCGAGGTCAAGAGAATGCACATAATCAACGATTCAGCTTGTCCCCCTATACTTAGGGTATAATATCCCTAAGTATAGAGAAGGATATCGATAGTTGAGGAACAAGAGAGAGAGAGAGAGCAGACTATACAAAATATTGAAAACAATCAAAAGACGTATACTACCCCCTATACTTAGGGTAAGACACACCTTAAGTATAAGCAACAACAAGGGTGATAGACCAGAAATATATGAACAACACAGTGTCTACACCCCGATAATTAGGATAAAGTACATCCTAAGTATAATAAAAATCCTAAACAAGACTTAGGGGTGTAAGACAAACGAAAGAATCAATTAATAAAATCGAAAACACATATGTACAAAGTAAAAATAACGAACAAATCAAGGTGAACTATAAAGCTCAAGAAAGTCGAAGAGTGGCCTTCTTGCGCGATCGAGGAACGATAAAAATCATCCTCAGAGATATCCATATCTGAATCAGAGGATCCTTGACCTGTGTCAACCGGTGAGGAGCGACCCGAATGGCTGAAAAGATGGACAAAACTGACCTCTGTAAGCTGCACCACGATCTCTTAATCACTATCATCATTGGCACTAAGATAAGAAGATGAAGAATCATCCTCTAACACTGTATCCTCAACTCTGTGTGAATGAAGAGACATCGGTATCGTATCTGAAGTAGATTCAAGAAATAGGTCAAAGTCTATTGCAATCTAATCAATATCCTCATCAATATAGCCCTTATATGAATCTGCGTGAAAAGAAGGCTCAACATTCTCGCTAATAGAAGGCTCGACCAAAGTATCTACAACTGAAACGGCTTCAGCCTTCGGAGCACGTGCCACCACTGGTTTCATCTCAATGACATAGATACTACAAATCTCATCAACACATCTCCAAACATGTATACGTGGATCACCAAATGCAATGCTCTCCAAGTTATCATCTTTGGAGAGGAAATCTCGGGTCTTAGTAGAATCTGAAAGAATATGATCGTGTATAATATCAGTTGTAATCCCACATGTTATTGTACCTGATGGCCTAGAAGCACACTCGTCTAATGGTAGAGTCTCTATCAACTCAGAGCTCAGTACTGTGCTGCTGGGATGAAAAGTGAAATTGTTTGTCCCATAATCAATAATGGCCTTGGTTGCATGCAGAAAAGGCCACCCAAGAATAATGGAAACATCCTATGATGGTACTGACGAGTCAGAGTCTAAGATAAAATAAAATCCAAAGTGAATTTTGTGCCTTGTACCACCACGACAATGTCATGAAGTATACCTTTCGGCCTCTTGATCGACCTCTTTGGAAACTGAAGAATCATTCTAGTTTTCTTGAGAGGCCCTAAATGAAGTGTCTCGATAAAATGGAAGGGTAAAATATTCACTTATGACTTGCTGTCCAACAAGGTGTGGCTCGAACTCATGATATGAATTCTGGTAACTGACAAATGGTACTCCCATGTCTTTCTTTTTCTTTTTGGAAGATGTATGCTGGATGACGTAACATGTGGCAATGGTCAACATTTGTTTCTCTGAGCAATGATTACGCCTCTTCTTTCTTCTAGGTGTGGTATGCTGCTTTAGACATCTCTGAAGAAGAGGAATGTGGACCAATGCCTACGAAAGAGTGAGCTTGATATAAATTCTGTCCAGCATCTCTTTCATAAATTTTGACTCTTGGATCTTTTCGAGATTTTCTAATTTTTATCCCTTCCCTAGGTTCAGAGCATCTGGGAAGGGTATCTGTATATCTGATGACCGACCATGCAACTCGAGTTAAGTAATATCAAAGGTTGTTGCGACCCAAATCACTAGACATAGTCAACAAGAAAAATCAAGACCACACAAATAAAACAAGCAAGCACAAAAATCAATGTTAGCGGTCTCCACTATTTATTTAACCTGATATAGTGACCAGGTGACGGGTCGCTTTATACGGTAATTAATTCGGTCACTTTGTAGCACGTGTACTTAGCGATTCGGTCAGAACCGAGAGATCTCCGTGAAGAGTGTCTCGGCTTTAATTTATATCCCGGGCAAGTCCGGGGTCGAACATAGGGAGGCAAAGGAACAACTTGGGTTTAATTTGAAAATGAAGATTTTATATTTCCAAGTGGTATTTTTTAGATTTTTTAATGCAAGAAGAAAGCCAAAAATAAAATGCGGTTGAATTACGACACTAAGAAAGCATACAACAAGGCCAAATTAATTTTAATGGAAAAGAAGTCCAAATTAGCTAATTCGTATTTTTCCTAGAGTCCTAATCTAGAGATGAACACAAAACATATTTTTTTTAAATTTTAGGGGTTAAAATGCAATAAATAAAAATGCACACTTTTTATGGGTTTTTTCGCAATTTTTCACACAAACAGTAAGTAAAATTTTTGAATAATTTACTGGAACTAAAACATGATGCAAGGAGACTACAGTAATTTTTTTGGATTTTTTTGACAAGTTATGAATTTTTTATGAATTTTTTAGTGAAAATAGAGTGACAGTGAGTAAATAATTCCTAATAAATCCATGTTATCAAATTAATCAACTTGCGAATTATCTCACGTATATATTTAGATGAGCAATCCAAGAGACTTGAAATTTCGTGAAAAGCATGTATGTGGATTTAATTAAAAATCAAATACTAAATTCACTCTACGAATTATTTCAGGCACAAGACATCTCCATTTTGGTTGAAATTTGGATAATAATTACATTACATATCAAGGCATCACATAAAATTTTTGTGGAATTTTTAGAGCAACCGTTTATGAGATATTAATTTAATGGCACAGAATGGGTAAACTATGTAAAATTTCAGTTAATAATTTTTAATTAATTACCCATGTAACATAAAAATCCAAATAAAAACTCAAAACGTACATAATTAGTTGCTCAACACAGTGGTATTTTTCATTGAATAAGAAGATGCAAGATAGATGTCCAAATTAACAAGAGAACACAGGGGTGTCTGTGCAAATTAGAAAACAATATATACAATGCAACTTATTTACAAGGACTTGTTTGTAATATTAGAAACATGAAATATAAGACATGCAATTTTTACAAATAAAAAAAATGAAAGGAAAGAGACCTTTCTTCAACCTTTCTCTTCGCAGGTGGAAAGAACCCAACGACAGGAAGGGCGGCGGCCGCGCGCGGGTGATGGCGACGGCGGCGCGGAGGAGGGGCGGTTGTGGAGGCGGTGCGCTAGGAGTGGCGGGTCTGGAGGAGTTGGGGCCGCGCGGGGGCGCGGCTGGAGATAGCCGCTGGCCGCGGCTGGGGTGGCGGCGCTGAAGAAGGCCGGCTGCGGGCGTTGGTCGGCGTAGGGGCGCGGGGCGGCGCCGCCTTGCTGCTCAAGGAGGAGGGAGAGGGGCGGCCGGTGCCCGTCTTGAAGGTGGGGGCGGCGGCGGCCTGTTCACGCTGTTGCTCCCTTGTTTTTTTTTCTCTTTTTTTTTGATTTTTTTATATTTTTTTAACTGCTGTAATAAGGATTTTTTTGTTTTAATTTTTTTTATCTTTTTTTAATTTTCTTTTAGACAGGAAATATGTAGACAAAAAGGAAAAGGGGGGGGGGAATGATAGTGAGATTATGGTGATGAAGATGAAGATGGATAAACAAATTATGGATGGTGGATGGTGATATGATGTGGTAAATATAAAAAAAATGCAAAACTAACAAGATGATAAAAAGTGAGACGAAAAATTACCTAGGGTGGAGAAAGTCGCCTATGATGTGCTCGTGAGAGCACGATCTTCGCTCGAATCGCCGGCGCGCGATGAGCTCGAGCAGCGCGCGATTGCGGCTGCGATGTTGGCCAAAAAGCCAACGGATCACACCGGAGAGAGGGCCGTCATCGCTCGACCGCGGTTGCGTCGCTGTCACCGATTCAACTCAGAGAACTAGGCTCTCCTCACATAAAGATGGATCAAAGGCAAAAATGAGGAGAATGGCATGTATATAAAGAAGAAGAAAAATGGAAGTTAGAATTAAGATGGAGTGGGATGGAGGTTAATAAAATGGTGGAGTTGAATTAGAAGTTAGAAAATATGGTGGAGTAATGGAGTTGAATGGTGGTTATTGTAGAGAATGTAAAATAATTAAATAAATAAAATGAAATAAAGTTATCTACTTTAATTACAATAGAATAAAAAAGAATAAAATAGATAGTGGACAATTTACAAGGGAAGACAAACAACATGTACATATTTTTTTTACTTTTCTTATATGTAATTTTTTTGTCTTTTTAATAAGAGATATTTACAACGGAAAAATACAATAAAATAATATAAATAAAATACAACACAAGCATGATATTTTTGTATTTTTAATAATTAAGAAAGATAAAATAAAAATTAAAGAAAGAATGCGTATATACAAGGTATACAATGTACATCTAGGTCCCAAAACCCAACTTTTGCAAATGAGCTTCGATTTTAATGAAACCACTTCCGTTGGATAGATAATTTTCTAACTTGAACTTTAAAAGTGAGTTTGGTGAATTTGGAGTTCGTACGGAGCGGGAATTTAGCTTGGAAGTTGGTCTTTACGGCTTTTTCCCATTGAGATCTAGGAGCATTTATTTGAGGTAAAATTTATTTTGTATTTTTGTATTTTTACATACATTATTATGAACAAGTTAGAGAAAGAATTAGGTAAAAAGAAGTTGAAATGAAATTATTAAAAATACATGAAGTTTTGGGCTATTTACATGTATAAAACTCTTGTGATTTTGCGGCTTTTTTTATGTTAATTTATTTTATACAATCCAATATACAATAATTAGTGTGTTTTATTTACAAGAGTTATTTTGTTAATTTATTGATTTTATGGACATTTATTTGGGATTTTACTCATGGATTTTGCTAAGATTAAGATATTAAGATGATGAATCGTGGATTCATCACCCCCTATACTTAAACTTTGCTAGTCCTCGAGCAAATAAAGAATGAATAAGTTGGGTTAACCCCTGACTGTGCATGTGAATACAAGACTTGATCCGTTCAAGAACTCTCGGTTTTAGAGATCCTAAAATTCTAAGCTGAACCAAGCTCTAGTCAAAAGGTACCCAATTTCCCTAATCATCAGACTCTCTTTGTATACGTATATATAAGGGATATGACTTTAAGTGTGGACTGCAGTTATAAGAGTAGAGTCACAATGTCACCCAAGGTTCCAGTCCAAGAGACTCTCCTATGGACCCGATCCTCAACACTAGGGAATAAATCATTTCTTGCATCCAATCCACCGTCTCTTTAGTTGTCAGACTTGAAAGTGTAGATGGCAGGCCAGTTGATGGAGGGCATAGGATTGTGTCATTTCTTCTCTCTCTCTCATTAGAACACGGATCCTCTCAAGTGCCTTATTACGCAACACATTTTTTTGGTGTTGATCAGTGCGTCCGTCAAGAGAAGTTGGAGCCGTCTGCACTTGTTTTCCTGGGAGTACACCGGGGTGTGCCTTTTTTGAGTACCTATCGTACCTTCTACACCCAGACTTGTAGCATTTACGATGCAGAGCCCTTTTTTGGTGCAAGCCCGACTCCTGGTCCTAATAGCGGTGGTCCAAGTGGACACTTTGAAATGGTTGGGAGCGCTCGCCTTTGGTGGAAGCTCTTTTGATAATTGACTTTGTGGAATGAGAGCTTTTCTTTGACATTTCATTGCTTTGTAGTATTTGTGGCTAGCTCCACTACTTTTACCAAGAGTTGGCGCACACTGATCAACAATTTTTTTATTTTATCACACCCTGGCACATAGGTAAATGTCAAGAGATAGTATAAGAACCATGTTCTCATACTGGCTAAAGATGCTGACACTCAGGTTTCATGAAGCCTTCATTGATTTCATCCCATCCTCGAGCATAATTAAATCAAGTCCAAACTCAAATCCCTCATCCCAGTTCCTCAAGTGAAATTTCAACTCATCTCATCATAACTGCAGTCGTGTATGTGAGGTGCTGATCATATTCTTAAGGTAGAGATTAAGCATGCAATATAGCACACACATCTTTCAAACTAGGGAAATGTGAATAATTAAGTCAAGGACCCTAATGACTAAGGCTGGTTAACTCAAAATCTCAAGACCTCATAAACCAAGTGTTCTTGAACATCACTAGTCTTGTGTGAAAGTGGATTGTGTCAGGGATTAAACCAACTTATTAGTTAGTTTTTTTTAGTTTTTTTTATGAATGTTTTTTGTTGTTTTTTTTGTTTTGGCAAAGAAGTTTTTTTTTGTTAGAAAGTTTTGCTTCTTTTTTTTTTCAAGAGTTTTTTTTGAAAAAGATAGGTAAATAAGAAAAGATTTTTTTTGAAAAAGTTTTTTTAGCAAAAGAGGATTTTTTTTGAAAAGTTTTTTTCTTAGCAAACAAGGAAAAAGAGTTTTTTTAGGAAAGAGTTTTTTTTGTGTTTTTTTTATTTTTTTTACTCACCCCATAATTATTGTATAATATATATAAAAAATACGTGAAAGTACGAGGTATGGGTAAAGTATATATGCAATATATACATGCCCCCCTATACTTAGCTTGTGCTATGTCCTCATGGCACTAGGTGACAAAAAGACATAGCTCGTACTAAGCGTAGGAAAGCTAAAATAATAGAAAGCATAGAAGTCGATCCACCCCCCCTATACTTAGGCTCTGGACAGCCTAAGTGTAGAAGAAGAGCAAAAATGTGGCGGACGAGGTCAAGAGGAGAAATGATGAGTAAATACACATGGCGGGCATCGGTCCCCCCTATACTTAGGCTTTGGTCAGCCTAAGTATAGGACAAGAGTAAGTGTGAGAACCGACGTGATCTCGAGAATATACAAAGAAGGGAGAATATGTACAAGAGTGATGGAATCTTCTAAGATGTTGAATCTTGATGCTGCATCTTCATGAAGAGTAATAAGATGTATCTGCTCTGTGCTCACTCTGTATGAAGTTGATGACCTCGACTTGGACTAACTGCTCTTTGGAATCAACAAAATGCTTCAACAGTTGTCCATTCACCACATGAGATTGTGCACCATCTGTGAGATCAGCTATCTCTACACTTCCATTCTCGTGCACTTTCTTAACCACAAAGGGACCCGTCCATTTAGATTTGAGCTTCCCATGGAACATCTTCAACCTGGCATTGAACAACCATACCTTTTGTCCAAGGACAAAGTCTTTGCACCTAATGTGCTGATCATGCCATCTCTTTACTTTGTCCTTATAAATTAAACTGTTGTCATATGCCCTGTTTCGGATTTCCACGAGCTCGTTCAAGTTCAAGTCTCGGCAAAGCTTCCCTAGGTGACAGCTCCAATTAATCTTCTTAATTGCCCATTCGGATTTATGAATCAATTCTGCGGGCAAATGGCATGGCTTGCCATAGATCATTCTAAATGGTGAAGTAACCAATGGTGTCTTGTAGGCTGTCCTATAGGCCCACAGAACTTGGTCCAAGAGTTGAGACCAATTCTTCCTATCGGGACGAACAAATTTCTGCAAAATACTCTTCACCTCTCTGTTCGAAACCTCTGCCATGTCGTTGTAGTATAGTGGTAAGTATTCCCGCCTGTCACGCGGGTGACCCGGGTTCGATCCCCGACAACGGCGCCATCTGACGGGTCGCTTTATACGGTAATTAATTCGGTCACTTTGTAGCACGTGTACTTAGCGATTCGGTCAGAACCGAGAGAAGATCTCCGTGAAGAGTGTCTCGGCTTTAATTTATATCCCGGGCAAGTCCGGGGTCGAACACAGGGAGGCAAAGGAACAACTTGGGTTTAATTTGAAAATGAAGATTTTAGATTTCCAAGTGGTATTTTTTA
The DNA here is from genome assembly GCA_037367405.1 of Ottelia alismoides. Taxonomy (NCBI): domain Eukaryota; kingdom Viridiplantae; phylum Streptophyta; class Magnoliopsida; order Alismatales; family Hydrocharitaceae; genus Ottelia; species Ottelia alismoides. The sequence goes on along the minus strand of JAZKJV010005800.1, from coordinate 235,167 downwards.
GATTTTTTAATGCAAGAAGAAAGCCAAAAATAAAATGCGGTTGAATTACGACACTAAGAAAGCATACAACAAGGCCAAATTAATTTTAATGGAAAAGAAGTCCAAATTAGCCAATTCGTATTTTTCCTAGAGTCCTAATCTAGAGATGAACACAAAACATATTTTTTTTTAAATTTTAGGGGTTAAAATGCAATAAATAAAAATGCACACTTTTTATGGGTTTTTTCGCAATTTTTCACACAAACAGTAAGTAAAAATTATGAATAATTTACTGGAACTAAAACATGATGCAAGGAGACTACAGTAATTTTTTTGGATTTTTTTGACAAGTTATGAATTTTTTATGAATTTTTTAGTGAAAACAGAGTGACAGTGAGTAAATAATTCCTAATAAATCCACGTTAACAAATTAATCAACTTGCGAATTATCTCACGTATATATTTAGATGAGCAATCCAGGAGACTTGAAATTTCGTGAAAAGCATGTATGTGGATTTAATTAAAAATCAAATACTAAATTCACTCTACGAATTATTTCAGGCACAAGACATCTCCATTTTGTTTGAAATTTGGATAATAATACATCACATATCAAGGCATCACATATAATTTTTGTGGAATTTTTAGAGCAACCGTTTATGAGATATTAATTTAATGGCACAGAATGGGTAAACTATGTAAAATTTCAGTTAATCATTTTTAATTAATTACCCATGTAACATAAAAATCCAAATAAATACTCAAAACGTACATAATTAGTTGCTCAACACAGTGGTATTTTTCATTGAATAAAAAGATGCAAGATAGATGTCCAAATTAACAAGAGAACACAGGGGTGTCTGTGCAAATTAGAAAACAATATATACAATGCAACTTATTTACAAGGACTTGTTTGTAATATTAGAAACATGAAATATAAGACATGCAATTTTTACAAATAAAAAAAATGAAAGAAAAGAGACCTTTCTTCAACCTTTCTCTTCGCAGGTGGGAAGAACCCAACGGCAGGAAGGGCGGCGGCCGCGCGCGGGTGATGGCGACGGCGGCGCGGAGGAGGGGCGGTTGTGGAGGCGGTGCGCTAGGAGTGGCGGGTCTGGAGGAGTTGGGGCCGCGCGGGGGCGCGACTGGAGATAGCCGCTGGCCGCGGCTGGGGTGGCGGCGCTGAAGAAGGCCGGCTGCGGGCGTTGGTCGGCGTAGGGGCGCGGGGCGGCGCCGCCTTGCTGCTCAAGGAGGAGGGAGAGGGGCGGCCAGCGCCCGTCTTGAAGGTGGGGGCGGCGGCGGCCTGTTCACGCTGTTGCTCCCTTGTTTTTTTTTCCTTTTTCTTTTATATTTTTTTTAACTGCTGTAATAAGGATTTTTTTGTTTTAATTTTTTTTATCTTTTTTTTTAATTTTCTTTTAGACAGGAAATATGTAGACAAAAAGGAAAAGGGGGGGAATGATAGTGAGATTATGGTGATGAAGATGGATAAACAAATTATGGATGGTGGATGGTGATATGATGTGGTAAATATAAAAAAAATGCAAAACTAACAAGATGATAAAAATTGAGACGAAAAATTACCTACGGTGGAGAAAGTCGCCTATGATGTGCTCGTGAGAGCACGGTCTTCGCTCGAATCGCCGGCGCGCGATGAGCTCGAGCAGTGCGCGGTTGCGGCTGCGATGTTGGCCAAAAAGCCAACGGATCACACCAGAGAGAGGGCCGTCATCGCTCGACCGCGGTTGCGTCGCTATCACCGATTCAACTCAGGGAACTAGGCTCTCCTCACATAAAGATGGATCAAACGCAAAAATGAGGAGAATGGCATGTATATAAAGAATAAGAAAAATGGAAGTTAGAATTAAGATGGAGTGGGATGGAGGTTAATAAAATGGTGGAGTTGAATTAGAAGTTAGAAAATATGGTGGAGTAATGGAGTTGAATGGTGGTTATTGTAGAGAATGTAAAATAATTAAATAAATAAAATGAAATAAAGTTATCTACTTTAATTACAATAGAATAAAAAAGAATAAAATAGATAGTGGACAATTTACAAGGGAAGACAAACAACATGTACACATTTTTTTTACTTTTCTAATATGTAATTTTTTTGTCTTTTTAATAAGAGATATTTACAACGGAAAAATACAATAAAATAATATAAATAAAATACAACACAAGCATGATATTTTTGTATTTTTAATAATTAAGAAAGATAAAATAAAAATTAAAGAAAGAATGCGTATATACAAGGTATACAATGTACATCTAGGTCCCAAAACCCAACTTTTGCAAATGAGCTCCGATTTTAATGAAACCACTTCCGTTGGATAGATAATTTTCTAACTTGAACTTTAAAAGTGAGTTTGGTGAATTTGGAGTTCGTACGGAGCGGGAATTTAGCTTGGAAGTTGGTCTTTACGGCTTTTTCCCATTGAGATCTAGGAGCATTTATTTGAGGTAAAATTTATTTTGTATTTTTGTATTTTTATATACATTATTATGAACAAGTTAGAGAAAGAATTAGGTAAAAAGAAGTTGAAATGAAATTATTAAAAATACATGAAGTTTTGGGCTATTTACATGTATAAAACTCTTGTGATTTTGCGGCTTTTTTATGTTAATTTATTTTATACAATACAATATACAATAATTAGTGTGTTTTATTTACAAGAGTTATTTTGTTAATTTATTGATTTTATGGACATTTATTTGGGATTTTACTCATGGATTTTGCTAAGATTAAGATATTAAGATGATGAATCGTGGATTCATCACCAGGGTTGAACTCAAGGAGCATGGAAATGTACGAAGTATTCAAAAATCAGATGAAACAAAAATATATTTTTTATGGGTTTTAATTTGCAATTTTTTTTATATTTTCAAAATTATAAAACAAACAAGCAAGTAAGGCAAAAAACTAGTTTCAACAATTTTTATTAGGAATAAAAATGCTCAAAAATTTGAAATAAAAATGTTTTTAAGTTTTTTCAAATATTCAGATGTTTTTGATGATTTTATGGTATTTTTCTGATTTTTATATGATTTTATAAATATTAAACAAGGACTGAAATAGAAAATAGTGTACAACCTGGACCAAAAGACAAGTTTAAAATAGTAAAAATACCTTAATATCCTGGATGTGATTTTTTATGATAAAGTAAATAAATATATCTACAGACAGCAACTGGAATTCAATTTTTTTTCGATTTTTCTACATTTTTAATGATTTATAAGATTTTGAGTCTTTTGTGATTTTCAGGTTTTCATAATAGATTTTCAAACAAAAATGCTAGTGAATACAAATCATATAAAAAAACACACTCACAAATTTTTATAGAATTTTTCAGAAAGTTGTTCGCATTTTATGTATTTTAGAAAATAGACATAACACTTTTTTAGGGTTTTTGATTTTTAGAAAATATCAAATAAGACTAAATTAATTCAGGGGTATAATTGTAAAAAGTCCAAATCAACACGCGCATCACACATGAGTCAAGCAATCAGGGGTATAAATGCAAATACTATTAATAAACTTTCATTCATGAACAACAATAAATTCCAGGACCCATACTGTAATTTACCCAGGAAATCACGCATCAGTCAATGTGATACACATAAGGAGGGACTGAAATGCAAATATAGAAAAGTGCGAGGGTCCAACTGAAAATTATCTAAATTAAAAAAACCACGACATATATTCACAAGACTTGGAAATAAAAACAGAACATAGAAGGGCCTAAGAGCAAATTACCCTTTATTAACCACGATCTAAGGGATGAGGGAGATCCACTAATAGATGGATAGTCAGGATCGCTGGATACCTCTTCGGTAATCGAGGGATGCAATGCGATCCTCCGATGGATCCAACAGCCGAGGCTCCTCCCGATGATAGACAAAGGAGATTAGAACTGGAGGGGGAGCCTAATCGGACGACAGAGGGACAGTCTGGAAGAACTCACCTCCGGCGAGCTTCTGTCGTCAATGGTGCGTGCCTCCGGCATTCTCTTGAGTTGCGGAGGTGTGGAATCGCTCGGTGAGGTTGTTCCGCATCGACATGAAGGCTTCGAAGGGCCCAGGGCCAGGCAAGAGGCCCTGGGGGTGAAGGGGGAAACTGGAGCCTTTCCTATGGTACCTTGACCTCCAGATGAGGCCCAAAGGGGTGCTCAAACCTTGTAGGATACACGTGTGATCGGAGGGGAGTACTCCGACAAGGGTTAGAGCATCAAAAACTTCTCAAACAAGGGGGGTCGCTGAATGGAACATGTCACTATGAAGCAGGGGATGGGACCTTCTTAAACAACACCAATCTGATGATTGGAATTTTGTGGGAGGTTGTGGATCTAACATAGAAGCGGAGGGTAGTTGGAGCGAGGCGGAGTTACGTCGGAGGGGAGTGAAACAGGTTATGGAATATGGTCATTGGAGATGCTCTGTTTCGCGGATGTATGATGGATTCGAATGGATATTGGAGGTAAAGAGGGTACCTGAAGAAGGAGGAAGGTCGCCTGGGAGTCATGGACCAAAGCCACGAGGGTGATGGCCTTGATGGACGACGGTTCTAGAGGCTGAAGCTCCTTACGATGGAGTAGAGGCAAAACTCACCGGACTTAGGGTTTGCACACACGATATGCTCCCCTCATCCCCTCTCTCTTGCTGTCACTCTGGGAATGGGAGATGGGTGCAACAGAAGAAGTGGCGCAACCAAAAGGTGCTGGAAAGGAGGGGGGTCATGCATGTTATATACATGCGAGGGTCTGGGTAGATGGGGATGGTACCTGCGAACCGAGGTACGAATCGAACAAGGGATCATCGGCGAGGGTTAGGGATCCGCCACCTCAAATCAAAGCGAAGGTTTGGGCGAAGAGGAGATCAAGTCGGGTCTAGAGAAATTGGAGAAAGTCGGCCGAAAACCCGACTAGACGCAGACAGGGTCTGAGGGGACTAGTTGACTGGGGTCAACGATCCAACGTGGTCCAATCAGAGGGGTCAGGGAATAAGGGCAAAAGATGCTACACGACAAAGCTACTAAAAAATAAAGAAAATTGATTTAAAAATAATAAATGAATTTTAAAAAATGAATAAAATGAAAAAATGTTTATTATTTTTCAAACTATTTTTCTGTAATTTTTAATTATTTTTTTAAAATAAATTAATATATATAGTAAATAGTATTATATATAGGTATAATATGAAGGATATGGTAAGATCCTTAAGGCATCACGGAAGCATGAGGATCACATCGTATGCGATCGGGAGCGACTAGTTGCACTAGTTGCTCTAAGCAGCGGAAATTAAAATTTTTTCATGCGATGAAACCACATGATCCAAGAACACTTCTCGGATCGTTTCATCTAAACCACAAACAAGTATTAGGGTTACCTCTTGAAGCGTGGTTGTGATCGAGTCTCCAAACGAAGAGACCTCCTCTCTCAAGTCCGATCCGACGGAGGAGACGCTTGCGAGCGTGTTGATGAAACACGTGCTCCTCGCAATTCATGTTGATGATCCAAGCATCGAATCTCCTGATCTCGACATACGAGATCTGATGTCTTCTTCACGAGCGAGGTGCACCGAAGGAGATAGAGATCCATGAGCAAATGATCGGGCAGCATAACGACGACACTGCGGCGATGGAGACTCTCTCTAGGGCATCCATGGTGGACGACCACATGAGAGAAGGAGAGTGGGCTTGTAGAGAATGAGAGAGAGACTTGTGTTTCTCATTAGCATATGAAGTGCAAGGGGTGCCCTTCTATTTATAATATTTTGGGATCCATGGATCTCAATCCATGGGCAACACAAATCCAATGGCTCTCATTGATTTGCATTTCTTTCAATGGCTAAGATTTGTGTTGGTAAAAACCAACAACAATTAATTTAATTTAGATTAAATATGTATTACTAAATCAACATAATTTAATCGCAAATTAAATCAATCAAACATGGAGATTATGGAATGAAGATTGCCTCCTTCCATAATATGAGATTTGGTGGCAATCTCATGTAATCTCATGAGATCTCATGAGATTACATTATTGTATAAAAAATATCCAAGATTTATAACAACACTTGTTGTAAATTGTTCAACAAAATTAATTCATAATTATTTTGTGAATATTGCAATCTTGCCATTGGAAAATTGTGAATCACATTCACAACCCAAAATAAAATGTGAATTATATTTTCAATTAATTGTCCAATGTGAATCCAATTCACATCAACATTTAATTAACAAATGTAAATTACCAATAGATCTCTCTTATATATTATAAATCACATTTATAATATATATGATTAATATGGATAGTTCTATCCACATTGTTCAATATTCATGATAATTAAATCATATTTAATCATCTTGGATCTCTATTCTCATGTGCCCAAATAACATGAATCACATTCACATTATTTATATCTTTGATAATCAAATCATATTTAATTATCTTAGATAACTCTCCATGTAATATGAATCAAATTCATATTATTCATGATAATTAACTCACATTTAATTATCCATTTTCTCAATGCTCGGATACATATAACAACAATGAAATTATCCATGAACTCTTTCAAGGATAATGCGCTTTCTCCACGAATACTTGGAGATAAGGATATGGCGATTATATTGTTCCGCGTATAGTGACTTGGATATTGAGATCACATCTCAAATCCAGATCTCGGGCCTCCCATAGATGCTTGATTAAATCAAGACCGCAAATCTAGTCTCCTCATTGCATCTGAATCACATTCAGATCAATGTCCAACATTTGGACTAAGATCATATTACTTTTCTACTAAGAGGAGTCACTAAAATCTAGACCCGTTTCATCACTCCCTAGGAATGGAAGCATCATGGTTATACAATCGTATATGATCACATCACCCTCAGCTATTCCCAATACCTGTACATCCTGCATATTGGAATACCCAGAATAAACCCGAAGTATAAGATCAATTTTACATTGTCTACTTCAGAGTTTTATCATCAAGTTCTCATTCGATCATTCGGAGTCGGTATTAATCATATGCTTTCCAAAAAACATATCTCATACCCATGTGTTAATCATATACTTTCCAAAAGCATATATCAAACCTTCAAATTCAGTCAAGATTCCAAAGCGAGATGACCGTGCACGGAATTTGATCTTCCCAATATCTCATGAGTGAGCTCATGTCTTCCGGTTCAGTAATGAACCTGTATGATCCTTTTGAGAGATCGTATTACTCATATGCCCTTGTATGCACACTAGCATGCCGATGTATAGACCTTGATTAGGTCATCAACATATTGGTCTGCCAAATATACATACTTAGACATTTAGTAACACATCTGTCTCTGGTCAGAGGATGCGTGACAACATACGACATAGGATTTTGGTTATCTCGATCTCGTTAAGTCAACTCTTTGACCTAACTAATCTGATACCTCCGAATCTCTATTCCTATGCAGAGGACCTGCATCAAGAGGTCGTTCAGATATCAACCTATGTGAAAAAGGATTGCCATCTCCTACTCAGGCTGGAGATCATCTCTTAACAATCATTTGACGGTGCTTGATGAGTCATCAATCTAACTCGTTAGATATTCATCCAAGCACCAGCCTCTATGGTTTAATAATTGAATCAACAACTGTATGATCATTAAGACTGCCATGATACATAACCCTAATTGTACTAAGGGGCCTATTATGAAAATTAGTTATTCTTGATTTCAGACCAGGGAATGATATTCGCAATAACATTTATTGCATAATGGCTCGCCGTGGGCTCGCATGTCCAACAATCTCCCATTATCCCAAAGAGCCATTAATGGGATAATCATCTAAACCCACATTCATGTGACAATCATAGTCTATTTAAAAAAATATAGGTAAGCTGATCAATCACTCTGTTCCCAAGAGACTATGCCAAGTCCTTTTACGGCACTTGCATATCTCCTAGTGACGGTGTTCGCATCCAATGCGAATGTTGCATCTTATGCAAACTCAATAATGTCAGTCCTAATGTCCTTGACACTACACCTCAATAATTATTATAACTATTATGCAATTTCTATTATCCTTATCAGAATACCCTTATTCTTAGAGATCTCTATCTCCTAAGGTATCTGCAGTTAAGACCTTTTAGATCACTATCTATAATGTCTTAATTTCTTGAAGATAAGAATTTGAGATCACTATCTCAAAAGTTTTGTCATCTTTGAAGATATTGTTATTATGACAATAAAGTGTTCTATATCCATAGTAGGATTAGTAACAGTTTACTACTCCCACTGCATGGCAGACATCTACCTTTTGTACACATCTAGCATACACCTGGCTTCTTGAAACTAATGCACAAGGGCAATCAGTTTTAGCATTCACATCCTCAACTCTTTGAGGTGTTATCCCTTTAGATATGTCAGTACTATGCATTGAAGGAAAGAAGCCCTTCTTAGAAAATAGACATGTCCAAGGTGTACCATTAATGTGACGGTCCCAATGCCCCTTTCTTTTATTCTGAACATCTTCAGAACTAAGATCTAAGATGTATTCTTGAGATCATATCTCAAGGTATGGAATAGCCAGACTATAAAACACTTATTATTATCCTTATATCATTCCAAATGATAAGGATATCATCTACATTTAGCACGATGAACACAATGACACTCCCACTAAGCTCCACATGGTACATCAAGATTCTATTTGAAATCATAACATTTATAATGTTCCATAGATAGAGTTCTTCAGCTTACACACCTTGCTTTCCTCAACCATGAAGCCCTGTGGCTACTTCATGTGAATAGCCTCGGAGAGGTATTCATAGTGGAATGCAATATTGATTTTTATCTTGAAGATGACAAAAGTCAAGTTGTGTCGTTATAGTTAGCAATATCACGATGGTTTTACGCATGGTCACTGAAGAGAAAGTCTCATTGCAAGCAGTGTCTTATCTTCGATGTGCAGCTCATGGCGACGAACTGTGCTTTGAAGGTCTCTACCTTCTCATCATGTTCCCTCTTTCTATTGAAGATCCATTTACACCTTAATGGGTCTTACCCATATAGGTGGATCCTCAAGGGTCCATATACAACATTTGTATATGAAGTCTACTTTAGACTTTATTGCTAACATCCATCTTTCCATTCTATGATCTTCAGAAGCTCCATCACATGAAGTCAGTTCATTGCCAGATTCAACTGATACATGGAATCCATCTTCAAACTTATTTGAAGAGGTATTAGTGTTTCATCTTTAATTGTCCTTTTAGTTTCCAAATTTAGGAGCCTCATTATCTTCTCAAGACTAAATGAGTTCCTTTACTTCATTTTCATCTTGATTCTCAAGAGTCTCATCATCTAAGAATCACATTCTCAGATATGAAATCTTTTAAGATTCTCAAGGTCATAAAATAGGTATCCAATACCATCCTTTATTTTCCTAATGAAGTAGCACTCTCTAGTGCTAGATTCCAGTTTACCAATATGGAACCTTGTAAGGATATATATATATATATATTGTAGTCTCTACTACATATATACCTTGGAAACTAAGAGGTAATTATGCTAAGAATCATCATTAATCAAATCATGTCACATATGATCCAATTGTATCTCCCTACAACTCTATTAAGCTAAGATGCATTAGGAGGATTGAGATAGGAATGATATTCACATATCCATAAGGTATTCCTTGAATTCATCTAATAGGTACAAGCTACTTCGGTTAGATCAAATTCATTTCATCTTCCTTCAAACCTTGGTTCTAAACCAAAATTGTGAAATCTTTGAGCATTTCAAAGTTTTCTCAGGTGAAGAGAAGAAATTTCATATCATACATTATCATCAATAGATATCACATATCCACAATGTTTACTACGATATAGATGATTCACATACATCAATATGTATGAGATCCTGAATACCTTGACATCTTACACCTTTCCCAAAGAAGGGTGTATTGGACATTTTACTTTGAATACAATATTCATAAGTATGCAAGTTTTGAAATTTTAGACATTCTAAAGTTTCATCTCTTACTTGTCTATTGATCTCATCAACAGACATATGTCCAAAACATGATGCCAGATTATTGTCAAATGATCTTCATCCTCCTACTGATCTTTAAAGGTTTAATTTTCAGTATTAGAAATCTTAATGAACCATTCATTAATTTTCTAATTTAGTGGAGTCCACTAGATGTTAGATTACTATCTGAAATATATCCATCATAGCTCTCTATGATTGGTTTATTCCAGAATTCATGTTTATTTCCAACATTTAGAAATAAACTATAAGTGTATTCTAATATCCAGGTCACAGAGATATTCTCTAAGACTAAGGGCTCCCACTGAAAATATGAGGTCTATTTATCAAGTGGAAATTGTTGCAACAAATGCATCAATTCCAACATGAATGACCATTAAACCTTAAGATCAAATTTCTAATATTCTAATACATATGCAACAAATTGCAAGTGTCATTAGAAATTGAGATACAATTATTAGACTTTATCTCATCAAATAAGTAAGTCAATTTCAATGATTATATGTAGATTATTCTGATGTACTATCCGATTCCTTCTTTAAAGATTCTAGATAGATTTGATAGTCATACTATCAACACATCAACTTATTGCAGTATTGGCATTCATCCAACTCTTTGGATGTCATATGGAAGTCACAAAAGTACAGTCAACTTTTTGTCTTTCCTTCTTACTTGGGTCCAACCCATGCTTCCACTGCACTCCCTTTATCTATAACCAACCATTGCTCAAGACAAAGGATCTCTTATGTTGAAATCAAAAAATTTCAATATAAGAGTATTTCAACATTTATACATGCTTCATTCAATTCATACAATATGAATAATATGAAGCATCATGAATGACCAGAGTATAGACAATAGAATGATGACACTCATCGTATCTACATCTATCTAAACTCTTAAAACATTGGTTAAGGGTGGTACTCAAACAATTTGAATACATCATCTCTTATAGAGCTACCATTCTGCATGATGCAGAGAACCACGTCATTCATGATTAAATGTCAAGAGCACATATGTATGTCAGAACATCTTCTTAGAATTTTATAAGGATTATTTGACAATTACGATCATCATCGATATGTCACTTCTAGAGTACATTCGATGAGAGATCAAGACTATAGAGTCATATAAACCCTAGGGTTGAAGTCCAATTGTCTATTATAATTGTCATTCCTCATTATTATGAGGAAACTTGCACATTGCAACCACATACATAATGTGTTCAACTACAAGTACAATATCTTCATCAAAAATACATAAAAATTAGCAAAAAATCTATAAAATTCACAAAAACATTAGAAAAACATATAAAAAACAAAAATATTTTTTATTCTACATTATATATATTTACTACTATTTATAATTATATGACTATGTATAGCATATATAGGCTTATATATGGCATGCTATATAATATAAATGGAAAAAAATATAAAAATAAAAAAAATATAAAAAGAAAATATAAAATCAAAAAATAAAAAATAAAAATCAAATACAAAAATACAACAACAACAAAGCCTTTTCCCACAATTAAGTAGGGTCGGCTACATGGATTTTTCGCCTCCATTCAGATCTATCTTGGGTCAATCTCGGACTTATATCCAAAAAACTAAGATCCCTTCTTATAGTCTCTTTTCAACACTTTTTGGGCCGTCCTCGCCCTCTCTTAGCCGGCTCAACATCCCAACACTCGCATCTCCTAACCGGTGCATCAGTTGACCTTCTTTGCAAATGACCAAACCATCTTAAGCGGTTTTCTCGCATCTTATCCTCGATCGGAGCTACACCAACTTTCTTTCTGATTGCATCATTCCGAATCCGATCTTTACGTGTATTTCCACACATCCATCTTAGCATTTTCATTTCTGCTACAGCCATTCTCTGCACATGTCTATGGTTCACAGGCCAACATTCAGAACCATAAAGCATAGCAGGTCTCACGGCTGCTTTGTAAAACTTTCCTTTAATTTTTAAAGGAATTTTCTTATCACAGAGAATAGCGGAGGCTCCTCTCCACTTTAGCCAGCCTGCATTTATTCTATTAGTAATATCTCCATCAATTTCCCCATCATGTTGCAAAATAGATCCCAGATATCTAAAAGAATCTCTCTTCTGAATGTTATCGTCACCAATCTTAACCTCGATTCCTTCACCATTGCTTCCATCAAAGGTGCATTCCATATATTCCGTCTTAGCCCTACTTATACGAAAACCTTTAGTCTCTAATGCATGTCTCCAAACCTCAAGCTTCTCATTTACTCCATCTCTAGTCTCGTCAATAAGCACAATATCATTAGCAGATAACATACACCAATGTAACTCATCCTGAATGTGACTTGTCAACTCGTCCATAATCAAAGTAAAAAGAAATGGACTTAAAGCTGAACCTTGATGTAAACCAATGTTGATATCAAAATAGTCAGTCTTCCCCGTCGGGGTCCTTACACAAGATAAAGCCCTATCATACATATCCTTTATGAGATTAATGTATAGGACAAGTACTTGTCTCTTCTCCAAAACTCTCCACAGTATCTCTCGTGGGACGGAATCATAAGCCTTCTCCAAATAATTAAAGATCATATGAAGATTCTTCCTTTTAGCTCTATAAATCTCCATTGTTCTCCTCAGCAAATGGATGGCTTCAATAGTTGAGCGACCTGGCATGAATCCGAATTAATTTTCTTTTACTTGGGAAACTTGCCTCAACCTTCTTTCGATCACACGTTCCCAAATTTTCATAGTGTGACTCATCAGCTTGATACCTCTGTAATTTGAACAATTTTGAATGTCTCCTTTGTTCTTATAAAGAGGCACCACGATACTCCTCCTCCAATCTTCAGGCATTTTCTTGCTTCGCCAAATAACATTGAATAGATTCGTAAGCCAAGTCAAACCACGCTCACCTAAAACTTTCCATACTTCTACAGGGATGTCATCCGGTCCAACACCTTTCCCAGGTCTCATAACTTTCAAAGCCTCCTCTACTTCTTTTCTTTGTATTCGTCTATAGCATGCACGATTCAAGTAACTTTCACTGCTAGCTAGATCACCCAAAGTGATCTCTCTATTTCTTTCTCCAATGAAAAGTTTATGGAAATACTGCTCCCATCTAGTCTCTATATCCTTCTGAGTAACAAGCACGTGACCTTCCTCGTCCTTAATGCATCTCACTTGAGAAAGGTCTTTGGTCTTTCTTTCTCTTGCTTTGGCCAACCTGAATATATTCTTCTGGCCCTCCTTAGAGTTGAGATTTTTATACAAAACCTCATAAGCTTTTGACTTAGCTTCGCTTACAGCCTTCTTTGCTTCCTTCTTTGCTATTTTATAGTCTGTGACAGTTTCCTCTGTTCTATCCTTAGACATAGCTTTAAAGCAAGCTCTTTTAATTTTTAGCTTCTCTTGCACCCCTTCACTCCACCACCAAGCCTCCTTTTGACCCGGAGCTCCTCCTTTTGACTCGCCTAGCATCTCTTTAGCTACCTTTCGAATACAAGATGCTACTGCCTCCCACATATCGTTTGCACTACCGCTACAATCCCAAGATAAGTCTTCTAAAACCTTCTCTCTGAAGCTTGATTGCTTCAGCGGAAGATTCCACCACCTAGTTCTAGTGATCTTAGGAACCTTCCTTTTCTTTACCAACCCTTTTATTTGTAAATCCAAGACTAACAAGCGATGCTGGGTTGTCAAACTCTCTCCAGGGATTACTTTGCAATCTTTGCAACACAACCGATCTCTTCTCCTCAACGCAAAGTAATCTATCTGTGTTCTAATTGAGACACTCTTATAAGTAATTAAATGCTCCTCCCTCTTCTTGAAAAGAGTGTTTGCTATGAAAAGATCATATGCAGTTACAAAATCTAGAATTACTTTTCCCTCTTCGTTTCTATCCCCAAAACCATGTCCTCCATGCACACTTGCATACCCTGAAACATCTTTTCCCACATGTCCATTAAGATCTCCACCTATGCAAACCATCTCTCTCTGTGGGATTCCTTGTAAAATCTTATCCAAATCCTCCCAAAAAGCTTGTTTAGTCCTTTCATCTAAACCAATTTGCGGTGCATAAACTGAGATGATATTCATAATTTCTTCTTCAAGCACCAACTTTAGCAAAATAATCCGATCCCCAAATCTTTGCACCTCAACCACACAATCCTTCAAATCTTTATGAACAACCACTCCAACACCGTTTCTGCCCTTATCTTTACCTGAATACCAAAGTTTAAAGCCTGTCTTCTCGATCTCCCTTGCTTTCTCTCCAACCCATTTAGTCTCTTGAAGACATAATATATGGATCTTCCTTCTTTCCATTGTATCCACTATCTCCATCAATTTTCCCGTTAAAATACCGATATTCCAACTACCAATCCGTAACTTCCTTTGCAATCTCTTTTGGACTAACTTCTTTACTCGCATGCGTCCATTATGCGAGAACCCTTGTGAATTTTGGACTGCATCCGGGCGGTGATGCAACGGAACTAGCTTATTTACCCGCATGCGTTCCTCATGCGAGAACCCTTGTAAATTTTGAACTACATCCAGGCTGTGACGTAGCGGCCCTTACCAATTTTTCATTGCATTCGGGCGATGCAACGCGTCGCAAGTAGGGAACGCCCCAACGAAATCTGTATGTTTGCTTAAATCCATGTTTAAAAGATCCGAACGGTTTCGAGATAAATTCATAAATAGTGTTCTTAGAAGAACTTTAAGAACACTATTTACGAATTTCTCTCCTGCGCTGGCTGTCGGCTACCTAACGCGCAACCCTCCTCATTTACCCGGGCTTGGGACCGACCATGGCTGAGTTCACAAAAATATAAAACCAATAAAATAAAATAAATAAATATAAAATTAAAATCCACAAAAACAATAACATGGATATGATAAGAATTGAATAATTTTGTGCATTTATGTTGCTCCCAACTGTTTGCTCCCAGTGTTCGACCTCTACTTGTGCTTACACCTATATACATTTACATGTAGAGTTATAATAAATTTTAACTCCACATTTTTGAGATTTAATTTCTTTATTCAGATTATGGGTTAATTGCTGCTCGAAATGGATTCTGTCTGAGGTCACCTCAGCGACTTTCGATCCGCCTTGTGGAAAGACACGACCTCGGCTCAATCCCCTTCATCAAATGACGCCTTTTCCGGGGAGCAACGCCATTTGGGATACTTATTATTTATTTGATTCTTTACTCTTGTCCATATTTATTTGATTATTTGCATTATTGATATTATTGTGACTGTTCTGACCCTCTTCTTTATTTGTCTTTGATGCGAGGGACCGCCAAGCGAAGGAGGAGTTCAGGAATTCTGGTGCAACCGAGTGAGGCGGAGCTGGCTCTTCTACACCAGCCAGCAGGAGAGAGCATCGAAGGCAGATGGAGGAGAATTTTAGAAGATAGTTTAATTTTTGCATTATTTAATATGCATATTTATGTGAGAGAGAGAGACACTTGACATGTAATAATACAAGACTCTCCCGCTCCGACTTCCTGAGGTCCATTGCCCGAGGGATTGTTCCCTTGGGGGCCTTGATGATTTTGACGCTTTTGCTTTTATTTTATTTTTATTATTTTGTGTGAATGAGCCCTAGCTTAGGATTGTTCTACGTAGACTAAGGCCCATACATTAATATATATGCATGTACCTATAGATACGATTTTGGGACTTAGTAAAATTTTGAAATATGTTCTTCACGATAATAGCATCCTGTATCTAGGGCGATTTCCTCGGATTGCATCTCATATAGCATAGGTTTCAATTCTGTTCTGCATCTCGCATGGAGAGAGCTGGGAAGCACTGTAAGTCTTCTTACTTGGCATGCATCATTGGTTTTCGACTTGCATGGCTTTTCCGATCTTCTCCCTCTGATTTTGACCACTTAGGATGCTAAATGGAAATTGAAAACCCGATTAGGCACGTGCATTGAAAAATAACAAAAAAAAGTGATAACCAAAATAAAATTGGGACTGCTAACTCTATTGGACCTAAAATAGAACGTAATGAATACCTTGTCTTGGGAAGTGCAACCCCCTTCCTTGTTTGAGTATTTTATTTCTACGTACACGCTAAGGATTAGTGCCTCAATCCCAAAGCCTAATTTCGGTGTGTGCAACTTTTTATGATCACCTAACTCTAGAAGCAACAAGATAAAAAGATCATATCTCGGTCTTCACGGTGTTGAGTAGGTGAATCGAGGGTTTGCCTTGCGTATTGATTGTGACTTGGAGTCTGTTATGTTTCCATCTTTCTTAGAGCCATCAGTCCCGTCCATGCGAGTCATGCATTTTTCACCTTTGAGTCTCTCGACCTCTCTTATTCATATATCTCCTCATTTTCATTAAGTCATGATATTGGCGCTTGCGCTCAATCACCTTCGCCCGACCTTTGTGTTCCTCTCCTTGCCCACCCTCCTCGAGTTCCCCGTTATCATCTCTTCTATCACCCGATATTGCTGTGCTTTCAGAGATAGCCCGCATCAAGGATTCTTGATTTACAGAGATTACTGGAGTAAGTCAGGCTTGCTTTGAGGACGTTGAGATTGATACTCCACTCTTGGTGGATTTGACTTTGGATACTTGCATAGGAGCTTATTGAGGATTTTTTTATGATGCACAATGAATAGGTGTGATTCTTTATTGAGGATTTAGATCTTGCACACCGGATTGAGGTTGTGATGTGCTTCAATGATTTGAGGATGATATAATGATGCTTCTACTGATCGATCTATTTTGAGGTTCCGTCCATCTTTGATTTCTGGGCTGGATAGAATATCTTGATATATGCTTCATGGTGACAATGATTGGAACCCACATGATCTCTCATCTTCGTGATTGATCCGTCCCCGATCTCCTGAGTCTATTATTCACCTATGGCACTTTTAGGATTCCTGATTATCTTTCATGCCATCTTAGCCAGATTTGATTTACCCGAGGGATGTTTTGTGATTGACCTGATTATTTGCTCCCTCACATGATCTTATGCCCTCCGGATGATTGAATGATTGAATGCTTTTGAGGACCTGAGATGACTTGCCAGCAATCCTAAGATTTCATTGACTTAGCTCACATGACTCCCCGAGAACTATCTGCGAGAGCATGTGATACACTCTTTACGATCGGGTTCACTCACTGCCTGTACTGCCACTCTGTTGGGGTACGAAACCGTATCGTCTGATATGACTATTTGGCCTCTCTATCTGATTGTGTTACCGGTCTGCCGGTACACGAGGCCATTCAAAGACTCATCAGAGTCCGCTCTCCTTGACGGTCCTTGCAAGGATGAGCTTCACTTTTCTGATTATTCCATGCCTAGTTCATATGCTCTCCGAGGGTTATCTACGAGAACTATGAAACCTTGCTAGATCTTGCGATCTCTTCTGCTGGCAGACAGTCTGTCATCTACGGATGCCTGTCTAATTGACTCCTTTGAGTCCTCTCTCTCCTTGACGACCCTCGCAAGGATAAGATCTGATCTGAATATTCACTGCTTCGTTTGCATTGTTCCCCGAGGACTATCTGCGGGAAAATACAACACTTTCTTTACGCTCAGTTCCCCTTACTGATTGTGTCTCCTGACTGTCGGAGCATGGAACCGAGTCGTCTGATATGTTTTTGGTCCCCGCTACTTAGATGATTACCCGATCTATTGGATCTTGGGACCCAGTTGACTTGACTCCTTTGAGTCTGCTCTCCTTGGCGGTCCCCGCAAGGATGAGCCATCTTTCTCTGATTATTCTCTACCCAGTTAGCAGTATACTCCCCGAGGGTTATCTGAGGGGCACTACCACACTTTCTTGACTTCACGGTCTCTTCTGCTGGTAGCCGATCTGTCGCCTACCGAGAGCGCTACTATGATCCGTCTGATGGATCCAGATCCTTGAGCCCGCTCTCCTTGACGACCCTCGCAAGGGTGAGCCTCTATTCTAATTATTCATTGACTAGCATGTACTACTCCCCGAGGGTTGTCTGCGGGAGAGTACATCATATTTTAGGTTCTCGGCTTCACTTCTGGTGCCTCCTTTCTGTTGGAGCATGAAGTCGGGTCTGCTGATTTTGGTACTCGGTATCTTCCCTAATTGTGTCTCCTTCTGTTGGAGCACAGAGCCAAGTCTTCTCATTTTTCTCTGATCCTGCTCACCTTGAGGGCCCTCGTAGGGTTGAGTCCTGGTGTGAAGTTTTCGGTATGTTCTTTTAACCTTTTGATTCTATAACCACCGGATGCCACGCCACTACATTGAGAGTCTCCGATTTTTCAATGATTATACATCTTTGAGACCATGATTGACTTGGAGGGGTCTGTACTGTTCCTTCTCCCTCCAAGTCTTACGGTATCGACTCCGCTAACCCATTCCTTCCTTATGAGCCGATATTCCGATTCACGCTACCGGTCCTCCCCTCAGTTTTCGATCTCTATTCCCCAGTATCTGACACCCACTTGATTGCATACTCATGTGTCCTTTCATTATCTGACTACGTCCTCGTTCTCACAGGGAGACGACGACGAGAGCACGGTACTCGCTTACCGGATACCGTCCTTTACCTCATCAGTCTTTACTTGTTGTGTATATGTGTGATTTATTCCTTCTTTTTCCCGCATGTTACGTGTGCCTCAAATCTATCGCCATATTTCTATGACTATACTTAAGACACACTTTGTCCTAAGTATAGGGGCATACACCGTGTTGTTCTATCTTCCGTTTCATCACTCCTGTCATTGCTTATACTTAGGGATATCTCACCCTAAGTATAGGGGGAGTGATGTGTACATTCTCCACGATCTTCTCATATATCTGTATATATCTGTCTTTTCTTCTTTTCCTTTTCATATTTCTTTATCTAAATGAAAGGTGTTGTCCCTTTGTGTCAGTTTTCTGTACTCAGGACGTACTTTGACCTAAGTATGGAGGGGGGCACCTCCGATTCATTCATTGATCCGTTTATTCTCACCCTCGACCCTCCCTACATGTATACAGTTTGCTATACTTAGGATCATTTCATCCTAAGTATAGGGGGAAAGGTTGACTTCTCATTGCTTCATTCCCTTATTCATTCATTCATTCTATTCATTCTATTATTCTTTATACTTTTCTATACTCAGTACGAGTTATGTCTTCTCTTTTTCTCTTTGACCTATGAGGACATAGCTCGTGCTAAGTATAGGGGAGTCGTATATACTTTGTATATACTTTAGTCATGACTCGTACTTTCGTATAATTATTAATAAATATGGTTAAAAATAGGATATAATGCATTAATAGTGCTTCTAATTCCTCAAATTCTTTTGTATATACTGATTAATAAATCAGGTTAAAATCTTTTTGCAAAATGATTTGAAAAATGATGTGAACCGTTTGGAAAACGTTTTGTGAAATATTTTCAACATTTGTAAAATACTTTGATTGCAAAAATTCTTATATTTGTGTGAAATAAAGGATTTGAAAACCTATTTGCAAATGATTTTGAAAATGTTTGTAAAAATATTTTGAAAAGTGTATATAGTGTTTGCAAAATCTTTGCAAAATGGATTTCAAATGTTTGTAAATATTTGCATAAATTATTTTGTACTATAGTTTTAAAAATTATTTTCAAATAAATTTAAGTAATAAAAACATCATTATATATATATATCATAAATAAAATACATTAAATTCTTTATCAATTGTATATACACCTTAATAAGTCACTTTGTTAAAACCTATAAAATTATTTAAATTCCTAAGTCTTGTAAATTTATAAAGCGGCACATCCATGTAAATAGCTGTACATATTTTATACTTTGGGTGCCAAAATTCGTTTATTTGCAAATTCTTTGTTTAAAAATTCTTCTCGTTGTTTTCAAATTCTTTGAAAAATTGCATTATTCTTTGCATATTTGTAAATAGCATTTGCATAGCATTCATATTTTTTTTGATTGAGCTTGATGATTGAACTAGTCCAATAAAGTCGAAGATTAGAGCTTGGTTGGACCTTACCGCACCTAACTGCACTGGAACCTTATGGGAACTAGGTTTAAGTTACTTCATGTCTATTCAGACTTAATTCTTTGAGAAATCATGGCTGGGTTCAAGTCACCTCAACTGACTAAATAGAACTTTTCGAGACACACGCATGATTCTTGTCAACCGTGACCTAACTTGGACACTTGCACCTTTCACTTGGCTCAACTCAGTTGAAGTGGTGAGGGGGTTGGATTCGCCAGTCTGAGACGCACACAGGTAGAACCATTCGTCCTCGTCTAGGGAGGGAAGTGCACCCCAACCTGGTCCAGTTTCAATGAAGTCGAATGATAGGAGAGTGTGGGTTGCAATAAAGCTTCAAAAGAGGGATAGTCTTCTGGCTCAAGAGGAAAAAGTCCTTATGTAAATGCTGCTGTGAATAGTATTTCAAAATTAAAAAAAACTCCAAAAAAGTGGACAGGCTTGAAAATAAAAATAAAAGTGCATGCCGAAGTATGTATATATGTTGTATGAAAAATAAGCAAGCTTGAGCATCAAAAGTTATACCATGTGAGCCTGCAGCTGGATGACTTGACTACACTAGTCTTGCATCCCAGGATAGATAGCTACACTGGCTACCGTCCATTCTCTTCTTCATCTCCTCCTTTTGAGTTGGATGGCACTTGAACTTAGAAGGGAATACCCTGCTCCTCGACGACAGAGTGCTGGATTGGGGAATCATTGGGTTGTCATTCTGGAGAAGTCAGTTCCTTTGTCATTTCAGTTGGGGAGAGCCACTATCACTTACACTGTACAAGTCAGCTTCATAGTCATAAGGATTTGCGTATGATGTAGTCTAGTTCTGACCTGACTATTGAGGTGATTTGAACCGAGTTCTGTGACTCTCGAAGGCTGTTGTGTTTTAAATTTGGTTCCCAACCAGGTTCCACACACATTTTCACACCAAGTTCTAACCTGAGCTCCAAACTTTGATTTTGTACAGATAGGTTTAATAATCATGATCAATTCAATTTATTCTTTAAATTCTTTATTATTGCTTTTTCTTTTCTTCTTATTATTTATTCTTTTTGTACTTATTGCATAAGTATTTGCTAGGGGCTAGCAATGGTAAGTATAGGGGGTGATGAGTCTCCATTTCATCACCTTTATTCTATCACTTTGGCCTTAAAAACCCCAGCAAATGCATGTAAATAGCATCAATTAGTACATCAGAGCATCCATTGTTTATTGTATTTATTTGTATATAAAATAAGGTTTTTAATGCTAAAATTATAGAATAAAGAGAAGAAAAGAAAAAGGAATAAAATATTGAAAATATTTTATGACCCTAACCCTGAGACCAAGTCCAGAATGGAATTGGTCGACAAGGAATAAAGTAGGGGGAGATAAGGGCCAAAAAGACAATAAAAAACTCATTTTTGTATTCTTTGATTATGCATTTTTGACACTTATTTTATTCTTTGTGATTTTTTTATCAAATAAAGAATCCGTGTACATGGAAGTTGTAGATAATGATGTAAATAAAATACAAAATTGAGTTTGTACAAAATAAATATAATGTGTTCATTTTATACACGAAATAAAAAGCCACAAACCAAACTTCACAGACCCATATCTTTCAAATAAAAACTCAAAACCTATCAAAATCACCTTTAATTGTATATAACTTTTCAAAAGCTATTTAATGAAGTGGTTTCATAATTTTTGGAGTTACTATGTGGAAGATAGGTTTTTGGCCCTCATTGTATAATTTGCCCGATTAAAATATTCATTATATTCATTAATTTTACAAATTTATATTTTTAGAATTATGTAAATAATATACATAATACATGTACATATTGAAACTAAGAAAACCAAAAATAAAACCTCAAATATAACAAGTCTATATAATACATAGGCAAAAATACCTACGTATACATGTAAATAAATAAAAGGGAAATATTTTTTTATTCCTTACGCTTTTATATTTTTAGAATGCTAGGAATATAATATATTATATTAAAAATATAAAACCAAAATAAAAACCAACAAAATACATTAAAATAAAAAGAAGTATATAGTACATAGGCAAAATACCTATAACTATACCCATACAATATATATACCTATTTATTTAAGTATACAAATACTATCATAAAAATAAAATAAAAATATATTTATGTACCTAAAAATATGTTATCAATATATAAAATAAGAAAATAGAATAATAAAATAAAATATATAAAAAAAATAAATTATACAACATACATGTAAATATACCTATACATACACCATTAATAATTAACTTGTAATAAAAATACATCAAAAAAATAAATAAAAATTGTCATAAAATACTACATAAAATAATAAACATTTTTTTATATCCAAAAATTAATAAAATCGTTTATTTTTTTAAATAATTATTCTTTAATAACCCTGCTGTTTTGTCCTGTAGTGAGCCTACATGGACCAATGGCAATGCTCCCTCTGTTGACCTCCGGTCAACTCAACCTCCAGCCTCTGCAGCACGTCAGATCTGTCAAACTTTACGTTTTCCCCAAATTTTCCCGACCAACCCATCGCTCAAAAAACATCGGTCTCTTCACGGAAAATACTCCCAAAACAACCCTCAAACACGTCCAAGTCTTGTATCCCTTT
Organism: Ottelia alismoides; assembly: GCA_037367405.1. Lineage (NCBI taxonomy): Eukaryota > Viridiplantae > Streptophyta > Magnoliopsida > Alismatales > Hydrocharitaceae > Ottelia > Ottelia alismoides. The sequence goes on along the minus strand of JAZKJV010005800.1, from coordinate 212,543 downwards.
TATATAGCTCTGATTTCTTATTTTTTGCTGGTCAATAAGGTCTCCCCATTATGTTCATAAATAACTCAGCCTCCAGCCCATCAAATCTGCCAAAGACCCGTCTTCTCCCATTTCTCCCGAGCGTTCCATCCATCGTTCACACTCGCCTCCTTCACAAGAAATGCTCCCCAATAGTCCCTCATACACACCCATGTAGTCTATCCCTTATATATAGCTTTGATTTCCTATTTTTGGCCGGTCAATAAGGGCTCCCCATTATGTTCATAAATAATTCAGCCTCCAACCCGTCAAATCTGTCAAAGACCCCATCTTCTCCCACTTTTGCCGAGCGCATCGTACATCAATCGCACTTGCTTCCATCACAAAAAATGTTTCTGGTGCATTGTACATACACGCCCATACCTTTTACAAATTGTATCTAGCGTAGATTCTTCACCATCGCCTGGTCAATAAGGGTGCACATCAATTTTTATAAATAAACCAGCTCCTCCTCCTTCTCAAATTTGGTCAGTTTTCACCCTTCTCCCTTCCTCGTATTCGGTCCTAGGAGCTTCATTGTGACAGGAGGGATCTTTTGGCGCCTTGAATCGGTCGGAGGAGGTGGGAGCTGCACCCACGGTGGCGCTCCGGCGATCGCCACGCTCCCTGGTTCCCACCAGGTATTAGAGCCCTTTTCTTGCTTTTCTAGGTAGCTTTTACTTCCAGCATTTCATTCCTGCAATTAGTTTCATGTTTCACATATTAGTTTAGTGATTTCGTAGTTCACTGGAGCTCCGCTCCGGCGAGCTTTTCGCTGTGTTCCACCTTGTTTCCAACCACCACTATGCCTTCATTTCGTCCCCCATCGCTTTCTCCACCTCCCAGCCACTTCCTATCAACCGGAGCCTCCTTGGTTCCGCGAATCGAGGCTCCTCCACCACCCTTTGCCAGAGCCTCCTCGCCTGTCACCATCCCTGTGCTAATAACTTCAAACCCCTGGCCGAGGGAGACGCCCTCGAGCCATGTGCACTTCCTGTGCAGGTTGGGCGCCTTGAAACGCGCCAGGAGACACAATCGAAGTCGGCGGAGGTGCCTGGAGCCCCATTTCTTCATCGAGCTCATGGCAGCACTCCAGCATACCTCAGGCCGATCCAAGACCTCCAGCAGTTAGAGGATCCTCCCAGGAAGCTATAGAGACCTTCAAGAGCGGCAAATACCGACGGAGACGCGAGATATCACCGGAAGAAACTCGCCCTGGCGAGCGTTCTTCCCTGTTCTTCTAGCCATCGTCCCCGCCGTTGGATGAAGAGGGAGGCCCAGATTGAAGATCAGCCGTCGGATGGAGCCGTCATCGACCGATAGATCGCGACCCGCGATCTAATCTCAGACGTCCATCGGCGAAGCGTCATCGACAAACATGGAGGTGCCACGTGGATAAGTCAAGAACATCAGCCATCCGATCCAGCGCCTTAAGGGGTAAATTGCACCTTTAGCCCCTTGCATTTTTGTATTTATTATTTAGTTCCGTAAAATAAATGTAACGTTATAAATAAATGGGATTTTTACAAGGAACCCCCTGTATTAATTGGATATTACATAGAGCTCCTTCCCAGCCGAGTCACGTGTTGTCCCACGTGATGTGTTGTGAATTTTGCACTATGCCCCTGACGATTTTGTATATTGTAGAAAGGTTCTAAAATATTAAATAGATGTTTTTATAGGTTGGCATATTTGCACTGTTGTCCCTATCATTTATTTTATTCGCATCTATGCCCCTGCTAGGACATATTATTGTGTGTCTTTCCTCTATTTATTTTATATATCTAGCTTGCTCCTAAAATTCCACAAAAATTAGGGTAGATGCCCCCTGCCATGTAGATTCACACTATCTATTTATTTGGCAATTTTGCGCATTTGTCTTATTATTAAAAATTAAAAGAGGATCATTTATTCACTGTTTAATTTATAAAATACAAAAAATAAAAATAGAAAAACTTTTTGAAAAATTACAAAAAAATTATATAGAGTATATTTATGTATTTATTGAGTCCAAAAAACAAAAACACCTAAAAATAAAAAATGAAAATATAAAAAATTCAAAAAGCTCTAAAATCCTAAAGAATATATAAAAACTCTTCAAAAAGACAAAAAATATGTTTTCATATTTTATAATTATTTATATATTATTATTTACTTATTAAAATTAATTTGGATAATTTTGGGACCTACTTACTATTTTTAAAACCCAAATTTATTTTGGATTATGTATTAGCCCCATTATTGGGATATTTTTGACATAAAAAATACATAAAAATTAGCAAAAAAATCTATAAAATTCACAAAAAACATTAGAAAACATATAAAAAACAAAAATATTTTTTATTCTACATTATATATATTTACTACTATTTATAATTATATGACTATGTATAGCATATATAGGCTTATATATGGCATGCTATATAATATAAATGGGAAAAGAAAATATAAAAATATAAAAATACAAAAAGAAAATATAAAGAAAATTAAAAATCAAATACAAAAATATAAAACCAATAAAATAAAATAAATAAATATAAAATTATAAACTCACAAAAAAATAACATGAATAAGATAAGAATTGAATAATTTTGTGCATTTATGTTGCTCCCAACCGTTTGCTCCCAGTGTTCGACCTCTACTTGTTCTTACACCTATACACATTTACATGTAGAGTTATAATAAATTTTAACTCCACATTTTTTAGATTTAATTGCTTTATTCTGATTATGGGTTAATTGTTGATCGATTGGGATTCTGTCTGAGGTCACCTTAGCGACTGTCGATCCGCCTTGTGGAAAGACACGACCTCGGCTCAATCCCCTTCATCACATACCCAGGTGTTGATCATATACTTTTCCAAAATTATATATCAAACCTACAAATCTAGTCAAGCTTCCAAAGCAAGACGACCGTGAACAAAATTTGATTCTTCCCAATATCTCATGAGTGAGCTCATGTTTTCCGGTTCAATGATGAACCTGTATGATCCCTTTGAGAGATCGTAATACTTATATGCCCTTATATGCACACCAACGCGCTAGTGTATAGACCTTGATTAGGTCATCAACCTATTGGTCTGCCAAATGTACACATCAGACATACAGTAACACATCTGTCTCCGGTCAGAGGATGCGTGCCTATATCGTGACAGCATACAACATAGGACTTTGGTTATCTCGATCTCGTTAAGTTAACTATTTGACCTAATTAATCTGACACCTCTGAATCTCTATTCCCATGTAGAGGACCTGCATCAAGAGGTTGATCAGATATCATCCAAGTGAGAAAGGATTGCCATCTCCTACTCAGGCTGGAGATCCTCTCTTAACAATCATTTGACGGTACTTGATGAGTCCTCAATCTAACTTTTTAGATATTCATCCCAGCACCAACCTCTATGATTCAATAATTGAATAAACAGTTGTATGATCATTAAGATGGCCATGGTACATAACCCGAATAGTACTAAAGGGACCTACTATGCAAATTAGTTATTCTTCATTTCAGATTAGAGAATGATATTTGCAATAACATTTATTGCATAATGGCTCATCGTGGGCTCGCATGTCCAACAATCTCCTACTAGCCCAAAGAGCCATTAATGGGCTAATCATTTAAACCCACACTCATGTGACAATCATAGGATATTTAGAAAATTAACTAGGTAAGCTGATTAGTCACTCTGTTCCCAAGAGACTATGCTAAGTCCTTTTACGACACTTGCATATCTCCAATTAACAATGTTCACATCCAATGCGAATGTTGCATATTATGCAACCAATACTCAATTTTGCTAGTTATAGTGTCCTTGACACTATAGATCGATAATTATTATAATCAGTATGTAATTTCTATTATCCTTGTCTGAATACCCTTATTCCTGGAGATCTCTATCTCCTTAGGTATCCACAATTAAGAACTTTTATATCAGCATATATAAAGTCTTAATTTCTTGAAGATAGACTTGAAATCACTATCTCTAAAGTCTTGTCATCTATGAAGATTTTGTTATTACTACAATCAAGTATTTTATTTCCATAGTAGGATTAGTAACAGTTTACTACTCCCATTGCATGGCAGACATCTGATTTTTGTACACATCTACCATACACCCGGCTTCTCATAACTAATGCACAAGGGCAACCAATTTCAGTATTCACATCCTCAACTCTTTGAGGTGTTATCCCTATAGATAGGTCGTTACCTTATCTAGAGGGAAAGAAGCCTTTCTTGGAATTTTTCAGAAAATGGAAATGTCCAAGGTGTACTAATAATGTAACAGTCCCAATATCCTCTTTTCTTTGCTTCTGAACACTTTCAGAACTAAGAACTGAGAGATATACTTGAGATCATATCTCAAGGTGTGGAATAGCCAGTCTATAAAACACTTATTATTATCCTTATAACATTCCGAATGATTAGGGTATCATCTACATATAGCACGATGAACACAATGGCACTCCCACTAAGCTTCACATGGTTCATCAAGATTCTATCTGAAATCATAACATTTATGATTTCATCAAATCTGATGTTCCAACTATAAGGAACTTATTCGAGTCCACAGATGGAGTCATTCTGCTTGCACAGCTTTCTTTCCTTAACTATGAAGCCCTGTGGCTACTTCATATGAATATCCTCGGAGAGGTATTCATAGAGAAATGCAATATTGACTTCCATCTTGAAGATGTCAAAGTCAAGTTGTGTAGCTATAGTTAGCAATATTCTGAAGGGTTTAAGCAAGGTCGCTGAAGAGAAAGTCTCATCGCATGCAATGTCTTCTCTTCGATGTGTAGCTCATGTCTACGAGCCATGCTTTGAAGGTCCCTTCCTTCTAATCAGGTTCCCTCTTTCTGTTGAAGATATATTTACACCTTAACAGATCTTACCCATATAGGTGTATCCTTGAGGGTCCATATACAACACTTGTATATGATGTCTACTTTAGACTCAATTGCTAACTTCTATCTTTCCATGACATGATCTTCAGAAGCATCATCACATGAAGTTCGATCATTGTCAGATTTCTCTTATACATGGAATACATCCTCAAACTCATTTGAAGAGGTATTAGTGTTTCATCTTTAATTGTCCTTTAAGTTTCCAATTTCAGGAGCCTCATTATTTTCTAAAGATTAAATGAGTTCCTTTACTTCACTTTCATCTTGATTCTCAAGAGAATCATCCTCTAAGAATCATATCCTTAGAGATGGGATCTTTTAAGAATCTCAAGGTCATAAAGTAGGTATCCAATACCTCCTTTATTTTCCTAATGAAGTAGAACTCTCTGGTTCTAGATTCCAGTTTACCAGCATGGAACCTTATAAGGATATATATTGTAGTCTCTACTACATATATACCTTGGAAACTAAGAGGTAATTATGCTAATATTAATCATTGATCAAATCATGTCACACATGATCAATTTTATCTTCCTATAACTCTATTGAGTTTTGGTGCATTAGGAGGATTGAGATAAGAATGAAAATTCCTTTCTTCATAAGGTATTCCTTGAATTCATCTAACAGGTACATGCTACCTTGGTTAGATCAAATTCATTTTCATCTTCCTTCAAACTTTGGTTCTAAACCAAAATTGTGAAATATTTGATTATTTCAAAGCTTTCTGATATGAAGGAAAGAACATGTCACAAATAATCATCAAATGATATCATATATCATTAATGTTCATTATGATATAGATGATCCACATACGTCAATATGTATGAGATCTTGAATATCCTGACATCTAACACCATTCCTAGAGAAGGGTCCATTGGACATTTTTACTTTGAATACAATATTCAAAAGTATGTAAGATTTGAGATTTCAGACATTCTAAAGTTCATCTCTTACTAGTCTATTGATCTCATCAGCAGACTAATGTCTAAGGTTTGATGCCAGATCATTGTCAAATGATCTTTATCCTCCTATTGATCTTATAAGGTTTATTTTTCAGTATTTAGAAATGTTAATGAACTATTCATTAATTTTCTAATTTAATAGAGTCCTTCAGATATCAGAATACTAACTGAAATATATCCATCATAACTCTTTATGATAGGTCTATTCCAGAATTCATGTCTATTTCCAACATTTAGGAATAAACTATGAGTGTTTTCTAATATCTAGGTAGTAGAGATAATCTCTAAGACCTAGGGCTCTCCCACTGAAAATATGAAGTCTATCTTTCCAATAGAGATTGTTGCAACAATTGTATCAATATCCACGTGGATGACTATTAAACCTTAAGATCAAATTTTCTAGTCTTCTAAAACCTATGCAATCAATTGCAAGTGTTATTACAAGATTGAGATACAATTATTAGACTTTGATCTTAAGCAAGTCGATATCAATGATTATATGTAGATTATTCCGATGCACTATCTGAGTCCTTCTCTAAGGATCTAGATAGACTTGATAGTCATACTATCAACACATCAACTCATTGCAGTATTGGCATTCATCCAAATCTTTGGATGTCATATGTATGGAAATTATAGAAGTACAGTCAACTCTTTGACTTTTCTCCTAACTTGGGTCCGACCCATGCTTCCACTGCGCTCCTATCATCTCTAAACAACCATTGCTTAAGAAAAAAGATCTCTTATGTTGAATTCAAAGATTTCAATATAAGAGTACTTCGATATTTATATATGCTTCATTTAATTCATACAATATGAACATTATGAAGCTTCATGAATGACTAGAGTATTGATGGTAGGATGATGACACTCATCATATCTACATACATCTTAACTCTTAAAGACTTAGGCTCAGGTAGGTATTCAAACATTTTGAATACATCATCTCTTATAGAGACACCATTCTACATAATGCAGTGAACCATGTCATTCATGATTAAATGTCAAGAGCACATATGTATGTCAGAACATCTTCTTAGAATTTTATAAGGATTATTTGACAACTGCGATCATCATCGACATGTCACTTCCAAAGTACATTTAATGGGAGATTAAGACTATAGAGACATACAAACCCTAGGTTGTTGTCTTATTGTCTATTTAATTGTCATTCCTCATTATTATGAAGAAACTTGCACATTGCAACCACATACAATATGTGTTCAATTGCAAGTTGATCATGGATCTAATCCATGATATTTTACTGGTTATTATTGAGTATAGTATTGAGTGGGTTTATGAAGGATTATCTGAAATAAGAAATTTGCATAAATATATATATATATATATATATAAATATATTTATACATGTTTTACTTTGATTTAGGAATTTTTATATCAAAGTTGTCTTGCCTTGTCAACATTGAAGGTTCATTCCCTTAATCACTTTCAATGTAAGAAATATACTTACCATTATATCTCAAGCAAGATCTTGGATCTCCTTTCTTATCTTTGTCACATCCCAATGATATGAGAACATGTGAGTCAGATAAAAAGAAGCGGGAACACATTCCGCCTTGCAAGTCCAACTTGCATCTCCCAATTCAGTCTTTAACACCCGGGCCCACCACCCCTAAGGTGATGTTGACCCGTCATTAATTGAACCAACCATCAATGGGAATACAACTCGCTATGCGCAGTCCAATATCACCCCAATAATATGAGGACATGATATTGGGTCACTACGCATATGTCCTTACTCTTTCGAGAAGCGAAGAGCCCGATACAAATGGATTGTATGCAAGAGCTGTCACTTCGGACATGTGTCTCCTACATACAATATCTGGAGATAGAACCCTTCGCCTTGACGGGAGACCTTGGATGTCACTAATGTGATCCTCCACATCTATTTCAAATTTCAATTAATTATCGTGAATCATATTCATATAATTAATTCTTCTAAGGGAAATACACATCTATTCATAATAGAGTATTTTTAATTGGATATAATTAATTTAATCATATTAAATCAATTATCAATCCAATTCAATCAACAAACTTGATTGTTACTTGAATATATGGTATTATCTCAAAGTACGTATTAATTCGTATTTTAATAATTAGAAAATACACCATGATTTCTCCAGCATTATCGAGTCCCTACCCGCTATCATGGCCAATACCGACGGGAGTGGGATAGACCGCACACGGTGCAACTTGCTACCCCAACGCTCCCCGACTAGACACCATATCCACCTCAAGAAAGGATAATGCCAAATCGATCATTGCGTATTTGAGATGATCATCGATTTTTCAACCGAAATTATACCATATATTAATAATCAAAACCATTTTGATTATAAAGAAACTTGCTAGACATATTCCTAAACTTATTTAAGTAACATGCTTATTGAAAGTGTATGAAGTAACCAATTGGTGATTTAGATCATATATAATCATTTATTGGTTGAGGAAATGCCATTTAAGGGAACAATTATCATTCAAATATTTCCCAAATATTATCTATAATTATTCCAAGAAATTAACCATTAATTTCACAAGTTTTTTAAATGACTATCACAAGGTTCATGATTAGGATTGCAATTTTCAGTAGTGGCCCTCACTTACTAAAATTAGCATATCTCATTCTTTTTTAATCCAAATTAAGCAAAATCGGTTTCTAAAGTTTGCTAACTTGATTTAAAACAAAATCTATGTAATTATCATATATTTCTAGGTATTTTAAACCAGTAAATAATTCTTTAATTACGTCATTATTCGCCATCCCCAAAACAATGGTTATAGGTTCATTAAAATGATCATATCTTGAGTTGTCGGATTCCAAATCACGCAAACTCAAATTCTACGGTTTTCTTATTTAATGGATAACATTATCCTAGTGATAGATTCGTGTTTAAACATTTAGTAGGGCCGAAATTTTATCACAAAAATGGCTGCGAAAATTGAAATGCGATAAAACATTCCCAATCCTTATAAAACCAAGTTTTCCTAGGTTAATGGATCACTTCCAAAACCTCCAACCTGGCTCTGATATCACTTGAAGGATACGAGAGATCCTCAAGCGCATCATGGAAGCCTGAGGATCGCATCAAATGCGATCGGGAGCGACTAGTCGCACTAGTTGCTCAATGCAGCGGAATTTTAAAATTTTTAAATGTGATGAAACCACATGATCCAAGAACCTTTCTCGGATCATTTTATCTAAACCACAATAGGTATAAGGTTTACCTCTTGAAGCATGGTTGAGATTGAGTCTCTAAATGAAGAGACCTCCTGTCTTAGTCCGATTCGACGGAGAAGACGCTTGCGAGCACATTGATGAGACGTGTCCTTCTCGCAATCCAAGTTGATGATCCAAGCGGCGAATCTCCTGATCTCGTCATATGAGATCTGACGTCTTCTTCACGAGCGAGGTGCACCGGAGGAGATGGAGATCTACGAGTAAATACTCTGGCAGCATAACGATGATGCTGCAACAATGGAGACTCTCTCTATGGCTCCATGGTGGATGGCCATAAGAGAGAGAGAGGGAGAGAGGCACATAACGTGTATAGAGAGAGAGAGAGAGAAAGAGAGCATTCGTTGTTGTCATAAAAACGTGTGTCTCGAAGAGCAAGGGGTGCCTCTTCTTATATAGAGTTTTGAGAGTCCATGGATCCCAATCCATGGACAACACGCAATCAATGGTTGAGATTGATTTGTGTTTCTTTTAATGGCTAAGATGTCATTGTAAAAACACAACAACAAATGATTTAATTTAAATTAAATTATATTGATAAATCAACATAATCAATTCTAATATAAATCACTTTGACTAGTCTTGGAGATAATGAGAAGACTAACCACATCCCCAAAAACAGGGGGACAACTCCCAATCATCTCATGAGATCTCATTATATCATGATATCTCCAAGATTTACAACAACTCTTGTTGTAAATATTTTTCACAAAAAATAATTCACAATTATCTTGTGAAAAATTTCAATCAATCCATTGAAATTATGTGAATCTCACTCACAGCCCAAAACAAAATGTAATTATATTTTCAATTAATCATTCAATGTGAATCCAATTCATATTAACAATTAATTAACAAATATAAATCATAATAAACTCTCTCTAATATATTATAAATCACATTTATAATATATCTGACTAATATGGATAATGCTATCCACATTATTCATATCCATGATAATTAAACCACATTTAATCATCTTGGATCTCTTTTCTCATGTGTCCAAATAACATGAATCGCATTCACATTATTCACATATTTGATAGGTAAATCACATTTAACTATATTAGATAACTCTCGTAATATTATGAATCAAATTCATACTATTCATGATAATTAAATCACATTTAATTATCCATTTTCTCAATGCTCGGATACATATATCAACAATGAAATTATCCATGAACTCTTTAAGGATAATGCGCTTTCTCCACAGATACTTGGAGAAAAGGACATGGCGATTGTATTGTTCCATTTATAGTGACTTGGATATTGAGATCACATCTCAAATCCCGATCTTGCGGACCTCCCATAGATGCTTGATTAAATCAAGATCGCAAATCTAATCTTCTCATTACATCTGAATCACATTCAGATTAATGTCCAACATTTGGACTAAGATCAGATTACTTCTCTATGAGAGGAGTCACTAAAATCCATACATGTTTTCATCACTCCCTCGAAATGGAAGCGTCATGGTTACACAATCATTTATGATCACATCACCCTCAGGCATTCCAAATACTGGAAGACCCAAAATAAACCTGAAGTATAAGATCAATTTTACATCGTCTACTTCAGAGTTTTATCATCAAGTTTCTCATTCGATCATTGCGAGTCGGTATCGATCATATGCTTTCCAAAAGCATATATCATACCCATATGTTGATCATATACTTTTCCAAAATATTTATCAAACCTACAAATTCAGTCAAGCTTCCAAAACGAGACGACCAGGCATGTAATTTGATTCTTCCCAATATCTCTTGAGTGAGCTCATGTCTTCCGGTTCAGTGATGAATCTGTATGATCTATTTGAGAGATATTATTACTCATATGCCCTTATATGCACACCAGAGCGCCGGTGTATAGACCTTGATTAGGTCATAAACTTATTGGTCTGCCAAATGTACATACTCAGACATATAGTAACACATCTGTCTCTGGTCAGAGAATGTATGCCTATATCGTGACAGCATACAACATAGGACTTTGGTTATCTCGATCTCGTTAAGTCAAATCTTTGGCCTAACTAATCTGACACCTCTGAATCTCTATTCCCATGCAGAGGACTTGCATCAAGAGGTCGATCAGATATCAACCAAGTGAGAAAGGATTGCCATCTCCTACTCAGGCTGGAGATCCTCTCTTAACAATCATTTGACGGTACTTGATGAGTCCTCAATCTAAATCTTTATATATTCATCCAAGCACCAGCCTCTATGATTCAATAATCAAATCAACAGATGTATGATCATTAAGATGGCCATGGTACATAACCCTAATTGTACCATGGGACCTATTATGCAATTTAGTTATTCTTCATTTCAGACAGGGAATGATATTTACAATAACATTTATTGCATAATGGCTTGCCGTGGGCTCGCATGTCCAACACCCCGACCTCTCTCTCTCTCTTTAGTCAATTAACTATTGTTCTTCACGATCTTAGAAATTGCTTATCTAAGGTTGTTTTCTTCTTGCATCATTTAGATTAGTTTAAATTCTATCTTTAATTTATGCACGGATCACCCTGCATGTAGAGTGCTGGCGACAGGTACGCATTTCTGACTTTGCATGCATCATAGTGTTTGATCACGCGTCAGCTTTTTATGACTTCTCCCTCCATTTTTGGACTTCAAAAAATCAGGAGATCGAAAAATTCGTTAGGTATTTGTTTGATTATTGAAAAATATCCTAAAAAGAGATAACCATAAAATTGGGATTGTTAAACAAACATGATCCTAAAAGACACCTCATTTAAAAATTTATCTTGGGAGATTCATCCCCTCATTATTTGGTTTGCTTGCGTGAGAGAGTGACCCGCACACTAGGCTAGAGCCACACCTGAACTCTCGTTAGACTACTGGTCTTGGGCTTAGCTGTTCTCCAGTGAGGATCACTCCGATCTCCAGTAAAATGGGCTGCGATATCCTTAACAGAGCAAGTTGATTGGGTAGCCAGTAAACGGACCGCAACTTGTACTGGCTTGGAAAGATCTAGCTTTGGGATTGGGCCAGTCTCTTGGGAGCATCAGGTACCTAACAACTCGCTTAATCACCCTGCTAGACTGAGTTATCACCTAAATAAAATTGACAAGATAAACAACCAAACCTTCACTGTCATCAGCTTCGCGTTGCGCAGGTGAATTGGGGGTTTGATTGCCGGTCTTGTTTGTTTCTAGATCCCATCCGTATTTCTTCTAGATCATGATGATGGGTCGGAGGTCCCTTAGGGTGCCCATGGCAGCACTGCTTTCGAGCACTACGTCCCATTCATCTAGGCAGGTTCGGGAGAGCCCAGACCCGCTCTCCGAACCCGAGTTCGATTCCGCCATGTTCCCCCTCGACCACCCTTCTTCCAGTCTTGAGATGCCCGAGCAAAGACCATCACAGATATTTATTCATTTGACGACACCTGAGTTGGGGTCTTTTGCCTTTGCAAAGACCCAAGATATGGCCAGTAGTGAAGAGCGCACCGATGGACAACCCCATAGTACCACTTATGTTCTAGACCAGTGTGCCATCAACAATACATTTTAGCCTCCCTGGAGATGATGCAGAAGCAGATTAGAGACCAGGGATTCTTCATGGCAGAGATGCACCAGGAACTGAACCAGATGCGAGCTGATAGAAAGGAGCAGTGGAGAGAAAGCGATGGAGAGATTCCAGAGGGTGGAGGAGCAGATGGAGGACAACCAGAGGAGCCACAGGAGCCTATCCGACCATCCAGGCCGACGAGGGAGTTGCACAACCCTGACACACCGTTGGATCCAACTTCTGGCGATTCTGGGAGATTTCATGCTCCCTCCCTAGACCATTCATCTCTTGCCCAAATTCCATCAGCTTGTCACCGGGGAGTCACATCTACACCTGCAGGAGTTTGAGATGATCTACAGCACTGTCCACGACCGATTCGTGGATGAGGACACCATCAAGATGATGGTGTTTCCATTCTCCCTCATAGACCGAGCAGCCTACTAGCTGAGGCACTTAGGGAGATGCGTTACTTCATGGGAGCAGCTCCCGACCAAGTACTTGAACAAGTACTATCCACTCGGTCGAAAAAACGCAGCACGAGCTCTGATCAACAATTTTTCATGATCCCCAACGAGCAGTTCCATGAGACGTGGGATCATTTCTGTGAGCTCATTGACAGGTGTCCACATCACGACATTTCCAAGCCCAACTTAGTATAAAGCTTCTTTTGTGGCCTGACACCGGAGCTACAGGGGCTTGTGAATGCTTCTTGTGTAGGCTCCTATTTTACCAAGGACGAAGATCAGGTCTGGGCCATATATGAGGAGATGGTCGAGAACTATACAGTGATGTCTTAGACATGGCTCTACAATCAAGGGAAGCCCTCACCCCATGATGTCTATCACGAGCTGATGCAAGTCCATCCACCTCTTCAGCAGCCGCAGCATAGGCAGAGTCGTCGGCCACTTATATGGGCATTATCAGCGAGAAGCTAGACCGTGTAGAGATCATAGAGAAGAAGCAGTTCTAGGGCTTGATGCAGATTGATCAGTTGGCACAGACCTTGAGTGACCTGAAGACCCAAATCATGTGTCTCCATGAGGTACAAACGGTCAGGGGCCGTTGATGGAAGTCAACGGGATTTGGTATGACCGATAGCATCCTGAAATCCGCCGAGATCATCCTGGATTCAAATGGTCGACCGGAGTTACCTCATCCCAGTAGCAGCCTCCAGTTAAGGGTGGACAATCTAGCTAGCCTCAGCAGCAGCCCCATTACTCCCAGCAGCCAGCCTCAACAACAGCCCCATTACTCCCAGCAGCCATCCTACCAGTACCAGTCGGGTCCTTGTCCCTACCAGCAAGGACGGCAATGGAGGCAGCACCAGTAACAACCTCAACAACAGTATTCTCAGCCTCCCCCTCATCAGTCCCAACAGCAGCCTCATTTTCAGCGAGGCAACCCATCCGGTTCTCATGGGCCAGCTTATGAGAACCCAACTCTTCATGATCTAGTCTGCCTACTCTCAGACTAGCAGTCCACCTTTAGGCGGGAGATGGACGAGTTCTGCCAGGAGATGAGGGAGATCATCAAGGGAAAGGCCGCCATACCCGCTCAGATTGAGCCCAACCCGAATAACCTCAAGAGGAAATATGAGCAGGTATAGTTCACAGAGACCACCACTCCTAATGATTTATTGGGTGTCATTTCTTCATATATATATATATTTGATGTTGATTTTGTGTCACTTAAGAGCAGTAGGATGCCAGCCAGCGGCGCCTCGTCTGAGCGACGACACCACGAGGATGCAGGAGCGCCAGACGAGGAGGATGGCTGTACTGATGCCGCTAAGGATGATGATGACGGTGATGCTAAAGCCACCAAAGACGTTGATCTAGCCGACGGTACTGAGGCTGTCATTTCTCTAGATGCAAAGGTTGGTACTGACATCACCAGATTCCCAAATGCTAAGCTAGAGTACGGTGTTGATGCAGCAACTTCCGATGTCGTGGGTGGTACTGAGGCCACCCATTCTATTCCAGTTGTGTCACCTCCAGTTTATGTATTTCGATACATTATGAAACATACGAAAAAATTAATAAAGGAAAGGTTTCTTCATCCTCGAGTCCATATATGATGTTTGATGATACTTGCATGGATTCCATTCCCTCTCAGCATTAGGAACCTATTCCTAGCCCTCTACCTGAGGAGGGCCCATCCATCCCCTTTCCTCAAGCACTCCGCTTGGCAAAGGGGAATACAAAAGAAAATCCAAAAAAAGATCAGCAGTTAGAGTTCAGCTAGTAGATGATTGATAGATTCCATATCTAGCTGACTCTATAGGAGGAACTTGAGCACATCCCTACCTTCCAGAAGAACTTGAGAGAGAAGACCACTATCCACAGGAAGAGGAGGAACCATCAGGCAGAAATTGACGTGCTGACCCATGCAACATGCTTCGCTATTCAGAATCGTCTGCCAGCCAAGAGGCCAGATGCAGGAGCTCCCTATGTCAGACGCCACATTCATGAGCAGAGATTCGATCAGACTCTATTAGACAACAGTCTTTCATCAACCTCATTCCGACAGCCTTACTCGATCGATTCGAGTTCAGCACTCTTCGATAGAGCATGACAGTCCTTTAGTTTACTGATAGATCTGTCAAGAAGTCGAAGGAGTTGTTAAAGTACATAGTTGTCATAATTCGAGGCCTGAAATTCCACGTGGACTTCATTGTGTTGGACATGGAGATATCTGAATCTGTGACCGATAACCCCATTATTCTAGGATGTCCATTCTTGGCTACAGCCAAGGTGGTGTCAGATCATGATAGCAGGAAGGTATACTTTCGCGTCGAGGGCGAGAATATACAAATAGAGACGATCTATGAGACCAGAGTGTTGAATACTCATTCATCACTCTTTATTCTTATATCTTAGCTACATAAACCTTTGCAAATACATGTAGATATGTGTAAATACAAATAATTAACAAAAGGCATGCATTGTGTAAAAACTAATAATTAGCATGTTTTTGTGCAAAAATAAAAGAATAAAGAATTAAAAGAAAAAGAGGGAGATATTTAGAATAAATATTGAGCAACCTAATCCCAAGGGAAGGCTCAGCATGGGCCTGACCGCATAAAAGCCCAAGTAGAGAGAGATAAGGGAGCTCATGTGTAAATATACATGTAAATATAATAAATTATTTTCCTCCAAAAATAAAATAAAACGGGCTTGTATATATTTGTAAATATTTGTAAATACAAAATCAAAAAAAAAAAGAAAAATTAAAAAGAAAATAAAAATAACCTTCCTTGTACATATTCACCATGTACATAAGACCACACATATATTTATTTTACCTTGTAAACCAATAAATCAAAATCCCATAAAACTTGTGTATATTCTACATTTTATGTTGTAAATAAATGAAAATAAAAACCATAAAAACAAAAATTAAATAAAAAGAACAAAATTAAAAACCAAAAAGAACATTGTATATATACCATGTATATAGATGTATATATCTATTTATTTAACCCTTATACATAAATAATAAAAATAAAATAAAAACATCAAAATATTCCTAATTTTATGCTATAAATAAAATATAAAATGGGAATAAAAATGTACAAAAATAATTAATTAAAAATCAAAAATTAAAAATCAATATTGTATATATACCTATATATAACACTACATTGTAAATACCTTATTTTTATTTCAAAAAAATTATTAAAAATCACAAAAAAATAGAAAAATAAAACAAACATTTTTTATATTTTGAGTTTTTAATAATTCGACCATTTATATTTTATTTTGAATTTCTAAACATTTCTGACATGGCCGTCTCTGATTGGTCCACGGGGGACGTTGACCCCCCGGTCAACTCCCCCCCCCTGGACCATGAGCCCCGGATCCGAGCCCGCGACCCGATTTCTCAACATTCTCTACACTCGATCCGATGCCCAAATCCGCAAATCCTGGGTTCTACTTCTTCCTCGTGCATCCGAGATCCACGCCCGTTCATCCGCGTTGGGATCCGCGCTTCGTGGAATCCTGCCCGGCCTTCTCTTCTCAGACCTGCACTCATATATAGCCTGAGCTTCGCCTCCATTTTCAGGCATCTTTGGATCGTTTCATTCCACCCTAGGACCTCCACAACCACCGCGAGAGAGACAGCTTGCGTTCGGCCGTGTCGCAGCGAGGAGGGAGCGACCGGACCACTGATCCGGCGACTTTGCGCCGCCGTGCACCGCCCAGACGTGGTGCTCGAGCCTCGAGCACCGACGACCCTCGAGGCTAGGACCTGAAGCTTCCCCAGCTCTTCCCCAGTCGATCTCATCCAGTAGAGACTATGGCCGGCAGTTCCGATGATCACTCCAGAGGTCCGCAGCATGAGCATTTCGTTCTGGACCAGGGTGCAATCAACTCCACCCTGATTGCCTCCCTCAAGACAGTGCAACAGCAGTTGAGGGATCAGGGAGCATTCATGTTAGATATGAGGTGCGAGATGGAGCAGATGAGAGCAAAGCGAGAGCAGTGTAGAGATGGGCCGAGGATACCCGATGAGGCCGCGGCAGCCGCCGCAGCAGCCACAGCAGATCCACCGAGATCGATGTGGGAGTTACACAACCCCGGATCGACACTGATGCACCATTGGGTTGTTTTACCAGCCATCGTGGGGGACTTCAAGTTCCCCCCGAACACCTTGCAGCTCCTCCCCCGTTTCCATGGGCTCGCCACTGAGGAGCCCCATCTCCACCTCCAGGAGTTTCTGATGATCTGCAGCACCGCACACGACCGTCAGGTGGACCAGGATACCATCAGGATGATTGCCTTCCCCTTCTCCTTAGCTGACAGAGCAGCCACCTGGCTGAAGCATTTGGGGAAGTTCGTCTACACCTGGGAGCAGCTCCGCATCGAGTACTTGCATAAGTACTATCCACTCGGGCGGACGAACGCCGCTAGAGCCCTGATCAGTAACTTCTCCATGCTCCCCAACGAGCAGTTTCACGAGGCATGGGAGAGGTTTCGAGAGCTGACCGACAGATGCCCGCACTACGACATTTCCAAGCTGAACCTTGTTCAGAGCTTTTTCACCGGGCTGACACCAGAGCTTCAGGGCTTGGTGAACGCTTCTTGTGGCGGGTCTTACTTCGCCAAGGATAACGATCAGGTCTGGGCCATCTACGAGGAGATGGTAGAGAACGATATGGTGATGTCCCAGACCCGATTGTCTACTCAGGGCAGACCCCAGCAACCACAGACCGTGCAGTACCAGAGGATAGCACGGGTCGACGTCAGTCCTTCCAGTTCGTCCGCTGTAGCAGCAGCACATGCCGAGTCATCAACCGCAGACATGGGGATTATCAACGAGAAGCTGGACCGGATGGAGATTATTGAGAAGAAGCAGTGCTAGGGCATCACGCAGATGGAGCAGATGGCACAGACTCTGAGTGACCTGAAGACACAGTGCATGTGTCTACAGGAGGCACAAACGACTTCACAGCCTCGTCTTCAGGCACGAGGCGATCCGAGTAGCAGCAGCAGCTCGTCCCAGCACTCCAGCTCCCACCAGCAGCCTAGACAGGTTCATCTTATACAGGCGGAGCCGTACCAGCAACCGCAACCCACCTACCAGTCACCGCCATCTCCAGACATGCAGATGGTGGTATACCAGCCGGATCAGCCTCTGGCAGTGCTCCCGCCACCCCAGTACGATGCAGAGCCGTTGATGGATGTCAACAGGATTTGGTATGACCGCTCCCATCCCGGTATCCGACGAGACCATCCCGGATTCCATTGGGGGACCGGAGGTACCCAGCCCCAGCAACAGCCGTCAGGACAGGGAGGCCAGTACGGCTATCAGAGAGATCACCAACAGCAGCACCCCCAGTGTACCCACAACCACAACAGCAGCAGTCACAGTATGGTCCTCGTCCCTATCAGCAGGGACAGCCTTGGAGGCACGATCAGCCTCACCAGCCGCAGCATCAGCCACATTCTTACCCCTCTCAGCCACAACACCAGTACCAGCAGCCTCACTACCAGAGTGGCTACCCGTCGGGTTCTCATGAGATCCCCGCCTTGGATGATATAGCCCCTTCTCATAGATCAGCAGGCTACCTTTCGACGGGAGATGGATGAGTTCCGCCAGGAGATGCGGGACATCGTGAGAGGGAAGGCCGCCATCCCTGCCCAGATTGAGCCGAATCCCAACAACGTGAAGAGGAAATCTGAGCAGGTAGCTTGTACTGAGTATGCCACTCCGAGTGATACTTTTGGTGATATGTTTGCATATCTTTTTGATACTGATTTTGTCACACTTAGGAGCGACAGGATGACAACAGGCGGCGACTCGTCTGAGCGACACCCTGAGGATACATCCAGAGCGCCAGGCGAGGAGGAGAGCGGTACTGAGGCCGCTAGAGATGATGATGGTGGTACTGATGCCACCACGAATGCTGATCCCACCGGCGGTACTGAGGCCGTCGTTTCACCAGTTGGAGGAGGTGGTACTGAGGCCACCCATGTTGCTGAGCTAGAGCGCGGTACTGAGGCCGCCTGTCTACCAGCCGATGGTGGTGCTGATGCCACCAAGTCTTCTGAGATTCCTATTGTTTTTCCTATTACTGATGTACCTCGGAACACTTCTGTGAATAAAGGAGAGGGTTTATTTTTTTCTGGTCCCACTGTGGTGCATGATGTATGTGTGGATCCGGTCGTCGAACCGTCGAGACCCTTTCCTAGTCCTTCATCTGAGAAGGACCCAGTGATCCCCTTTCCTAGAGCCCTTCAGATGGGAAAGGGGAAGAAAAATGAAAATCCCAAAAAGAGAGAGCAGGAAGAGTTCAACCAGCAGATGATAGATCGTTTCCACATTCAGCTGACTCTTCAGGAGGCTTTGCAACACATCCCTCTTCTTCAGCGTTCACTTAGAGACAGGACTACAGTTAGGAGGAAGAGGAGGAACCACCACTCAGAGATTCATGTGCTGACGAGAGCCACTTGTTTCGTGATCCAGAACCGTCTGCCGGCCAAGAGGCCAGATTCATGAGCCCCATATGTCAGATGCCACATCAGAGAGCAGAGGTTCGACCGCACTCTATTAGACAGCAGATCGTCGATCAACCTCCTTTCGGCAGCCCTTCTCGACCGCTTCGAGTTGGGCACTCTTAGACAGAGCAGGACAGTCCTTCAGTTTGCTGATCGATCTGTTAAGAGGCTGAAGGGGTTGTTGCGAGACGTTGTCGTCACGATTCAGGGCCTGCAATTCCCCGTGGACTTCGTAGTGTTGGACATGGAGATCCCTGATTCAGTGACCGATACCCCCATCATTCTCGATCACCTGTTCTTGGCCACAGCTAAGGCAGTGACTGGCCATGATAGCGGGAAGGTATACTTTCGCGTCGAGGGCGAAAGTGTACAAATAGAGACGGTCTAGGACAGCCGAGTCAGAGACAGATCATGCTCAGAGACCACTTCAGACACAGAGAAGCTGACAGATGCAGGGCTAGACATCCACCAGGACTGTGACTTTATGATCACAGATGATGAGGCAGTTTGGGCAGACCCAGCAGCACAGGACATCCTCTCACTTTCAGAGTCCACTCATGCAGAGACGACAACAGAGGAGAGCTTGGAGAGCACATTCCTGGTTCAGGATACTTTAGAGGCAGCAGAGCCGGTTCTCAACCGTGAGACAGATTCTTGTGATGATGGTGGTACTGATGCCACCTTGGATGACACAGATCCCTCGGAGTCAGAGTCTAACTGGCAGATTGTGATAATTATATGCCAGACCTGACTTCCACTGAGCCTGCAGATAGGGAGGAGGTAGATGCCGAGCAGAGCAGAGACAGTCCAACAAGGCAGCCTTCTCCAGATTTTGAGAGTGATAGAAAGTTTCAGTTCTCCCATGCAGATTTGGCAGCTTTCACACAGAGTTTTCAGAGGCCAGATTCACCAGCACCCAATTGTCCAGAGCTGAAGCCACTTCCTGCATCGCTGAAGTATAAGTTCCTTGCGGGTGAGCATGAGATATACCCAGTCATTATCTCCGCTGATTTGATTGGAGAGCAAGAATCCCGTCTGATGGGGGTTCTTGAAAAGAACCGCAAGGCGATTGGATGGAGCGTAGCAGATCTCCAAGGGATAAGTCCGACCCTGTGCTCCCACCATATCTATCTCGAGGACGAGGCGAAGCCGTCGCGTGAGTTCCAGCGGCGGTTGAACCCGAATCTGAGAGAGGTTGTCATGAAGGAGATATCGAAATGGTGGAGCGCCGATTTTATCTACCCCATCTCCGACTCCAAGTGGGTCAGCCCTTTGCATGTGGTGCCCAAGAAGACGGGCATCACTACAGTGGTCAGTGAGTCTGGATAGGAGATTGCTACACGGGTACCCACTTCTTGGCGGGTTTGCATTGATTACAGGAGTTTCAACCAGGCCACCAAGAAGGATCATTTCCCCCTGCCCTTTATAGATCAGATCATTGAGAGACTGGCGGGGAAGAGCCACTACTGTTTTCTGGATGGGTACTTGGGCTACAACCAGGTGGCCATCGCTCCCGAGGACCAGGACAAGACCACCTTTACCTGTCCCTTCGGCTCATACGCCTTCCGACGCATGCCATTTGGGCTATGCAATGCCCCTGCGACCTTTCAGAGATGCATGTTGTCGATCTTTTCGGACATGGTAGGGGAGTGCTTGGAGGTCTTCATGGATGATTTCTCGGTTTACGGCGACGGATTCGACTCCTGTCTTGACTGCCTAGACCGAGTCCTTCAGCGATGTATAGAGGTTCACTTGGTGTTATCTTGGGAGAAGAGTCACTTCATGGTGACTCAAGGGACGGTTCTTGACCATATCATCTCCAACAGGGGCATGGAGGTTGATCCGTCCAAGGTAGATGTCATTAGAAAACTCGCACCGCCGTCCAATTTGCGGCAATTACGGTCATTCCTGGGGCACGCCGGTTTCTACCGATGATTCATTCATGATTTCAGTGGGATTGCCCGGCCGTTGACTGACCTGCTGATGAAAGACACCGAGTTCCTTGTCGATGACAAGTGTCTTTCGTCCTTCGAGACTCTCAAGCAGTGTGTTGTTGAGGCTCCTGTTCTTCAGCCGCCTGATTGGTCTCCCCCATTCAAGATCATGACGGATGCCTCCGATTTTACCGTGGGGGCCGTGCTGGGACAGAAGAGGGATGGAGTCCCATTTGCTATCCACTACGCTAGCCGCACATTTGATTCCGCGCAGCGGAATTACACTGTCACAGAGAAGGAAATGCTAGCCATAGTCTTCGCCCTAGATAAGTTCATATCGTACATTATTGGATCTAGAGTGACCCTGTTTACAGATCATACCGCCATCAGGTACCTCATGGCAAAGAAGGATGCCAAGGCCAGATTGACTAGATGGATCCTTCTACTCCAGGAGTTCGACATTGAGATCAAGGATAAGCCTAGAGTTAAGAATGTGGTGGCGGATCATCTCTCCCGATTAGAGCATCTGAGGATTCTGAGCAGATTGACCCTATTTGTGAGACCTTCCCAGATGAGGCGATCCTTGCTATCGCCTCCCTCCCGTGGTATGCCGATATTGTTAACTTTCTTGTTGCTAAGAAAGTTCCACAAGATTGGCCCAGGCAGAGGCTTGAGACCTTCCTCGCGAAGGCCAAGTCCTACCACTAGGAGGATCCCATCCTTTACCACGATGGAGGGGATAGCGTCAGGCGTAGGTGCATTCCTCAGAAGGAGCACCATAGCATCCTCACTTACTGCCACTAGCTTGAGGCAGGAGGACATCACTCTGGGAGGAGAACGACACAGAAAGTGCTCCAATCCAGCTTGTGGTGGCCTACCCTCTTCAAGGACTCTGATGAGTTCGTGAAGAGGTGTACTGACTGTCAGAGGATGGGCACTTGTGGACAACGTGATATGATGCTGATGCAGCCCATTCACTTATGTGAGGTTTTTGACGCAGGGGTCATCGATTTTATGGGTCCATTCCCTAAGAGTCAGGGATTTGAGTACATTCTGTTGGCCGTTGATTATGTGAGTCGTTGGGTTGAGGCCATCCCCGCCCGAACCGCTGATGCCAGGACAGTTTGCAGATTTTTGAGGAAGCACATCATTACGCGGTTCGGGGTCCCTCGAGTGTTGATTTCTGATGGGGGGTCTCATTTCATCAACGACCAGGTGAAGGCCCTTGCTAGCGAGTTCAGTATAGACCATCGAGTTGCCACTCCATACCATCCACAGACGAATGGTCTAGCCGAGGTGTCGAACAGGGAGATTAAGACTATTCTGCAGAAAGTCGTCCGCCCTGACCGAAAGGATTGGTCACAGCTTTTGGACTCGGTCTTGTGGGCATATAGGACGTCTTTCAAGACACCATTGGGCACATCTCTCTTTCGCCTCGTATATGGCAAGCCGTGCCATTTACCTGTTGAGTTGAGGCACATGTCACTTTGGGCAGTCACTGAGATAATTGTTGATCCGGATAGTGTAGGAGACCAGAGGAGGGAAGAGTTAGCAGCCTTGGAGGAGCTTAGAGATACCGCCTTCTCAAACAGCCTATAGTACAAGGAGAGAGTGAAGGAGTGGCATGATTCTCATATCAACCACAAGCATTTTGAGCCTGGACAGAGAGTATGGCTGTTTGATGCTAGGCTTCGTCTATTTCCAGGGAAGCTACAGAGCAAATGGAAGGGCCCATATCTAGTGAGAAAGGTACACGACAACGGTAGCATTGACATATCCGAGTTGTCTTCTGAGAGTACCTTTCGAGTGAACGGCCAGCGGCTCAAGCCATTTATAGATCATGAGCCGCGGGTCGTTGATGTTGCCCCTATTCATTTTGCGTGAGATGTCGTCTCTTGACTCACATCTATTGCATCTCACGCCTGATTATCACTGTTCTTCCGACCTGTATAGATCGAGATGTCCATATCATTACATTCTTTAGTCCCACATCCCTTTCTTCATCTTTTGATTATGCTATACTTAGGGTGTACTTTACCCTAAGTATAGGGGGGATGTAGGACCTTTGGGTATTTCTTTTGATCCTTTCTATCCCTGTTTTGCTGCCTATACTTAGGGATATTTTACCCTAAGTATGGGGGGGTAGACCCTGTACATTCTCTACTCGGTTTTCCCTTTGTGTACAGCCTGCTATACTTAGGATTATTTGATCCTAAGTATACGGGGAAAAGACGAGATCTTCGTGATTTTCAATTCATTCATTCGTCTTTGTATATAGCCTTCCTTTTCAGTTTCCTATACTAAGCACGAGTTATGTCTTCTTCATCACTCTTGACTCTGAGGACATCGTTCGAGCTAAGAATAGGGGGTGTGTATATATTTCATATATACTTTAGCCATAACTCATACTTTGTGTGAGTGTGTTAATAAATAACAATGGCTAAAAACCCAAAAACCACAAAAATTAAAATTTTCCCTATAAATAATCATTCTTTTATTTGCACATACATAGCTAGTGTACAAAATTATTTTTGTAAAAATGTTTTCAAAAACTTTTTGTGTAAAGTTTGTGTAAATATTTTCATAGCAAAATTATGTATATAGTACAAAATTTTTCCAAAATGTTTTGAAAATCAAAAGTTTGCAAAAATCTTGTGTAAATGTGTGTAAATATTTTGCAAAACTTGCATTCATGCATACATCCATGATTTCAAAACATTTTTCAAAAATTTTTGCATGTTTGTAAATATTATGTAAATAGCATCTTTGTATATATGTATATAGTTTTTCCTGGATTATAGTTGACATTTAAACTATCCTGGAATTAAATTGGGAAATGGAGCTTGATTAAGATCTTAATCCACCTAATTATAAGAGGAACCTTATAGAGCTTAGGGTTAAGGCTTTTCAGGTCCATGGTGACTTCATTCTTTGAGTCCTCTAGGCTATGATCACATGTCATCTCAATGAGCCTAAGTAGAGAACTTAACAACACACACATGACTTATATAGATAATGGCTTTACTTGGATACCACACTTGCACCGAGCTCTCTACGGCTGAGGTGGTGAGGAGGCAGTCTTCCTTGACTTGGGGTAGCATATGAGGGTAGTACTTCTAGGCAGAACCTCTCTTCTTGTTTTAGTGAAGGAAGTGCGTCTCATCTTGGTCTGGTTGACATGAAGTCTAACGACGGGAGTTGTGGGTTGCAATAATGCTTCAAAAGAGGGATAGTCTACTGGCTCAAGAGGAAAAACTCCTTGTATATATGCTGCACATGTATATGTTGTATAGATGCACTTGAAAAAAATGCAAAAAGAAAATAACTCCAAAAAAGTGGTGGGTCTGAGAGAAAATGATAATCCCACCGGAGTATGTATATAGTGCAATAAGCAAAGCTTGAGATTCATGTCCCACCTTATGTAGCTTGCAGTAGGGAGACTTGGCTACACCGGTTGAGCTCCCAAGGATACATGGCTATACTGGCCATGGTCCATTCTCTTCTTCCCCCTCTTCTTGAGCCGGTTGAACTTGAACTTAGAAGGGAATACCCCGCTCCTCGAGGAAAGAGTGGCCAGATTGGGGTCATAGAGTTACCTTGCTGGGGAGGGTTGTCAAGTTGCCATTTCTGAGGTGGAGAGCTTATACTTCACATTCACAGTACAAGGAAAGATTCATGGTCTTCAGGGTTTGTGTTTGGTGACTTGTTCTGATCTGGATTGTTGAGGAGTCTTGATTATAGATTGGTGGAACTTAGAGGCTGTTGAGTTTTTAACTTAAGTCCAAATAAGGTTCCGACACATTAATAATCTAAAGATCTGATCGAGCTCCATATCTCAAGTTAATGAAGGCAAGTTTAATAATCAACCATGATCCATGTACATTCTCCTCTTTTTTCTTTTTCTTTTTCTTTTCCACTTCTTTTTCAAATAAGTGTTTGCTAAGGGACTGGCAAGGTTAAGTATAGGGGGGTGATGAATACTCATTCATCACTCTTTATTCTTATATTTTAGCTACAAAAACCTTTGCAAATACATATAGAACAAATAATTAACAAAAGGCATGCATTGTGTAAAAACTAATAATTAGCATGTTTTTGTGCAAAAAAAAGAATAAAGAATTAAAAGAAAAAGAGGGAGATATGTAGAATAAATATTGAGCAACCTAATCCCAAGGGAAGGCTTAGCATGGGCCTGACCGCATAAAAGCCCAAGTAGAGAGAGATAAGGGAGCTCATGTGTAAATATACCTGTAAATATAATAAATTATTTTCCTCCAAAAATAAAATAAAATGGGCTTGTATATTTGTAAATATTTGTAAATAGAAAATCAAAATAAAAATAGAAAAATTAAAAAGAAAATAAAAATAACCTTCCTTGTACATATTCACCATGTACATAAGACCACACATATATTTATTTTACCTTGTAAACCAATAAATCAGAATCCCATAAAACTTGTATATATTCTATATTTTATGTTGTAAATAAATAAAAGAAAACCATAAAAACAAAAATTAAATAAAAAGAACAAAATTAAAAACCAAAAAGAACATTGTATATATACCATGTATATAGATGTATATATCTATTTATTTAACCCTTGTATATAAATAATACAAATAAAATAAAAACATCACAATATTCCTAATTTTATGCTATAAATAAATAAAATATAAAATGGGAATAAAAACGTACAAAATTAATTAAATAAAAATCAAAAATTAAAAATCAATATTGTATATATACCTATATATAGCACTACATTGTAAATACCTTATTTTTATTTCAAAAAAATAATTAAAAATCACAAAAAATAGAAAAAATAAAACAAACATTTTTCATATTTTGAGTTTTTAATAATTCGGCCATTTATTATTTTATTTTGAATTTCTAAACATTTTTGACATGGCCGTCTCTGATTGGTCCACGGGGGACGTTGGCCCCCCGGTCAACTCCCCCCCTGGACCACTGAGCCCCGGATCTGAGCTCGCGACCCGATTTCTCGACATTCTCTACACTCGATCCGATGCCCAAATCCGCAAATCCCAGGCTCTACTTCTTCCTCGTGCATCCGAGATCCACGCACGTTCATCCGCGTTGGGATCCACGCTTCGTGGAACCTGCCCGACCTTCTCTTCTCGGACCTGCACTCGTATATAGCCTGAGCTCCGCCTCCATTTTCAGGCATCTTTGGATCGTTTCATTCCACCCTAGGACCTCCACAGCCACCGCGAGAGTAACAGCTTGCGTTCGGCCATGTCGCAGCAAGGAGGGAGCGACCAGACCACTGATCCGGCGACTTTGCGCCGCCGTGCACCGCCCAGACGTGGTGCTCGAGCCTCGGGCACCGATGGCCCTCGAGGCTAGGACCTGGAGCTTCCCCATCTCTTCCCCAGTCGATCTCATCCCGTAGGGACTATGGCCGGTAGTTCCGATGATCACACCAGAGGTCCGCAGCATGAGCATTTTGGTCTGGACCAGGGTACGATCAACTCCACCCTGATTGCCTCCCTCGAAATAGTGCAGCATCAGTTGAGGGATCAGGGAGCATTCATGTTAGATATGAGGCGCGAGATGGAGCAGATGAGAGCAGAACAAGATCAGCGTAGAGACGGGCCGAGGATACCCGATGAGGCTGCGGCAGCCGCCGCAGCAGCCGCGACAGCCGCAGCAGCCGCAACAGATCCACCGAGACCGATGCGGGAGTTACACAACCCCGGATCGACACTGATGCACCATTGGGTTGTTTTACCAGCCATCATGGGGGACTTCAAGTTCCCCCAAACACCTTGCAGCTCCTCCCCCGTTTCCATGGGCTCACCACTGAGGAGCCTCATCTCCACCTCCAGGAGTTTCTGATGATCTGCAGCACCGTCCACGACCGTCAGGTGGACCAGGATACCATCAAGATGATTGCCTTCCCCTTCTCCTTAGATGATAGAGCAGCCACCTGGCTGAAGCATTTGGGGAAGTTCGTCTACACCTGGGAGCAGCTCCACACCGAGTACTTGCATAAGTACTATCCACTCGGGCGGACGAACGTCGCTAGAGCCCTGATCAGCAACTTCTCTATGCTCCCCAACGAGCAGTTTCACGAGGCATGGGAGAGGTTTCAAGAGCTGACCGACAGATGCCCGCACCACGACATTTCCAAGCCGAACCTTGTTCAGAGCTTTTTCAGCGGGCTGACACCAGAGCTTCAGGGCTTGGTGAACGCTTCTTGTGGCGGGTCTTACTTCGCCAAGGATCACGATGACGTCTGGGTCATCTATGAGGAGATGGCCGAGAACTATATGGTGATGTCCCAGACATGATTGTATACTCAGGACAGACCCCAGCATCTACAGACCGTGCAGTACCAGAGGATAGCATAGGTCAACGCCGGTCCTTCCAGTTCGTCCGCTGTAGCAGCAGCACATGCCGAGTCATCAGCCGCGGACATGGGGATTATCAGCGAGAAGCTGGACCGGATGGAGATTATCGAGAAGAAGCAGTGTCAGGGCATCACGTAGATGGAGCATATGGCACAGACTCTGAGTGACCTGAAGACACAGCTCATGTGTCTCCAGGAGGCACAGACGGCTTCACAGCCTCGTCTTCAGGCACGAGGCGATCCGAGTAGCAGCAGTAGCTCGTCCCAGCGCTCCATCTCCCACCAGCAGCCTAGACAGGTTCATCTTGTACAGGCGGAGCCGTACCAGCAGCCGCAGCCCACCTACCAGTCACCGCCATCTCCAGACATGCAGATGGTGGTATACCAGCTGGATCAGCCTCTGGTAGTGCTCCCGCCACCCCAGTACGATGCAGAGCCATTGATGGATGTCAACGGGATTTGGTATGACCGCCCCCAGCCCGGTATCCGACGAGACCATCCCGGATTCCGTTGGGGGACCGGAGGTACCCAGCCCCAGCAACAGCCGTCAGGACAGGGTGGCCAGTACAACCATCAGAGAGATCACCAGCAGCAGCAGCCCCCAGTGTACCCACAGCCACAACAGCATCAGACACAGTATGGTCCTCGTCCCTATCAGCAGGGACAACCTTGGAGGCGCGATCAACCTCACCAGCCGTAGCATCGGCCACATTCTTACCCCTCTCAGCCAAAGCACCAGTTCCACAGTCTCACTACCAGAGAGGCTACCCGTCGGGTTCTCATGAGAGCCCCGCCTTGGATGATATAGCCCGCCTTCTCACAGATCAACTACCTTTCGACGGGAGATGGATGAGTTCCGCCAGGAGATGCGGGACATCGTTAGAGGGAAGGCCGCCATCCCTACACAGATTGAGTCGAATCCCAACAACCTGAAGAGGAAATCTGAGTAAGTAGCTTGTACTGAGTATGACACTCCGAGTGACACTTTTGGTGATATGTCTGCATATCTTTTTGATACTGATTTTGTCACACTTAGGAGCGGTAGGATGCCAGCAGGTGGCGACTCGTCTGAGCGACACCCTGAGGATACATCCAGAGTGCCAGGCGAGGAGGAGAGCAGTACTGAGGTTGCTAGAGATGATGATGGTGGTACTGATGCCACCACAGATGCTGATCCCACCGGCGGTACTGAGGCCGCCGTTTCACCAGTTGGAGGAGGTGGTACTGAGGCCACCCATGTTGCCGAGCCAGAGCGCGGTATTGAGGCCGCCCGTCTACCAGCCGATGGTGGTGCTGATGCCACCAAGTCTTCTGAGATTCCTGTTGTTTTTCATATTACTGATGTATCTCGGAACACTTCTGTGAATAAAGGAAAGGGTTTATTTTCTTCTGGTCCCACTGTGGTGCATGATGTATGTGTCGATCTGGTCGTCGAACCGTTGAGACCCTTTCCTAGTCCTTCATCTGAGAAGGACCCAGTGATCCCCTTTCCTAGAGCCCTTCAGATGGGAAACGGGAAGAAAAATGAAAATCCCAAAAAGAGAGAGCAGGAAGAGTTCAACCAGCAGATGATAGATCGTTTCCACATTCAGCTGACTCTTCAGGAGGCTTTGCAGCACATCCCTCTTCTTGAGTGTTCACTTAGAGACATGACTACAGTTAGGAGGAAGAGGAGGAACCACCACTCAGAGATTCTTGTGCTGACGAGAGCCACTTGTTTCGCGATCCAGAACCGTCTGCCTGCCAAGAGGCCAGATTCAGGAGCCCCATATGTCAGATGCCACATCAGAGAGCAGAGGTTCGACCACACTCTATTAGACAGCGGATCGTCGATCAACCTCCTTTCGGCAGCCCTTCTCCACCGCTTCGAGTTGGGCACTCTTAGACAGAGCAGGATAGTCCTTCAGTTTGCTGATCGATCTGTCAAGAGGCCGAAGGGGTTGTTGCGAGATGTTGTCGTCACGATTCAGGGCCTGCAATTCCCTGTGGACTTCGTAGTGTTGGACATGGAGATCCCTGATTCAGTGACCGATACCCCCATCATTCTCGGTCGCCCGTTCTTGGCCACAGCCAAGGCAATGACTGACCATGATAGCGGGAAGGTATACTTTCGCGTCGAGGGCGAAAGTGTACAAATAGAGACAGTCGAGGACAGCCGAGTCAGAGACAGATCATGCTCAGAGACCACTTCAGATACAGAGCAGCTGACATATGCAGGGCCAGACATCCACCAGGACTGTGACTTTGTGATCACAGACGATGAGGCAGTTTGGGCAGACCCAGCAGCACAAGCCATCTTCTCACTTTCAGAGTCCGCTCATGCAGAGACGACAACAGAGGAGAGCTTGGAGAGCACATTCCTGGTTCAGGATACTTTAGAGGCAGCAGAGCCGGTTCTCGACCGTGAGACATATTCTTGTAATGATGGTGGTACTGATGCCACCTTGGATGACACAGATCCCTCGGAGTCAGAGTCTGACTGGGCATATTGTTATGATTATATGCCAGACCTGACTTCCACTGAGCCTGCAGATAGGGATGAGGTAGATGCCAAGCAGAGCAGAGACAGTCCAGCAGGGCAGCCTTCTCCAGATTTTGAGAGTGACAGAGAGTTTCAGTTCTCCCATGCAGATTTGGCAGCTTTCACGCAGAGTTTTCAGAGGCCAGATCCACCAGCACCCAGTTGTCCAGAGCTAAATCCACTTCCTGCATCACTGAAGTATAAGTTCCTTGCGGGTGAGCATGAGATGTACCCAGTCATTATCTCCGTTGATTTGACTGGAGAGCAAGAATCCCGTCTGGTGGGGGTTCTTGAAAAGAACCGCAAGGCGATTGGATGGAGCGTAGCAGATCTCCAGGGGATAAGTCCGGTCCTGTTCTCCCATCATATCTATCTCAAGGATGAGGCGAAGCCGTCACGTGAGTTCCAGCGGCGGTTGAACCCGAATCTGAGAGAGGTTGTCATGAAGGAGATATCGAAATGGTGGAGCATCGATTTTATCTACCCCATCTCCGACTCCAAGTGGGTCAACCCTTTGCATGTGGTGCCCAAGAAGACGGGCATCACTACAGTTGTTAGTGAGTCTGGAGAGGAGATTGCTACACGGGTACCCACTTCTTGGTGGGTTTGCGTTGATTACATGAGACTTAACCGGGCCACCAAGAAGGAACATTTCCCCCTGCCCTTTATAGATCAGATCATTGAGAGACTGGCGGGGAAGAGCCAATACTATTTTTTGGATGGGTACTCGGGCTACAACCAGGTGGCCATCACTCCCGAGGACCAGGACAAGACCACCTTTACCTGTCCCTTCGGCACATACGCCTTCCGACGCATGCCATTTGGGCTATGCAATGCCCCTGCGACCTTTCAGAGATGCATGCTGTCGATCTTTTCGGACATGGTAGGGGAGTGCTTGGAGGTCTTCATGGATGATTTCTCGGTTTACGGCGACAGATTCGACTTTTGTCTTGACTGCCTAGACCGAGTCCTTCAGCGATGTATAGAGGTTCACTTGGTGTTATCTTGGGAGAAGAGTCACTTCATGGTGAATCAAGGGACGGTGCTTGGCCGTATCATCTCCAACAGGGGCATGGAGGTTGATCCGGCCAAGGTAGATGTCATCAGAAAATTCGCACCGCCGTCCAATTTGCGGCAGTTATGGTCATTCCTGGGGCACGTCGGTTTCTACCGACGATTCATTCATGATTTCAGCAGGATTGCCCGGCCGTTGACTGACCTGCTGACGAAAGACACCGAGTTCCTTGTCGATGACAAGTGTCTTTCGTCCTTCGAGACTCTCAAGCAGTGTGTTGTTGAGGCTCCTGTCCTTCAGCCGCCTGATTGGTCTCTCCCATTCTAGATCATGACGGATGCCTCCGATTTTGCCGTGGGGGCCGTGCTGGGACAGAGGAGGGATGGAGTCCCATTTGCTATCCACTACGCTAGACGCACATTGGATTCCGCGCAGCGGAACTACACTGTCACAGAGAAGGAGATGCTAGCCGTAGTCTTCACCCTAGATAAGTTCAGATCATACATTATTGGATCTAGAGTGACCCTGTTTACTGATCATACCGCCATCAGGTACCTCAGGGTAAAGAAGGATGCCAAGGCCAGATTGACTAGATGGATCCTTCTACTCCAGGAGTTCGACATTGAGATCAAGGATAAGCCTGGAGTCAAGAATGTGGTGGCGGATCATCTCTCCCGATTAGAGCATCTTGAGGATTCTGAACAGATTGACCCTACTTGTGAGACCTTCCCAGATGAGGCGATCCTTACTATCGCCTCCCTCCCGTGGTATGTCGATATTGTGAACTTTCTTGTTGCTAAGAAAGTTCCACAAGATTGGCCCAGGCAGAGGCTTGAGACCTTCCTCGCGAAGGCCAAGTCCTACCACTGGGAGGATCCCATCCTTTACCACGAAGGAGGGGATAGCGTCTGGCGTAGGTGCATTAATCAGGAGGAGCACCATAGCATCCTCACTTAGTGCCACAAGCTTGAGGCAGGAGGACATCACTCTGGGAGGAGAACGACACAGAAAGTGCTCCAATCCGGCTTGTGGTGGCCTACCCTCTTCAAGGACTCTGATGAGTTCATGAAGAGGTGTACTGACTCTTAGAGGATGGGCACTTGTGGACAGCGTGATATGATGCCAATGCAGCCCATTCACTTCTGTGAGGTTTTTGACGCATGGGGCATCGATTTCATGGGTCCATTCCCTAAGAGTCAGGGATTTGAGTACATTCTGTTGGCCGTTGATTATGTGAGTCGTTGGGTTGAGGCCATCCCCGCCCGAACCGCTGATGCCAGGACAGTTTGCAGATTTTTGAGGAAGCACATCATTACGCGGTTCGGGGTCCCTCGAGTGTTGATTTTTGATGGGGGGTCTCATTTCATCAATGACCAGGTGAAGGCCCTTTCTAGCGAGTTCGGTATAGACCATCGAGTTGCCACTCCATACCATCCACAGACGAATGGACTAGCCGAGGTGTTGAACAGGGAGATTAAGACTATTCTGCAGAAAGTCGTCCGCCCTGATCGAAAGGATTAGTCACAGCTTTTGGACTCAGTCTTGTGGGCATATAGGACGTCTTTCAAGACACCATTGGGCACATCTCTCTTTCGCCTCGTATATGGCAAGGCGTGCCATTTACTTGTTGAGTTGAGGCACATGTCACTTTGGGCAGTCATTGAGATACTTGTTGATCCAGATAGTGTAGGAGACCAGAGGAGGGCAGAGTTAGCAGCCTTAGAGGAGCTTAGAGATACCGCCTTCTCAAACATCCTATAGTACAAGGAGAGAGTGAAGGAGTGGCATGATTCTCATATCAGCCACAAGCATTTTGAGCCTGGACAGAGAGTATGGCTGTTTGATGCTAGGCTTCGTCTATTTCTAGGGAAGCTACAGAGCAAATAGAAGGGCCCATATCTAGTGAGAAAGGTACACGACAACGGTAGCATTGACATATCCGAGTTGTTTTCTGAGAGTACCTTTCGAGTGAACGGCCAGCGGCTCAAGCCATTTCTAGATCGTGAGCCGCAGGTCGTTGATGTTGCCCCTATTCATTTTACGTGAGATGTGGTCTCTTGACTCACATCTATTGCATGTTACGCCTGATTATCACTGTTCTTCCGAGCTGTATAGATCCAGATGTCCATATCATTACATTCTTTAGTCCCACATCCCTTTCTTCATCTTTTGATTATGCTATACTTAGGGTGTACTTTACCCTAAGTATAGGGGGGATGTAGGACCTTTGGGTATTTCTTTTGATCCTTTCTATCCCTGTTTTGCTGCCTATACTTAGGTATATTTTACCCTAAGTATAGGGGGGGTAGAACCAGTACATTCTCTACTCGGTTTTCCCTTTGTGTACAGCCTGCTATACTTAGGATTATTTGATCCTAAGTATAGGGGGAAAAGCCGAGATGTTCTTGATTTTCTATTCATTCATTCGTCTTTGTATATAGCCTTCCTTTTCACTTCCCTATACTAAGCACGAGTTATGTCTTCTTCATCGCTCTTGACTCTGAGGACATCGTTCGAGCTAAGTATAGGGGGGTCTGCATATATTTCATATATACTTTAGCCATAACTCGTACTTTGTGTGAGTGTGTTAATAAATAAAAATGGCTAAAAACCCAAAAACCACAAAAATTAAAATTTTCCCTGTAAATAATCATTCTTTTATTTGCACATACATATCTAGTGTACAAAATTATTTTTGTAAAAATGTTTTCAAAAACTTTTTATGTAAAGTTTGTGTAAATATTTTCATAGCAAAATTATGTATATAGTACAAAATTTTTCCAAAATGTTTTGAAAATCAAAAGTTTGCAAAAATCTTGTGTAAATGTGTGTAAATATTTTGCAAAACTTGCATTCATGCATACATCCATGATTTTAAAACATTTTTCAAAAATTTTTGCATGTTTGTAAATATTGTGTAAATAGCATCTTTGTATATTTGTATATAGTTTTTCCTGGATTATAGTTGACATTTAAACTAGCCTGGAATTAAATTGGGAAATGGAGCTTGATTAAGATCTTAATCCACCTAATTCTAAGAGGAACCTTATAGGGCTTAGGGTTAAGGCTTTTCAGGTCCATGGTGAATTCATTCTTTGAGTCCACTAGGCTATGATCACATGTCATCTCAATGAGCCTAAGTAGAGCACTTAACAACACACACATGACTCATATAGACAATGGCTTTACTTGGATACCGCACTTGCACCGAGCTCTCTACGGCTGAGGTGGTGAGGAGGCAGTCTTCCTTGACTTGGGGTAGCATATGAGGGTAGTACTTCTAGGCGGAACCTCTCTTCTTCTTTTAGTGAAGGAAGTGCGTCTCAACTTGGTCTAGTTGCCATGAAGTCTAGCAACGGGAGTTGTGGGTTGCAATAATGCTTCAAAAGAGGGATAGTCTACTGGCTCAAGAGGAAAAACTCCTTGTATATATGCTGCACATGTATATGTTGTATAGATGCACTTGAAAAAAATGCAAAAAGAAAATAACTCCAAAAAAGTGGTGGGTCTGAGAGAAAATGATAATCCCACTGGAGTATGTATATAGTGCAATAAGCAAAGCTTGAGATTCATGTCCCACCTTATGTAGCTTGCAGCAGGGAGACTTGGCTACACTGGTTGAGCTCCCAAGGATACATGGCTACACTGGCCATGGTCCATTCTCTTCTTCCCCCTCTTCTTGAGCCGGTTGAACTTGAACTTAGAAGGGAATACCCCGCTCCTTGAGGAAAGAGTGGTCAGATTGGGGTCATAGAGTTACCTTGCTGAGGAGGGTTATCAAGTTGCCATTTCTGAGGTGGAGAGCTTATACTTCACATTCACAATACAAGGAAAGATTCATGGTCTTCAAGGTTTGTGTTTGGTGACTGGTTCTGATATGGATTGTTGAGGAGTCTTGATTATAGATTGGTGGAACTTAGAGGCTGTTGAGTTTTTAACTTAAGTCCAAATAAGGTTCCGACACATTAATAATCTAAAGATCTGATCGAGCTCCATATCTCAAGTTAATGAAGGCAAGTTTAATAATCAACCTTGATCCATGTACATTCTCCTCTTTTTTCTTTTTCTTTTCCACTTCTTTTTCAAATAAGTGTTTGCTAAGGGACTAGCAAGGTTAAGTATAGGGGGGTGATGAATACTCATTCATCACTCTTTATTCTTATATTTTAGCTACAAAAACCTTTGCAAATACATGTAGATATGTGTAAATACAAATAATTAACAAAAGGCATGCATTGTGTAAAAACTAATAATTAGCATGTTTTTGTGCAAAAATAAAATAATAAAGAATTAAAAGGAAAAGAGGGAGATATTTAGAATAAATATTGAGCAACCTAATCCCAAGGGAAGGCTCAGCATGGGCCTGACCGCATAAAAGCCCAAGTAGAGAGAGATAAGGGAGCTCATGTGTAAATATACCTGTAAATATAATAAATTATTTTCCTCCAAAAATAAAATAAAATGGGCTTGTATATATTTCTAAATATTTGTAAATACAAAATCAAAATAAAAATAGAAAAATTAAAAAGAAAATAAAAATAACCTTCCTTGTACATATTCACCATGTACATAAGACCACACATATATTTATTTTACCTTGTAAACCAATAAATCAAAATCCCATAAAACTTGTATATATTCTATATTTTATGTTGTAAATAAATAAAATAAAAACCATAAAAACAAAAATTAAATAAAAAGAATAAAATTAAAAACCAAAAAGAACATTGTATATATACCATGTATATAGATGTATATATCTATTTATTTTACCCTTGTACATAAATAATAAAAATAAAATAAAAATATCAAAATATTCCTAATTTTATGCTATAAATAAATAAAATATAAAATGGGAATAAAAATGTACAAAAATAATTAAATAACAATCAAAATTTAAAAATCAATATTGTATATATACCTATATATAGCACTACATTGTAAATACCTTATTTTTATTTCAAAAAAATAATTAAAAGTCACAAAAAAATAGAAAAAAAAATAAAACAAACATTTTTCATATTTTGAGTTTTTAATAATTCGGCCATTTATTATTTTATTTTGAATTTCTAAACATTTCTGACATGGCCGTCTCTGATTGGTCCACGGGGGACATTGACCCCCCGGTCAACTCCCCCCCTAGACCACTGAGCCCCGGATCCGAGCCCGCGACCCGATTTCTCGACATTTTCTACACTCGATCCGACGCCCAAATCTGCAAATCCCGGGCTCTACTTCTTCCTCGTGCATCCGAGATCCACGCCCGTTCATCCGCGTTGGGATCCGCGCTTCGTGGAACCCTTCCCGACCTTCTCTTCTTGGACCTGCACTCGAATATAGCCTGAGCTCTGCCTCCATTTTCAGGCATCTTTGGATCGTTTCATTCCACCCTAGGACCTCCACAGCCACCACGAGAGTGACAGCTTGCGTTCGGCCGTGTCGCAGCGAGGAGGGAGCGACCGGACCACTGATCCGGCGACTTTGCACCGCCGTGCGCCGCCCAGACGTGGTGCTCGAGCCTCGGGCACCGACGACCCTCGAGGCTAGGACCTGGAGCTTCCCCAGCTCTTCCCCAGTCGATCTCATCCAGTAGGTAGCCTTCTTTCCTTTTCTATTTCTCTAATTTAGCTTTTCGCCCAAATCGCTCCGTCGCCGACGACCTCTGATTCCGACCACCTTCGCCTACATCTCGATCATCGAAATCGCCCACCACCTTCTCCTTTCCCCCGCACATCTTCTGCACCCATCCATCCAACCCAGTTCGCACAGGAACTGGGAACCGAGCTTCATTGTCGTCGCTCCGCCGGAGCTCGCTCGCCTCGCCACACCTTTCACCTCCACCACCGCTAACAGGGTCGAGGCACTTTGCCCTCGACCTAGGAGCCTGTTGCTTTGCTTTGCAGGTCCAAGCGAGTCCATCTGAGGGCTCGTCGTTCTGGAGCAGCAGCTCCTCCTCCGCCGGTGTCGCCTGAGCTCTCCGGAGCTCCGCTGCACCATCGGAGGGTCTCGTCAGACGCGGGAGGCCCAGACGTTCCTTCTCCGATCACTAGCAGCCCGCGAGGAGGATCACCGTGCGTGCACCGGGCCGGTGAAGTTCGTCGGCCGCTTGTTCTTCGTGCATCCTCCAGAGCCGTTCGATCTCCCTCCAGCTCCAGATCAGATCTCAGACGTCCACGCGAGGAGCCGCTCCAGCCGTTCGATCATCAGAGGGTTGATCTCGACCGTTGGTTCAGCGAGGTTTAGCCACAACGTACAGGAGACGTCCGATCATCCACGTGGCTAAACCTCCTCCGTCCAATCCGAGCTAGGTCCCTTCGCATACCTACGTCGCAGCACAGCCGCCCGATCTTCCACGTGGGAGGTTCCCAGCCGTCCGATATGTGCCAAGGAGTCCTTTGCTTAGCCGCGCCTCTTCTCCACCGTCCGATCTCCACGTGGCATGCATCCGACCATCGGCATATAATAAATGGGTAATTGCTCTTAGGCCCCTCTAGTTTTTGCATTTACTATTTAGTCCTGTAAATACATTTTGTAGTTCTTTTATTTTTGTAAATATTGCATAGAGGACCCTACTGATTGTTTGATTTGCTTATATACCCCTGTTTATAGTGGCCACGTGCTTCGCCACGTGTTTTAGTGGGATATTTGCATAACTTGCCCTGTGCTTTTCGTGTGTTAGTGTTTATATTTTTATTAATTGGAATGACAAAAAGGTCCCTCCAGGCCTGAGTCATGCGCATCGTGCGTGGTCTCGGAGTCTTTTTACACTTTGGCCCCTATATTTTCCAGCCTTGTTATCCAAGGGGCCCAGAACTTTAGTTTATTTGCAGTTAGGTCCCTATGCACTGTGTCTTGGTTTTTAATTTTAATAAAATAGCAAACCTACTCCGAATTTGATGAAAATTAGAAACATGGCTCTTGCCATGGTGTAAAATTTTCTCTAAATTTTGGAGACATTTTTGACTCTTTTTACTATTTTTAAAAATTCAAAAACAAGCAATTTTCTTACTGTATAGATAGAAAATTCACAAAAAATATTAAATCAACTTTAAAAATTACAAAAAAATTTAGGTATTGTTTGTTTTGTGTTGTTTGATTTTCTGACCAAGTTTGGTCATTTTTAGATTTATAAAAACTATAAAAATTAAAAAACATTGAAAACCTTCTAAAAATTCTAATAATTATAAGAAAAATAAAAAATTAATAAAATTAATGCCTAAATTTTCTTTGCATTTCACTCTTTTCAAGAAAATTACCTTCAGACCTTGATAGGGCCATTATTCATTTTATTTTGGCCCTTCAAGTCTGACTGGACAGCAGCACCCTTTTCTTATCTTGTTTTATTTTTAAAAAATTCCCTAAAAATCAGAAAAATACCAAAAATTAACCAAAAACATAGAAAAATATAAAAAAATAAAAACATTTTTGTTTGAATTTTTGGGTGATTTTTGAGTGGTTAAATAATTCATCCAACTTGCTTGTTTATTTGTTCTCTTATTTTCTTTATTAATTAAAAATTCCAAAAAAATATAAAAATTATTAAAAATCCACCAAAAACCATTTTCTTTTATTTTCCTTTATTTTAGAATACTTCGTAGGCCTCGAGGCCATCACGTGCTCTCTGAGTCTGACCCTGGTCGCTATACCAGGCTAATCTAATAACCAGGGCCACTATTGAGTTCCTTTGATTTTTATTCTGTTTTGGTGGTCTGATCCCTTATTTTCTTGATTGAGCCGAGATTTCTATCGATCCGGGTCGCAACGACCTGAGTGTGATATTTTTACCTGATCCGAATTAGTAGAATTTTCGGCTCTTCATAGAGCGCGAGACTCAGCTTGCTCAGAGCAGTTCAACGATACATAGCAGACGATAGAAGTAGAGCGAGACGCCCACCAGGAGTGTGACTTTGTGATCACTGATGATGAAGCCGCTTGGTCTGATCATGTTTCACGAGCCCTTCTCTCACCTTCAGATGCTGCAGATCCACAGTTTCTAGCTGAGGAGAGTTTCGAGAGCACACTCTTGGACGAGGACACTTTTGAGGCTAACAATCGTGCTCAGGAAAGCAAAGCAGATTTTGTATCATGCAATTATGATCTAGATCCCTTGGATTCAGACATAGATTGGGTAGAGTTTGATGATTTATTACCTTGTCTGATGTCCATAGAGCCAGCAGCTAGGGTGGAGACCATGCCAGCACCAAATGCAGATACACCAGCAGGGTAATCTTCACTAGTTTTGTATGATCAACAAGAGTTCTCTTATTCAGATCTGGTTGCATTCACTCCGATTTTTCGGAGGCCAGATTTTCCAGCTCCAGTTGTCTTGAATTGAAGCCTTTACTACAGTCACTGAAGTATAAATTCCTTGCAGGCGAGCATGAGATGTACCCAGTCATTATCTCAGCAGATTTGATTGGAGAGCAAGAATCTCGATTGATGGAGGTTCTTGAAAAGAACTGCAAGGCAATAAGATGATGTGTATCTGATCTCCAAGGGATAAGTCTAGCCCTATGCTCCCACCATATCTATCTCGAAGAGGATGCTAAGCCATCGCATGAGTTCCAGCGACGACTGAACCTGAAACTTCGAGAGGTGGTCATGAAGGAAATATCGAAATGGTGGAGCGTCGATTTTATCTATCCCATCTCCGACTCCAAGTGGGTTAGTCCATTACATGTGGTGTCCAAGAAGACGGCCATCACTACAGTTGTAAGTGAGTCTGGAGAGGAGATAGTTACCCAGGTACCCACTTCTTGGAGGGTTTGTGTAGACTACAGACGATTGAATCAGGCCACCAAGAAGGATCATTTCCTATTGCCTTTTATTGATCAGATTATAGAGAGGTTAGTTGGGAAGAGTCACTATTGTTTTCTTGATGCGTACTCCGGCTACAATCAGGTGGCCATATAGCCTGAAGACCAGGATAAAATGACATTCACCTGTCCGTTTGGGACATATGCTTTCATACGGATGCCCTTTGGTTTATGTAACGCCCCGACAGCATTCCAAAGGTGCATGTTGTCCATTTTCTCAGACATGGTGGGTGACTGTTTAGAGGTCTTCATGGATGACTTTTCAAACTACGACGACGAGTTCGACGCTTGTCTTGACAACCTAGATCATGTTCTTCACCGCTGCATAGAGGTTCATCTTATTTTATCTTGGGAGAAGAGTCGCTTCATGGTGACTCAGGGGACGGTGCTTGGTCATATCATCTCCAACAGGGGTATGGAGGTTGATCCAGCCAAGGTGGATATCATCAGGAAACTCAATCCACCATCCAACTTGCGGCAGTTATGGTCTTTTCTAGGGCATGTCGATTTCTACCGACGTTTTATTCACGACTTCAGCAAGATTGCCTGGCTGTTGACTGATCTGCTGACAAACGACACCGATTTCATTGTAGATGATAAGTGTCTTGCGTCATTTGAGACTCTCAAGAGCTTAGTTGTTGAGGTTCCTATCCCTCGGCCGCCTGATTGGTCTCTCCCATTCGAGATCATGACGGAAGCCTCTGATTTTGCCGTGGGGGTCGTGCTAGGACAAATGAGGGATGGAGTACCATTTTCCATTCACTACGCTAGCCGTACATTGGATGACGTGCAGCGGAACTATACTGTCACGGTGAAAGAGATGCTAGCTATAGTTTTTTCCTTGTACAAATTTCGATCATATATTCTAGGATCCAAAGTGACTATCTTTACTGATCATACCGCCATCAGATACCTCATGGCAAAGAAGGATGCCAAAGAGAGACTGACTAGATGGATCCTTCTGCTCTAGAAATTTGATATTGAGATTAAGGATAAGCGTAGAGTGAAGAATGTGGTTGTGAATCATCTCTCCCATTTGGAAAATCTTGAGGAATCTGAGCAGACTGATCCTATTACAAAGACCTTCCCAGATGAGGCGATCCTTGCTATCGCCTCTCTCCCATGGTACATTGAAATTGTGAGCTATCTTGTTGCCAAGAAAGTTCCACAAGGTTGGCTCAGGCAGCGACTCGAGACCTTCCTTGCGAAGGCCAAGTCCTACCATTGGGAGGATCCAATCCTTTATCATGAAGGAGGGGATAGCATTTGGCATCGGTGCATTCCTCAGGAGGAGCACCACAACGTCCTCACATACTGCCACAAGCTTGAGGCAGGAGGACATCATTCTGGGAGGATAACAGCCCAGAAAGTGCTCCAATCCGGCCTATGGTGGTCTACACTCTTCAAGGATTTTGATGAATTCGTGAAGAAGTGTACTGACTATCAGAGGAGGGCATTTGTGGACAACGTGATATGATGCCGATGCATCCCATTCACTTTTGTGAGGTTTTTGATGCATAGGACATCGATTTCATGGGTCCATTCCCTAAGAGTCAGGGTACATTCTGTTGGTTGTTGATTATGTGAGTCGTTGGATTGAGGCCATACCCGCCCGATCCGCAGATGCTAAGACTGTTTGTAAATTTTTGAGGA
This sequence comes from Ottelia alismoides, assembly GCA_037367405.1. NCBI lineage: Eukaryota > Viridiplantae > Streptophyta > Magnoliopsida > Alismatales > Hydrocharitaceae > Ottelia > Ottelia alismoides. The sequence continues at coordinate 170,547 of JAZKJV010005800.1, read as the reverse complement.
AGAATATCATTTCATGGTTCGAGGTGCCTAGAGTATTGATATCTGACGAGGGGTCTCACTTTATCAACGACAAGGTAAAGACCCTTGCTAACAAGTTCAACATAGACCATCGAGTTGCCACTCCATATCATCCTCAGACCAATGGTCTTGCTGAAGTATCGAACATGGAGATCAAGATGATACTGCAGAAGGTAGTCCAACCAGGCCAAAAGGATTGGTCACACTTTTGGACTCGGTCTTATGGGCATATCAGACTTCCTTCAAGAATCCTTTGGGTACGTCTCCCTTTTGTCTTGTTTATGGCAAGCCCTGCCATTTACCAGTTGAGATTATGCATTAGTCACTTGGGTTGTTACTGATATATTATTGGATCCAGAGAGTATAGGAGATCAAAGGAAGGCAGAATTGACAGCCCTGGAAGAGCTTAGAGATACAACCTTTTCGAACAGCCTACGGTATAAGGAGCGAGTCAAGATATGGCATGATTCTCATATCATCCATAAGTAGTTTGAGCCAGATCAGAGAGTATGGTTATTTGATGCCGGGCTTAGATTATTTCTAGGGAAGTTACAGAGTAAGTGAAAGGGAACATACCTGGTCCGAAAGGTGCATGACAATGGTAGTATCGACATATCTGAGATGCCATCTGAGTCTGCCTTTCGCGTCAACGGTCAGCACCTCAAGACATACTTAGATCATGACCCGCTGATTGTTGACGTCATCCCGATTCATTTTTCATGAGATGTGTTCTTTGACTCACATCCATTGTATCTAGTGCTTGATTATCGTTGTCTTCCGCCTTGTATAGATACGGATGTCCATATCATCTCATTCTTTAATCTAACATACCATCTGCATCTTATGATCATGCTATACTTAAGGTGTACCTTACCCTAAGTATGGGGGGATGTCAGATTTTTTATTACTCTTTTTATTCTTTTTACCTCTGTTTTGATGCCTATACTTAAGGATATTTTATCCTAAGTATAGGGGAGGTAGATCCTATACATTCTCTCACTCGATTTTCCCTTTGTGTACAGTCTGCTATAGTTAGGATTACTTGATCCTAACTATAGGGGAAATCGTCGAACTCTATTCTTTCTATTCTTTTATTCTTCATTGTAGTATATCTTTTCTTTTCACTTCCCTATACTAAGCACGAGTTATGTCTTCTTCATCGCTCTTTAATTACTTTGCGGACATCGCTCGAGTTAAGTAAAGGAGGTGTTGTATATATTACATATACTTTAGCCATAACTCGTACTTTATGTGAGTGTGTTCATAAATAAAATGGCTAAAAATCATTTATTAAAAATCACAAAAAATTCAAAGTTTTTCTTGTACATAAAATTCTTTCTTGCACATACAATGCTATTTTTGTACAAATGTTTGTAAAAATATTTTGCTTATAAAAAGTTTGTAAATATGTTTTTATCAAAATTATGTATATAGTACAAAATTTTTGTAAAATGTTTGAAAAATAAAATTTTGCAAAAAAAACCCTTGTGTAAATATTTGTAAAGAGTTTGCAAAACTTCTGCATTCATGCATGCATTCAAATATTTTCAAAAATTTTGCACATTTTCAAAAACTTTGTATAAAAGATTTTTGTATATACTTGTATATTATTCCGAATCATAGTTGACATTTAAACTACTCTGGAATTAAATTGGAAAATGGAGCTTGGTTAAGACCTTAATCCACCTAATTATCATAAGAACCTTATAGGATTTAGGGTTAAGACTTTTCAGGTCCGTTAGTGACTTAATTCTTTGAGTCCACTAAGCTATGTTCACATGTCATCTTGATGAGCCTAAGTAGAACATTTAACAACGCATACATAACTCTCATAGACATTGGCTTTACTTGGACCAGCACTTTGCACTCAGCTCCACATGAATGAGGTGATAATGAGGTAGTTTCCTTTGGCTTGGGGTAGCATACGAGGGTAGTACTTCTAGCGGAACCTCTCGTCTTCCTTTAGGGAGGGAAGTGCATCGCATCTCAACTTGCTCTAGCGATGCCGAGGTCTAAAGATAGGAGTTGTGGGTTGCAATAATGCTTCAAAAGAAGGATAGTCTGCTGGATCAAGAAGAAAAAGTCCTTGTGTATATATGCTGCACCATGTAGATATGTTGTACATATGCACATCAAAAAATAAATATGCAAAAGAAAGAAAAACTCCAAAAAAGTGGCGGGCCTGATAGAAAATAAAATGCTTGTCGGAGTGTATATAGCCAAATAAAGCAAAGCCTATGTTACACCTTCTCGTCTCATGAAGCATGCATTGGGAGACTTAGCTATACTAGTTGGGCTCCCAGGGATACATGGCTACACTGGCCACAGTCCATTCTCTTCTTTCCCCCTCTTCTTGAGCCAGTTGAACTTGAACTTAGAAGGGAATACCCCGCTCATCAAGGAAAGAGCTGCTAGACTAGGGCATTAGAGTTACCTTGTTGAGGGAGGCTATCTCCTTGACATTTCTGAGGTGGGGAGCTACATATGACTTACACCGTACAAGAAAAGATTCATGGTCACTAGAGTTTGTGTATGTAGACTTGTTCTGATCTGGATTATTGAGGAGCCTTGAGAATAGATTGGTGGAATTAAGAGGTTGTTGAGTCTTAAACCTAGGTTCAGATAAGGTTCCAACAAACTAATAATCCAAAGGTCTGACTGAGCTCTAGACTTCAATTTAATAAACACAAGTTCAATAATCAACCTTGATTCTCTTCCTTTTTCTTTTGTTCTCTATTTCACTTCTTTTTCAAATAAGTGTTTGCTAAGGAACTAACAAAGTTAAAGTATAGGGAGTGATGAATCCCATATTCTAACTCTTTATTCTTTTATTTTAGCTATTTATCTTAACAAATCATCATGTAAATATGTGTAAATACAATAAGTTAGCATTCTACATGCATGTGTTAACTTTGTGTAATTAGCATGTATTTGTGCAAAAATAAAAGAATAGAGTAAAGAAAAAGGATGGAGGTATTTAGAATAAATACAGAGTTACCCGAACCCCAAGAGAAGGTCAAGCCTTGACCTGATCGCCAAACAAAATAAGAAGAGAGAGAGAGAGGGCCTACTCTATATTGTACATATTACGTATATCTGTAAATATTTATTTTGGATAAAATAAAAATAAAATATTTTTATTACTTCCTTGTATATAGTCCTAAAAAAAATAAAATAAAAATCAGAAAAATAAAAATAAATTCCTTTCTCACTTGTACAAAATACATGTATATATGTTTCACTCCCTATTTATTCTATACTTGTAATTAGACCATAAAACAAAAATAAAAATTATTTTGTACCCTTAAAACTATTTGAAAAATAAATAAAATACAAAATTGTGGCATTTATGTAAAATAATAAAATAAAAATAATTGTACAAATTACACCGGTGTATTTTGTTGGACATGCGAGCCTACGACGAGTCATTATGCAATAAACGTCATCGCGAATATCATTCCATGATATGAATTGAAGAATAACTAATTTTCATAATAGGTCCCTTAGTACAATTAGGGTTATGTACCATGGTTGTCTTAATGATCATACAGTTGTTGATTCAATTATCGAATCATAGAGGCTGGTGCTTGGATGAATATCTAAAGAGTTAAATTGAGGACTCATCAAGTACCGCCAAATGATTGTTAAGAGATGATCTCCAGCCTGAGTAGGAGATGTCAATCCTTTCTCACATAGGTTGATATCTGACGACCTCTTGATGCAGGTCCTCTGCATAGGAATAGAGATTTGGAGGTGTTAGATTAGTTAGGTCAAAGAGTTGACTTAACGAGATCGAGATAACCAAAGTCCTATGTTGTATGCTGTCACGATACAGGCACGCATCCTCTGACCAGAGATAGATGTGTTACTATATGTCTAAGTATGTATATTTGGCAGACCAATAGGTTGATGACCTAATCAAGGTCTATACACCGGCGCGTTGGTGTGCATACAAGGGCATATGAGTAACACGGTCTCTCAAAAGGATCATACAGGTTCATTACTAAACTGGAAGACATAATCTCACTCATGAGATATTGGGAAGATCAAATTCCATGCATGAACTTCTCGCTTTGGAAGCTTGACTTAATTTGAAGGTTTGATATATGCTTTTGGAAAGTATATAATCAACACCTGGGTATGATAATTGTTTTTTGGAAAGCATATGATTGATACGGACTCCCAATGATTGAAGGAGAAGTTGATGAAAAACTCTGAAGTAGATAATGTAAAATTGATCTTACACTTTGGGTTTATTCTGGGTATTCCAATATGCATGATGTACAGGTATTGGGAATACCTGAGGGTGATGTGATCATATACGATTGTATAACCATGACGCTTCCATTCCTAGGGAGTGATGAAACGGGTCTGGATTTTAGTGATTCCTCTAAGTAGAGAAGTAATCTGATCTTAGTCCAAATGATGGACATTGATCTGAATGTGATTCAGATGCAATGAGGAGATTAGATTTGTGGTCTTGATTTAATCAAGCATCTATGGGAGGCCCGAGATCTGGATTTAAGATTCGATCTCAATATCCAAGTCACTATACATGGAACAATACAGTCGCCCTGTCCTTATCTCTAAGTATTCGTGGAGAAAGCGCATTATCCTTGAAAGAGTTCATGGATAATTTCATTGTTGATATATGTATCCGAGCATTGAGAAAATGGATAATTAAATGTGACTTAATTATCATGAATAATATGAATTTGATTCATATTACATGGAGAATTATCTAAGATAATTAAATATGATTTGATTATCAAAGATATAAATAATCTGAATATGATTCATGTTATTTGGGCACATGAGAATAGAGATTCAAGATGATTAAATGTGATTTAATTATCATGGATATTGAATAATATGGATAGCACTATCCATATTAATCGTATATATTATAAATGTGATTTATAATATATAAAAGAGAGCTATTTGTAATTTACATTTGTTAATTAAATGTTGATGTGAATTGGATTCACATTGGACAATTAATTGAAAATATAATTCACATTTTATTTTGGATTGTGAATGTGATTCACAATTTTTCAATGGCAAGATTGCAATATTCACAAAATAATTACAAATTAATTTTGTTGATAATTTACAACAAGTATTGCTGTAAATCTTGGAGATTTCCTTGGAATAATGTAATCTCATGAGATCTCATGAGATTACATGAGATTGCCACCAAATCCCATATTATGGAAGGAGGCAATCTTCATTCCATAATCTCCATGTTTGATTGATTTAATTTGGGATTAAATTAAGTTGATTTATCAATACATATTTAATCTAAATTAAATTAATTGTTGTTGGTTTTTATCAACACAAATCTTAGCCATTGAAAGAAACACAAATCAATGAGAGCCATTGGATTTGTATTGCCCATGGATTGAGATCCATGGATCCCAAAATATTATAAATAGAAGGGCACCCCTTGATCTTCATATGCTAATGAGAAACACAAATCTCTCTCTCTCTCTCATTCTTTACACGCCCACTCTCCTTCTCTCATGTGGCCATCCACCATGGATGCCTTAGAGTGAGTCTCCATCGCCGCAGCGTCGTCGTTATGCTACATGATCATTTGCTCATGTATCTCTGTCTCCTTTGGTACGCCTCACTTGTGAAGAAGACGTCGGATCTCGTGTGTCGAGATCAGGAGATTCGCTGCTTGGATCATCAACATGGATTGCGAGGAGCGCGTGTTTCATCAACACGCTCGCAAGCGTCTCCTCCGTCGGATCAGACTTGAGACAGGAGGTCTCTTCCTTTAGAGACTCGATTACAAACACGCTTCAAGAGTTAACCCTAATACTTGTTTGTGGTTTAGATTAAATGATCCGAGAAGTGCTCTTGGATCATGTGGTTTCATCGCATGAAAAAATTTTAATTTCTGCTGCCTAGAGAAACTAGTGCGACCAGTCGCTCCCGATCGCATACAATGTGATCCTCATGCTTCTGTGATGCGCTTAAGGATCTTGCCATATACTTCAAGTGGTATCAGAGCCAGGTTGAATGTTTCGGATACGATCCATAAACCTAAGCCGATTTGGGTTCGTTAAGGTTTGCGAAAGTTTTGTCGCATTTCATTTTCGCATCTTTGTTTAGTGATTATTTTCGGCCCTGTTTAAATTATCTAAACAAGAAAATAATAATTTAATTTTTTTCTTCATTAAATAAGGAAATCGCATGATCTGAGTTTGCGTGATTTCGAATCCGTTTGCTCAAATTACAATCATTTTAGTGAACATGTATCCACAGTTTCAGGGACTGCGAATCTTAATGTAGTTAAAGAATTAATTGCGGATTTAAAATGCATGAAAATCACTTAGGTTCTGTTGTAAATCAAATTAGCAAACTTTAAAAACTTACTTTGCTTAATTTGGATTTAAATTGATTAAAATATGTTAATTTTAGTGAGTGGGGGTCACTATTGGAAATTACTTTCCTAATCAAGAATCTTGTGATTGTCATTTAATTAATTAGCGAAATTAAATGGTTTATATTCCTGGAATAATTATGGATAAATATTTGTGAAATATTTGATGATAATTATTTCCTTAAATGACATTGCCTTTACCAATATTTGATTAGATGTGATCTGGATCACAAATTGGTTACTTGATATACATGATCTACATTCCAACAAACATAGTTACTTGAATAGGATTGGGGATTTGTTTAGCAAATCTCCTTATAATGTTAATCAAAATTGGTTTGACTATTATTATATGGTATAACTTCGGTTGAAGAACCGATTATAATCTCAAGTACACAATGATCAATATGGCATTATCTTTTCCCGAGGTGGATATGGTGTCTAGTCGGGGAGCGTTGGGGTAGCAGGTTGTACCGTGTGTGGTCTGTCCCACTGCCGTCGGTACTGGCCATGACAACGGGTAGGGACTTGATAATGCATGAGAGATCATGGTGTATTTTTCTAATTATTAAAATTCAGAATAATACGTATTTGATATAATACCATAATTCAAGTAACAATAAAGATTGTTTGTTGGATAATAATTGAATCATTAATTTAATATGATTAGATTAATTGGTATCCAATTAAAACTAGAACACTCTAATTATGAATAGAGATGTTATTTCCCTTAGAAGAATTAATCATAATGAATATGATTCATGATGATTAATTAGAATTTGAATATGACACGGAGGATCACATAAGTGACATCCTTGGTCTCCCGTCAAGGCGAAGGGTTCCGTCGCCAGGGATTGTATGTAGGAGACGCGTGTCCAAAGTGACAGCTCCTGTATGCAAGCGCATCTGGATCGGGCTCTTCGCTTCTTGAAAGAGTAAGGACGTATGCGTAGTAACCCCAATATTGGGTCCTCATATTATTGGAGCGATATTGGATTGCGCATAGTGAGTTGTATTCCTATTGACGGTTGGTTCAATTAATGATGGGTCAACATCACCTTAGGGGTGGTGGGCCCGGGTGTTAAAGACTAAATTGGGAAATACAAGTTGGACTTGCAAGGCAGAATGTGTTCCCGCTTCTTTTTATCGGAGTTGCAGGTTCTCATATTATTGGGATGTAATAATGATAAGGAAGGAGATCTCAGATCTTGCTTGAGATAATAATGGTAAGTATATCTCTTACATTGAAAGTGATGAAGGGAATGAACTTTCATTGTTGACAAGACAAGACAACTTTGATATAAAAACTCCTAAATCAAAGTAATATATATATATATATATATAAATATATGCACTTATGCAAATTTTTTATTTCAGATAATCCTTCATTAAACCCACTCAATGTTATACTCAATAATAACCAGTAAAATATCATGGATTTGGGGTTAATACATAATCCAAAAAAATAATTTGGGTTTTGAAATAGTAAGTAGGTCCCAAAATTACCCAAATTAATTTTAATAAGTAAATAATAGTATATAGATAATTATAAAATAGGAAAACATATTTTTGATGTTCTTGAAGAGTTTTATATATTTTTTAGGATTTTGGAGCTTTTTGAAATTTTTATATTTTAATTTTTTATTTTTAGGTGTTTTTGTTTTCTGGACTCAATAAATATATAATTATACTCTATATAATTTTTTTGTAATTTTTCAAAAAGTTTTTCTATTTTTATTTTTTTTGATATTTTATAAATTAAACAGTGAATAATTGATCCTCTCTTAATTTTTAACAATGAGATAAATGCACAAAATTGCCAAATAAATAGATAATGTGAATCTACATGGCAGGGGGCATCTACCCTAATTTTTGTGGAATTTTAGGAGCAAGCTAGCTATATAAAATAAATAGAGAAAAGGCGCACAATAATATGTCCTAGCAGGGGCATAGATGCGAATAAAATAAATGACAGGGACAAAAGTGCAAATATGCGAACCTACAAAAACATTTATTTAATATTTTAGAACCTTTCTACAATATAGAAAACCGCCAGGGGCATAAGTGCAAAATTCACAACACATCACGTGGGACAACACATGACTTGGCTGGGAAGGACCTTTATGTTATATCCAATTAATACAGGGGGTTCCATGCAAAAATCCTATTTATTTATAACGTTACATTTATTTTATGGAACTAAATAATAAATATAAAAATGCAAGGGCTAAAGGTGCAATTTACCCCTTAAGGCGCTGGATCGGGCGACTGATGTTCTTGACTTATCCATGTGGCGCCTCCATGTTTGTCGATGACGCTTCGCTGATGGACGCGTGAGATTAGATCGCGGGTCGCGATCTGTCGGTCGATGACGGCTCCATCCAACGACTGATCTTCAATCTGGGCCTTCCTCTTCATCCAACGATGGGTACGATGACTAGAAGAACATGGAAGAACGCTCACCGGGGCGAGTTTCTTCCGGTGATATCTCGCGTCTCTGCCGGTCTTTGCCGCTCCTGAAGGTCTCTATAGCTTCCTAGGAGGATCCTCTAAGTGCTGGAGGTCTTGGATCGACCTGAGGTATGTTGGAGCGCCGTCGCGAGCTCGGGGAAGAAATGGGGCTCCAGGCACCTCCGTCGGCTTCGATTATGTCTCCTAGCGCGTTTCAAGGCTCCCAACCTGCATAGGAAGCGCACACGACTCGAGGGCGTCTCCCTCGACCAGGGGTTTGAAGCTATTAGCACAGGGATGGTGATGGGCGAGGAGGCTCCGGCGAAGGGTGGTGGAGGAGCCTCGATTCACGGAACCAAGGAGGCTCCGATTGAAAGGAAGTGGCTGGGAGGTGGAGAAGGCGATGGAGGACGAAATGAAGGTGTAGTGGTGGTTGGAAACAGGGTGGAACACGACGAAAAGCTCGCCGCAGCGAAGCTCCGGTGAACTACGAAATCGCTAAACTAATATGTGAAACATGAAACTAATTGCAGGAATGAAATGCTGGAAGTAAAAGCTACCTAGAAAAGCAAGAAAAGGGCTCTAATACATGGTGGGAACCGGGGAGCGTGGCGATCGCCGGAGTGCCGCCGTGGGTGCAGCTCCCACCTCCTCCGACCGATTCAAGGCGCCAAGAGATCCCTCCTGTCACAAGGAAGCTCCTAGGACCGAATACGATGAAGGGAGAAGGGTGAAAACTGACCAAATTTGAGAAGGAGGAGAAGCTGGTTTATTTATAAACATTGATGTGCACCCTTATTGACCAGGCGAAGGTGAAGAATCTACACTAGATACAATGTGTAAAAGGTATGGGTGTGTATGTACAATGCACCAGGAACATTTCTTGTGAAGGCAGCAAGTGCGATTGATGTACGATGCGCTCAGCAAAAGTGGGAGAAGACGGGGTCTTTGACAGATTTGACAGGCTGGAGGCTGAATTATTTATGAACATAATGGGGAGCCCTTATTGACCAGCCAAAAATAGGAAATCAAAGCTATATACAAGGGATACACTACATGGGCGTGTATGAGGGACTATTGGGGAGCATTTCTTGTGAAGGACGCGAGTGTGAACGATGGATGGAACGCCCGAGAGAAATTGAAGAAGATGGTGTCTTTGACAAATTTGACGGGCTGGAGGCAGAATTATTTATGAACATAATGGGGAGCCCTTATTGACCGGCAAAAAATAAGAAATCAGAGCTATATAAAAGGGATACAAGACTTGGGCGTGTATGGGGGTTGTTTTGGGAGTATTTTCCGTGAAGAGACCGATGTTATTTGAGCGATGGGTTGGTCAGGAAAACTTGGAGAAAATGCAAGGTTTGACAGATCTGACGTGCTGCAGAGGCTGGAGGCTGAGTTGACCGGAGGTCAACAGAGGGAGCCTTGGCGTTGGTCCATGTAGGCTCACTACAGGACAAAACAGCAGGGTCATTAAAGAATAATTATTAAAAAATAAATGATTCTATTAATTTTTGGATATATAATAAAAAATATTTATTATTTTATGTAGTATTTTATTACAATTTTTATTTATTTTTTTGATGTATTTTATTACAAGTTAATTATTAATGGTGTATGCATAGGTATATTTGCATGTATGTTGTATAATTTATTTTTATTTTGTATATTTTATTTTATTATTCTATTTTCTTTTTTTATATGTTGATAATGTATTTTTAGGTACATAAATATATTTTTATTTTATTTTTATGATAGTATTTGTATACTTAAATAAATAGGTATATATTGTATGGGTATAGTTATAGGTATTTTGCCTATGTATTATATACTTCTTTTTATTTTAATGTATTTTGTTGGTTTTTATTTTGGTTTTATATTTTTAATATAATATATGTTATATTCCCAGCATTCTAAAAATATAAAATCACAAGGAATAAAAAAATATTTCTCTTTTATTTATTTACATGTATACGTAGGTATTTTTGTCTATGTATTTTATAGACTTGTTTTATTTGAGGTTTTATTTTTGGTTTTCTTCTAATTTCAATATGTACATGTATCATGTATATTATTTACATAATTCTAAAAATTTAAATTTGTAAAATTAATGAATAATGAATATAATGAATATTTTAATCGGGTAAATGATACAATGAGGGCCAAAAACCCATCTTCCACATAGTTACTCCAAAAATTATGAAACCACCTTCATTAAATAGCTCTTGAAAAGTTATATACAATTAAAGGTGATTTTGATAGGTCTTGAGTTTTTATTTGAAAGATATGGGTCTGTGAAGTTTGGTTTGTGGCTTTTTATTTCGTATATAAAATGAAAACATTATAATTATTTTGTACAAACTCAATTTTGTATTTTTATTTACATCATTATCTACAACTTTCATGTACACAATTTCTTTATTTGATAAATAAATCACAAAGAATAAAATAAGTGTCAAAAATGCATAATCAAAGAATAAATAAATGAGATTTTTATTGTCTTTTTGGCCCTTATCTCCCCCTAATTTATTCCTTGTCGACTAATTCCATTATGGACTTGGTCTTAGAGTTAGGATCATAAAATATTTTCAATAATTTATTCCTTTTTCTTTTCTTCTCTTTATACTATAATTTTGGCTTTAAAAACCTTATTTTATTTACAAAAAAATACAATAAATAATGGATGCTCTGATGTACAATTGATGCTATTTACATGCATTTGCTGAGATTTTTAAGGTCAAAATGATAGAATAAAGGCGACGAAATGGAGATTCGTCAGTATGATATATGATTTTGGAAAGCATATTATCGATACCGACTCCCAATGATCGAATGCAAAACTTGATGATAAAACTCTGAAGTAGACAGTGTAAAATTGATCTTATACTTCGGGTTTATTCTGGGTCTTCCAGTATGCAGGATGTACATGTACTAGGAATGCCTGAGGGTGATGTGATCATAAACGATTGTATAACCATGATGCTTCCATTCCGAGGGAGTGATGAAACAAGTGTGGATTTTAGTGACTCCTCTCATAGAGAAGTAATCTGATCTAAGTCCAAATGTTGGACATTAATCTGAATGTGATTCAGATGTAATGAGAAGATTAGATTTGCAGTCTTGATTTAATCAAGCATCTATGGGAGGTCAACAAGATCTAGATTTGAGATGTGATCTCAATATCCAAGTCACTATACGTGGAACAATACAATCGTCCTGTCCTTATCTCCAAGTATCCGCGGAGAAAGCCCAATATACTTGAAAGAGTTCATGGATAATTTCATTGTTGATATATGTATCCGAGCATTGAGAAAATGAATAATTAAATGTGATTTAATTATCATGAACAGTATGAATTTGATCGATAATATTACGAGAGTTATCTAATATAGTTAAATGTGATTTAATTATCAAAGATGTGAATAATGTGAATGTGATTCATGTTATTTGGGCACATGAGAAAAGAGATCCAAGATGATTAAATGTGATTTAATTATCATGGACATGAATAACGTGGATAGCATTATCCATATTAATCAGATATATTATAAATGTGATTTATAATATATTAGAGAGATATTATTATGATTTATATTTTTTGATTAATTGTTAGTGTGAATTGGATTCACATTGAATGATTAATTGAAAATATAATTACATTTTATTTTGGGTTGTGAATGTGATTCACATACTTTCAATGGCTTGATTGAAAATTTTCACAAGATAAATGTGAATAATTTTTTGTGAAAAATCTTTACAACAAGAGTTGTTGTAAATCTGGAGATATCATGAGATAATGAGATCTAATGAGATCTCATGAGATAATGAGATCTCATGAGATGATTGGTAGCCGTCCTCCTTTTTTGGGGGATGTGGTTAGTTTTCTCATTATCTCCAAGACTAGTCAAAGTGATTTGTATTGGAATTAATTATTTTGATTTATCAATATAATTTAATTTAAATTAAATCATTTGTTGTTGTCTTTTTACAATGACATCTTAGCCATTGAATGAAACACAAATCAGTCTCAACCATTGATTGTGTGTTGTCCATGGATTGGGATCCATGGACACCCAAAACCCTATATAAGAAGAGGCACCCCTTGCTCTTTGAGATACAAGTTTTTACAATAACAACGAATGCTCTCTTTCTCTCCCTCTACATGTCATGTGCCTCTCTCCCTCTCTCTCTTATGGTTGTCCACCATGGATCCATAGAGAGAGTCTCCATCGCTGCAACATCGTCGTTATGCTGCCAGAGTATTAACTCGTGGATCTACATCTCCTTCGGTGCACCTCGCTCGTGAAGAAGACGTCAGATATCATGTGACGAGATCAGGAGATTCGTCGCTTGGATCATCAACTTGGATTGCGAGAAGGACACGTCTCATCAATGTGCTCGCAAGCGTCTTCTCCGTCGGATCGGACTTGAGATAGGAGGTCTCTTCGTTTAGAGACTCGATCTCAACCATGCTTCAAGAGGCAAACCTTATACCTATTATGGTTTAGATGAAACGATCCGAGAAAGGTTCTTGGATCATGTGGTTTCATCACATTTAAAATTTTTTAAATTCTGCTACATCGAGCAACTAGTGCGACTAGTCTCTCTCGATCGCATTCGATGCGATCCTCACACTTCTGTGATGCGCTTGAGGATCTATCGTATCCTTCAAGTGGTATCAGAGCCAGATTGGAGGTTTTGGATGCGATCCATAAACCTAGGAAAACTTGGTTTCATAAGGATTGGGAATGTTTTATCGCATTTCAATTTTCGCAGCCCTATTTTGTGATAAAATTTCGGCCCTATTAAAATGTTTAAACACAAATATATCACTATTATAATGTTACACATTAAATAAGGAAACCGTGGGATTTGAGTTTGCGTGATTTGGAATCCGATAACTCAAGATATCATCATTTTAATGAACCTATATCCACTGTTTCGGGGATGGCGAATAATGACGTAATTAAGGAGTTAATAATGTGTTAAAATACCTGGAAATGCATGCTAATAATGTAGGTTTTGTTTTAAATCAAGTTAAAAACTTAAGAAACTGATTTTTCTTAATTTGGATTTAAAATGAATGAGATATGCTAATTTTAGTGAGGACCACTGCTAAAAATTGCAATCCTAATCATGAACCTTGTGATAGTCCTTTAAAAAACTTGTGAAATTAATGGTTAATTTGTTGGAATAATTATGGACAATATTTAGGAAATATTTGAATAATAATTGTTCCCTTAAATGACATTGCCTAAACCAACAAATGATTAGATATGATCTAGATCACCAATTGGTTACTTGATATATTTTCAACAAACATGTCACTTGTATAGGTTTGGGAATTTGTCTAGCAAGATTTTTTTATAATCAAAATGGTTTTGATTATTACTATATGGTATAATTTCGGTTGAAAAACCGGTGATCATCTCAAATACACAATGATCGATTTGGCATTATCCTTTCCTGAGGTGGATATGGTGTCTAGTCGGGGAGCGTTGGGATAGCAGGTTGCACCGTGTGCGGTCTGTCCTTTCCCCGTCAGTACTGTGCATGACAGTGGGTAGGGACTTGATAATGCTGGAGAAATCATGGTGTATTTTCTAATTATAAAATACGAATTAATATGTACTTTGAGATAATACCATATATTCAAGTAACAATCAAGTTTGTTGATTGAATTGGATTGATAATTGATTTAATATGATTAAATTAATTATATCCAATTAAAAATACTCTATTATGAATAGATGTGTATTTTCCTTGGAAGAATTAATTATATGAATATAATTCACGATAATTAATTGAAATTTGAATAAGATGTGGAGGATTACATTAGTGACATTCATGATCTCCCATCAAGACAAAGGGTTCCGTCACCAGATATTGTATGTAGGAGATGCCTGTCCGAAGTGACAGCTCCTGTAAACAATCCATTTGGATCGAGCTCTTCGCTTCTCGAAAGAGTAAGGACGTATGCGTAGTGACCCCTATATCAGGTCCTCATATTATTGGAGCGATATTGGATTGCGCATAGCGAGTTGTATTCCTGTTGACGGTTGGTTCAATTAATGACGGGTCAACATCACCTTGGGGGTGGTGGGCCCGGGTGTTAAAGACTGAATTGGAAGATGCAAGTTGGACTTGCAAGGTGGAATGTGTTCCCGCTTCTTTTAATCCGAGTTACATGTTCTCATATTATTGGGATGTGACAAAGATAAGAAAGGAGATCCCAGATCTTGCTTGAGATATAATGGTAAGTATATCTCTTACATTGAAAGTGATCAAGGGAATGAACCTTCAATGTTGACAAGACAAGATGACTTTGATATAAAAATTCCTAAATCAAAGTAAAACATGTATATATATATATATTTATGCAAATTTCTTATTTCAGATAATCCTTCATAAACCCACTTAATACTATACTCAATAATAACCAGTAAAATAACAAGGATTAGATCTATGATCAAAATATTGTACTTGCAATTGGACACATATTGTATGTGGTTGCAATGTGCAAGTTTCCTCATAATAACGAGGATTGACAATTAAATAGACAATAAGCCAACAACCTAGGGTTTGTATGTCTCTATAGTCTTGATCTCCTATCAAATGTACTTTAGAATATCTGAAATCTCAAATCTTACATACTTTTGAATATTGTATTCAAAGTAAAAATGTCCAATGTACCCTTCTCTGGGAATGGTGTTAAATGTCGAGGTATTCAAGATCTCATACATATTGACGTATGTGGATCATCTATATTATAATGAACATTAATGATATATGATACCATTTGATGATTATTTGTGACATGAGATTTCTTTCCTTCCTTCATGTTAGAAATCTTTGAAATGTTCAAATATTTCACAATTTTGGTTTAGATCCAAAGTTTGAAGGAAGATGAAATTGAATATGATCTAACCAATGTAGCATGTACCTGTTAGATGAATTCAAGGAATACCTTATGAAGAAAGGAATTTTCATTCTTATCTCAATCCTCCTAATGCACCTAAACTCAATAGAGTTATAGGGAGATACAATTGATCATGTGTGACATGATTTGATCAATGATTAATATTAGCATAATTACCTCTTAGTTTCCAAGGTATATATGTAGTAGAGACTACAATATATATCCTTATAAGGTTCCATGCTGGTAAACTGGAATCTAGCACCAGAGAGTGCTACTTCATCAGGAAAATAAAGGATGGTATCAGATACCTACTTTGTGACCTTGAGATTCTTAAAAGATCCCATCTCTAAGGATATGATTCTTAGAGGATGACTCTCTTGAGAATTAAGATGAAAGTGAAGTAAAGGAACTCATTTAATCTTGAGAAAATAATGATGCTCCTGAAATCGGAAACTTGAGGGACAATTAAAGATGAAACACTAATACATCTTCAAATGAGTTTGAGGATGTATTCCATGTGTCAGAGAAATCTGATAATGATCGAACATCATGTGATGATGCTTCTGAAGATCATGTCATGGAAAGATGGAAGTTAGCAATTGAGTCTAAAGTAGAATTCATATACAAGTGTTGTATATTGACCCTCAAGGATCCAGCTATACGGGTAAGACTTGTTAAGGTATAAAATGATCTTCAAGAGAAAGAGGGAAACTGATGAGAAGGTAGGGACTTTCAAAGCATGGCTCATAGACATGAGCTACACACCAAAGAGAAGACATTGCTTGCGATGAGACTTTCTCTTCAGTGACCTTGCTTAAACCCTTCGGAATGTTGCTAACTATAGCTACACGACTTGACTTTGACATCTTCAAGATGGAAGACAATTTTGCATTTCTCTATGAATACCTCTCTGAGGATATTCATATGAAGTAGCCACAGGGCTTCATAGTTGAGGAAAGCAACATGTGCAAGCTGAATGACTCCATATGTGGACTCGAATAAGCTTCTTATAGTTGGAACATCAGATTTGATGAAATCATAAATGTTATGATTTCAGATAGAATCTTGATGAACAGTGTGAAGCTTAGTGGGAGTGCCATTGTGTTCATCGTGTTATATATAGATGATACCCTAATCATTTAGAATGATATAAGAATAATAATAAGTGTTTTATAGACTGGGTATTCCATACCTTGAGATATGATCTCAAGTATATCTCTCAGTTCTTAGTTCTGAAAGTGTTCAGAAGTAAAGAAAAGAGGATATTTGGACCGTCACATTATTGGTACACCTTGGACGTTTCAATTTCCTGAAAAATTCCAAGAAAGGCTTCTTTCCCACAAGATATGGTACTGACTTATCTATAGGGATAACGCCTCAAAGAGTTGAGGATGTGAATGCTGAAATTGTCTGCCCTTGTACATCAGTTTTGAGAAGCCGGGTGTATGCTAGATGTATACAAAAGCCAGATGTCTGCCATGCAATGGCAGTAGTAAACTGCTACTAATCCTACTATGTAAATAAAACACTTGATTGCAGTTATAACAAAATCTTCATAGATGACAATACTTTAGAGATAGTGATCTCAAGTCTTATATTCAAGAAATTAAGACTTTATAGATGGTGATATAAAAGGTCTTAACTGCGGATACCTAAGGAGATAGAGATCTCCGGGAATAAGGGTATTTGGACAAGGATAATAGAAATTACATGCTGGTTATAATAATTATCGACCTGCAATGTCAAGGACACTATAACTAACAAAATTGAGTATTAGTTGCATAAGATGCAACATTCGCATTGGATGCAAATACTGTTACTAGGAGATATGCAAGTGCTGTAAAAGGACTTGGCGTAGTCTCTTGGGAACATAGTGATTGATCAGCTTACCTAGCTATTTTTCTAAATAGCCTATGATTGTCACATGAGTGTGGATTTAAATGATTAGCCCATTAATGGCTCTTTGGGCTAGTGGGAGATTGTTGGACATGCGAGCTCACGTCGAGCCATTATGCAATAAATGTTATTGCAAATATCATTCCATGATCTGAAATGAAGAATAACTAATTTGCATAATAGGTCCCTTAGTACAATTAGGGTTATGTATCATGGCCATCTTAATGATCATACAGTTGTTGATTCAATTATTGAATCATAGAGGCTGGTGCTTGGATGAATATCTAAAGAGTTAGATTGAGGACTCATCAAGTACCGTCAAATGATTGTTAAGAGAGGATCTCTAGCCTGAGTAGGAGATAGCAATCCTTTCTCATTTTGTTGATATCTGATCGACCTCTTGATACGGGTCCTCTGCATGGGAATAGAGATTCAGAGGTTTCAGATTAGTTACGTCAAAGAGTTGACTTAACGAGATCGAGATAACCAAAGACCTATGTTGTATGATGTCACGATATAGGCACACATCCTCTGACCGCAGACAAATGTGTTACTATATGTCTGAGTATATACATTTGGCAGGCCAATAGGTTGATGACCTAATCAAGGTCTATACACCGGTGCGCTGTTGTGCATATAAGGGCATATGAGTAACGATCTCTCAAAGGGATCATACCGGTTCATCACTGAACCAGAAGACATGAGCTCACTCATGAGATATTAGGAAGAATCAAATTCCGTGCACGGTCGTCTTGCTTTGGAATCTTGACTGAATTTGTAGGTTTTATATATACTTTTGGAAAAGTATATGGTCAACACCTGGGTATGATATATGCTTTTGGAAAGCATATGATCGATACCGACTCCTAATGATCGAATGAGAAACTTGATGATAAAACTCTGAAGTAGACAGTGTAAAATTGATCTTATACTTTGGGTTTATTCTGGGTCTTCCAGTATGCAGGATGTACATGTATTAGGAATGCCTGAGGGTGATATGATCATAAACGATTGTTAACCATGACGCTTCCATTCCGAGGGAGTGATGAAACATGTCTGGATTTTAGTTACTCCCTTCATAGAGAAGTAATCTGATCTTAGTCCAAATGTTGGATATTAACCTAAATGTCATTCAGATGTAATGAGAAGATTAGATTTGCGGTCTTGATTTAATCAAGCATCTATGGGAGGTCCGCAAGATCTGGATTTGAGATGTGATCTCAATATCCAAGTCACTATACATGGAACAATACAATCGCCCTGTCCTTATCCCCAAGTATCCACGGAGAAAGCGTATTATCCATGAAAGAGTTCATGGATAATTTCATTGTTGATATATGTATCCGAGCATTGAGAACATGTAGTATGAATTTGATTCATATTATTACGAGAGTTATCTAATATAGTTAAATGTGATTTAATTATCAAAGATGTGAATAATGTGAATGTATTCATGTTATTTTGGCACATGAGAAAATTAGATCCAAGATGATTAAATGTGATTTAATTATCATGGAAATGAATAATGTGGATAGCATTAGCCATATTAATCAGATATATTATAAATGTGATTTATAATATATTATAGAGAGCATATTATGATTTATATTTGTTGATTAATTGTTAATGTGAATTGAATTCGCATTGAATGATTAATTAAAAATATAATTACATTTTATTTTGGGCTGTGAATGAGATTCACATAATTTCAATGGCTTGAATGAAATTTTTCACAAGATAATTATGAATTATTTTTTGTGAAAAATATTTACAATAAGAGTTGTTGTAAATCTTGGAGATCTCATGAGATGATTGGTAGCCATCCCCCTTTTTTAGGGGATGTGGTTAGTCTTCTCATTATCTCCAGAACTAGTAAAAGTGATTTATATTGGAATTAATTATGTTGATTTATCAATACAATTTAATTTAAATTAAATCATTTGTTGTTGTATTTTTACAATGACATCTTAGCCGTTGAAAGAAACACAAATCAATCTCGACCATTGATTATGTGTTGTCCATGGATTGGGATCCATGGACTTCCAATCCATGGACTTCCAGAACCCTATATAAGAAGAGGCACCCTTTGCTCTTCGAGACATACGTTTTTATGACAACAACGAATGCTCTCTTTCTCTCTCTCTCTACATCATGTGCATCTCTCCCTCTCTCTCTTATGGTTGTCCACCATGGAGCCATAGAGAGAGTCTCCATCACTGCTGCATCATCGTTATGCTGCCGGAGTATTTACTCGTGGATCTCCTTCTCCTTAGGTGCACCTCGCTCGTGAAGAAGACGTTGATCTCGTATGATGAAATCAGGAGATTCGCCACTTGGATCATCAACTTGGATTGCAAGAAGGACACGTCTCATCAATGCGCTCGCAAGCGTCTTCTCCGTCGGATAAGACTTGAGACTGGAGGTCTCTTCGTTTAGAGACTTGATCGCAACCACGCTTAAAGAGGAAAACCTTATACCTATTGTGGTTTAGACGAAACAATCCGAGAAAGGTTCTTGGATCATGTGGTTTCATCACATTTAAAATTTTTTAAATTCCGTTGCATCAAGCAACTAGTGCTACTAGTTTCTCCCAATCGCATTCGATGCGATCCTCACGCTTCCGTGATGCGCTTGAGGATCTCTCGTATCCTTCTTGTGGTATCAGAACCAAGTTGGAGATTTTGGATGTGATCTATAAATCTAGGAAAACTTGGTTTCATAAGGATTGGGAAAGTTTTATCGCATTTCAATTTTCGCAGCCTTATTTTGTGATAAAATTTTGGCCCTGTTAAAATGTTTAAACACGAATCTATCACTTGTCTAATGTTACCAATTCAATAAGGAAATCGTGGGATTTGAGTTTACATGATTTGGAATCCGATAACTCAAGATATGATCATTTTAATGAACCTATATCCACTATTTCGGGGATGACGAATAATGACGTGATTAAAGAGTTAATTACTGTTTTAAAATATCTGAAAATTTATGCTAATCACTTAGGTTCTATTTTAAATCAAGTTAGCAAACTTTAGAAAATGATTTTGCTTAATTTGGATTTAAAATGAATGAAATATGTTAATTTTAGTAAGTGAGGGCTACTGCTGAAAATTACAAACCTAATCATGAACCTTGTGATAGTCATTTAAAAAACTTGTGAAATTAATGGTTAATTTCCTGGAATAATTATGGATAATATTTGCGAAATATTTGAATGATAATTGTTACCTTAAATGACATTGCCTCAACCAATAAATGATTAGATATGATCTAGATCACCAATTGGTTATTTGATACACTTTCAACAAACATGTTACTTAAATAGGTTTGGGAATTTGTCTAGCAGAACACTTTTTTAGGGTTTTTTATTTTTAGAAAATATCAAATAAGAGTAAATTAATTCACAAAAATTACCATAAATATTACGTGTTAGCAGGAGCTAACTGTTATTTTATGAAATTTTTGGAGTTAATTTAATAATTATTTGATTAAAAACAACACACACATCACACAGGGACCTACTTGCAATTATCCTAAAGTTTCCAGATGAAAAGATAACGCGCATAAAAAGCTCAGGGGTACAGTTGCAAAAAGTCCAAATCAACACGCGCATCACACGTGAGTCAAGCAATCAGGGGTATAAATGTAAATACTATTAATAAACTTTCATTCATGAACAATAATAAAATCCAGGACCAGTACTCTAATTTACCCAGGAAGTCACGTGTCAGTCCACGTGATACACATAAGTAGGGACTGAAATGCAAATATAGAAAAGTACGAGGGTCCAACTATAAATTATCAAAATAAAAAGAACCACGACATATAATCACAAGACTTGGAAATAAAAAACATAACAAAAAAGGGCCTAAGTGCAAATTACCCTTTATTAACCATGTTCCAACGGACGAGGGAGATCCACTAATAGATGGACGATTAGGATCGCTGGATACCTCTTCGATGATCGATGGATGCAACACGATCCTCAGATGGATCAAACGGTCGAGGCTCCTCTTGATGATGGACGGAGGAGATTAGAAATGGAGGGGGAGCTTGATCAGACGACAAAGGGACAATCTAGAATAACTCACCTCCGACGAGCTTCTATCGTCAATGGTGCGTGCCTCCGACGTTCTCTTGAGCTGCGGAGGTGTGGAATCGCTCAATGAGGTTGTTCCGCAGCGGCGGGAATGCTTGGAAGGGCCCAGGGCCAAGCGAGAGGCCCTGGGGGTGAAGGGGGAAACTGGAGCCTTTCATGTGGTACCTCGACCTCCAGATGAGGCCCAAAGGGGCACTCAAACCCTGCAGGATATACATGTGCTCGGAGGGGAGTACTCTAGCGAGGGTTAGAGCGTCAAAAACATCACAAACTAGGGGGGCGGTGAATGGAACAGGTAGACCTGGCCAGTGGGCCGGGGGCCTTCCCGCCCAGCCCGTTCATGGGTCGGGCTTGGGCAGGAGATTTCGGGAATGGGCCGGCCCGACCCGGCCCACTCTTTGGCCCGTCCGTTAATTGGGCGGGCCGTGGACATGTGTCTTAAAACCCGGCCCGGCCCGGCCTGCACATATATATATATATTTAAAAACTATATTTTAGATATATTTAATATAATATACTTCAAATTTTTGTTTTACATTATCAATATTACATCTTATTTTATAGTTTACATGCAAAGTAACACATATTATGGTTATTTGGATTTAGAAAGATGAGATGATGGCATGAGAAAGATTAGATGATGGCATTCTCAGGTGCTTAATACCTGTTATGGCATGAGAATTGGTTAAGATCTGATGGCACCACTGGGGAAATGGCTCATTTTTGGAGAGTTTAACAAAGACTGTACAGTTTGTTGCACTGTTTTTCTCTGCAAATATTGCGGATGGTTCATTCTTCCATTTCTGCATATTTCACTTTCTCCATTCTCAATGGACATATTATTACCTCCGGATTCTGGACAAATTAGTATATGTAAGTACCACAGTTTCTCAATTTTTGCCTTTTCTGCCTTAGGTCTTGACATAGGTCTTGTAACCACCCTTTTCTGCCTAAAAAATGTCAGCAAAGAATTGGGACATGTATCATTTGGGATATAATCCATGTTCAACCAAATAGCTTTGTAATTCTTTAAGATTGAGAAGAGCCACTGGCAGATATGCTTGTTTTTTTGTAGTTGAGCAAAAAAAATAGTCAGATATATCATATAGCAAGTACCTCTGAACAAGAAACATGATTGAACATCTAATAATTACGCTCGCTGTACTTTTGCTACATGCAGACCTGGACATTATACATCTCGATAAATTTAGTTGACAAGCACGTAACTCAGGATCAGTAAGTATAAATGCATTTCCAGAAACCTATAAATTGCAAAACAAATAATTTAGAAACTATGAAAATGACTTCAGTAAGCAACTAGCTTCTCCGTAGGAAGCCATTTTCGTTTCTATTTCCAAAACAAGCCCGGTATAGGTGGAATTCGTATTAAGTAGCTGACAGCCATCATGAAAAGATTAGAAAGATTAGATAATTTATTTATTTCCTTCAGGACGCTAAGCTTTATTTAATTTTTGATGATGGCATGAGAAAGATTAGAAAGATTAGATAATGATAAAAAAACTTAATTGTCTTCATAAATTTGATTTAAAAATAATAAAAAGTACTTTACATAAGGCCCATGGGCCGGCCCGGCCCAAACTTGGGCCGGGCATGGGCCTTGAAGTACGGACCGTGGACCGGGCTGGGACGGGCCTTGGACAAAAACCCCGACCCGTTCAGCCCGGCCAATGGCCCGACCTGGCCCGGACTTTGGCCATGTTTAGGAAGAGGTCACTACGAAGCGGGGGATGGGACCTGCTTAAACAACTCCAATCCGATGATTGGAGTTTCGTGGGAGGTTGTGGAGCTAACGTAGAAGCAGAGGGTAGTCGGAGCGAGGCGAAATTACGTCAGAGGGGAGTAAAACAGGTTATGGAATTGGGTTATCGGAGATGCTCTGTTTTGCGGATGTATGATGGATTCAAATGGAAATGGGAGGTAAAGAGGGTACCTGAAGATGGAGGAAGGTCACCTGGGAGTCGTGGACCAAAGACACAGGGGAGATGGCATTGATGGACGGTTCCAGAGGCTGAAGCTCCTTGCGGCGGAGCGGAGGCAAAGCTCGTCAGACCTAGGGTTTGCACACACGATATGCTCCCCTCGTCCCCTCTCTCTCTCTCTTGATGTTACTATGGGAAAGGGAGACGGGAGCAACGGAAGAAGTGGCACAACCAAAAGGTGCTGGAAAGGAGGGGGTCATGCAGATTATATACATGCGCGGGTCTGGGAAGATGGGGATGGAGCCCGTGAATCGAGGCGCGGATCGATCAAGGGATCATCGGGCGAGGGTTAGGGATCCACCACCTCGAATCGAAGTGAAGGTTTGGGCGAAGAGGAGATCGGGTCGGGTCTAGAGAAATTGGAGAAAGTCGGCCAAAACCTCGATTCGACGCAGACGAGTCCGAGGGGACCAGTTGACTAGGGTCAGCGATCCAACGTGGCCCAATCAGAGGGGGCGGGGAATAAGGACAAAAGACGCTACACGAAAAAATTGCTAAAAAATAAAGAAAATTGATTTAAAAATAATAAATGAATTTTAAAAAATGAATAAAATGAAAAATGTTTTTTTTCCAAATTATTTTTTTTATGATTTTTATTTTTTAAATAACTTAGTCTATATACAGTACATAGTATTATATACATGTATAATACACCTATGTATTTTGTACAATTATTTTTATTTTATTATTTTTACACAAATACCCCAATTTTGTATTTTATTTTTTTCCAAATATTTTTAGGGGTATAAATAATTTTTATTTTATTTTTATGATCTAATTACATGTATAGAATAAATAGGGATTGAAACATATATACATGTATTTGTACAAGTGAGAAAGGAATTTATTTTTATTTTTTAGATTTTTATTTTTGTTTTATTTTTAGGACTATATACAAGGAGGTAATAATAGTATATTATTTTTATTTTAAACAAAATAATTATTTATATATATATAAGTAATATGTACAATTTAGAGTAGGCCCTATCTCTCTCTACTTATTTTGTTTGGCGATCAGGTCAAGGCTTGACCTTCTCTTGGGGTTCGGGTCACTCTGTGTTTATTTTAAATACCTCCCCCTTTTTTCTTTTTCTTTATTCTTTTATTTTTGCACAAACACATGCTAATTATACAAAGTTAACACATGCATGCAGAATGCTAACTTATTGTATTTACACCTATTTACATGATGATTTGCCAAGATAAATAGCTAAAATAAAATAATAAAGAGTGCGAATAAGAGATTCATCAATATCCTCCTCAGCCATATGTATATCTGGAGGATCAGAAGAAGAAGGAGAAGAAAATCTTTTTACTAAATCAGGACAAGCTCCATGAAGAACAGAAGATAGAGATCTAGCATGGAAGGCCGAAGTCGTCTTTATTCCTATTTCTGGATTTTCTCTTTTTACCATTTTTTGTGATTTTGTGCCTTCACTATGAAGAGACTCAGAATCTGAATGTGCACCTGTGCCATTACCTATTATATGCTCCTCGCTCCTAAATGTCTCAGCAGTGCAGGATACCTTTGAACATCATGGGAATTGGAAGGAATAGAACTTAACAACTCAGGTGAAATAGAAATATCCAAAACTAATCTCTGCTCTGTGACAATGTTGTCTATAAAATCTCTGAATGTATCCATCTACTCCCTACGATATGCACTATGCTCATGAATCAAATGGATGAAATGATTGAATGTGGAACCATTTATATTAGGAATATCAAAGTGGTATCCCACATCCATCTCGGGCTATTGAAGACGCTCAAAATGATCAAGTGAATATGAGGTGAAATGCTCCTGAGGAATCTTCTCACAACACTGGTCATGATATGAAAACTGAATCGACTGGTAAGACAGTTGAAACAACATGGGCTCTCTCTCAGTACCATGGAATGCCTGAGGAATATGAATCCAAGGCTATTGAAATGGAAAGTACGGAACCGACTCATATTCCAGCTGAAAACTTAATGGAAGAAGTATCGATCTCTGAGGACAAGAACTCTCTGCAACTGTCTCAACATCCATCCTCGGTACTACATCAATATCCATATCAACTTCCTTATGTGCAATCCTTGAATCATCATGAGGTGGATCACATCTAGGTGGTATGACATCTTCCTCGCGTGTTATCTTGACATTAGAAATATCTCCAAAAAGAGTTCAAAGTGAATCCTTGTCAAGGATGCTATATGAACCACCACACGAGACATCGACCAATGCCTGCTGCTCCGTGGTCATCCCTTGGTAGAAGACCTGAACTAACTCAGATTTGGAGATCCCGTGATCTGGGAATCTCCTCAAAAGAATATGAAATATGAGCCACATATCCTGAAGTAACTCAAGGGGATCATGTGAAAAATCTCTGATAACTGACCGCACGAAATTGGCTCGGCTAATTGGGTAATATCTCCTAAGAAAGGCTGCTTGAAGCGTACCCTAGCTAGCTCGCTCCTCTCCTAAATGTCGGAGCCATCTCGCAGCTGCGTCCTTGAGTGACAAGGGAAAGGTCTTCATCATAGAATCCTCAGGTAATATCTGAATAAAATTGAGTACCACAAATCTCCTAAAACTCAAAAGGATGCTCATAAGGTTCCTCCTGCGGCTTTCCATGAAACTTCGACACCAATGACATGGAGTTTGAATCAATCAGAAAAGTCGGCAACCTCGATGTAGAAACTGACTCAGCTCCCGAATAGGATGTAGGTTGCTCAAGCCGCACTCTCAACTCAGCAACTCATGGACCCGAATCTCTCATTTGATCTGTACTCGGCTCATGGGTCTCAACTCTCTATTCAGTTTCCACATGTGTAACTGAAGGCTGACTCGATGGAAACGAAGAGAGAGGGATAGAAGGAGGCAGATAAGAAACATGAGAAACGAAGGGAGAGGATTCTCCAAGATCAAAGTCATACCTGGAGAAAGACTAAGGACTGAACTCATGTTCAACACATGAATTGTCTCGAACCAACCTAGATGAACTGGTAGGCGCACATGGAAACAGTGCCGTAAGAGTCGGCCTAAATGATCGCCTACCCATCATCATGACTCAAAAAGAAGATTGCTGACTCTAATGACAAGATGCGGACGACGAGTGATTGCTAGAAACTCAGAGATCTTGGACTCACACCACAAAATCAAACACAAATCAAACCCCAAGTTCACCAACTCAACTTGATGATGACCAAAAAACCTCGGTCGTTAATCTTTTCAGTTTTAAAGTTAGGTGACAATATGGTTTTATCAACAGATTTAGCGAGCTGCTGGGTGCCTGAGTTTCCCAAAAAAATGTCCTGAGTCCGTACGATTAGTTGCATCTACTTTCAATCAGTATGGGAGTAAGTACAGACCGTAAAATGACTACCCGTTACTTGAGGACGTAGCCTTAAACAATGTCCTCTAAACCTCCCACTCTGATAAGGAAACCCGGACCGTTTTCGGCTACCTGTGAGTCTTTACTGAGAAGTAGCTAATCATTTTTAGAGACAGTAGTTTTGAAGAAAATCCAGGCTCTAGCTCTAACCTTAAGTGTCA
Organism: Ottelia alismoides; assembly: GCA_037367405.1. Classification (NCBI taxonomy): domain Eukaryota; kingdom Viridiplantae; phylum Streptophyta; class Magnoliopsida; order Alismatales; family Hydrocharitaceae; genus Ottelia; species Ottelia alismoides. The sequence goes on along the minus strand of JAZKJV010005800.1, from coordinate 143,235 downwards.
TCCCTCACTCACTATCTAAAGAGTACCTGCAAGCCAATGCGAGGATTGCTCTCCCAAAACAAGTGGAGTCCTTTACATTTATTTTTATGGTCAAATAAAAATTATAAGTCCCACTTTTAATTTTTGATTATCATTTTTTTTGATCTTTTTGAAAACAATGTCTAATGTATTTTTGTCTTTTTCCTTTTTACCTAAGTGAAGAAAAACTAGATTGTGCGGTCTTAGATCTAATGAGACTTACGGATGCACAAGCAAAAATAAAAAACCTAATCCAGGCATCTAGCCACGAAAATCCGCAAAAAATAAAGAAAAAGCATGAGGAAAACCACAGTGAGGTTCTTATTCCACCAAGTGCATGGCACTTGGTGAAACAAACCCCGAGAAGACAAAAGGAAAGGTACAAGTCATGATGCCCTTAAGGGGCCCCTTCTACAAAATGTGAAAATGGGCAAGTGCCCTTTATTTCTTTTACAAAGAAAATGCAGAAAAAGTAAATAGAAACTCGGCTTCTCAATTCTGTCTCGCGCTGCTCAAAACCTGCAACACAACTCTGGATCAAAAGGTCGTAAAATGCTAAAAAATGCAACAGAAAATAAGATGATGAAAAAGAGAGAAAAAGAAACCCAAAAACCTAAGGCTCTAATATCTACCCTAGCACTACCTTCCGTCAATGGTGCCATTTGAAAAGATAAACTAGTCGTCAAAAAAGATAGACAATTGTCGTTGTGTTGACCGTTTGAAATTCACAGAAAATTTTATTTTATTTTTATTTATACTCCTAAACTAAATATGTATAGTGTTAGTATCAGAGTGTCGAATTCAGGGAGGCAAACTATAGAAAATTAAGATAAATTACTAGAAAATCTAAGATAAATGGGTTTCCTTATTTTTATTAATTTTAAGAGCTTTTTCTAGATTTTTAGTTGATTTTATCAATTTTATATTATTTAATGAGTTTAATATACCTATGTAAAAATATAGGTATAGGTTTTATATTTTTTAGTTTTTACTTTGTATTTTTTATATTTTGATGTTGTTTACTGTTTTTATATATTTTTAGAGGTTTTTAGAATTTTTATGAATTTTGAATTATGTTTAAAGTGTAAAACAAGGTTTTTCTTGAAAATGATGAATTGATTTTAATTTTAAAAATAGTAAAAAATAAGAAAATATTTTTATCTTATTTTTACTGGAAAGTAGAAAAATGTCTTTCAAATGGGGTATTGTGCATATTTTTTTGATTTTTGTAGAATTAGTTACGTATATTTTGAAGGTTTTATGTATTTTAATTTTTTATTGGTTTTAATATTCATATTTTATTTTGTTTTTTGTTTAATTTGTAAAATATAGTAAAATATGTTGTAGGTAATTTTTAGCATTTTTAAAGGGTTTTTATTTTTTAAGTATTATATAGTTTATTATATTTTATATTTTTAAATGATTTATTAAAAATAGAATTTAAATTTTTTTTAAAAATTGATAAAATACTGAATATAGTATACTATTAAGTATGTATACTTATTTTTATTTGATTTTTATATCTTGTATTATATTTATTATGTAGTATAATATGCATTATATAATATTATACAACTGTATGGGGATATATGTAATTAGACTAGAACTGGGGGCTCATGTGAAATAAGCAAAGTATGAAGGTGTGTTGCGCAAAAATACTAAGTTGCATGGGGTCTCTCACATGGCTTTTCTCGATCATGACATGTTCGCAATTCCGATAATGCCTGGGGGCTTATGCGCAAATTTCCCAGATAATGCACATTCATGGCATGTGCAGAAGCTGCAAAGGTTCTATTAGTAATAAACAGTTGTTTGGGGGGCTTTTTGTAAATTCACATGAAATATCTCGGGTCCTGCGCGTGAGGCGCATGTGATGTCCCCAAGCGGTGGGGTGGTGGGATTTATCTCAACTGTCTATATCAGACGAGTTCTGTGTAGTGAGTTCTTCTCCCAATATGGATCTGCGGTGATGGATTTCTTCATGCACGACAGAGGTGCTTCGCTGTCTCGAGGCAACGATTGTTCTTGAGGCGATGGTCTTTGTTTGTTCGATGGTACGCAGCTTTAGATCTGAAGGTTCTTTATGATTGGACGGAGCGTCGGGTCGTGTTAGTTCGAGCTAGAAGTGCTTCTGCAGGTAGTGAGATCAGATCGTCGGTGGAGTTCTTGTTCCCAAAATCTTTCGCGAGTCTGATCTCCGTTGATGCAATCCGCTTCCAACTTCTTCGAGGTTCCAGAGGGCCTGCAAATGATAGATGGTTCGAAGATGAAGCTTCAACCTCACATCAAACATGAGGTAATGAATGGTTGCTTGATAGGAGTTGTAGGAGTCGTGTCTTAGTTATGATAATCGAACGTGATCGGGGATGGTCGGGGATGTGGAATAGAACGAGAATCGCAAGGGTTTAGAAGATGAAATGGAATCAATGGTCGGATAATATTTCAAATAGGATGAAGAACACAGATGGAAGATGAAAAGAGGGAAAATAGAGAAATGGATGGACTGAGAGGAGAAGATGAAGAGAGAAAACCTAACTTGGAAGTGGAAGCAGAAGATGGAAATGGTTGATCGCCTGTAGATGGATCTGGAGCACGAAGCTCCAGGAGGTCGTGACCTCCTCTACTCCCGGCGGTAGAGGAGGCTAGGTACGGAGGAACTGGGCCCGTTGTCGGCAACGATCTCGTAAGGATCTTCTTCCTCATCCTCACTTCAAAGACAGAGCAGTGCATGTCACTCACGCTCACTCTATATGCTGGAGCTCACTGGAGAAAAGTTGGAAGAAATGTTGGATGTGGTAGCTCGAGATAGAGGGGTTCCTTTAATAGGGGGAGGTATCGTGGGGAGTACGTTGCCGGATGGGGTCACCGGTGAATGGCCTAACTGCTGGGCCGTTAGGCGGAGATAGGAGGAGGAAGAGGTGACGGGAAGCAGGTAGCGAGAAGGAGGAGGACGCGAGGAAGAAGAATGGGCAGAGAAAGAAAGGGGAAGAGAAAAGAAAGAGAGGTGAGAGAAAAGAAGGGAAAAGAGAAAAAAAGGAAAAAAGATAAAAATAAAAGTAATTAATTAATTAAAATAATTTGAATTTAAGTGAATAAATTAAATTAATAATTAAAAAAATAATAAATGAATATAAATACTTAATTAAATGGATAATAATTAATTAAATAAATAATCAAATAAGTTAGTAGATAAATAATCTAGTAATTGAATAACTAATGAAATATTTTTTATTTTTATTTTAATAATAAAATATTAATTAATTATAATAAATAACCTATATTAAATAAAATAAAATTAAGATACATTGTACATTTTATACAAATTGGGTCCCAAAACCTATTTTTTGCATATTAACTCCGATTTTAGTGAAATCGATTTCATTTGATAGATAATTCTTAAAACGAACTTTAAAAGTGAATACGTCTAATTAGGAGTTCATATGGCCGGGTTATGAGGTCTGGAAGTTTAGGGTCACGACTTCGTGACATTGGGATTATTGGCATTTATTTTAAGTTATATTTTTTTATTTTTAAATGATTTGTATAAACACAATAGAAGAAGAATTAAGTTAAATGGGGTTCAGAGTAATTAAATAGAAAATAAGGAAGGTCTCTATATATAATACATATATACAAAGGGGTCCAAACGTCAAAACTCACATATTTTATTCTAATATTTTTTTGGATATCTTTAATAAATAATATAATTATAAAATGAAGTTTAAAAGTGAGTTTGGTCAATTTGGAGTTTTCTATAAATAGTTATGAACCTTGGAAGTCGGCTTTTATGTCTTTTTTGGTTCATCATAATTAATCATACATTAAATAATTTTTCCGATAATTTTATAAATTAACATATATTATTATAAATAACTTTGGTGAAGAAAATATTTTAATTTGAAGTGATCTTGGTGATAAATAGAATTAGTAAACATATGTACACGGTGAAAAAGGTGTAAATATACATTTGTGATCTTGATTTTCTAACATTTTTATAAATTATGATCCTTATCTCCCCTACTTATTTATTTTGTCGATCACGTCAGTATTGATCTGATCTCGGAGGTTAGGACCAGTCTGTATATATTTCATATCTATATCCTTCTTGTCTTTTATTTTTATTTTTCTCTTTATTATTTTATTTTAGATAAATTAGTATTAATTATATAATATTAACAAATGTGGTTAGAATGTTAATTAGTGAGAATTAGTGAATATTTACATGTATTTTACCAAGGATTTTAACCAAAATGAGAGAATAAAGGCAATAAATCATGGATTCATCAATATACGACCTTCTCTTCTTTTCTGTTTCTTTTCTTCTTTATTCTTTTATTTTGGTGGAAATATAAGATAAATATACAACATTAAAAAATGAGGTTAGACTGATAAATAATTGGAATTACTTATTATTTGCATATGTTTGGCCAAGGATTTTAAGCTAAAACAAAAGAATAAATATATTGAATCATGGATTCATCACTTAGTGCCCTCATGTGCGTAGCATGTTTTGATTGGTGAATTTGTGCCTCCACCCCTTTTATTTCTACAATTAACATTTATATACGTGCTCTGTATATATGTTTGTGATAATTGCATAGATCTCCTATGTGTTTCATTTATTTGCATTCAAGTTCCTCTGAGTTGGACTCACGTGAGTCCCCAAGTGATTGTGTATTTTATTTGATCTTATTATCCCAAGCTTCTTTTGCACATTAATAAACGCTCTGTTACTTTTCATAAATTAAAAGTAGGTTCCTGGATAATAATTTTTAATTTCGTTGTGTATTTTGCTTTGATAAATTATTTAATTGCTCCACAAAATTCTATAAAAATTAGTTTAACGTCCTAGTAACTTGTTTTATCTCATACAATTTTGTTTTGTAAACTAATTTTATTTTTACATTATTAAAATACACAAGTAATACAGTTGTCGATATTTGATTATTAAAATACATAAAAATTTGATAATATTTTGTAAAATTATGAAAAATTACTTTAGGTTTAGTTTATTGTATTGCATATATAAAAATTAAACAAAAAATGCATATAAAATAGAAAAATAACAAAAATACATATTTAGTCTTATTTTAAAGACTGATAAAAAATTTTTTGTTTCTGAATATTTGATTCTGTTTACTATTATAAAATAAGAAAAATCTTAGCTTGTTTTTTCATTAAAAAATGTTTTCAATCTTTAAACCAGTAAAAATCCATAAAATATGTAAAAATACTTCAAAAATCGACATAAATAGTAGAAAAATCCTTAAAATGAAAAACAATTATTTTTCTTATTTTTTAGTATTTACACAAATTTTAAAAATAAAAAAGGATTTTATCTCACTTTTGTATATATTATATTCTTTTTGAAATTAAAATTATATAAAAAATTTGTAAAATTAAAATCAAATAAAAAATAAAAATAAAAATAAGTAAATATAAAACATTTGAAAATTAACTAAAAAAATATAAAACTAATTAAAATTCATATAAATTCATAAAATCCATTAAAAATATAATAATAATCAATAGAAGAAATTAAAAATAATAATTAACTTCGATTTTAAAGAAATCGCTTTTATTTGATAGATAATTTTATAAATAAATTTTAAAAGTGAGTACACTCAATTCAGAGTTTACGTCACCGAGTTATGAGGTTTGAAAATTATCCTTTATGGCTTTTTAGTTTTGAGATTTGTTGGCATTTATTCATAATTACTTTTAAGTTATATTTTTGTATTTTAGTTTTTTATAAATAATTTAGAAATAAGAATTAAGTTAAATGGGATTACAAATAATTAAATAAAAAATAAATAAAGTTTATATGCACATAGTACATATATATAAAGGGGTCCAAATGCCAAAACTCACACGTTTTATTCTACAATTTTTTGGTATTTTTAATAAATAGTATTAGTTATAAAATGAAGTTTAAAAGTGAGTTTAGTCGATTTATAGTTTTCTATAAATAGTTATGACCTTGAAAGTTAACTTTTGTGGCTTTTTTGGTTCATTATAATTATTTAATTATTTATTAAATAATTTTTATTTTTTATAATATGATAAATATTATTACAAACAACTTTGATGAAGGAAATTTTTTTATTTGAGGTTGTTTATTGATAAATAAAATAGGTCAACATATGTACAAGGTGAAAAATATGTTTATGTACAATGTGGCATTGGTTTTCTGGAATTATTATAAGTTATGAACCCTATCTTCCCCCTAGTTTTATTCCTTGTCGACCATCCCAATGTTTGGTCTGGTCTCGACGTTCGGGTAGGTATGTAATTATTTCATATATACAACTGATGAATCCTCATTCATCACTCTTTATTCTTTTATTTTAGCTAAAAACCTTTGCAAAACACCATGTATATGTTTGTAAATAGAATAAATTACCAAATAGCATGCATTGTGTAAATAGCAATAATTAGCATGTATTTTATGCAAAAAAAGAATAAAGAAATAAAGAAAAAGAGGGAAATATTTAGAATAAATAATGAGTGACCTGAACCCAAGGGAAGGCTCAATATGGGCCTGACCGCAATATAAAATAAGTAGAGAGAGATAGGGTAACTCAGCTTTGTACAAAATCCCCCTCTTAGTGTATATATTTTATGTTCTAAAAATAAACATATTTATGTGTTCACCATATTTTGTATATATTTCTAAAAATAAAATAAAAATAAGAAAAATAAAATAGAAACAAAAATAAATAATTTCTCTCCCCTCAGTGTACATATACCATGTATATATGAATAAAAGACCTATTTATTTTACCCATGTAAAAAATTAATAAAAATCAAATAAAAATCTTTTTATATTCCAAATTTTATGATGTAAATAATTAAAATATAAAATTGGGATAGCTGTACATAAATAAAATAATTAAAAATAAAAATAAAAAATACATAGGTACATATACATGTATATAATAATATATATTGTATATACATAATTTGTTTTTCAAAAAAATAAGTAAAAATCTCTAAAAAATACATTAAAAATAAATAAACATTTTTTATTTGTAAATATTTTGAAATAAAGCCTTTTTCTATTTTAAAATAAATTTACAATTATTTTTCCAATGGAATTTTCTGATTGGTCTACGGGGAATGTTGACCCCCGGTCAACTCCCCCCAGGACCACCTCCTCGCGGACCCGGTCTTCGACCCGATTTTCTCTGATTTTTCCCGGATCGGTTCGTTAACCATTCCCTCAAACCCCGGGCTCCATTTATCGTTCATCGATCCTAGATTCACGTCCGGGCATCTTCGTAGGGATCTGAGCTTTGGATTGTGCGCCCGATCTCCTTCTTTCTCGGACCCCTGCAGTATAAAGCTTCGCCTCCCGCCATATATTCACGCATCTTTGGCATCCCCCCTCGCCTCGATGACCTCCTCTCTTTCACCTAAGTGACAGCCGTGTGCGAGAGAGTAGCAGTGAGGAACGAGCAGCCGGGAACCACTGATCCGGCGACTTCCACCGCCGTGCTCCGCCGTGAGGCGAGCCCAAACCTCTAGACCCGTCAATCCATCGATGCGACGAACCCCGGAGGTCTCCGACCTCCAGCACAGACGACTACAACCATCCATTCGGTTAGATCTCTTCTTGTTTCGTTTGATTTTTGATTTTTCAGATTCTGTCTGCCGACGTTCACCACCTATTTCACGCCTCTTCGATCACCCATTCACCCTTCCGACAGCACCTCCAACTTCGCGAGAACCCTCTACACCTTCTCCACCCTTTCATCCACCCCGGTTCGCCTCGGAACCATGCATTCACTCTCCTCCACCGTCACCTCTCCGGAGGACGCCACCCGCCCCACACGGACACCTCCTTCGCCCATAACCGGGTCGAGGCACTTTTCCCTAGACCCAACTTTCTTTTTTTGCAGGACGAATCGAAGAAGGACCTCGTCTGGGGGTCCAACCACTTGGGCGTAGGAGCTCCAGGACCTTCACATCACCGAGCCGCCTCGTGCGTCCTTGTCCTCATCGAAAACCATCAGTAGCTGCAGACGACCATCAACTTCCTTTTCCCCTCTCAAGCAGCACCGGAGGAGGTCCCTAGCGCGTACAGTAGCCGGACGAAGCTCGTCGACGTTTTGTTCTTCTGGGATCCTCCATTGCCGTCCGATTGAGCCTCTCACCCCAGTTCAGATCTCAGCCACCCGTTCGCGAGGGGTTCGTAGGCATACGATCCATTTGAGGATCAGATCCAGGCCACTCATCGCTGAAGGGGCATCCGCGTTTCTCCACCGTCCGATCTGAGATGGATCGCACCCCAGTCGTTGGATCTTAATAAAGGGGTAAATTTCCCTTAGGCCCTTCTTTCTTAAGTTTTTTTATTGTTGAGTACTGTAAATATTTTTGAACATTGTTTTTATTTTGGGTAATTTGCACTTTGGACCCTAGTGTTTTTAGTATTTGTGATTTAGTCCCTGTGTATGTAGAGCACGTGCATCGACACGTGATTTGTGGAACATTTGCATATTTTGTCCTATAGTTTTGAGATGTTATTGTTTACATCTTTATAAAAAGGAATGGCAATTTAGTCCCTGTAAATGTGAATCACGTACGTGTCTCGTGCTTTTCTGGACTTTTTGTAATTTTGGCTCCAAACTTTTAACGTGTGTTATTATTTGGCCCTGCAACTTAGTTTTTCTTGCACTTTGGTCCCTATGTGCTATTGCTTGTCTATTGGTTGAATAAAATATCAAATTACTCCAAATTTAGTGAAATTTGGATATGTGGCCCCTACCACTGTGTAAAATTTTCATTAATTTTTAAGGACATTTTTGAGTGGTTTTCTATTTTTAAAAATTCAAAAACCCTTGTTGTTGCTACTATTTGGTTTATAAAATCAATTAAAAATATATAAAATTATCCAAAAATTCTAAAAAAAATTACTTATTTTTGTTTATGTGTTTACTTACCTCGATTCAATTTTCACTTGATTTAGACTTGTAAAACCCCTAAAAATTTAAAAACCTTAAAAACCTTCAAAAAATTATTAAAAATTCTATAAAATTCAAAAAATTACAATTTCTTTTCCTATAACTTAGTTTTTATTTCTAGTTTTCATAAAAATTATCTTTAGATTTTTATAGCTAATTATGTATTTTTAATTAGCCTTTCAAATCTGGCTGCACATTAGTTCCATGTTTTTGCCTTTTTTCTATTTTTATAAAATCAATAAAAAATATAAAATTCTAAAAAAATTACCAAAAACACTTAAAAATATATAAAACAAAAAAGATTTTTATTTGAATTTTCTGGCTTGATTTGATGCATTAAATAATTTGTTTGTGTCATTTCTGCCTTGTTTTCTATTTTCTTCATATTTAAAAATACACAAAAAATTTTAAAAATGTATAAAATCCACCAAAAATAGTTTCATTATTTTATTTCTTTTTCTGACTACTTCATAGGCCACTTTTCCAATCCGTGCTCCTTGAGTTTGACCTTGGTCGCTATACCAGGTTAAATAAATAGCGAGACTGCTATTCGGATTTCTGGATTGTTTGATTTCTTTTGGTGGTCTGATTTTTCTTGTTGAGCCCGATTCGAGGGATTGAGGTCGCAACGGCCCGTGATATTTATCTCCCTTAGTCTCTCGTGAATTTTGGGCTCATCGGAATGGCGCCGTTGCTTGGGAGCACGACTTAGCAGTCGTTTTTGTTTTTGATTTTCGTTCGCGGCTTTTTCCGCAGCTTTTCTTTCTTCCACGGCTTTTCGCAGCTTTTTCATTTTCTTTCATTTTCTTTTTATTTTCTTCTATTTTATTTTTATTTGTTTTTATTTTGTTTGTTTATTTCCATTTTTGCATATATTTTATTTTATTTTATTTTCTCTTGCATATTTTTATAATAACTGTGTGTGTCTGACATTCTCTTGTTTGATTTTCTTGCGAGGGCCCGAGGACCGAGGCTGCTTTCTTCAGAAAGCCAAAGCAACCACGGAAGCCGGAGGCGACTCCCTTCTGTACGGAGCCACAGGAGAGCATGAGGAGTCGAGCAGGAGAGAGGAGAGGATAGTTTAGTGTAGATAGTTTCTTTTTCTGCAGACTTGATAATTGTAATAATACAGGGACATGACTTTCATACTTGTGACTTTCCGGAGTCTGTTTCGCCGAGCACCGGTGTGCTCGGGGGACCCCACCGTTGTTTTGGTTTTGTCGCCTTTATTTTCTTTTTGTTTCACGTGGATTTCTGTGCTTGAGCCCCTAGATTTAGGTTTTTATTTTCATTGAGCCAGGTAGCATTAGGTCCAAAGCCCTAATAGAATATCTGTTCCTATAGAACGCACTTGGATCTAGACAAATAAACCAGTGCTTCACGATAATAGAAATTTCTGTTTAGGACGGTTCTCGCCTTTGCATCCATATAGTATAGTTTTAATTTATGCACGGATCATAATTGCATGTAGACTGCTGGAGCAAGGTACACCTTCTATCTCATGCATGCATTCATATAGTTCATCGCGCATCGGCTTTTCCGTTTTCCTCCCCCTATTTTTCTGGATTTAGGGAAAAAAGGAAATCGGAAAATTCGTTAGACGTTGTTTGCTTGAAAAATACCTAAAAATAAAAACAATAAAATCGGGACTGCTAAACACACTTGACCCTAAAAGACATCTCATTTAAAAATCTGTCTTGGGGAGAGTAACTCCATCCTTGTTTGGTTTGGATGAGCGAGAGAGTGACCCGCACCCTAGGCTAGAGCCATATCTGATTTCTTGACAGACTATCGGCCTTTTATTCGGGACAGTCTATTAAGAGTATTGAATTCCTACCAGCTCACGTAATCGCTCTAAAAGACTGACTTGATCACCTAAATAAAATTGACAAGATAATTGACTGAACCTTTACGGTCTTCATCTTAGTGTTGAGTAGGTGAATCGGGGATTTGTTTTCTCATCTTGTGTGTTTCCAGATCCCTTTAGCTTTATCCCCATCTATCTTCTTCTTCAGTCATCTATCTTTCTCCCTCCCACCCTCCTTTCAGTCTCCTTCTACTTCTTCTTCTTCTTTCTTTACCCCTGGAAGATGGACCCCCCTCACTTTGTGCCAACTCTTGCGGCTTCTTCACCTTCTTCCCATTAGTCCAGTCCACCCTCGAGGGAGGTCGGATCTCCGACCAACCTCCCGTTCCCTCCCTCCCATCCCTTTCATTCTTCTGGGCATGCTGCGCTACACGTCCGCAGAGATCAGATTGAGCAGATGCCAGACCCAAACGACGCCATTGCTGAGTTGAGAGTGCACTCCGTTCGCGATCATAGAGAGCAGATACGAGTATCAGATGCCTCCTATACTAGCATGATGGATGAGCAGATAGGACAGGGAGCCCAATCAGCTTCTACATTAGGTCCATTCATTCTGGATTTGGAGTTTATTCAGTGACTGCCGACATTTTTAGGAGAGGTGCACGAGGAGCCCTATCTTCACCTGTCCGAGTTCGAGGAGTTTTGCTGGACACAGATCTATTCAGACATCACTGCAGAGGAGTTGATGCTGAAGATCTTCCCATTTACACTCCAGGATAGAGCCACGAGATGGCACAGATGTTTGGGAAGGAGAGTCGCAATGTGGGGAGAGCTACGGTTCGAGTTTCTACAGAGATTTTATCCCCAGCATAGAGCAGATATGATACGGTCTATTATCATGGATTTTTCAGTAGACCCCCAGGAGCCACTGCATGAGGCACGGCTGAGGTTTCTTGACCTCTTGAGGAGATTTCTTGAGCACGGACTTTCACCACCAGACCTTATCGAGATCTCCATGAAGGGGATGGCCGCGGAGCAGATAGTACTGGTGATTACCTCGTGTGGCAGTTCACACCGCAGTTCCGACATTGAGTTACTGGATGCCATCACTAGATTACTTTCACAGAGACCATCTTTACGAGATGTCGTAGTTGGGACAACACATGAGGATGTTGCAGCACCAGCGGGGTGTGCCGCACTACATGAGGATACAGCTTCTACACACCCGATCAAGGACTTGGATTCTGCAGAACCACAGAGTACAGAGGAGATGACTACTATAGTGGAGGTTCTGACCCAGAAACTACTTGAGTTCCCGTTGGTCTTCCAGCTAGAATTCAAGTCAGCCCCAGAGTTTCCAGTTGACGAGTCTTGGATATCAGGTCTTTTGATACTCCAGGAGCCAGAGGAGCCCCCGCTACTACAGCCATCGATCCAGCCATTTCAGAGTCCAAATTCGGATGATTCAGCTTCTATTCTACAGAGACACTTCTTGGATTTAGACAGATATCATGACTCATTCCAGCAGCCACAGCTTGATACAGGATACCACTTTGAGATGCCATACATAGATAGTTCTGTATTCGAGCCTTTTGTCCTCCTTTTTGATGAGATAGATCCATACTATCATGACCATATGACATCCAACGTTGCCGTAGAGCGAGGATCAGTTTCAGCCACATTGCCAGCCTCCGCGGTGTTGACCAGTACCTTCTCCTGCTTCCAGATTGACCAGAGCCAGACTTCAGATGATGATGCATTCTGGTGCACAGAGTGGATGCTTGACAGCAGCGCAGATGCCCTTATAGATCCTGATCCTCTATTTCTCACCGATGATCTTGCATTTCTCCCCGAGGGTTATCTGCGGGAGAATGCCATACACGATGTGTACTCAGTTTCACCTTCTGAGAGTGTATCCGATCTGGCGGATCACTAAACCGAGTCTTCCGATCCTTCTAATTCTGAGTCATCTCACCTTGACGACCCTCACGAGGATGAGCCGATCCTTGAGATATTCGATGACCTGTCTGATTTGTCTCCATTATATGTATCAGATATCAATTTTCATAGGGAGTCTCCTGATCTTGACTTTCCACATCTTTTTGAGACACTGATTGACGTGGAGGATTCCATGACTGATCCATCCTTCTCCACGTTTGACTTCTTCGGCGCTACACTTCCACTCCAGTCTGATCCTGAGCCGATGATTTCTTTTGTGCTATCGGATCCCGACCACATCTTCCCATATCCTTGGCCGGTAGCAGACACCCGCCTGATTACGTACCTGGGTGTCATTCTTTACACTGTTGATTTCGTCGTTGTTCTCATACCGAGACTGCAACGACAGTACGGCATTCTACTTACAGATGTCGTCCCGAACCTTGACATGTCTTTGTCCTAGCCTTTGCGCCCAGCTAGGGGCGTAAAATCTAGCGCTTGTTGAGAGGCACCTCAACATTGTACCCTTTTGTATATACGTGTTTTGTCATGATTTGATCTTTCTTTCTTCCATGTTGTTTTCACCCCAGGTCTCGCGTAGGATTATCTTTGCTATACTTAGGATATACCTCATCCTAAGTATAGGGGTTGGAAACACCGAGTTGTTCCTTTCATTTTGTTTCATTACTCCTGTCGTTGCATATACTTAAGGATTTTTCACCTTAAGTATAGGGGGAGTAATGCCCTTCCATCTTGTATATACTTGTTTTCTTCGTTTCTTTTCTACGTCTGTTTTGTAGCCTATACTTAGGGATATGTTACCCTAAGTATAGGAGAGGTAGACCCTGTACATTCTCCACTCGGATTTCCCTTTGTGTACAGCCTGCTATACTTAGGATTACTTGATCCTAAGTATAGGGGGAAACCTTGAGTTTCTTCTTCATTTCTATTCTTTCATATAGCCTTCCCTTTTCACTTCCCTATACTAAGAACGAGTTATGTCTTCTTCATCGCTCTTGACTCTGAGGACATCGTTTGAGCTAAGTATAGGGGGGTGTCGTATATATTTCATATATACTTTAGCCATAACTCGTACTTTGTGTGAGTATGTTAATAAATAAAAATGGGTAAAGCCCAAAAATCCATAAAAATTAAAAATTTTTCCTTGTAAATAAAATTCTTTTATTGCACATACATAGCTAGTTGTACAAACTATTTTTGTAAAAATGTTTGTAAAAATCTTTTGTGTAAATAGCTTGTAAATATTTTGATATCAAAATTATGTATATAGTACAAAATTTTTGTAAAATGTTTTGAAAATCAAAAGTTTGCAAAAACCTTGTGTAAATTTGTGTAAATATTTTGCAAAACTTGTATTCATGCATACATCCATGTTTTCAAAACATTTTACAAAAATTTTGCACATGTGTAAATATTTTGTAAATAGCATCTTTGTAAATACTTGTATAGTTTTTCCTGGATCATAGTTGACATTTAAACTAGCCTGGAATTAAATTGAAAAATGGAGCTTGGTTAAGATCTTAATCCACCTAATTCTAAGAGGAACCTTATAAGGCTTAGGGTTGAGACTTTTCAGGTCCATGGTGACTTCATTCTTTGAGTCCACTAGGCTATGATCATATGTCATCTCGATGAGCCTAAGTAGACCACTTAACAACACACACATGACCCTTACAGACAATGGCTTTACTTGGACCAGCACTTTACACCGAGCTCTCTACGGATGAGGTGGTGAGGAGGCAGTTTTCCTTTACTTGGGGTAGCATATGAGGGTAGTACTTCTAGGCAGAACCTCTCTTCTTCTTATAGTGAAGGAAGTGCGTCTCAACTTGGTCTGGTTGCCATGAGGTCTAACGACAGGAGTTGTGGGTTGCAATAATGCTTCAAAAGAGGGATAGTCTACTGGCTCAAGAGGAAAAACTCCTTATGTATATATGCTGCACTTTGTAGATATGTTGTATATATGCACATCAAAAATGCAAAAATAAAAGAATAACTCCAAAAAGTGGTGGGTCTGAGAGAAAATGATAATCCCACCGGAGTGTATATAGTGCAATAAGCAAAGCTTGGTATCCATGTTCCATCTTATGAAGCTTGTAGCAGGGAGACTTAGCTACACTGGTTGAGCTCCCAAGGATACATGGCTACACGGCCATGGTCCATTCTCTTCTTCCCCATCTTATTGAGCCGGTTGAACTTGAACTTAGAAGGGAATACCCTGGTCCTCGAGGAAAGAGTTTCCATACTAGGGCATTAGAGTTACCTTGTTGGGGAGGGTTGTCATTTTGCTACTTCTGAGGTGGAGAGCTATACCTCACTTACACAACACAGGAAAAGATTCATGGTCTTTAGGGTTTGTGTATGTAGACTTGTTCTGATCTGGATTATTGAGGAGTCTTGACTATGGATTAGTGGAACTTAGAGGCTATTAAGTTTTAAACCTAAGTCCAAATAAGGTTCCGACACATTAATAATCCAAATATCTAACTAAGCTCCATACTTCAATTTAATGAAGGCAAGTTTAATAATCAGCATTGATTCATCTTTCCCCTCTTTTTCTTTTCTTTTCTCTTTTTCACTTCTTTTTCAAATAAGTGTTTGCTAAGGAACTAGCAAAGTTAAGTATAGGGGGGTGATGAATCCTCATTCATCACTCTTTATTCTTTTTTTTAGCTAAAAACCTTTGCAAAACACCATGTATATGTTTGTAAATAGAATAATTTACCAAATAGCATGCATTGTGTAAATAGCAATAATTAGCATGTATTTTGTGAAAAAATAAAAGAATAAATAAATAAAGAAAAAGAGGGAAATATTTAGAATAACTATTGAGTGACCTGAACCCAAGGGAGGGCTCAATATGGGCCTGACCGTGAAATAAATAAGTAGAGAGAGATAGGGTAACTTAGCTTTGTACAAAATCCCCCTCTTAGTGTATATATTTTATGTTCTAAAAATAAAAATATTTATGTGTTCACCATATTTTGTATATATTACTAAAATAAAATAAAAATACGAAAAATAAAATAAAAACAAAAATAAATAATTTCTCTCTCCTCAGTGTACATATACCATGTATATATGAATAAAAGACATGTTTATTTTACCCTTTTAAATAATTAATAAAAATCAATTAAAAATCTTTTTATATTCCAAATTTTATGGTGTAAATAAATAAAATATAAAATTGGGAAAACTGTAGATAAATAAAATAATTAAAAATAAAAATAAAAAATACATAGGTACATATACCTATATATAATAATATATATTGTATATACATAATTTGTTTTTCAAAAAAATAAATAAAAATCACTAAAAAAATACTTTGAAAACAAATCAAAATTTTGTATTTGTAAATATTTTGAAATAAAGCCTTTTTCTATTTTAAAATAAATTTACAAATATTTTTCCAATGGAGTTTTCTGATTGGTCCACGGGGAATGTTGACCCCCGGTCAACTCTCCCCCAGGACCACCTCCTCGCGAACCCGGTCTTCAACCCGATTTTCTCTGATTTTTCCAGGATCGATCCGCCAACCATTCCCTCAAACCCCGGGCTCCATTTGTCATTCATCGATCCGAGATTCACGCCCGGTCATCTTTGTAGGGATCCAAGCTTTAAATTGCGCGCCCGATCTCCTTCTTTCTCGGACCCCTGCAGCATAAAGCTTCGCCTCCCGCCGCATATTCACGCATCTTTGGCCTTCCCCCTTGCCTCCGATGACCTCCTCTCTTTCACCTGAGTGATAGCCGTGTGCGAGAGAGTAACAGTGAGGGACGAGCAGCCGGGAACCACTGATCCGATGACTTCCACCACCGTGCTCTGCCGCGAGGCGAGCCTGAGCCTTTGGACCCGTCAATCCATCGAGGCGACGACCCCTGGAGGTCTCCGACCTCCAGCACAGACGACTACAACCATCCATTAGGTTAGATCTCTTCTTGTTTCATTTGATTTTCGATTTTTCAGATCCTGGCCGCCGACGTTCATCACCTATTTCATGCCTCTCTGATCACCCATTCACCCTTCCGACAGCACCTCCAACTTTGCGAGACCCATCTACACCTTCTCTACGCTTTCATCCATCCTGGTTCGCCCCGGAACCAGGCATTCGCTCTCCTCTACCGTCACCTCGCCGGAGGGCGCCACCCCGCCCCACACGGACACCTCCTTCGCCCATAACCGGGTCGAGGCACTTTGCCCTCGACCCAGCTTTCTTTCTGTGCAGGACGAATCGAAGAAGGACCTCGTATGGAGGTCCAACCACTTGGGCACAGGAGCTCCAGGACCTTCACGTCGCCGAGCTGCCTCGTGCGTTCTTGGCCTCATCAGAGACCATCAGTAGATGCAGACGACCATCAGCTTCCTTTTCCTCTCTCGAGCAGCACCGGAGGAGGTCCCTAGCGCGTACAGTAGCCGGACAAAGCTCGCCGACGTTTTGTTCTTCCGGGATCCTCCATTGCCGTCCGATCAAGCCTCTCGCCCCAGTTCAGATCTCAGCCACCCGTTCACGAAGGGCTCGTAGCTATACGATCCATTCGAGGATCAGATCCAGGCCATTCATCGCCGAAGGGGCATCCGCGTTTCTCCACCGTCTGATCTGAGATGGATCGCTCCCCAACCGTTGGATCTTAATAAAGGGGTAAATTTCCCTTAGGCCCTTCTTTCTTTAGTTTTTTTATCGTTGAGTCTTGTAAATATTTTTGAACGTTGTTTTTATTTTAGGTAATTTGCACTTTAGACCCTAGTGTTTTTAGTATTTGCAATTTAGTCCATGTGTATGTAGAGCACGTGCATCGACACGTGATTTGTTGAAATTGGCATATTTTATCCTATAGTTTTGAGTTGTTATTGTTTACATCTTTATAAATAGGAATGACAATTTAGTCCATGTGAATGTGAATCACGTGCGTGTCTCGTGCTTTTTTGGACTTTTTGCAATTTTGGCCCCAAACTTTTAACGTATGTTATTATTTGGTCCTTTAATTTAGTTTTTCTTGCACTTTGGCCCCTGTGTGTTGTTGCTTGTCTATTGGTTGAATAAAATATCAAATTAACTCCAAATTTAGTGAAATTTGGACACATGGCCCCTGCCACTGTGTAAAAATTAATTTTTTGGGACATTTTTGAGTGGTTTTTCTATTTTTAAAAATTCAAAAACCCTTGTTATTGTTATTGTTTGGTTTATAAAATCAATTAAAAATATAAAAAAAATCCAAAAATTCTAAAAAAAATTCCTTACTGTTTGTTTGTATGTTTACTTGTTTCAATCCAAATTTTACTTGATCTGGACTTGTAAAACCCCTAAAAATTAAAAAACCCTAAAAACCTTATAAAAATTATTAAAAATTCATAAAAATTTAAAAATTACAATTTATTTTCCTGTAGCTTAGTTTTTATTTCTAGTTTTTCACAAAAATTGTCTCCAGATTTTTAGAGGCTAATTATATATTTTTAATTAGCCTTTCAAATCTGGATGCACATTAGTTCCCTGTTTTTGCCTTTTTCTATTTTTATAAAATCAACAAAAAATATAAAATTCTAAAAAAAATTATTAAAAACACTTAAAAATATATAAAACACAAAAAGATTTTTATTTGAATTTTCTGGCTTGATTTGATGCATTAAATAATTTGTTGTTTGTGTCATTTCTGCCTTGTTTTCTATTTTCTTCATATTTAAAAATACACAAAAAAATTTAAAAATTTATAAAATCCACCAAAAAATAGTTTCTTTATTTTATTTCTTTTCCTGACTTCTTCGTAGGCCACTTGGCCAATCCGTGCTCCTTGAGTTCAACCTGGTCGCTATACCAGGTTAAATAAATAGCAAGACCACTATTCGGATTTTTTTATTGTTTGATTTCTTTTGGTGGTCTTATTTTTCTTGTTGAGTCTGATTCGAGGGATTGAGGTCGCAACGACCCGTGATATTTATCTCCCTTAGTCTCTCATGATTTTTGGGCTCATCAACAACCTTCTCTTCATTTGTTTTTCTTTTCTTTTTTATTCTTTTTTTGTGTGTAAATAAGTGATAAATATACAACATTAACAAATGAGGTTAAATTGATAAATAATTGAAATTAGCTATTATTTATAGGTGTTTTGCCAAGGATTTTAAGCTAAAATAAAAGAATAAAGATATTGAATCATGGATTCATCACTTAGCATGGATTCATCACTTAGCACCCTCACATACATAGCACGCTTCGACTGGTGAATTTGCACCTCCTCCCCTTTTATTTCTACAATTCACATTTATATCCTTCATCAATAAATA
This sequence comes from Ottelia alismoides, assembly GCA_037367405.1. NCBI lineage: Eukaryota > Viridiplantae > Streptophyta > Magnoliopsida > Alismatales > Hydrocharitaceae > Ottelia > Ottelia alismoides. The sequence goes on along the minus strand of JAZKJV010005800.1, from coordinate 124,209 downwards.
TGTTTGTGAATAATTGCATAGATCTCTTGCGAGTTTCATTTATTTGCATTCAATTCCCTCTGAGTTGTACTCACGTGAGTCCCCAAGTGATTGTGTAGTTTATTTGAACTTATTATCATAAGCTTCTTTTGCACATTAATAAATGCTATGCTACTTTTCATAAATTACAAGTAGGTCCCTAAACAACAATTTTTAATTTCATTATGTATTTTTCTTTGATAAATTATTTAATTGCTCCATAAAATTATATAAAAATTAGTTTAACTTCATGATAACTTGTTTTATCTTAGAAAAATTTGTTTTGTAAATTAATTTTATTTTTATATTATTTAATACAAAAATAGTACAATTGTCAATATTTGCTCACTAAAAATACGTAAAAATTTAAAAATATTTTGTAAAATTAAAAAAAATTATCGTAGGTTTATTTTACTGTATTTTATTGCATATATAAAAATTAAATAAAAATTCAAATAAAAAATACATATATAAATACAAAAATAAAAAAAACATATTTGGTCCTATTTTAAAGCTTGATAAAAATATTTTTGTTTTTGAATATTTGATTCTATTTACTATTATAAAATCACAAAAATTCTAACATTTTTTCATTAAAAATTGTTTTTATTCTTTAAATATTAAAAAATATATAAAAATGCTTTAAAAATCAACATAAATAGTAGAAAATCGTTAAAACACAAAAATATTTATTTTTCATATTTTTTCATATTTTCACACATTTTAAAAATACAAAGGCTTTTATTTCACTTTTGTATATATTATATTCATAAATTGATTTTCAAATTTTAAAATATATAAAAATTTGCAATATTAAAATCAAGTAAAAATTAAAAATCAGAAAAATAAGAAAACATAAAACATTTGAAAATTAAATAAAAATATAAAACACATTAAAAATTTTATAAATTCATAAAATCCATTAAAAATTAATTAAAAAATAATAAAAGAAATAAAAAGATTTTTAATAATTTTCATATTTAATAACCCTCGTAAAAATAGTTGCCTCCTTGTGTTCGACCCTATAAGCTATACTAAATTAATAATTAGCACATTCTTCTCTTAGAATAAATATTTTTTATTACTTCATGGATTATTGGGTTACAACAACACTTGTATATCACTTTAATAATTAAATCCTACAATCTTGGTGTGATAAAAAAATATGTTAATTATGTTGTAGTGGTTTTAACGTTTAGGTGGTAGAATTTTTGTTAGTAAATAAAATTTTGATTTTTAAAAAATAATATATCTATAACAAGCCCATAACTTAGTTACCACAAGAGCATTTTTTAATTGTGCATCTCTATAAATATGAATATATATGGGAAAATGGGGTTGCCCCATCCATTTTACGAGGATTCTTTTGTTTTTTTCAAAAATAGCGTCATGTATTTCATCGCTATATCCCTCTAATATGCCATTCCAATTTCTTCGAAAACAGAGACTCCTATGCCTTCCATCTAGAATATGTTATTTTAACAGTCTTAAAATTGCTAAATCGACCTGTTCTAGATATAGGGCATATGAGTCTATGTTTCTGATGAAAATGAAATTGTATATTAGAGGGATGAAGTGATGAAAATACATGACAATATTTTTTGAAAAAAATAAAAAAATTACCGGAAAATGAGGCAGAGCAGCCAACGAGGCAGCTCCATTGAACCCATATATGTATATTTATTATTTATTCGCTCGTGTTTGTGTCATGTTGTTGTTTGTGTGTATGTATGTATTTATATGTACATGAAACAATCTAATACGTACTAACTACAAATTATTTCCCAAAAAAGGGATTTGTATGCCGCTATACAGACTTGCAAATTTTATAACTTTGCTACCTATTTATTGATTGTAAATATAATTGTATGTAAATTTTATTGGTTTGATCAATTATATTAAATGTGTATTTTACGTATAATTTGTTTAATCATATTTGATTAACCAGTTTAATGACTTTTTTCTCGATTTAATTGAGTTTGAAAAATGATGGCATCATCATTGCGTTGAAGTAGTTTGATTTCTACGTTTAATCGGGTTCGACCATTTTGATAAGTTTCTTGATTCGATCTTTGATTCGATCTCAAAAATATTGGACAAGACTATGAATAGGTTCTCTTCATTTGCATCCATTAATCACATCTATGTCGAGAAAAATCTTTGTCAAATGAAATTTCACTCTTTTCCTATAATCATCAGGAGTAATGATGCTTTCCAATGCACTGTTACAACTTACTATAGGCCCCCACTTGCCTAATCATGTTTTTTGAGCCTTATTACGATTGCACTCTTTCTAGATCCGAAGAGCCGTGTTTCTGAAAGGTAATTGAAACTTTCCATCATTATATCTTGTATCTCCTTATTCACGTGCGCTTCTATAGGTTGTTGATTAGGTATCAATCTTCCACAACATGCATGATGCCTTTATTTTTGTCATAAGATTTTTAACCTTGACATGATTGTTGCCCTTTGGAACTCAACAAATTTAGAACTTGCTCGAGACCTTTTTGCACTTGGTATATACATGAGACCGCAGTATATATACTTAAATATCAGACCTTGTTATTAGTGTAACTCTTCCTTGTAAGCACAATCAAGATCAGTAGTTTTCTCATAAATATAACAGAGAATGCATATATATAGAGTGCATGAACACAAACGCTCATACATATTCATCTAGTGCCGAACAGAGAAAAGATAAACATAAAGTACCTGGCCATTATTTATATCCATGCAGCAACGGAAGCACGGTTTATTCTTCGGTACATATTTCCACATATGCTTATTTAGACACGCATCACTTAGGAGCAAGTATCGAGGCATTCGAGGTAGTTGTGGGTGCAGTTGCTGTTGCACGTGCGGGAGTTTGGAACACAGTTCGCTCGGCAAGAGTCTCGTATGTCACTACATGCTTCCACGCAAGTTACTTGAGTAGGTGGCGGCGGCGGCGAAGGATGCGAAGGTGGGGGAGATGGTTGTGGGGGTCTTACTGACGGCGGAGGAAGAGGAGGTGTTGCCAGTGGTGGGGATGTTAGATTTGGAGGTGGAAAAGGTGGTGGTGGTGGTGGTGGTGGAGAGGATGTAGGACATGGAAGGCACTCTCTTAAGCATTCAAGGTACGTGGCATCACAGATAGCGCAGCATTCGATGTCTTCGTCACAATCACGCCTGCAACGTATTATTGCCTTCGTACAACGGACGAAGCATGTTGTCGGATCCTTTCTACACGGAGGAGGTCGCGGAGGAGGTGGTGGAGGTGGCGGCGGAGGAGGAGGTGGTGGAAGTGGCGGCGGCGGCGGCGGAGGGGGTGGAGGTGGTGGAGGTGGCGGCGGCGGCGGTGGCGGAGGGGGTGGAGGTGGTGGAGGTGGTGGTGGCGGCGGTGGCGGCGGAGGGGGTGGAGGTGGCGGTGGCGGCGGAGGAGGTGGTGGACAGGATGTTGGAATAATCAAACATTGTCCGATGCAGTTAAAGTATGTGTTATGACAGATAGCGCAGCAATTATTTTCTAGGCCACAAGCAAGCCTGCAAGTTATTAGTGACTTTGCACAAGTGATGAAACATGTCGGATCCTCAACACATGGAGGACGGGGCGGAGGTGGAGGAGGTGGTGGAGGCGGCGGCGGAGGAGGTGGGCAGGATGTTGGAATTTCCAAACATCCAGCTATACATTGGAAGTATGCGGCATGGCAGACATCGTAGCAGCCTAAGTTAACGGCACATCCGGACCTGCAGTGTATGAGCACATTCACACAAGGCACGATGCATGCGTTGATCCGCACCGGATCGTTAGCCAACGCCAATGGAGTCAACAGTGCCAGTACAACCACCGTCGTCGCCAACCTGTAGCAGCTGCCCGAGACAACCGTCGTTCTCCGCTTGATATTGTTCGGCTGCAGATGATGGCCCTGTCCTCCAACGTCAAGAAACCCTAGACCTATTTATAACATGTCGAGACGGCACGTCTTTCCTATTCCGCAGTAACGATGGGAAGACTTTCACCATGGAAAATTTAACACGACGATCGCATTAATTCTAATTAATGAAATCATGTATCTTCTTTGGCAAGTTTGGCAACTTACTTGCTTTGCCTGAGAGAGGAGGGCAATCCTTTCCGGCGAATTTGCAAATGCTGCAGCTATGGAATACGTCGAGAAATAGTAGCCTTTGAGGAGTAATAGCTGAGAGGGATAGGTAAAGAAATCTCCATACCAGGATCATTATTATGATAACTAATGTTGCAGAATCAGGAGGGCATCTCCTCACCATAGCACCATTTCGACGCCTAAGTAGGAGAGTAAGTGGATTTTACTAGTCTAATTTCGACTCATCTGCAAAAAAAAAACACACACAGCAAACCCAACTCTTTATATAGATAAAAAAAGAATTTGTTTGTTCTTACATCAACGTACTATGATTAATTACTTGTTTCCTTGACAAGCATACAACAGAACAGGAATACCAGTTGTTTGCCCTCCAGATTCTGCAACATTAATTATCGCTCACGGGTCCCTAACCAAGAAGCTACATGTCCCTGTAGATTATTTTTCACATAAACTGTTGTAATCCGGATATTTCTCAACCTATATTATATCGTGGATATGTCTGCTATATTTATATTTGATTATTTGAGTTTTTTTCTCATTTTGCAGGTTCTTGATTTATCTTCCAGACATTCTACTTGCAGTACTTATCATTTTATCAATTAGCAGCACACCATTTGTTTAGTTTAAATCGTTTGTAAAAGATGAGAGATTGATAATGTTCTTTGGGTATATGAGTTGTAATAGATGATAATTGTTACATATTATATTAGATGATAGATTTGCAGTAGATAAAAACGGATAGTTTAAATTTTCATAATACCATTACCCAACTTTTATGTAGTAGGTGATTGATTTATATTGTTTAATCACTCCAAACAAGTCCATCTGCAAAGTTATAGTTGGCATTACCGATATCAATATTGTTGAAGTTAGATGCGTTTCGGATGACAATTAGTTGCAATAGTTCTTTGCTCTATGTACAATGTCACGAGGACGATTTATTCACTTGCATCTTTATAATTTTTTTGTTGTTATAGACACTTTTTTTATAGGCTATTCTCAGCTATTATTCCTCAGAGGCCAAAAGTCCAACCAAAAACTACACGGAGTCAATAAATAGACGTAGAAATTCTACCTTTGTTGCGTGTAAGGAGCTCTTTAGAGACCCTGAACCATTGAAGGAAAATATCTTCATTTCCTCCCAGATGGTGGTAAAAGTCAAGGACCTGACCTCTCTTACAATACCTTCTGATCTGGAAGAAATAGAAGAGACTATCCACCAATTCAGAAACAATAAAGCACCGCGCCATGATGGGATTATTATTGAACTTATACAAATATTATGGCCCTTACTCAAACGCGAGTTTCTAGATCTTTTTAATTGTTTGACGGATAAACATTTCAAGGGAGATGATTTTCGTCATCTTAACAATGCTCTTGTGGCCCTGATCTTCAAGAAGGGGGATCTAGAAAATATCGAAAACTATCAGCCAATTAGCTTAATTAACCTATCGATCTGGATCATCTTCAAAGCAATTGCGAAGCGATGGGCTCCCATCTTAGCAGAATCCATATCATTGTCTCCATTCGCATTCATGTAATTTCACATGCTCTCCTACTCTAAAAAGATAGAATAGTATCATTGTGCCGATCAAGTGAGACTACCAGAAATTTTTTGTGTTTTATTTATACTCCTAAACTTGTGTGTATGTGGTAAGTATGGGAGTGTTGAACTCAATGAGGCAAACTGTGAAACTAAGGTAAAATGGTAGAGTTGTCTATGGTATAGGGTTTTCTCTTTTTTATTGATTTTTTTATTGATTTTACTTTTTTTATTACGTTTAATTATTTTGCATTGTTTTTGGAGTTTTGTATATACATATATGTAAAAAGTATAAGTACTAATTTATATTTTGTATTTGATTTCATCTTTTAATATTTTTACATTTTATATTTGTTTTACTATTTTTAGGTAATTTTTATTATATATTTTTATTTTTGAATTGGTTTTTAAAGTGAAAACATGATTTTTATATAAGACATTGAAGTATTTTAGATTTTAAAAATAGTAAACAGTATAAGAATAGTTTGATTTTATTTTTAATGCATAAGTAATGAAAATACCTTTAAAATAAGATATTCTACTTATTTTTCTGATTTTTTGTGCATTTGTTATGATTTTTATGAGTGTCATTATATTTTTAGATTTTTAAATGTTTTATATTTGATTTTCATTTGATTTTTGGTTTACAGTTTAGAATATAATAAAATATAGGTACTAGAGTTAATGTAGAAGTTTTTTATTTTTATTTGTTATTTTATGTATTTTATAATTTTGTATGTATTTTGTAATTTTATTTTTGGATTATTAAAAATATAAAATATATTTAAATTTTATAATGTCTAGAGTATAATATTATGTAATTTATGTATTTTTATTTGAATTTTATATTGTGTATTTGATTTAATACACAATTAATATATATTAGTTATTAATACTATATACATTGGTTAAGGTGTAATAAACTGAAAATAGTAGAGATGTGTGTGTAGATATAGGAAAGGTAGAGTGTGTACTGATGAATCAGTCTCCATTATTCTTTCATTTGTCTAAAATCCTTAGTAAAATGTATGTAAATATCAACTAATTCTCATTAATTTACATACTAATTCCATTTTCTAATATTACATATGTAACACTTATTTATTTCAAAATAAAAGAATAAAGAGAAAAATAAAAATAAAAGAAAGAATGTTGTAAATGTGTAAATATGTGCATACTTATCCTAACCCGAGACCATGTCAAGATTAACTTGGTTAATAAAATATATAAGTAGAGGGAGATAATGATCATAATTTATAAAGATATCAGAAAATATATGTCACATGATGTGCATATACACATTATTCACCTTGTACATATCTTCATTTATTTTATTTATCATTCATATCACTTCAAATAAAAATATGTTATTCTTCAATCTTCTTAATAATAATGTATTAATTTATAAAAATATAAGAACAATTATTTATTATATAGATAACATGGTATAAAGAACATAAAAAGCCGTAAAAAACATCCATAGCTAAATATGTACTCAGAATAATTTTAAACTTTGCCTACTCACTTTCATTGTATTCATCTTTAAATTATCTTCAAAATGAAAGTAGTTTCATTAAAATCATAGTTTATATGCAAAAGATGTCTTTTTGGGGTACTATAGGTATATGTACACTATATATATTATTTATTTATTATTTTATTCTCTATATTTTCCCATTATTTATATTTTTATTAGTTTACTTAATTTCTAATAATTATATAAAATGAAAATAAAAAATAATGAGGATTAAAACAATAAAAAATAATTATATATACTTATTATATAGGTATAGTGTACCTATAATGTAAATATTACTATTTATTTAACTAATTAAATAATATTATTAAATAGAATAAAAAATATTTTATAATCCTCATGAAATATATTAAATTAATAAAATGTAAAATAAATAATTTTTATGTAAAACTAATTAGTTAAAAAGCAATAAATTATTTATATAGGTATAATATACATATAAGTTAATGTATTTATATTATTTAACCAATTAAATTAAATTATTTAATTAAAAATTATAACTAATTAATTTATTAAATTATATATAGCTTTTATTTATATATTTTTTTATTTAATGTAATCTATTATTTAATACATAATTTAAAAGGTATTTATTTTTAATGTATATAGTTAATTGCCTCTTTTCTTTTATCCTTTTTTAATTCCCATCTCTCCTGCCACATGTCACTTTGTGATTGGGGAGAAAGAGATGGTTGACTTTTCAATCATCTTCTTCCCCATCCTTCCTTCTCCCCTTCTTCTTCTTCTTCTTTTTCTTTTTTATCTTCTTGTTCTTCTTTCTTCTTTCCATTCTTTCTCGTTCCTCCGCCCACTTGTGACCACCCTAACAACCTCAACTATTTGGCTTCCCATCCCCCATCCTCACGTACACCCTTCTCCGACTGATTTCCCATCTAAGTTTAGTGAACCTAGACCCTCCTTTTCCCTCTTCTATTTAAGGTCCTCCACTCCCTCCAAGCTCGTCATCTGCCATTTTCCTCCTTCATCCATGAGCTCTGAGAGTGAGTCAAGAGGTGAGAGATCCATCGTCTCATCGTTGAGTGAGATCCAGGTCGAAGGACGATGAGATCCTCCCCCGGTGTGGAGCCCAACTCCACCATGCGCACAACCTCCCATGTCTACCGCTGGTTGACGACACAATCATCAGAGCTCCATTGAGCTCTGATTCCTAGGCGACCATCTATCCATTCATTCATTTCGACCAGGTCAGGTTTCTGTAGTTTTTCTATCCTCTTCCTGTTCATCCTCCCTTCGATCTCTCTTCTTCTTCTCTTCCGTTTTTCTCTCTGATTTGATACAAATCTCACCCAAAACCCGCTTTATCCATCACTCCACTTCTAAACCTCATCATTTCTATTCTAACCTTCATGATCTATCACCTCCAGCGACTCATGGTGGCCAAAGTTCAAGCCCTATCATTCATCATCGCCAGGACTTTCTTATCCACTTACCCTTCCTCTACTGTTTAGGGTTGAGGCATTGTACCTAAATTTGCTGATCCATTTGTAGGTCCTTTGGAAATCATCAGAACACAAACAAGCACGAAGCATCACATCATTGAGCCCATGATCGAGTACTCCATCGTAAAACATCACTTTATTCGACGACCTTCGAGAAGGATCCATGAATACAAGCTTCATCTTTTGGCCTTATTCCCTTTTAGCGATACATCTAAAATGAAATTTCTCCATCAGAGAGCTAAGCAACACCTAGAACCTCGAAACACCTACAATTGGGATCTACGCGAACCATCACCTACATGTTAGGTCGAACACCAATCATCAGCCCGATCGACCGGATCTGAACCTTTGCACCTTTGTACCTGGTAGATCCACCATCAAGCAGTTGATGCAACTCCTGAAACATCACCTCGAATCTTCGTTCGAACACATACATGAGTGCCTGAAGACAAAAGCACCGAAGATAAACATTCGCATATGATCGGTGACGTATCTGATCATCTGATCTATGACACACCTGCATCCGAACATTTGCATGAAGATCTAGCTATCAAGCGAGACATACACATGCAGTTGAGGATGAAGAACATTGCTTCGATTGAGAACTTTACTAGATCTCTCAACAAAGCATCACTGTACTGCTACCGAGATCCATCCGATCGGATCATCACTGCCTGCAATTGCAATTGGGGAAGAACAACCCAAATATCTGGAATGTACAACATTAGTCGGATTAACTGAAGAGGATCTATTCAGACCATTCGATCAAGCCCAACCATCAACCATTTGGACGATTACATCCATAATTGAATCCATGATTCAACATCTTTATTCTTTTATTTTACTTACAATCGTCGGCAAAAAACCAACAAATATTAACTAGTTCTCATTATTTATCATTCATCCTTCATTTATTAATATTAAAACTAATTCAGACCAAAAAAAGAATAAAAAAGAAAAGAAAAAGAAAAGAAGTTTGTATATTTGTGAAATAACATTTTTCTAGAGGGTCTTGTCAATACACAAGGCGGATCAACAGTCGTCGAAGCGACCACTCAAGAAAATAGTCAAATTCAACAATTAACCCACAAATAAATATATAAAGCAACGAAAAATATATTATGGAATTAAAATTTATTATTACTCTACAAATGTGTGTATAGGTATAAGTATGTGTAGAGTGTCGAACATAGGGAGCATAATGGATAGATTGGTCAATAAAATGCACAAAAAGTAATTGTATGATTCTTATTTGTATGTTATTTTTGTGGGTTTTTAATTTTATATTTTTAATTTTATATTTGTTTTATATTTTTATATTTTTTATTTCAATTTTATATTTTATGTTTTCTTTCTATATTTTTAGATTTTTAATATTCTTTTTCTTTTAAAATATGGAATATAGGATATATAAGACTATATATGTTATTTAGAGTAATATAAATATATATACTACTAGAAATGATCAAAATTCAGAAATAAATCTTTTTGGATTTTTAAATATTTTTTACTATTTTTTAATCATTTTTAAGGAATTTTGCTACTTTTTATGGATTTTCAAAGTAAAAAATATCTCAAAACTGAGATAAATAAATGTATAAAATTGAAATGAAGATGAAAAATAACAAATGATGTCCAAAATTCTTCAAATCAATTTTATAAATAGATAATTATATAAATAAAATTCAAGGACAAAAATTATTTTTGAAAATTTTAGGAATTTTTACTCTTTTTATACTGGATTTTGGAGCTTTTTGATTTTTATGCATTTTCTTTTTCTATGTCTTGGAGTTGTAAAATAATTATATATATTTGTAATTTTCCAAAAGATTTTATCTTTTTAAGTATTTTATAAGCTAAAGAGGGATTAATTATGCTTTTTGATTTTAAATAAATAGATAAAGCCCTAAAATGAAGATCTAAAAGCTTGACGTGAATCTACAACATATCAGGGGATAAACCCTGTTTTTGCGTGAATTTAGGAGCAAAATAGCTATTCTAAATAAAGGAAACAAAAAAACTACAACCTAGCAAGGGCATATATGCAATTAAAATAAAGTCTAGGGGACAAGTTACAAAATGTCCAAATAGGTACAACTGCTATTTCAAAATTTCTAACTAAACAGTAATAAATTAAACTCGTAAGGGTTTAGTTGCAAATATCCCTAGGTCTGTTGGCTGACTTGGACAAGGATCGAAATGTAATACAAATAACGTTTAGGGTGCCTTGTGCAATTGTACCAAAAAGTTTATTCTAAGTATAATATTTACAGGACTACAGATTATATGCTAAAAACGAGGGGATTAGAGTGCAAATTAGCCCCTTAGGGTGGGTGATTGGACGTTAGAAGGCCACTCACTTGAATAGGTGGCACACCCTTAACGCTCGATGCCCTTTCGCGTCAGACAGAGGAGATTAGATCCACACAAGAGGATCGACGGCCGATGGCTCGGCTAATCCGACTGTATCCAGAGCACAAGAAGAACAAAGTAAGATCATATGGTCCTGGTTGGAGGTGGAAGAATAGCGTATGAACTCGTGTGGGGCGAGTTTGGATTTGGTCTCATGGGCTCCTCCAACCTTCAATCCCAACGTCGAAGGCCTCTAGGTGTTCCTGAGAGTCCTTTGTGCTAGATGGTATCTTCAAAAGGTACGTCGAAGCTCCGGTGATGTTGTACGAGCGCTGGAAATGGTTGGAGCTCCAAATACATGTTCTTTGCAAAAATCGACTCCCAATTGAGTCCTTTGGTTCCCAGCATCTGTAGGAAGATAAGGCAAAGAGAAAAAAGGGGGCTGGGGCTTTAGTAGCGGCGATGAGTGTTTCGGGCGGAGGTACTTCAGCGAAGGTGGAGGAAGGAGCACCGGGGTCTCGATCCGGGTGGATTCGAGGTGGTTTGGAGGTGGATGAAGATGGATAAGCCGCTAGGGAAGCAAATGAGGTGGTCGGCAGGGTGATACACAATTGGGAACATGCGAAGGAGTTCTCCGAAGGTCAATCTCCAGCGAACTACGAATCGATGATCTACAACTAATGCACGTGATTAAAATGTTGGACATTGATGAATAACCATTCATCACTCTTTATTCTTTTATGTTAGCTACAAAACCTTTGCCAAACACATGTTGATACTTGTAAATATCAATAATTAGCATTTAGCATGCATTTTGTAAAAATAAATAATTAACATGTTTTTGTGCATAAATAAAAGAATAAAGAGACAAAAGAAAAAGAGGGAGATATTTAGAATAAATATTGAGCGATCTAATCCCAAGGGAGGGCTCAGCATGGGCCTGACCGCATAAAAACCAAGTAGAGAGAGATAAGGAAGCTCATGTGTGTAAATACATACCTATAAATAAATAAAAATATTTTCCTCTAAATGAAAATAAAAATGGGTTTGTATATATTTGTATATATTTGTAAATATAAAATTAAAATAAAAATGAGAAACATCAAAAGAAATAAAAGACCCTTCCTCATTGTAGATACACCATCACATATATATTTAATTATCCCTATAAATAAATAAATAAAAATCCCATAAAAATTGTATATATTCTATACTTCATAATGTCAAAAAATAAAATAAAAATCATAAAAACAAAAATAAAAAGAAATAAAAATAAAATCAAAATTCAACATTGTATATATACCTATGTATATAATACTATATTGTAAATACTTAATTTTTATTTCAAAAAAATAATTAAAAATCACAAAAAAATAGTTTATAAATAAATAAACATTTTTCATATTTTAACTTTTTCTTAAATCGGCCATTTACTATTTTTTATTGAATTTCCAAATCTTTTACACGTGGCCGCATTCCATTGGTCCACGGGGGATGGTGAGCCCCGGTCAACTCCCCCTGGACCACAGCCCCGCGGATCTACGCCTGACCTGCTTCTTCTCCCATTTATTGCGTATCGATCCGAGCTCCAACTCTGCTAACCCCGGGTCCTAATCCGTCTTTGATCAACCCTGATCCACGCCCGGAGGACAACATCGGGGTCCGTGCTTCGATTTCGTCGCCCGACTCCCATTTAGACGGACCCCTAGGACTATATAGCATCTGCTCTGCCGCACATTTGACGCATCTTTGGCTCCGCTCTTTCCTTCCCAGGACCTCCACCACCTTCGCCTGAGTGACAGCAAGCGACCGGTGGTGTCGTAGTGAGGAGGAGGAGTCCCGACCATCGATCCGGTGACCTAGCGCCGCCGTGCGCCGCCCAGGAGTGGTGCTCTAGCCTCAGGCATCGACGGCCCTCGAGGCAAAGACCCAAAGCTTCAGCAGGTCACCCACAGTCGACTCCGACCATCTGGTAAGCCTAGTTTCCCCTATTGTTGAACCGGAAAAATCAAGCGGTCGTATTGACTCACAAGGCGAGTCAACAGTCGATGCGGTGACCGCTCGAAAATCCCGATTCAAACAACAATTAACCCACGACAAATGTATCAAGCAATGAAAGTAAATGTGCGGAGTTAAAATTTATTATAACTCTACAACAAGATGTGTATAGTGCAAGTATGTGTAGAGGTCGATGATGAATGCCCATTCATCACTCTTTATTCTTATATTTTAGCTATGATGAATACCCATTCATCACTCTTTATTCTTCTATTTTAGCTACACAAACCTTTGCAAATACATGTAGATATGTGTAAATACAAATAATTACCAAAAGCATGCATTGTGTAAAAACCTATAATTAGCATGTTTTTGTGCAAAATAAAAGAATAAAGAGCAAAAAGAAAAAGAGGGAAATATTTAGAATAAATATTGAGCAACCTAACCCAAGGGAGGGCTCAGCATGGGCCTGACCGCATAAAAGCCAAAGTAGAGGGAGATAGGAGCTCATGTGTATATACTTCTGTAAATACATTAAATTATATTTTCCTCACCCAAAAATATGCTTGTACATATTGTGTGTATATTTTATTAAAAACAAAATAAAAATTTAAAAATCAAAAATTCAAAAATGCCCTTTCACCATGTGTATAGACCATCATCCTTTATTTATTTAACCCTATAAATAAATAAAATTATTTTCTAAACTTTTTGTAAATATTCCATGTTACATATTGTAAATACATAAAATAACAAGAAACAAAACAAAAATCAAATAAAAATTACAAAATTAAAAATACAAAAATACATTGTATAAATACCATGTATATAAATGTATACAATTATTTATTTCACCATTGTGTATAAATAATTAAAATGAAATAAAAATACCATTTTATTCCATATTTTATGATGTACATAAATAAAATACAAAATGAGCATAAAAATACATAAAAATAACAAATAAAAAAATCAAAAATAAAAATCCATATAGTGTACATATACCTATATACATAGTTACCCTATTTTTATTTCCAAAAATTAATTAAAAATCACCAAAAAATAGAAAAAAATAAAAGAAAAACATTTCATGTTTTGAGTTTTCTTTAATTCGGCCTATTTCTACCTTAAAATAAAGAAACAAAAATTGAATACACGTGGCAGCTTCTGATTGGTCCACGGGGGATTGTTGACCCCGGTCAACTCCCCCGCGGACTCCTTCCTTTTCTGGAAGACGCGCGCTGCCCCGCCTTCTCCGATTTTCCCACGCGTCTCCAGGCTGTCACCCACGCATACCCCGCGCCCGGATCCTTCGTTGATCATCCGTCATCCTCGCCCGATACTCCGCCGAGAGATCCACGCCTTCCTTAGCTGTCGCCTCTCAACCCTAATCGCCCCTGACGCTTTATATATTCTCGCCTCCGCCGCCCCCGCGCCTCATCTTTGGACCTTCTCCTTCTTCCCAGTGACCTCCATAGGCACCGCGAGAGTGACAGCAAGCGTTTGCCCTTGTTGCAGCGAGGCGAGGAGGCGAATCCACTGATCCGGCGATCTTCGCCGCCGCTGCTCCGCCATCAGCGTCGAGCATCGAGCCTCGGGCCGAGACGACCCTCGAGGCTACGACCAAGAGCACCCCCTGCTCTTCCCCAGTCTCTCCGACCACCCAGGTAGAACCCTTAGGCCGTAGGATAGCTTAGATTTTGATTTTCCAGTTACTGTTAGCGTAGCTCCGCCGCCTTCGTCCGGCACCTCCGACCACCCATCTTCCATTCCGACACCGCCATCATCTCCGCCAGACCTCTCCGCACCTTCTTCACCCCTCCACACAACCCAGATCGCACAGGATCTGGGAACCGAGCTCCTTCGCCGACCACCCTCGCCGGAGCTCGCCATTCCGACTCACACTTCACCTTCACGCCGCCTAACCGGGTCGAGGCACTTTGCCCTCGACCCGCGAAGCTTCTGAACTATTTTGCAGGTCAAGAGGAGGCCGTCTGAGGCTTCTCGATATCTTCCCAGGAGCTTCTTCTCCGCCGACCTCGCCGGAGCCTTCCAGGGCTCGGCTGGGGCATCGGAGACCCGCAGCAGCTGCGCAACTTCACGCCGGATCTTCTCCGACCTTCAGGCGCAGCAGAGGAGGGCGGAGACACCTTCACGAGGCCGGCGAAGTTCGCCGGCCATCAGTTCTTTCACCATCCTCCAGAGCCGTCCGATGAGACCTCCGCTCCAGTTCTAATCCCAGCCGTCGATCTGTAGAGGAGCAGCAGCCGTCGATCAATCTGAGGATCTCATCTGGACCGTTGCAGCTGAGGAGAGAGGCGCAGGAGCCCAGCACCGCTTGATCTTCCACGTGGCCTCCCTCGGACCGTCGATCGAGCCCAAGAGCCGAAGGAGTAACGCGCCATCCGTTCCCAGCCGTCAGATCACCCACGTGGCGCGCATCTAGCCGTCGGCTAATAAAGGGGTAAATATCGTAGGACCCCCTCTTAGTTTTTCATTTCCTTTTTAGTCCTGTAAATATTTTTAGAAACTTTTTCACGTAGGGTTATTTGCAATCTGGACCTTGTGCTTTATTTTAATTGCATGTAAGCCCCTGTGTGTGAGTGACCACGTGCTTCGTCACGTGTGTATCTGGGCATTTTACACATCTTGTCCTGTAGATCTGGATGGCTAATGAATGAATGAATATTTTTAAGTAATTGCAATTATACCCCTGTGAGCATTGTTTATGCGCATGTGCGTTATTTAGTGGGCTTTTTGCAACTTCGTCCCTGGGCTTTTGATACGAGTTATCAAAAGGCCCTTGGACTTAGTTTTTCTTGCAATTTGGTCCCTGTGTGCCCCAGCCACGCGCGACGCGCGTGACTTGCTGGGCATTTTGCACCAGCGACCCCAGGTCTTCGGGTATTTGCACATTGGTCCTTGTGCACAGTACCCTCTTCTTCATTTTTGAATAAATATCAAACCACCTCCAAATCTAATGAAATTTCGACACATGGCTCCTGCCATGGTGTAGTAATTTCTGTGATTTTTGAGGACATTTTTATTTTCATTTATTATTTTTAAAAATTCAAAAACACTCTTTTTAGTCACTGTCTAACTTTAAAAACACCAAAAAAAAATAAAATCACCCCCAAAAATTCTAAAAAAATTAGATACTGTAGTTTGCTTGTTGTTTGATTTTCTAGCCAATTTTGGCTATTTTTCATCACTTAAAAACCCTAAAAATTGAAAAACCCCTAAAAACTCATAAAAATTATAATAAATAAATTAAAAATCCAAAAAAACAATAATTAGGGTGCCTAAATTTTCCTTATTCTTCATAGTTTACAGGAAAATTACCTCCAGGGTTGATTGAAACTCTTAAATATTTTATTTTTGAGTTTCTAACCCTGCTGGACAGTACCTCTTCTTTGTTGCATTGTTTGATTTTTAATAAATAATTTATCCATTAGAAAAATTCCAAAAATTCACCAAAAACAGTAAAAAACTTAAAGAACTTAAAAACAATTTTTCCTTAATTTTTGCATCATTTTTGGTGTGTTTAATAAATTGTTGAAGTTCCCTTGTATTTACTTTCTTTTATTTTCTCATCATTTAAAAAAAAAATCTAAAAAATATAAAAACAAATAAAAACCACTAAAAAAAGATTCCCTCGGATTTCTGACTACATCGTAGGCTATTTAGCCAATCTGTGCTCCTTGTGTTCGACCCTGGGAGCTATACCAGGTTAATCCTCTAGCAGGACCACTTCTCTGTGTTTCGTTGATTTATCTTCATTTGTGGTTCATTTTCTTGATTGACACGTTCTGAGTGACTGAGGTCGCAACGACCTATATTTTCTGTACCTTTACCTCTGTCATTCGGGATTTTGTGTCATCAGAATGGCGCCGTTGCCGGGGAGCACGGCTTTGTAGTCATTTTTCCATATTGTCTCTCTAAATTATAACTGTTTTCTGACACTCTCTCTTTCTAATTTTTGTGCGAGGTACTGCGTGGAGAACTTGGAGTACACTTTTTGAGGACCCGCACGGGAAGAAGAGCAGGGAGAAGAAGAAGAATGTCATTTACTTGAGAGAACAATATTTTTGTAATAATTTAGGACTTGGACATTTGTGGACACTTGTAACTTAGCGGGTCTGTTTCGCCGAGCACCGGTGTACTCGGGGGACCCATTTGGATTTTCGCGGCTTTTATCGTGGTTTTGATAGTTAGCTGCCTTTTCCGATGTTTACGCGGTTTTTCTCGAGCCCCTAGATTTAGGAATTTCTCTTGCTTGTGACGTAAATTTCTAAGGCCCAACACCTAATAGAATACTTGTTCCTATAGAACGTAATTGGACCTTAATAAAATTCACTGAAAAAGTTAGTTTAATTGGATTTGAGACCACGTGCCGTGAGGAGTCACATACAGCGCTGGCAGGACCCGTTGTGGCGGGCACCGAGTGACTCCCAAGATCGGACTCCGGACTCGATTCGGTTAGCTAACTATTGTTCTTCACGATCAATAGAAGTTGCTTGTCTAAGGCCGGTTTTTCCCGTTGCACCATTTAGGTAGTTTTATTCTGTCTTTAAATTCTGCGCGGATCACTTGCATGTAGAGTGCTGGAGACAAGGTACGCATTTCTTTCTCTGCATGCATCATTGATTTCTTCGCGCATCGGCTTTTTCGTCTTCTCCCTCTGTTTTTGACTTAATCATCAGGAGAATCGGAAAAACCGTTAGGCCGCTTGTATTTATTTTGAAAAAAAATTAAAAAGAAAAACAAAAAAAATTGGGACTGGATAACATTATTGACCCTAAAAGACACTCACATTAAAAATTTGTCTTGGGGAGAGCAACCCCCTCATTGTATGGTTTGGATGCGCGAGAGAGTGACCCGCACCCTAGGTAGAACCCTCCGGTGTTATTTCTAGCTGACTACCGACTCTTCCGTGCAGGCCAGTCGGTTGGAGTAACATCGGGTATCCTAACAGGTCACGTAAGCGCTCTGATATTTTGTATGTTCACCAAATAAAATTGACAAGATAAATTGACCGAGCTTTCACGGTCTTCAGATTGTGTTACGTTGGTGAACCGGGGGTTTGCTTTGCGATCATATTTTCTCCAGATCCCATCCGCCAACTCGCCAAGATCACGATGATGGGTAGACGATCTCTTAGGCAGCCTCTGGCTCCACCGCTTTCAGGCGCGTCTACTCCATCATCTAGGTTGGCCCGTGAGAGTCAAGACCAGCTCTCCGGGCCCGAGTACATTTCCACCCTGTTCCCCCTCGACCCCCTTTCTTTTGCCACTGAGAGACATGAGCCCGAGGAAAGACGAATTGATTTGACAGAACCTGAGTTGGGCTCATCTGATTTTGCAGACGTCGGTATGGCCGCCAGAGCAGACGATTACCCCGGAGGTCAGCAGGGAGAGCAGCATGTCGTATTTGACCAGGGGGCGATCAACTCCACCCTGATCGCATCATTAGAGACAGTTCAGCAGCAGTTACGCGATCAGGGGGCTTTTATGATCGAGATGAGAAGGGAGATGGAGCGACTCCGAAGAGAGCGAGACGAGCCGAGCGAGCCTGAGGACATTCCTGACGCTGATGCAGAGGCAGCAGCCGCAGCAGCAGCGGCTGCCGCAGCAGCAGCCGCAGCCGGAGCAGGACCACCGAGACCGATGCGGGAGTTACACAACCCCGGATCTACACTGATGCACCATTGGGTGGTGGTACCGGCCATCGTGGGGGATTTCAAGTTCCCTCCGAACACCCTGCAGATGCTTCCTCATTTTCACGGGCTTGCCACTGAGGAGCCCCATCTCCATCTCCAGGAGTTTTTGATGATCTGCAGCACTGTCCACGACCGTCATGTGGACCAAGATACGATTCGGATGATGGCCTTCCCTTTTTCACTGGCAGATAGAGCAGCCGCCTGGCTGAAACATCTAGGGAAGTTTGTCTACACCTGGGAGCAACTCCGCACCGAGTACTTGAACAAGTACTATCCACTCGGGCGGACGAATGCAGCGAGGGCCCTGATCAATAACTTCTCCATGCTCCCTAACGAGCAGTTTCACGAGGCATGGGAGAGGTTCAGAGAGCTTCTGGATAGATGCCCACACCACGACATTTCGAAGCCGAACCTAGTTCAAAGCTTCTTTAGTGGGATGACGCCAGAGCTTCAGGGTCTGGTGAATGCTTCTTGCGGCGGGTCCTACTTTGCCAAGGACCACAACCAAGTCTGGGCCATTTACGAAGAGATGGCAGAAAATTACATGGTGATGTCCCAGACTCGGTTGTACACACAGAGATCTCAGCAGCCGCCAGGACCCGTGCAGTATCAGCGGATAGCACGGGTTGATGCAGGTCCATCCAGTTCGTCCACAGTTGCAGCCGCACAGGCAGAGTCGGCCGCTGCGGACATGGGAATTATCAGCGAGAAGTTGGACCGCATGGAAATCATAGAGAAGAAGCAGTGCCAGGGCATAACTCAGATGGAGCAAATGGCACAAACTCTGAGCGACATGAAGACCCAGCTCTTGTGTCTTCAGGAGGCACAGACGGCTCCTCAGCCCCGTCTTCTGTCGCGAGGCGATTCCGGCGGCAGCCGCAGCTCGTCCCAGCGCTCCAGCTCCTTGCAGCAGCCTAGACAAGTTCACCTTGTACAGGCGGAGCCGTACCAGCAGCAGCAGCCCTCTTACCAGTCACCACCATCTCCAGACTTACAGATGGTGGTATATCAGCCGGATCAGCCTCTGGCAGCACTGCCGCCAGACTCCTTCGATGCTGAGCCGTTGATGGATGTCAACGGGATTTGGTATGACCGTCCTCAACCTGGAATCCGACGAGACCATCCCGGATTCAGGTGGGGGAATGGGGGTAACCAGTCCCAACAACAGCCAGCCGGTCAGGGAGGGCAGTACTCCCAGCAGAGAGATCACCAGCAGCCCCCAGCATACCAACCACACCAGCCATCATCCTTCGTATCTCGTCCCTACCAGCAGCAGGGACAGAATTGGAGACGTGAGCAGCAGGCTCACCAGCAACAGCATCCTTCCTCTTACCCCTCTCAGCAGCAGCAGCACCAGGTCCAGCAGCCTCATTTCCAGAGAGGCAACCCGTCGGGCTCCCATGAGAGCCCCGCCTTGGATGATCTAGCCCGCCTCTTCACAGAGCAGCAGGCTACATTTAGACGGGAGATGGACGAGTTCCGCCAGGAGATGCGGGACCTGATGAGAGGGAAGGCCGCTATCCCTGCACAGATCGAGCCTAATCCGAATAGCTTGAAGAGGAAATCTGAGCAGGTAGTTCCCACTGAGCCTACCACTCCTAGTAACTCATTTGATGATATGTCATCGAATATATGTGATGCTGACTTTGTTACACTTAGGAGCGGTAGAAGACCAGCAGGCGGCGCCTCATCTGAGCGACAACGCGAGGATCCATCTAGAGCGCCAGATGAGGAGAGCGGTACTGAAGCCGCACATGATGATGACGGTGGTACTGATGCCACCAGAGATGTTGATTCCACCGGCGGTACTGAGGCCGCCGTTTCACCACATCGAGGAGGTGGTACTGACGCCACCAGCAGAGCCGAGCCAAACTGCGGTACTGAGGCCGCAAGACGTCTAGTTGTAGAGCCAGCTAGAGGTGGTACTGAGGCCACCAATATTCATTCTGATAGAAATGTTGTCTTTCCTCGCATGAATGTATCTCAGAATGCTAATTTGAATAAAGGAAAAGGTTTAGTTTCTTCTGATCCCACTGTGGTGAATGATGTTTGTGAGGATCCGGTCATCGAACCGTCTAGGCCTATTCCTAGTCCTTCATCTGAGAAGGACCCTGTGATCCCCTTTCCTAGAGCCCTTGAGTTGGGGAAGGGGAAGAAAAAAGAAAAAAATCCAAAAAAGAGAGAGCAGGAGGAGTTCAGCCAGGGCATGATAGACCGATTTCACATTCAGCTGACCCTCAATGAGGCTTTGCAGCACATTCCTCTTCTTAAGCGATACCTAAGAGATAGGACCACAATCAGGAGAAAGAAGAGGAACAAGACCGCAGAAATTCATGTGCTAACAAAAGCCACGTGTTACGCGATCCAGAACCATCTGCCGACTAAGAGGCCAGATTTAGGGGCCCCGTATGTCAGATGTCAGATTAGTGAGCAGAGGTTCGACCGTACTCTCTTAGATAGCGGATCATCGATCAACCTTCTTCCGGCAGCCCTTCTCGACCACTTAGAGTTGGGCACTCTTAGACAGAGCAGGACATACCTTCAGTTTGCGGATCGATCTGTCAAGAGGCCAAAGGGGTTGTTGCGAGATGTTGTCGTCACGATTCAGGGTTTGCAATTCCCCGTGGATTTCGTCGTGCTAGACATGGAGACCCCTGACTCGTTGACCGATTCCCCCATCATCCTCGGTCGCCCGTTCTTGGCCACAGCCAAGGCAGTGACTGACCATGACAGTGGGAAGGTATTCTTTCGCGTCCAGGGCGAGAGTATACAAATAGAGACGGTTAAGGACCACAGAGCCAGAGATAGATCCCGCTCACATGGCAGTACAGATTCAGAGCAGCTGACAGACACAGAGCCAGATATCCACCAGGACTGTGATTTTGTGATCACAGATGATGAGGCAATTTGGGCAGATCCTGCAGCACAGACCATCCTCTCATATTCAGATACAGCTGATGCAGATATGATAGCAGAGGATAGTCTGGAGAGCACAACCCTGGTTCAGGAGACTATTGAGTCAGCAGAGTCGGACCTTGATCGCGACACGATTTTCAGTGATGGTGGTACTGAGGCCACCCTGCTCTACGGTGGTACTGATGCCACCGCAGTTGATACAGATCCCTCGGATTCAGAATCTGATTGGGCAGATTGTGATGATCAGATGCCAGATCTGGATCCACCTGAGCCTATAGATGAGGAGGAGGTAGAGGCAGAACAGATCAGAGACAATGTAGAGGACCCGCCTTCTCCAGATCCAGTTTGTGAGAGTTCGTTATCATTCTCCCAGGCAGATTTGGCAGAATTATCCGCATACACACATCTCCTTCAGAAGCCAGATTTGCCAGCACCCAGCTGCCCAGAGCTAAAGCAGCTCCCTACTTCGTTGAAGTATAGATTCCTTGCGGGAGAGTCTGAGATGTACCCAGTCATCATCTCTACCGATCTGACTGGAGAACAAGAATCCCGTCTGATGGAGGTTCTTGAAAAGAACCGCAAGGCAATTGGATGGAGCGTAGCAGATCTCCATGGGATTAGTCCCTCGTTGTGCTCCCACCATATCTATCTCGAGGAAGGGGCAAAGCCGTCGCGTGAGTTCCAGCGGCGACTGAACCCCAACCTAAGAGAGGTTGTTATGAAGGAAATATCAAAATGGTGGAGTGCAGATTTTATTTATCCCATTTCCGACTCCAAGTGGGTCAGCCCCTTGCATGTGGTGCCTAAGAAGACGGGCATCACGACTGTGATCAGTGAGTCGGGAGAGGAGATTGCTATACGGGTACCCACCTCTTGGAGGGTCTGCGTTGACTACAGGAGACTCAACCAGGCCACCAAGAAGGACCATTTTCCCCTGCCTTTTATTGATCAGATCATAGAGAGACTGGCAGGAAAGAGCCATTACTGCTTCCTGGATGGGTACTCGGGCTACAACCAGGTGGCCATCGCTCCTGAGGATCAGGAGAAGACCACCTTTACCTGTCCCTTCGGTACATACGCTTTTCGACGCATGCCATTTGGGTTATGTAACGCCCCTGCGACTTTTCAGAGATGCATGCTGTCGATATTTTCGGACATGGTAGGGGAGTGTTTGGAGGTCTTCATGGACGACTTCTCGGTTTACGGCGACGGATTCGATTCCTGTCTTGACTGCCTAGACCGAGTGCTCCAGCGATGTATTGCTACCCGCTTGGTTCTGTCTTGGGAGAAGAGTCACTTCATGGTGACTCAAGGGACGGTGCTTGGCCACATCATCTCCAACAGAGGCATGGAGGTTGATCCGACCAAGGTCGATGTCATTAGGAAACTCACACCGCCGTCCAATCTGAAGCAGTTACGGTCATTTCTGGGGCACGTTGGTTTTTATAGGAGATTCATTCATGATTTCAGCAAGATTGCCCGACCGTTGACTGACCTCTTGACGAAAGACACCGAGTTCCTTGTCGATGACAAGTGTCTTTCGTCCTTTGAAATTCTCCAGCAATGTGTTATTGAGGCTCCTGTCCTTCAGCCGCCTGATTGGTCTCTCCCATTCGAGATCATGACGGACGCCTCTGATTTTGCCGTAGGGGCAGTGCTAGGACAGAGGAGGGATGGGGTACCATTTGCGATACACTATGCTAGCCGCACATTGGATTCCGCCCAGCGGAATTATACAGTCACAGAGAAGGAGATGCTAGCAGTAGTGTTTGCCCTAGATAAATTCAGATCATATATCATCGGATCCCGAGTGACCTTGTACACAGATCACACCGCCATCAGGTACCTCATGGCAAAGAAGGATGCCAAGGCTAGACTGACTAGATGGATCCTTCTACTCCAGGAGTTCGACATTGAGATCAAGGATAAGCCTGGAGTCAAGAATGTGGTGGCGGACCATTTATCCCGATTAGAGCAGCCTGAGGAGACAGAGCAGATTGATCCGATCAGAGATACCTTCCCAGATGAGGCGATCCTTGCTATCGCCTCACTCCCATGGTACGCCGATATTGTGAACTTTCTCGTTGCTGGGAAAGTCCCACAAGATTGGCCCAAGCAGAGGCTTGAGACCTTCCTTGCGAAGACCAAGTCCTACCACTGGGAGGATCCCATCCTTTACCACGAAGGAGGGGACAGCATCTGGCGTCGGTGTATTCCTCAGGAGGAGCATCATAGTGTCCTCACTTACTGCCACAAGCTTGAGGCAGGAGGACATCATTCTGGGAGGAGAACGACACATAAAGTGCTCCAATCAGGCTTGTGGTGGCCTACACTCTTCAAGGACTCTGATGAGTTCGTGAAGAGATGTACTGACTGTCAGAGGATGGGCACTTGTGGACAACGTGATATGATGCCGATGCAGCCCATTCACTTCTGTGAGGTTTTTGACGCATGGGGCATCGATTTCATGGGTCCATTCCCTAAGAGTCAGGGATTTGAGTACATTCTGTTGGCCGTAGATTATGTTAGTCGTTGGGTGGAGGCTATCCCCACCCGAGCCGCTGATGCAAGGACAATTTGCAGATTTTTGAGGAAGCACATCATCACGCGGTTCGGGGTTCCACGAGTACTGATTTCTGATGGGGGATCTCATTTCATCAACGACCAGGTGAAGGCACTTGCTACCGAGTTCGGCATAGACCATCGTGTTGCTACACCATACCATCCACAGACAAATGGTCTAGCTGAAGTGTCGAATAGGGAGATCAAGACGATTCTGCAGAAAGTCGTCCGCCCTGACCGGAAGGATTGGTCACAGCTTTTGGACTCGGTCTTGTGGGCATATCGGACGTCTTTCAAGACTCCATTGGGTACATCTCCCTTTCGCCTCGTGTATGGCAAGCCGTGCCATCTACCTGTCGAGCTGAAGCACAAGTCACTTTGGGCAGTCACAGATATTCTTATGGATCCAGATGGTATAGGAGACCAGAGGAGGGCAGAGTTAGCCGCCTTGGAAGAGCTTAGAGATGCAGCTTTCTCAAGCAGCCTACATTATAAGGAGAAAGTCAAAGAGTGGCATGATTCTCATATCAGCCACAAGCATTTTGAGATTGGACAGAAAGTATGGCTGTTTGATGCGAGGCTTAGATTATTTCCAGGGAAGCTACAGAGCAAATGGAAAGGACCCTATTTGGTCAGAAAGGTACACGATAATGGTAGCATTGATATATCTGAGTTATCTTCTGAGAGTACCTTCCGAGTGAACGGCCAGCGGCTCAAACCATTTCTAGATCATGAGCCGCGGGACGTTATTATTGCCGCTATTCATTTTGCGTGAGATGTGGTCTTTTGACTCACATCTTTTACATCTCACGCCTGATTTTCACTGTTCCTCCGCCTGTATAGATCCAGTTGTCCATATCATTCTATTCTTTAGTCCCACATCCCGTCTCTCATCTTATGATTATGCTATACTTAGGGTGTACTTTACCCTAAGTATAGGGGGGATGTCGGACCTGTGAGTATTCTTTTCATTCTTTCTGCTCTTGTTTTTGCTGCCTATACTTAGGGATATTTTACCCTAAGTATAGGGGGGGCAGATTCTGTATATTCTTCACTCGGCTTTCCCTTCATGTACAGCTTTCTATACTTAGGATTAGTTAATCCTAAGTATAGGGGGAGACCACCGAGTTCCTCTCATTTTATTCATTTATTCGTTCCTGTACTTAGCCATTCCTTTTCACTTCCCTTTTACTAAGCACGAGTTATGTCTTCTTCATCGCTCTTGATCACTCTGAGGACATCGTTCGAGCTAAGTATAGGGGGGGTGTGTATATATTTCATATATACTTTAGCCATAACTCGTACTTTGTGTGAGTGTATTAATAAATAAAATGGCTAAAAATCACAAAATTTAAAAATTTTTCATGTACATAAACCTCTTTTATTCTTGCACATACATAGCTAGTGTATAAAGTATTTTTAAAAATGATTTCCAAAATCTTTTGTGTAAAGATTGTGTAAATATTTTGTATCAAAATTATGTATATAGTACAAAATTCCAAAATGTTTTGAAAATCAAAAGTTTGCAAAAACCTTGTGTAAAAGATTGTGAATATCAGTTTGCAAAACTTGAACCTCATGCATCATTCATGATTACAAAACATTTTTTCAAAAATTTTACATGATTGTAAAATATTTGTAAATAGCATCTTGTGTACATATATGTATATAGTTTTTCCTGGATGAGAGTTGACATTTAAACTAAGCCTGGAATTAAATTGAGAAATGGAGCTTGAACAAGATCTTAATCCACTTAACTTCAAGAGGAACCTTGTAGGACTTAGGGTTAAGGCTTTTCAGGTCCATAAGGACTTAATTCTTTGAGTCCACTAGGCTATGAGCATATGTCATCTTGATGAGCCTAAGTAGAGCACTTAACAACACACGCATGACTCTCAAAGACAATGGCTTCACTTGCACCTGCACTTTACACAGGGCTCTCCACGGATGAGGTGGTGAGGAGGCAGTTTCCTTTGGCTTGGGGTAGCATATGAGGGTAGTACTTCTAGGCGGAACCTCTCTTCTTCTTATAGTGAAGGAAGTGCACCTCAACTTGGTCTAGTGGTGTTGAAAGCTAAAGACAGAAGCTGTGGGTTGCAATAAAGCTTCAAAAGAGGGATAGTCTACTGGCTCAAAGGGAAATTTCTTATATGCTGCACCATGTAGATATGTTGTACAGAAGTTCTTGAAAAAAAAAATGCAAAAATACAAAAAGAACTCCAAAAAAGTGGTGGGTCGGATTGAAAATTTAATAACCCCACCGGAGTATAAAGCAAAAGCTTATGGTATCCATGTTACATCTCATGAAGCTTGCAGCGGGAGACTTAGCTACACTAGCTAAGCTTCCAAAACTCTATACTTCTACCCCCTCTCCTTGAGCCGGTTGCACTTGAACTTAGAAGGGAATACCCCGTTTCTCGAGGAAAGAGTTGCTAGACTGAGGCATTAGAGTTACCAGGTTGAGGGAGGTTGTTTCTTTGTTACTTCTGAGGTAGGGAGCCACATATCACCTACACCGCAAGGAAAAGATTCATGGTCATTAGAGTTTGTGTATGTAGACTTGTTCTGATCTGGTTTATTGAGGAGTCTTGCCCATAGATTGGTGGAACTTGGAGGCTGTTGAGTTTTAAGCTTAAGTCCAAATAAGGTTCCGACACATTAATAATCCAAAGATCTGATCGAGCTCCATATTTCAATTTAATGAAGGAAAATTTAATAAGTCAACCTTGATCCATGTACATCCTCTTTTTCTTTTTCTTTTTCTTTCTTTTTCACTTCTTTTTCAAATAAGTGTTTGCTAAGGGACTAGCAAAGTTAAGCATAGGGGGGTGATGAATACCCATTCATCACTCTTTATTCTTCTATTTTAGCTACACAAACCTTTGCAAATACATGTAGATATGTGTAAATACAAATAATTACCAAAAGCATGCATTGTGTAAAAACCTATAATTAGCATGTTTTTGTGCAAAATAAAAGAATAAAGAGCAAAAAGAAAAAGAGGGAAATATTTAGAATAAATATTGAGCAACCTAACCCAAGGGAGGGCTCAGCATGGGCCTGACCGCATAAAAGCCAAAGTAGAGGGAGATAGGAGCTCATGTGTATATACTTCTGTAAATACATTAAATTATATTTTCCTCACCCAAAAATATGCTTGTACATATTGTGTGTATATTTTATTAAAAACAAAATAAAAATTTAAAAATCAAAAATTCAAAAATGCCCTTTCACCATGTGTATAGACCATCATCCTTTATTTATTTAACCCTATAAATAAATAAAATTATTTTCTAAACTTTTTGTAAATATTCCATGTTACATATTGTAAATACATAAAATAACAAGAAACAAAACAAAAATCAAATAAAAATTACAAAATTAAAAATACAAAAATACATTGTATAAATACCATGTATATAAATGTATACAATTATTTATTTCACCATTGTGTATAAATAATTAAAATGAAATAAAAATACCATTTTATTCCATATTTTATGATGTACATAAATAAAATACAAAATGAGCATAAAAATACATAAAAATAACAAATAAAAAAATCAAAAATAAAAATCCATATAGTGTACATATACCTATATACATAGTTACCCTATTTTTATTTCCAAAAATTAATTAAAAATCACCAAAAAATAGAAAAAAATAAAAGAAAAACATTTCATGTTTTGAGTTTTCTTTAATTCGGCCTATTTCTACCTTAAAATAAAGAAACAAAAATTGAATACACGTGGCAGCTTCTGATTGGTCCACGGGGGATTGTTGACCCCGGTCAACTCCCCCGCGGACTCCTTCCTTTTCTGGAAGACGCACGCTGCCCCGCCTTCTCCGATTTTCCCACGCGTCTCCAGGCTGTCACCCACGCATACCCCGCGCCCGGATCCTTCGTTGATCATCCGTCATCCTCGCCCGATACTCCGCCGAGAGATCCACGCCTTCCTTAGCTGTCGCCTCTCAACCCTAATCGCCCCTGACGCTTTATATATTCTCGCCTCCGCCGCCCCCGCGCCTCATCTTTGGACCTTCTCCTTCTTCCCAGTGACCTCCATAGGCACCGCGAGAGTGACAGCAAGCGTTTGCCCTTGTTGCAGCGAGGCGAGGAGGCGAATCCACTGATCCGGCGATCTTCGCCGCCGCTGCTCCGCCATCAGCGTCGAGCATCGAGCCTCGGGCCGAGACGACCCTCGAGGCTACGACCAAGAGCACCCCCTGCTCTTCCCCAGTCTCTCCGACCACCCAGGTAGAACCCTTAGGCCGTAGGATAGCTTAGATTTTGATTTTCCAGTTACTGTTAGCGTAGCTCCGCCGCCTTCGTCCGGCACCTCCGACCACCCATCTTCCATTCCGACACCGCCATCATCTCCGCCAGACCTCTCCGCACCTTCTTCACCCCTCCACACAACCCAGATAGCACAGGATCTGGGAACCGAGCTCCTTCGCCGACCACCCTCGCCGGAGCTCGCCATTCCGACTCACACTTCACCTTCACGCCGCCTAACCGGGTCGAGGCACTTTGCCCTCGACCCGCGAAGCTTCTGAACTATTTTGCAGGTCAAGAGGAGGCCGTCTGAGGCTTCTCGATATCTTCCCAGGAGCTTCTTCTCCGCCGACCTCGCCGGAGCCTTCCAGGGCTCGGCTGGGGCATCGGAGACCCGCAGCAGCTGCGCAACTTCACGCCGGATCTTCTCCGACCTTCAGGCGCAGCAGAGGAGGGCGGAGACACCTTCACGAGGCCGGCGAAGTTCGCCGGCCATCAGTTCTTTCACCATCCTCCAGAGCCGTCCGATGAGACCTCCGCTCCAGTTCTAATCCCAGCCGTCGATCTGTAGAGGAGCAGCAGCCGTCGATCAATCTGAGGATCTCATCTGGACCGTTGCAGCCGAGGAGAGAGGCGCAGGAGCCCAGCACCGCTTGATCTTCCACGTGGCCTCCCTCGGACCGTCGATCGAGCCCAAGAGCCGAAGGAGTAACGCGTCATCCGTTCCCAGCCGTCAGATCACCCACGTGGCGCGCATCTAGCCGTCGGCTAATAAAGGGGTAAATATCGTAGGACCCCCTCTTAGTTTTTCATTTCCTTTTTAGTCCTGTAAATATTTTTAGAAACTTTTTCACGTAGGGTTATTTGCAATCTGGACCTTGTGCTTTATTTTAATTGCATGTAAGCCCCTGTGTGTGAGTGACCACGTGCTTCGTCACGTGTGTATCTGGGCATTTTACACATCTTGTCCTGTAGATCTGGATGGCTAATGAATGAATGAATATTTTTAAGTAATTGCAATTATACCCCTGTGAGCATTGTTTATGCGCATGTGCGTTATTTAGTGGGCTTTTTGCAACTTCGTCCCTGGGCTTTTGATACGAGTTATCAAAAGGCCCTTGGACTTAGTTTTTCTTGCAATTTGGTCCCTGTGTGCCCCAGCCACGCGCGACGCGCGTGACTTGCTGGGCATTTTGCACCAGCGACCCCAGGTCTTCGGGTATTTGCACATTGGTCCTTGTGCACAGTACCCTCTTCTTCATTTTTGAATAAATATCAAACCACCTCCAAATCTAATGAAATTTCGACACATGGCTCCTGCCATGGTGTAGTAATTTCTGTGATTTTTGAGGACATTTTTATTTTCATTTATTATTTTTAAAAATTCAAAAACACTCTTTTTAGTCACTGTCTAACTTTAAAAACACCAAAAAAAATATAAAATCACCCCCAAAAATTCTAAAAAAATTAGATACTGTAGTTTGCTTGTTGTTTGATTTTCTAGCCAATTTTGGCTATTTTTCATCACTTAAAAACCCTAAAAATTGAAAAACCCCTAAAAACTCATAAAAATTATAATAAATAAATTAAAAATCCAAAAAAACAATAATTAGGGTGCCTAAATTTTCCTTATTCTTCATAGTTTACAGGAAAATTACCTCCAGGGTTGATTGAAACTCTTAAATATTTTATTTTTGAGTTTCTAACCCTGCTGGACAGTACCTCTTCTTTGTTGCATTGTTTGATTTTTAATAAATAATTTATCCATTAGAAAAATTCCAAAAATTCACCAAAAACAGTAAAAAACTTAAAGAACTTAAAAACAATTTTTCCTTAATTTTTGCATCATTTTTGGTGTGTTTAATAAATTGTTGAAGTTCCCTTGTATTTACTTTCTTTTATTTTCTCATCATTTAAAAAAAAAAATCTAAAAAATATAAAAACAAATAAAAACCACTAAAAAAAGATTCCCTCGGATTTCTGACTACATCGTAGGCTATTTAGCCAATCTGTGCTCCTTGTGTTCGACCCTGGGAGCTATACCAGGTTAATCCTCTAGCAGGACCACTTCTCTGTGTTTCGTTGATTTATCTTCATTTGTGGTTCATTTTCTTGATTGACACGTTCTGAGTGACTGAGGTCGCAACGACCTATATTTTCTGTACCTTTACCTCTGTCATTCGGGATTTTGTGTCATCAAGCTACAAAAACCTTTGCAAATGCATGTAGATATATGTAAATAGGAATAATTACCAAAAGCATGCATTGTGTAAAAATCTATAATTAGCATGTTTTTGTGCAAAAATAAAAGAATAAAGATTAAAAAGAAAAAGAGGGAAATATTTAGAATAGATATTGAGCAACCTAACCCAAGGGAGGGCTCAGCATGGGCCTGACCGCATAAAAGCCAAAGTAGAGGGAGATAGGGGCTCATGTGTAAATATTAGTGTAAATAAATAAAAATGTTTTCCTCACCCAAAAATATGCTTGTAAATACTTGTATATATTTATAAAAGATAAAAACAAAATAAAAAGTTAAAAATCAAAAAGATCAAAAATATCCCTTTCCTCATGTACATATACCACATCTTTGTATTTATTTAGCCTTGAAAATAAATAAAATTAATTTTTAAACTTTTTTGTAAATACTCTATGTTATATATTGTAAATAAATAAAATAAAAAGAATCAAAACCAAAACAAAATAAAAATAGAAAAATTAAAAATACAAAAATACATTGTACATATACCATGTATATAGTTGTACATAACTATTTATTTTACCTATGTAAATAAATAATAAAAATCAAATAAAAACATCCTTTTATTCCTTATTTTATACTATAAATAAATAAAATATAAAATAGGAATAAAATTGTACAAAAATAATAATTAAAAATCAAAAATCAAAAGCCTACATATTGTATATATACCTATATATAGCTATATAATGTGAATACCTTATTTTTATTTCCAAAAATTAATTAAAAATCACCAAAAAATAGAAAAAAATAAAATAAAAATATTTCATATTTTGAGTTTTTGCAGATTCGGTCCCTAGCTATGTTTATTTGTCATCTCAAGATCCAGCCACGTGGCCGAACCCCATTGGCCCTGGGGGATGTTGACCGCCCGGTCAACTCCCCCCCCCAGGACCACTTCCCACGGGTCTGCTGCGCCCGACCCATCTTCGCGGATTTTTCCCATGCAGACCCGACTCCTTTTTGCCCAAACCTCGGGTCCGGATTGCTCACGTCATACCCGAGAACCTCGCCGGAGCCTTCGCCTCGGGATCCGCGCGCTACATCGCCCTACCCGCGCCCTTCTTCCCAGACCCGCCAGCATACTTAAGCTTCGTTCCGCCACCCTAATTCTCCATCTTTGGTCATTCCCCTCATTCCCTGTGAGCTCCAGAGTGATCGCACGAGTGACAGCGAGCGTCTCCACCTGTTGTAGCGAGGCGAGGAGGAGGATACCACTGATCCGGCGAGTATCACCGCCGTGCTCCGCCCTGAGTTGGAGCTCGAGCCTCGGACGTCGGCGTTCCTTGAGGCGAAGACCCAGAGCTGCGCAAGCTCGACCACAACCCATTCCTTCACCCAGGTACCTTCTTAGCTTCGCCATTTCATCTGATTTCCATTTTCCCCCAAATCGCTTCGCCGTCGTATTCCTTCGATTCACCCCGGTTCCGACCACCGTTCGACCATCGGACCCGACCCACATCTCCGCCTTCCTCCGCCACACGTTCTCCACCCACTCACACAACCCAGCTCGCACAGGAGCTGGGAACCGGGCTCCACCGTCTTCCACCTTCGCCGGAGCCCGCCGCCCCGACGCACCAGTCACCTTCACATCGCCTAACTGGGTCGAGGCAGTTTGCCCTCGACCCGCGAGTCTTCTGAGCCCTTTTGCAGGTCCTACCGAGCCCATCTGAGGGCTTGGTCCTTCTGGCCGGGAGACCCAGCTCCGCCGACCGTGCCTGAGCTCCTCCGAGCTCGGGTCGATCATCGGAGCATCGCAGCAGACGCGGAAGCACTCCAGCATTCTTCTCCGACCTTCAGAGTGCTCCGAGGAGCATCGCAGCACTCGCACGAGCCCGGCGAAGTTCGTCAGGGACCAGTTCTTCCAGCACCCTCCAGCGTCGTCGGATTAGCCCTCAGCTCCAGACACCATCCTGACCGTTGGTTCCTGGAGCGCCCGTGGACGTCAGATCTGAGGTACCTGATCCGGACCGTTAGATCCACACGTGTCCTGGCCTGGACCGTTGGATCGACCAGAGCAGCACCTGCGTTCAGAGCAGCCCCATTTGGACCGTCCGATCTACACGTGGCAGCCATCCAGCCGCTCCGGTTAATAATGGGTAATTTACCCTTAGGCCCTTATCTCTGTTTTATTTCGTTTGAGTCCTGTAAATATTTAAATACGTTGTTTAGTTTTAGGTTTAATTGCATAGAGGACCCTGCGCTTTAGATATTTGCATTTATACCCCTGCCTGTTGTGAGCCACGTGCTTCGTCACGTGTTTTGTTGGTGTATTTGCAATCTATGCCCTTGTAGTTCTGGATGTTTATTAATGAATGAAACTTTTTAGTTAATTGCATTTATGCCCCTGTGAATGGTTTAATTTCGCATGTGCGTGATATCTTGGGTTATTTGCAACTGAGCCCCCTGGACTTTTGGTACGTGTTACCAATAGGTCCTCAGGACTTATTTTTCTTACATATAGGTCCCTGAGTGCCCCCGGGCCCGCGCTTGGCGCGTGTTTTGCTGGGTATTTTGCACCTGGACCCCCAGAACATTGGGTATTTGCATTCCAGTCCCTGTGCACAATACCCTCTTTTGATTTTTGAATAAAATATCAAATCACCTCCAAATTCGATGAAAATTTGACACATGGCTCTTGCCATGGTGTAGGATTTTTGTGAATTTTTGAGGACATTTTTTATTGTATTTGCTATTTTTAAAAATTCAAAAACCTTAGTTTTTGCTATTGTCTAGATTGAAAAATTACAAAAAAATATAAAAACTCCCCTAAAAATTCCCTAAAAGTTAGCTACTGTTTAGTTTGTGTTCTTTGATTTTCGAGCCAATTTTGGCTATTTTTCATTGCTTAAAAACCTTAAAAACTTAAAAACACCAAAAAACCCATAAAATTCTAATAAATTCATTAAAAACCCAAAAATAATAAAATTGGTGTCTGAATTTTCCTTGTTTTATTTACTTTATAGGAAAATTACCTCCAGGTCATTTTAAGGCCCTTAGATATTTTATCTAGGGACTTTTGGCCTGGCTGGACAATGTCACTGTTTATAGCCACTTTTTGATTTTTAGAAAATAAAATAAACATCAGAAAATTATCAAAAATTCACCAAAAATATAAAAAAATATAAAACACATAAAAATATTTTTGTTTTGATTTTTGGTTGAATTATTGATGCCTTAAATAATTTGTCAAAGTGTGATTGTTTTTGTTTTTATTATTCTCTTTACATATTAAAAATCCAAAAAAAATATAAAAATAATTAAAAACCACTAAAAAATATTTTGTCTTTTATTTTATTTGTTTTTACTGCTTCGTAGGCCTTCGGCCAATCCGTGCTCCTCGAGTTCGACCCTGGGTGCTATACCAGGTTAAACATATAGCAGGACCGCTTTCCTTGTTTTGATTGATTTTATTTGTATTGAGTGGTTCGATTTTTCTTGTTGACCCGAGTCTGACTGATTGAGGTCTCAACGACCTTTTAGACACCTTTGCCTTGGTCATTTAGACGGTCATCAGTCGAACACAGGGAGCAGACAGGTAGAATGGGGCAAAAATTGCTCAAAATGTGTGATTTGTGATCAAGAGTCTACTGTGCTATTTTTGTGGGTTTTTAATTTTATATATTTTTTATTTAATTTTTAATTTTATAATTTTGTATTTTGATTTTTAGATTTTTATTTTTCTTTTTTTATATTTTATATTTTTTTATTTTCTTTTTCAATATTGGAATATATAAGCTATATAATAAAAGGGAGAAAGAAATATTTATAAAAATAGATAAAAATGTTCAAAAATTAGAAAATAAAGTCTTTTTGGTCTTTTTATACTTTTTTACTGTTTTTGTGATTTTTGGGAATTTTTATGAATGTTTTTGGTATTTTTAATTAGCAAAATAAAGCAAAACAGTGAATAAAATGCAAGGCTGGAACTAAAATGGAGAAATAAAATGGAAATCAGTGGCAAAAGTTCTCCAATTCAATTTTTACTTAAAGATGATGAAATAAGGAAATTTTAGGCACAAAGTTTGTATTTTTAGAATTTTTGAGGAATTTTTAGGATTTTTATAAAGGTTTTTAGGGTTTTGCAATTTTTAGGGGTTTGGTTTTGTATTTTTTAATGATTTTTGGTCTGGAGTTAAAACAAACTAAAGCAGACAATATATATTTTTTGGGATTTTTCTGGAGAGTTTTTATATTTTTTAGTGATTTTCTAATGCAAACAGTGAATAAAAAGCATGTTTTTGATTTTTAATAAATATGAAAAATGCAATAATATAAAAAATAAAAATATGATGTTAAACTACACTATAGCAGGAGCTTAATTTGATTTTTGGAGATTTTTTGGGGTTTTATAGATGCATGCATAAAATACAAGAAGCAAAAGGAAAAATCATGTTCGTAGGGGCATTTTTGAAATATTAGGAAAGTCTGGGGGCCTTGGCGCAATATGTCCACAGAAATTAATACTGCAATTAAATGTTTTTGGACCAAACGTTAATAACCAGAGGCGCAAGGGGGTGTTTGTAAAAAGGCCACCCACGCACGTGCTAAGCACGCACCTGGGGAGGATTAATTTGCAAAACTCACAAACTATGGGGTCTTTGTGCAAAAATCGCCAGAACTTAACAACAACCACTGAATGTTATGGAACTTAACGCAAAATAGCTAAAGGTGCAAGGAGGTGTTTGTAAAAGGGCCAAGGCCCACGTGCTAGGCACGCGACCTGGCAAGGGCCTCCTTGCAAGGCGTCCAAAGTTCGAGGGGGCGTCTAGCAATTATTACAAAAGTCGAATAATGCAGATGAAAGCTTTAAATGCTGATACGAAATACAAAAATGCCCCAGGATCTAAGGCAAAATTACCCTCAGCTGGGGCTGATCCGACGGTGGAGCGGCGTTCACTTACGCCACGTGGCGAAGATCTCGTGGCCCGTACCCCTTTAGCTTTTGCGGCCAAGATTATAACGCCAATGACAATCTAACGGTCAGCACTGGGGCAGATTGGACGTCAGCTGCAACGTGCGAGGAGAGCCCGTGATCCGAAGGAGGGGACTGCGGCTGGAAGAACCACGACGAACTCGGTGAACCCGAGTTTCATTCACGCGCAGGGGGCCTCCTCCAACCACTATACCCACGCCCAGCAGCTTTGTTCTACTCCTGGAACTCCTCCGCACCGCCCATGTGCCTCAAATGGGGCCGAAGACCACAAGGTGGCCCACAGCCGCGCGAAGACGCTCCGGCGCACCTGGGAGGACTGTTCTTGAGCAAAAATGAGGCGTTCTTGCCTCTCCTGGGACCTGCAATCGACAAAAAAAACGCAGCAGCAACAAAAACTTGCAGGTCCCAGACCTTATTGGCGAAGGGATGGCGTGATATGGTGCGATAGAGGCTCGCCGGAGCAAGCTCCGGCGAGGGGCGGATTGGATATTTGGTAGGGTGAAACGTGAGAGTAGGATGGTAGACTAAGGCTACAACTATTGCAAATAAAAAAAACAAAGGAAAATGTAAGAAAAACCAAGAAGAAACAGCACCTCAAGGGTTGAACACCCAAGGTTGCAAACCTCGACGGCGGTACGCCGGAGGTGGGTGGAGACACCAAATGCACACGCCCAAGGCCGCCCTAGATGGCTGGAGGTCCCCCTGTCACGGAGACCAGTCCAGAGCACAAGCAAACGGGGCCAAAGAGTGGTCAAATGAGGTTCAAAGTGAAAGTGGAAGTTTTGGGTGGCTTTTGAAACAATGGCCGAGTGGGCACCTTCAACGAGGCATATCGAGCGGCGTGATGATCCGAAGTCCAAGACAAGCATTGGGCGTGAATCATGGTGCATAGGTGATCAAAAGTCGTGAAGACATTGACCTCAAATGGTGAAAGATGAGGCCGGGAAAAATCCACGAAGATGGGACAAAACCCATTTTTGACAGGCTCCATACCTCGGTCAGAGAGTTGACCGAGGTCAACCAAGGGAGAGATCTGGTTGGTCCACGTGGACCAACCAGAAAAAACCTTGGAAAAAAGGTTTCTAAATTCAATTAAAAATAGGAAATGATTTTATTGATTTTTAATTATAAAATGAAAAATGTTTATTTTTTTATAAATTATTTTATAGTGATTTTTATTTATTTTTATGAGTTATATTTTTACAAGTTGCTTTTATACCCCTATATAGGTATATTATCTACATATTTTATTCTTTTATTTTTATTTTGTGATTTTAATTTTATTATTTTTATTTCTTATTTTATAAAATTATAAAATACTTTTATATACATAAATATATTTTTATTTTATTTTTCTGATATGTTTTGTATATTTAATAAAATACAAGTATGTTTTGTATAGGTATATATATAGGTAATGTATCTATGTATTTTATTTTTAAGTATTTTATTTTTGTTTTTATTTAGTTTTTATTCTTATTTTAATGTACACAATTATTATAAGTAATATTTACAACATTATAAAAATATAAAATTATAAAAATAATAAATAAATAATAAATTGAATATTTTAATCTGTACAAGTAAACGATGAGGGTCCAAAACTCAACTTTCAAACCGTAGCTCCGCCAAATGGGAAACCACTGCCATTAAATAGCTTATTTTCTTCTATATACAATTAAGGGTGAGTATGCTGTATTTGGAGTTTTCATTTGTGAGATACGGGTCTGGGAAGTTGGGATTCTGGATTTTTATTCAGACCATAACTTCTTATCTGTACATTATTTTTCTGTGAAATCAATTTTGTATTTTTATTTATAAAATTATCTACAACTTTCATGTACAAAGTTTTCTTATTTGATGTATAAAAAGTGGAACCAAAAATAGGTCCCAAAATGAATAAAGAATGAATTAAATAAAAGGAATTTTATTGGTATATTTGGCCCTTATCTCCCCCTACTTTATTCCTTGTCGACCTATTCATCAAGATGCCTAGGTCTCGGGGTTTCGGGTCATAAAATATTTACAATATTTTATTCTTTTTCTTTTCTTTTCTTTATTCTATAATTTTGGCTTTAAAAACCGTATTTTATACAGTATTTACTCACATATACATGAATGCTAAAATGCCTAAATTAAGCCTATTTACACGCATTTACTAGGGTTTTTAGGGCCAAAATAATAGAATAAAGGTGATGAAACGTGGATTCATCACCTATCTTTCTCCAA
Source organism: Ottelia alismoides (assembly GCA_037367405.1). NCBI lineage: Eukaryota > Viridiplantae > Streptophyta > Magnoliopsida > Alismatales > Hydrocharitaceae > Ottelia > Ottelia alismoides. The sequence goes on along the minus strand of JAZKJV010005800.1, from coordinate 86,300 downwards.
TTTCCATTTACGCCCAAATCAGCCATTCACCGTCGACCCTCGATTCCGACCATACCCATCATTATCTTGATCATCGGAATCGACCATCACCTTCGCCTCACTTCCCCGCACGTTCTTCGCCCCTTCATTCAACCCAGTTCGCCACGGAACTGGGAGTTGAGCCCCTTCGTCGTCGCATCGCCGGAGCTCCTTCGTCCCGACGCACCGTTCACCCACCTCACCTCTAACCGGGTCGAGGCATTTTGCCCTCGACCCAGGAGGCTTTATGTGTAGCTTTGCAGGTCAGAGGAGGACCATCTGAGGTCCCCCACATTCAGCACAGGAGCTTCAGCTCTGCCACTTTCGCCTGGGCTCCTTGGAGCTCCTTGGCGCCATCGGAGGGGTTCTTCAGATGCGGGAGGCTCCGACGACTCGTTTCCGATCATCAGTAGCCCCCGAGGAGGTCCACCGTGCGCGTACCGGGCCGGCGAAGTTCGCCGGCCACCTGTACTTCCTGGATCCTCCCCAACCGTCCGTTCTACCTTCATCTGCCAGATCTTATACGGACCGTCCGATCGAGCTCAGGGCTCCTTCACCAGCGTCCACCGTCTGATCGCCACGTGGAGAGACCTGAAGTGTCAGATCAGTGAAGGGTTAGCGCCACCGTCCAGAGCCGCATGCTCATCCACGTGGCGCGCATCTAGCCCTCCGCTTAAATAAAGGGTAAATTACCCTTAGGCCCTTTGCCTTTTTTGTCTTTATTAAATAGTACTGTAAATATTTTCGCAGTTTATTTTAGTTTGGAATATTTGCATAGAGGACCTGGTACTTTTTAGTATTTGCATTTCTACCCCTGTCTGTTGTGGACACATGCATCGATACGTGATTTTGCGGTGAAATTGCATGTATAGGCTTGTAGTTTTTGGCTGTTCATGAATGAAAAATATTCTTGTATAATTTCACTTATACCCTGTGAGTGGTTTAATTCTGCATGTGCTGAATATCGCGGGGTTTTTTATAACTTAGCCCCTAGACCCTTAGTACATGTTACTAATAGGACCATGGACTTAAGTTTCATTGCATTTAGGTCCTCCCGTGCTAAATCTACGTGCCTGGCGCGTGCGAACCTGGTGTTTTTGCATGAGGAGCCCATGGGTTTTCGTCCTTATTACTTTTAGGCCCTTAGAGGATACTTTTATTACAATCAGGTCCATGTGACTGTGGGCTCTTGATTGTTTTAAATAAAATATCAAAGTTCATCCAAATTAAGTGAAAATTTGACACGTGGCTCCTGCCACTGTGTAGAATTTTCATTGATTTTTGGGAAATTTTTGGAGCCCTTTTATTATTTTTAAAAAATCAAAAACCTCTCTTTTTGACTATCCAGTTATAAAAACCATAAAAATTATTTAAACCTTCTCAAAAATTCTATAAAAATCATATTTTGTGTGTTTTGCTGTGTTTGATTTTCTGACCAATTTTGGTCACTTTTGCATTTATAAAAATTATAAAAATGAAAACTTTGAAAATCTCATAAAAATTCTAATAATTATAGAAAATTCCAAAAATAATAAACTCAGTCTCTGATTTTTCCTTTTTGTCTTTATTTTACATGAAAAATACCTCCAGGCTCTGTTGAGACCATTTTATATTTTATTTTGGGGTCTTAAGAGCTTGGCTAGACAGTGTTCTTGCATTTAAACCTTCTTTTATTTTTATAAAATCCTATAAAAATCAGAAAATTATCAAAACTTCACTAAAAATAGTAAAAATATAAAAATCATAAAAATATTTTTGTTTGAATTTTTGGACCTTTTAGAGTAATTAAATAATTGCTTGAGTTTGCTTGTTTTATTGTTTTCTTATTTTTCTTTATAATTAAAAATCCCAAAAAATATAAAAATATTAAAAATCCACCAAAAATAATTTGTTTTTATTTTTCTTTATTTTAGACTACTTCGTAGGCAGCAAGGCCATCACGTGCTCCCTGAGTCCGACCTTGGTCGCTATACCAGGCTAATCCAATAGCCAGGGCCACTAGTTATTTTTCTCTGATTTTCTCTTTGTTTGGTGGTCAGCTCTTATATTTTTCTTGTTGAGCTAGATTTCTCGAGCGACTGAGGTCGCAACAACCTTCGCTATATTTTATCCACCTTAGTTGTTCGTAAAATTCGGCTCATCAGAATGGCGTCGTTGCCGGGGGAGCACGGCTTAGTAGTCCGTTTATTTTTCATTTTATTTTATTTTGTTTTCTTTTTTGCGGCTTACAGAGTTCAGGCTAGGACCGCTCAAGCTTACCAAGATGATTCTGTAGTTCGCATACAAGTCAGTTAAGCAGCCTAGGGGCCTGTTGGAGGACGTGATAGTCACGGTTCAGGGAAAAGTAGTTCCCGGCCGATTTTGTGTTACTAGATATGGACGTCCCCGCTCCATTGCTCCTTACCCCAATCATACGTGGAAGACCATTCTGCGTACATCAAAGGCAGTAGTGAACTAGGGATGGGAGAAATCACCTTTGGCACTGGCAATGAAACAATCAGAGTGGAGACCCACCTGCCTGAGGGAACACCAGATGAATGAACATCTGCATCATGTTCAAGGGTGATTGAGTATTCTGACGACTGCGACTTTCTCGCAGAAATTCAAGACACCAACTTATTTTTGGATGTGATGAGCGATCTGAACGACTAAGGTAAAGGTACAAAAATGTCGTTGCGACCTCGGGCACTCAGATTCACTCAATCAAGAAAATTGAACCATTGATATTAGATAAAAATCACTCGAAACACGAAAGCGGTCCTGCTATTGGATTAACCTGGTATAGCGACCAGGGTCGAACTCAAGGAGCACGGGTTGGCCTTCGGCCTACGAAGTAGTAAAAAGGAATAAAATAAAAGAACAAAATATTTTTTTAGTGGTTTTTAATTATTTTATATTTTTTTGGATTTTTAGTTAATTAAGGAAATAAGAAAAACAAATAAACACACACTTCAACAATTTATTTTAAGCACTAAAAATCAACCAAAAATTCAAACAAAAATATTTTTATGTGTTTTATAATTTTAGTGTTTTGGTGAATTTTTGAGAATTTTCTGATATTTATTTAATTTTCTAAAAATCAAATAGTGACTGAAATAAATGGTATTGTCCAGCCGAGCTCAAAAGGGCTAGATAAAATATCTAAAGCCCCCAAAATGAGTTGGGAGGTAATTTTCCTGTAAAAAGAATTAAACAAGGAAAATTTTAGGCACCTATTTTATTATTTTTGGGTTTTTGATATAATTATTAGAATTTTTATAAGTTTTTATGTGTTTTTCAATTTTTAGGTGTTTTAGATAATGAAAAATAGCCAAAATTGGCTAGAAAATCAAGCTAAGCAAGGCAAAAAGTAGATAATTTTTGTGGAATTTTTAAGTGAGTTTTTAATATTTTTTGGGGGTTTGTAAAGTTAGACAGTAGCAAAATTAAGGGTTTTTGAATTTTTTAAAAATAACAAATGATAACAAAAATATCCTCAAAAATCCTCGAAAATTTTACACCATGGCAGGAGCCATGTACCCAATTTTCGTTGGATTTGGAGGTAATTTGCTATTTTATTCAAAAATAAAGAGAGGGCACAGTGCACAGGGACCAAAGTGCAAATACCCAAGAGCCTGGGGGTCTGGTGCAAATAACCCAGCAAAACACGCGCCACGCACGTGCCTGGGGCACTCAGGGACCTATATGTAATGAAAATAAGTCCGAGGACTTATTGGTAACAGGTACCAAAAGTCCAAGGGCCTATTCGCAAAATACCCAAAATATCACGCACATGTTGAAATAAATCACGCACAGGGGTATAAATGCAAATAAACTAAAACATTCATTCCATTGATAACAACCAGAACTACAGGGGCATGAGTTGCAAATAAACCAGAGAAACACGTGACGAAGCACGTGTCATACAACGCACAGGGGCATAAATGCAAGGAGAATAAAGTACGGGTCCTCTATGCAAATAACCCTAAAACTAAACAACTAAACTCAATAACTACAAGACTAAAATGAAATAAAAGAAAAGATAGGGCCTAAGGGTAAAATTACCCTTTATTATGCGGACCGGCTGGATGGTTGCCACGTGTAGATCTGACGGTCTGGATCAGCTGCGGCTCCAACGCTAGTGTCCTTTGGCGAATCCGATGGCTAGGGTTCCTCCACGTGGGTGATTGGACGGTGCAGGGCGTAGACGGCTAACCCTGGCGCATCGGATGGCTGGAATCGATCCTCCTGATGATCGGGCGGTGACTGCTGCTCCCCAGAGGGACGGTTCAGATGAAATCTGGAGCCGGAGGACGAATCGAACGGCGACGGAGGATGCTGGATGAACTGGTCACCGGCGAGACTCGCCGGCCCGGGCGTGCGCTAGACTCCTCCTGGAAGCACTCTGAAGGTCGGAGAAGAAAGGTGGAGTGCTCCCGCGTCTGCTGGTAGGTTCCGATGATCCAGCCGAGCTCCGAGGAGCTCGGGCTAGGTCGGCGGAGCTGAGCCTCCTGGCTGGATGACGAAGGCTCGTGAGTCGAAATGGCGAGCTCCAGCGAAGGGGGTGGACGGAGGAGCTCGACTCCCAGCTCCTTTGCGAGTTGGGTTGGATGGAGGGGTGAAGAAGGTGCGTCGTAGGGAGGCGGATGCGATGGACGATTCCGATGGTCAAACGGAGTGAGGGGATGGTCGGAATCAACTAGGAGACGACGGCGATACGAATTGGGCGTAAATGGAAATCAAAGAAAGATAAGGACCTACAAGGTTACCTGGGTGGTCGAAGAGACTGTGGAGGAGCTGGAGAAGCTCCTGGTCGTCGCCTCGAGGAGCGTCTCCCTCCGAGGCTCAAGCTCCAGCTGATGGCAGAGCGGACGGCGGCGAAGCTCGCCGGATCGATGGTCTCGACCTCCTTCCTCGCTGCGACACCACGGGGGACGAGCTGTCACTCTCGCCGATGTGATGGAGGTCACTGGGAGTGGAACGAATGAGCCAAAGATGGGGAAATGAGGTGGCGGAGCTCGGCTATATACGCTGGAGGGGTCCGGGAAAGATGGCTCGGGTAGAGCGTGGAGGCGCGCGGATCCCAAGGTGGATGCCCCGGCGAGGATGTCGGATGTGGCAGGAGTGGAAACGGACCCGGGGTTTAGGTGGGATTCAATCGGGTTTTAGGTGCTAGAAATTAGGGAAGTCGGGTCGGGTGCTTAAATCCGCAGAAGGTGGTCCTTGGGGGGGGTAGTTGACCGGGCGGTCAACATCCCTAGGGCCAACAGGATCAGGCCACGTGGCTGGATCTTGAAGCTAAAAATTAAGGTAGCAATGGCCGAATTTGCAAAAAGTTAAAACATGAAATATTTTTATTTTATTTTTTTTCTATTTTTTAGTGATTTTTAATAATTTTTCTGAAATAAAATAAGGTATATACATAGTATGTACTATATAGGTATATGTACACTATTAGGGTTTTTAATTTTTGATTTTTAATTATTGTTTTTATGCAATTTTATTCCTATTTTATATTTTATTTATTTTCATTATAAAATAAGGAATAAAAATATATTTTTATTTTATTTTTTATTATTTATATACATAGGTAAAATAAATACATATATACATTTATATACATGGTATATTTACAATGTATTTTTGTATTTTTAATTTTGCTATTTTTATTTTGTTGTGATTTTAATTGTTTTTATTTTATTTATTTACATTATAAACCATAGAATATTTACAAAAATTTTGGAAAGTAATTTTATTTCTTTACAAGGTCAAATAAATATATATGTGAGTCTATGTACAAGGTGACTATACAAGAGGTGTTGTTGTTTTCTTTTTTTTAGTTTTTAAATTTTTCTTTTGATTTTATAAATATATATATATATACAAATATTTACAAGCCTATTTTTGTGAGGAAAATACTTTTATTTATTTGCATAAATATTTACACACATGAGCCCCTATCTCCCTCTAATTTGGCTTTTATGCGGTCAGGCCCATGCTGAGCCCTCCCTTGGGTTAGGTTGCTCAATATTTATTCTAAATATTTCCCTCTTTTTCTTTTTAATCTTTATTCTTTTATTTTTGCACAAAAACATGCTAATTATATGTTTTTACACAATGCATGTTTTTGGTAATTATTTGTATTTACATATATCTACATGCATTTGCAAAGGTTTTTGTAGCTAAAATATAAGAATAAAGAGTGATGAATGAGTATTCATCACCCCCCTATACTTAACTTTGCTAGTCCCTTAGCAAACACTTATTTGAAAAAGAAGTGAAAAAGAAAGAAAGAAAAAGAAAAAGAAAACGAGGATGTACATGGATCAAGGTTGATTATTAAACTTGCCTTCATTAAATTGGGGTATGGAGCTTGATCAGATCTTTGGATTATTAGTGTGTCGGAACCTTATTTGGACTTAAGTCTAAAACTCAACAGCCTCTAAGTTCCACTAATCTATAATCAAGACTCCTCAATGCTCCAGATCAGAACAAGTCATCAATCACAAACCCTGAAGACCATGAATCTTTTCTTGTCCTGTGAAAGTGAGGTCTAAGCTCTCCACCTCAGAAATGGCAACTTGACAACCCTCCCCAACAAGGTAACTCTATGACCTCAATCTGGCCACTCTTTCCTCGAGGAGCGGGGTATTCCCTTCTAAGTTCAAGTTCAACCGGCTCAAGAAGAGGAGGAAGAAGAGAATGGGTCAAGGCCAGTGTAGCCAAGTACCCTTGGGAGCTTGACCAGTGTAGCCAAGTCTCCCTGCTGCAAGCTACATCAGATGGATCATGAAACTCAAGCTTTGCTCATTGCACTCTATATGCATACTCCGGTGGGATTATCATTTTCTATCAGACCCACCACTTTTTTGGAGTTATTTTCTTTTTCCACATTTTTTTTCAAGTGCATCTGTACAACATATACATGTGCAGCATATATACAAGGAGTTTTTCCTCTTGAGCCAGTAGACTATCCCTCTTTTGAAGCTTTATTGCAACCCACTACTCCCGTCTTTAGACTTCATGGCAACCAGACCAAGTTGAGATGCACTTCCTTCACTAAAAGAAGAAGAGAGGTTCCGCCTAGAAGTACTACCCTCATATGCTACCCCAAGTCAAGGAAGACTGCCTCCTCACCACCTCATCCGTAGAGAGCTCGGTGCATAGTGCTGGTGTCCAAGTAAAGCCATAATCTATACGAGTCATGTGTTGTTGTTAAGTGCTCTACTTAGGCTCATTGAGATGACATGTGATCATAGCCTAGTGGACTCAAAGAATTAAGTCACCATGGGCCTGAAAAGCCTTAAACCTAAGCCCTATAAGGTTCCTCTTAGAAGTTAGGTGGGTTAAGATCTTAATCAAGCTCCATTTCTCAATTTGATTCCAGGCTAGTTTAAATGTCAACTATCATCCAGAAAAACTATATACATATGTACAAAAGATGCTATTTACACAAATTTTACAAACATGCAAAATTTTTGAAAAATGTTTTGGAATCATGAATGGATGATGCATGAAGTGCAAGTTTTGCAAAAAGATATTTACACACATTTACACAAGATTTTTGCAAACTTTTGATTTTCAAAACATTTTGGAAAAATTTTGTACTATATACATAATTTTGATACAAAACTATTTACACAAGCTTTACACAAAAGATTTTTGAAATCATTTTTACAAAAATAATTTGTACACTAGCTATTTATGTGCAAATAAAAGAATGTTATGTACATGAAAAATTTTTAATTTTTGTGATTTTTAGCCATTTCATTTATTAACACACTCACACAAAGTACGAGTTATGGCTAAAGTATATATGAAATATATACACACCCCCCCTATACTTAGCTCGAACGATGTCCTCAGAGTTAAGAGCGATGAAGCAGACATAACTCGTGCTAGGTATAGGGAAGTGAAAACAAAGGCTATATACAGAGACGAATGAATGAAAAGTCAAGAGGGTCTCGGGTCTTCCCCCTATACTTAGGATTAAATAATCCTAAGTATAGCAGGCTGTATACTAAGGGAAGATCGAGTGGGGAATGTACAGGGTCTACCCCCACTATACTTAGGGTGAAATGTCCCTAAGTATAGGCAGCAAAACAGGGATAGGCGGAAACAAAAGAAATACCCAAAAGGTCTCACATCCCCCCTATACTTAGGGTAAAGTGCACCCTAAGTATAGCATAATCAAAAGATGAAGAAAGGGATGTGGGACTAAAGAATGTAGTGATATGGATATCTGGATCTATACAAGGCGGAAGATCAGTGAATCTCGGGCGTGAGATGCATTAGATGTGAGTCAAAGACCACATCTCACACAAAATGAATAGGGGCAAGATCAGCCACCCGCGGATCATGATCTAGAAATGGTTTGAGCCGTTGGCCGTTCACTCGAAAGGTACTCTCAGAAGACAACTCAGATATGTCAATGCTACCGTTGTCGTGTACCTTTCTGACCAAGTAGGGTCCCTTCCATTTGCTCTGTAGCTTCCCTGGAAATAGACGTAGCCTCGCATCAAACAACCATACTCTCTGTCCAATCTCAAAATGCTTGTGGCTGATATGAGAATCATGCCACTCCTTCACTTTTTCCTTGTACTGTAGGCTGTTTGAGAAAGCTGTATCTCTAAGCTCCTCCAAGGCGGCTAACTCTGCCCTCCTCTGGTCTCCCATACCATCTGGATCCATAAGAATATCTGTAACGACCCAAAGTGACTTGTGCCTCAGCTCAACAGGTAAATGGCACGGCTTGCCATATACGAGGCGAAAGGGAGATGTACCCAATGGTGTCTTGAAAGACGTCCTATATGCTCACAAGACCGAGTCCAAAAGCTGTGACCAATCCTTTCGGTCAGGGCAGATGACTTTCTGCAATATCGTCTTGATCTCCCTATTCGACACCTCGGCTAGACCATTCGTCTGTGGATGGTAAGGTGTAGCAACACGATGGTCTATACCGAACTCGCTAGCAAGGGCCTTCACCTGGTCGTTGATGAAATGAGACCCCCCCATCAGAAATCAGAACTCGTGGAACCCCGAACCGCGTGATGATGTGCTTCCTCAAAAATCTGCAAACTGTCCTCGCATCAGCGGCTCGGGCGGGGATAGCCTCAACCCAACGACTAACATAATCCACGGCCAACAGAATGTACTCGAATCCCTGACTCTTAGGGAATGGACCCATGAAATCGATGCCCCATGCGTCAAAAACCTCACAGAAGTGAATGGGCTGCATTGGCATCATATCACGCTGTCCACAAGTGACCATCCTCTGACAGTCAGTACACCTCTTCACGAACTCATCTGAGTCCTTGAAGAGGGTAGGCCACCACAAGCCGGATTGGAGCACTTTCTGTGCCGTTCTCCTCCCAGAATGATGTCCTCCTGCCTCAAGCTTGTGGCAGTAAGTGAGGACGCTATGGTGTTCCTCCTGAGGAATACACCGACGCCAGACGCTATCCCCTCCTTCGTGGTAAAGGATGGGATCCTCCCAATGGTAGGACTTGGCCTTCGCGAGGAAGGTCTCAAGCCTCTGCCTGGGCCAATCTTGTGGAACTTTCCCAGCAACGAGAAAGTTCACAATATCGGCATACCATGGGAGTGAGGCGATAGAAAGGATCGCCTCATCTGGGAAGGTATCTCGAATGGGATCAATCTGCTCAGACTCCTCAGGCTGCTCTAAACGGGAGAGATGGTCCGCCACCACATTCTTGACTCCAGGCTTATCCTTGATCTCAATGTCGAACTCCTGGAGTAGAAGGACCCATCTAGTAAGTCTGGCCTTGGCATCCTTCTTTGCCATGAGGTACCTGATGGCGGTGTGATCTGTGTACAAAGTCACTCTAGATCCAATGATATAAGATCAAAACTTATCTAGGGCGAACACTACGGCTAGCATCTCCTTCTCTGTAACGGTGTAATTCCGCTGGGCGGAATCCAATGTGCGGCTAGCGTAATGAATGGCAAATGGAACTCCGTCCCTCCTCTGTCCCAGCACTGCCCCTAAGGCAAAATCGGAGGCATCCGTCATGATCTCGAATGGGAGAGACCAATCAGGCGGCTGGAGGACAGGAGCCTCAATAACACATTGCTGGAGAGTCGCAAAGGACGAAAGACACTTGTCATCGACAAGGAACTCGGTGTATTTTGTCAAGAGGTCAGTCAACGGCCGGGCAATCCTGCTGAAATCCTGAATAAATCTCCTATAAAATCCAACGTGCCCTAGGAATGATCGTAGCTGCCTCAAATTGGACGGCGGTGCGATTTTTCTAATGACATCAACCTTGGCCGGATCAACATCCATGCCCCTGTTGGAGATGATGTGGACAAGCACCGTCCCTTGAGTCACCATGAAGTGACTCTTCTCCCAAGATAGAACCAAATGGTACTCAATACATCGCTGGATTACTCGGTCTAGGCAGTCAAGACAGGAGTCGAATCCGTCGCCGTAGACCGAGAAATCGTCCATGAAGACCTCCAAACACTCCCCTACCATGTCCGAAAAGGTCGACAGCATGCACCTCTCAAAAGTCGCAGGGGCGTTGCATAGCCCAAATGGCATGCGTCGAAAGGCATATGTACCAAAGGGACAGGTAAAGGTGGTCTTCTCTTGATCCTCAGGAGCGATGGCCACCTGGTTGTAGCCCGAGTACCCATCCAGGAAGCAATAATGGCTCTTCCCTGCCAATCTCTCAATGATCTGGTCAATAAAAGGCAGGGGGAAATGGTCCTTCTTGGTGGCCTGGTTGAGTCTCCTGTAGTCAACACAGACCCTCCAAGAGGTAGGTACCCGTGTAGCAATCTCCTCTCCCGACTCACTGATCACAGTCGTGATGCCCGTCTTCTTGGGCACCACATGCAAGGGGCTGACCCACTTGGAGTCGAAAATGGGATAAATAAAATCTGCACTCCACCATTTTGATATTTCCTTCATCACGACCTCTCTCAGGTTGGGGTTCAGTCGCCGCTGGAACTCACGCGACGACTTCGCCCCCTCCTCGAGATAGATATGGTGGGAGCACAGTGATGGACTAATCCCATGGAGATCTGCTACGCTTCATCCGATAGCCTTGCGGTTCTTTTCAAGAACCCCCATCAAACGGGATTCTTGATCTCCAGTCAGATCGGCGGAGATGATGACTGGGTACATCTCAGGCTCGCCCGCAAGGAACCGATACTTCAGCGAAGTAGGGAGCGGCTTCAGCTCCGGACAGCTGGGTGCTGGCAAATCTGGTCTCGGAAGAAGATGTGTCAATGCTGCTAAGTCTGCCAAATCTCTGGGAGAAAGAAAGCGGACTCTCGCAAACTGGGTCTGGAGAAGGCTGCTCAACTGTGCTGTCTCTGATCTGCTCTGCATCTACCTCCTCCTCATCTGTAGGCTCAGGTGGACTCAGGTCTGGCATCTGATCATCGCAATCTGCCCAATCAGACTCTGAATCCGAGGGATCTGTATCAAATGTGATGGTATCAGTACCATCGCAACACAAGGAGGCCTCAGCACCACCATCACTGACATCCGTGTCGCGGTCAAGAACCGGCTCTGCTGCCTCTGTGGTATCCTGGACCAGGGATGTGCTCTCCAGACTCTCCTCTGCTATCATCTCAGCATCAGCTGTATCTGAAAATGAGAGGATGGTCTGTGTTGAAGGGTCTGCCCATGCTGCCTCGTCGTCTGTGATCACAAAATCACAGTCCTGGTGGATGTCTGGCTCGGCGTCTGTCAGCTCTCTGAATCTGTGCTGGCCTCTGAGCGTGCTCTCTCTCTGGCTCTGTAGTCCTCGACCGTCTCTATTTGTATACTCTCGCCCTCGACGCGAAAGTACACCTTCTCGCTATCATGATCAGTCACCGCCTTGGTTGTGGCCAAGAACGGGCGACCGAGGATGATGGGGGTATCGGCCACTGAATCAGGGATCTCGATGTCCAACACTACGAAGTCCACGGGGAATTTCAGGCCCTGAATCGTGACGATAACGTCTCGCAACAACCCCTTCGGCCTCTTGACAGATCGATCAGCAAACTGAAGGATTGTCCTGCTCTATCGAAGAGTGCCCAACTCGAAGAGGTCGAGATGGGCTGCCGGAAGAAGGTTGATCGACGATCCGCTATCCAATAGAGTCCGGTCGAACCTCTGCTCACTAATCTGGCATCTGACATACAGGGCCCCTGAATCTGGCCTCTTGGCTGGCAGACGGTACTGGATCGCAAAACACGTGGCTTTCGTCAGCACATGAATCTCTGAAGTGTGGTTCCTCCTCCTCCTCCTGACTGTGGTCCTGTCTCTCAACGATCGCTGAAGAAGGGGAATGTGCTGCAAAGCCTCCTGGAGGGTCAGCTGTATGTGAAATCTGTCGATCATGCTCTGGCTGAACTCCTCCTGCTCTCTCTTTTTTGGATCTTTTTCTTTTTTCTTCCCCTTCCCCATCTGAAGGGCTCTAGGGAAGGGGATCACAGGGTCCTTCGCAGATGAAGGATTAGGAAAAGGCCTAGACGGCTCGACGGTCGTATCCGCACATACATCAAGCACCACAGTGGGACCAGAAGAAGCTAAACCTTTTCCTTTATTCAAAATATAGTTCTGAGATACATCCACACGAGGAAAGACAACATCTCTATCAAAACAAACACCGGTGGCCTTAGTAACACCTCAGGCTGGCTCTGCAACTCGCGGTCTCAGTACCGCGGGCTGGCTCGGCTATACTGGTGGCGTCAGTACCACCTCCTCGAACGGGTGAAGCGGCGGCCTCAGTACCGTCGGTGGAATCAGCATCCTTGGTGGCGTCAGTACCACCGTCATCATCGGCGGCCTCAGTACCACTCTCCTCCTCCTCATCTGGCGCCCTGGGTGGCTCCTCGCGTCGTCGCTCAGATGAGGCGCCGCCTGTTGGTGCTCTACCGCTCCTAAGTGTAACAAAATCAGCATCAAATAGATCCGAAGACATATCATCAAATGGGTCACTAGGAGTGGCATGCTCAGTGGAAACTACCTGCTCAGATTTCCTCTTCAGGTTGTTCGGATTCGGCTCGATCTGTGTAGGAATGACGGCCTTCCCTCTCACAAGGTCCCGCATCTCCTGGCGGAACTCGTCCATCTCCCGTCTAAACGTAGCCTGCTGATCCGTGAGGAGGCGGGCGATGTCATCCAAGGTGGGGCTCTCATGGGAGCCCGACGGGTAGCCTCTCTGGTATTGAGGCTGCTGGAACTGCTGCTGAGAGGGGTAGGAGGTAGGATGCTGCTGGTGTGGTGGGTGAGCCTGCTGCTCACGTCTCCAAGGTTGTCCCTGCTGCTGATAGGGACGAGGAACGAAGGACGAAGGCTGGTGTGACTGGTATGCTGGGGGCTGCTGCTGCGGCTGGTGGTCTCTCTGTTGGCCATACTACCCTCCCTGACTAGATGGCTGCTGCTGGGGCTGGGCACCTCCACTCCCCCACCTGAATCCGGGATGGTCTCGTCGGATCCCAGGCTGGGGGCGATCATACCAAATCCCGTTGACATCCATCAACGGCTCTGCATCGTAGGGGGCTGGCGGGAGTACTGCCAGAGGCTGATCCGGCTGGTATACCACCATCTGCATGTCTGGAGATGGTGGGGACTGGTAAGAGGGATGCTGCTGCTGGTACGGCTCCGCCTGTACAAGGTGAACCTGTCTAGGCTGCTGAAAGGAGTTGGAGCGCTGGGACGAGCTGCTGCTGCCGCCGGTGTCGCCTCGCGACTGAAAACGAGGCTGTGAAGCCGTCTGTGCCTCCTGGAGACACATGAGCTGGGTCTTCATGTCGCTCAGAGTCTGTGCCATTTGCTCCATCTGCGTGATGCTCTGGCACTGCTTCTTCTCGATCAGCTCCATCCGGTCCAACTTCTCGCTGATGATGCCCATATCCGCAGCGGACGACTCTGCCTGTGCTGCTGCAACTGCGGAAGAACTGGATGGACCGGCGTCGACCCGTGCTATCCTCTGGTACTGCACGGGTCCTGTCTGTTGCTGGGGTCTCCCCTGTGTGTACAACCGGGTCTGGGACATCACCATGTAATTCTCGGCCATCTCCTCGTAAATGGCCCAGACCTGGTCGTGGTCCTTGGCGAAATAGGACCCGTCGCAAGAAGCATTCACCAGGCCCTGGAGCTCTGGTGTCAACCCGCTGAAGAAGCTCTGAACAAGGTTCGGCTTCGAGATGTCGTGGTGCGGGCATCGGTCTGTGAGCTCACGGAACCTCTCCCATGCCTCATGGAATTGCTCATTGGGGAGCATGGAGAAGTTGCTGATCAGGGCCCTCGCTACATTCGTCTGCCCGAGTGGATAGTACTTATTCAAGTACTTGGTGCGGAGCTGCTCCCAGGTGTAAACAAACTTCCCCAAATGCTTCAGCCAGGTGGCTGCTCTGTCTGCTAGGGAGAAGGGGAAGGCGATCATCCTGATCGTGTCCTGGTCCACCTGACGGTCGTGGACAGTGCTGCATATCATCAAGAACTCCTGGAGGTGGAGATGGGGCTCCTCTGTCGCGAGTCCATGGAAGCGGGGGAGTAGCTGCAAAGTGTTCGGGGGGAACTTGAAGTCCCCCACGATCGCTGGAAGTACTACCCAGTGGTGCGTCAGCGTCGATCCGGGGTTGTGTAACTCCCGCATCGGTCTCGATGGTCCTCCGGCCGCTCCTGCGACGACTGCCGCTGCTGCGGCGGCTGCTGCATCCGCATCATCTGGATCCTCGATCCCTCTCTCCTCTGCTCTCGCTCTGCTCTCATCTGCTCCATATCTCTCCTCATGTCGATCATGAATGCTCCCTGATCCCTCAGCTGCTGCTGGACGGTCTCTAACGAGGCGATCAGGGTGGAGTTGATCGCTCCCTGATCCAATACGAAGTGCTCAGGCTGACGGGAGCGATCCTCAGAACTGCCGGCCATGACGTCTGCAAAATCAAATGAGCCCAACTCAGGTGCTGTCAAATCCATCAATCTCTCCTCGGGCTCATGTCGCTCAGGTCCGAAAGAAAGGGGGTCGAGGGGGAACATGGCGGAGTCATACTCGGGCTCGGAGAGCTGGTCTTGGCTCTCGCGGGCCAACCTAGATGATTGGGTAGACGTGCCCGAAAGCGGTGCAGCCAGAGGCTGCCTAAGAGAGCGTCTACCCATCATCTTGATCTGGCGAGTAGGGCGGATGAGATCTGGAGAAACTATGATCACAATGCAAACCCCCGGTTCACCAACGCAACGCGAGCTGAAGACCGTGAAAGTTCGGTCAAATTATCTTATCAATTTTTATTAGGTGAACACACAAGATATCAGAGCGCTTACGTGACCTGTTAGGATACCCGATGCTACCCCAACCGAGTGGCCCGCACGGAAGAGTCGGTAATCAGTCGGGACTAGCACCGGAGGGCTCTACCTAGGGTACGGGTCACTCTCTCGTGCATCCAAACCATACAATGAGGGGGTTGCTCTCCCCAAGACAAATTTTTATGGTGAGTGTCTTTTAGGGTCAATAGTCTTATCCAGTCCCAATTTTATGATTTTTCTTTTTAATATTTTTCAAATAGAAAACGAACGCCTAACGAATTTTTCGGTTCTCCTGGTTATTTAATCCAAAACAGGGGGGAGAAGTCGAAAAAGCCGATGCGCGATGAAATCAATGATGCATGCTGAGTCAGAAATGCGTACCTTGCCTCCAGCACTCTACATGCAAGTGATCCACGCAGAATTTAAAGACAGAAAATAAACTACCTAAATGATGCAGCGGGAAAAACCGAGTCCTAGATGAGCAATTTCTATCGCAGAACCGTCTAATCGGTCACCGACCTCCAAGCCAAAGGGTCCGGTCTTGGCCCACCCCTCCTCTGCCCGACAAATCGGGGGTAGGAGAAAGCGCTTTACAGGGTGAGCTGCGACACGTAGGCTACGAAGGAGATGAGTCGATTATTTTTATTAATTGATTATTAGTGAGTCCAATTAGCGCACTATAGGAACATGCAAATAGTTAAGTGTGGGGACCCTACTAATTACGGCACAAGCAAGAGAAATTCCTAAGTCTAGGGGCTCGATCAAAAACCGCGTAAACACCGGAAAAGGCAAAAAAAATGAAAAGAAAACAAAGCCGCGTAAAAAGCCGCGAAAAACCTAAGGGTCCCCCGAGCACACCGATGCTTGGTGAAACAGACCCGCTAAGTGTTCACGTCCACAAATGTCCAGTCTGAGTCCCTGTATTATTACAATAATAATAAAAGTAAAACCTAATCTTACCTCACCCACTCAACTCGCTCTCTCTCGCTCTCCCCTTCGGCTTCGTAAAGAAGGAAGCCGCCTTCAAGTTCCTCGGTTGCACCGGCTCCTCGAAAGTCGCCTCCGCGGTCCTCGGACCCTCGCAAGAAAGAACAGAGTGGTCAGACCAAAATAATCAAATAATAATAAGGAAAAATAAATGGAAATAAAAATGAGGGTATATATGCAAAAATACAAAATAAAATAAAACAAAATAAAATAAAAGAAAAAGAAAATAAAACAAAATAAAACAAAAATAAAATATAGACAAAAGCCGCGAAAAAGCTGCGAGCTCTGAAAGAGCCGCGAAAAGCCGCGAAAACAAAAATGAAGATAAAATAAAAACTACTAAGCCGTGCTCCCCGGCAACGGCGCCATTCTGATGAGCGATCTGAACGACTAAGGTAAAGGTACAGAAATGGTCGTTGCGACCTCGGGCACTCAGATGCACTCAATCAAGAAAATTGAACCACTGATATAAGATAAAAATCACTCGAAACACGAAAGCGGTCCTGCTATTGGATTAACCTGGTATAGCGACCAGGGTCGAACTCAAGGAGCACAGGTTGGCCTTCGGCCTACGAAGTAGTAAAAAGGAATAAAATAAAAGAACAAAATATTTTTTTAGTGGTTTTTAATTATTTTTTATTTTTTTGGATTTTTAGTTAATTAAGGAAATAAGAAAAACAAATAAACACACACTTCAACAATTTATTTTAAGCACTAAAAATCAACCAAAAATTCAAACAAAACTATTTTTATATGTTTTATATTTTTAGTGTTTTTGGTGAATTTTTGAGAATTTTCTGATATTTATTTAATTTTCTAAAAATCAAACAGTGACTGAAATAAATGGTACTGTCCAGCCGAGCTCAAAAGGGCTAGATAAAATATCTAAAGCCCCCAAATGAGCTGGGAGGTAATTTTTCTGTAAAAAGAATTAAACAAGGAAAATTTAGGCACCTATTTTATTATTTTTGGGTTTTTGGTTTAATTATTAGAATTTTTATAAGTTTTTATGTGTTTTTCAATTTTTAGGTGTTTTAGATAATGAAAAATAGCCAAAATTGGCTAGAAAATCAAGCTAAGCAAGGCAAACAGTAGATAATTTTTGTGGAATTTTTAAGTGAGTTTTAGTATTTTTTGGGGGTTTTTAAAGTTAGACAGTAGCAAAATTAAGGGTTTTTGAATTTTTTGAAAATAACAAATGAAAACAAAAATGTCCTCAAAAATCCTCGAAAAGTTACACCATGGCAGGAGCCATGTATCCAATTTTCGTTGGATTTGGAGGTAATTTGCTATTTTATTCAAAAATAAAGAGAGGGCACAGTGCACAGGGACCAAAGTGCAAATACCCAAGAGCCTGGGGGGTCTGGTGCAAATAACCCAGCAAAACACGCGCCACGCGCGTGCCTGGGGCACTCAGGGAGCTATATGTAATGAAAATAAGTCTCGAGGACTTATTGGTAACAGGTACCAAAAGTCTAGGGGCCTATTCGCAAAATACCCAAAATATCACGCACATGTTGAAATAAATCACGCACAGGGGTATAAATGCAAATAAACTAAAACATTCATTCCATTGATAACAACCAGAACTACAGGGGCATGAGTTGCAAATAAACCAGAGAAACACGTGACGAAGCACGTGTCATACAACGCACAGGGGCATAAATGCAAGGAGAATAAAGGACGGGGTCCTCTATGCAAATAACCCTAAAACTAAACAACTAAACTCAATAATTACAAGACTAAAATGAAATAAAAGAAAAGACAGGGCCTAAGGGTAAATTACCCTTTATTATGCGGACGGGCTGGATGGTTGCCACGTGTAGATCTGACGGTCTGGATCAGCTGAGGCTCCAATGCTAGTGTCCTTTGGCGAATCCGATGGCTAGGGTTCCTCCACGTGGGTGATCGGACGGTGCAGGGCGTAGACGGCTAACCCTGGCGCATCGGATGGCTGGAATCAATCATCCTGATGATCGGGCGGTGACTACTGCTCCCCAGAGGGACGGTTCAGATGAAATCTGGAGCCGGAGGACGAATCGAACGGTGACGGAGGATGCTGGATGAACAGGTCACCGACGAGACTCGACGGCCTCGGGCGTGCGCTAGACTCCTCCTGGAAGCACTCTGAAGGTTGGAGAAGAAAGGTGGAGTGCTCCCGCGTCTGCCGGTAGGCTCCGATGATCCAGCCGAGCTCCGAGGAGCTCGGGCTAGGTCGGCGGAGCTGAGCCTCCTGGCTGGATGACGAAGGCTCGTGAGTCGAAATGGCGAGCTCCGGCGAAGGGGGTGGACGGAGGAGCTCGACTCCCAGCTCCTTTGCGAGCTGGGTTGGATGGAGGGGTGAAGAAGGTGCGTCGCAGGGAGGCGGATGCGATGGACGATTCCGATGGTCGAACGGAGTGAGGGGATGGTCGGAATCAGCTAGAGACGGCGGCGATACGAATTGGGCGTAAATGGAAATCGAAGAAAGATAAGGACCTACAAGGTTACCTGGTTGGTCGAAGAGACTGTAGAGGAGCTGGGGAAGCTCCTGGTCGTTGCCTCGAGGAGCGTCTCCCTCCGAGGCTCAAGCTCCAGCTGATGGTGGAGCGACGGCGGTGAAGCTCGCCGGATCGATGGTCTCGACCTCCTTCCTCGCTGCGACACCACGGGGGACGAGCTGTCACTCTCGCCGATGTGATGGAGGTCACTGGGAGTGGAACGAATGAGCCAAAGATGGGGAAATGAGATGGCGGAGCTCAGCTATATACGCTGGAGGGGTCCGGGAAAGATGGCTCGGGTAGGGCGTGGAGGCGCGCGGATCCCAAGGTGGATGCCCCGGCGAGGATGTCGGATGTGGCAGGAGTGAAACAGACCCGGGGTTTAGGTGGGATTCAATCGGGTTTAGGCGCTAGAAATTAGGGAAGTCGGGTCGGGCGCTTAAATCCGCAGAAGGTGGTCCTGGGGGGGGGGGGGGTAGTTGACCGGGCGGTCAACATCCCTAGGGCCAACAGGATCAGGCCATGTGGCTGGATCTTGAAGCTAAAAATTAAGGTAGCAAATGGCCGAATTTGCAAAAAGTTAAAACATGAAATATTTTTATTTTATTTTTTAGTGATTTTTAATAATTTTTCCGCAATAAAAATAAGGTATATACATAGTATGTACTATATAGGTATATGTACACTATTAGGGTTTTTAATTTTTGATTTTTAATTATTGTTTTTATGCAATTTTATTCCTATTTTATATTTTGTTTATTTTCATTATAAAATAAGAAATAAAAATATATTTTTATTTTATTTTTATTATTTATATACATAGGTAAAATAAATGCATATATAAATTTATATACATGGTATATTTACAATGTATTTTTGTATTTTTAATTTTGCTATTTTTATTTTGTTGTGATTTTAATTGTTTTTATTTTATTTATTTACATTATAAACCATAGAATATTTACAAAAATTTTGGAAAGTAATTTTATTTCTTTACAAGGTCAAATAAATATATATGTGAGTCTATGTACAAGGTGACTATACAAGAGGTGTTTTTGTTTTCTTTTTTTTAGTTTTTAAATTTTTCTTTTGAATTTATAAATATATATATATATATACGAATATTTACAAGCCTATTTTTATGAGGAAAATACTTTTATTTATTTACATAAATATTTACACACATGAGCCCCTATCTCCCTCTACTTTGGCTTTTATGCGGTCAGGCCCATGCTGAGCCCTCCCTTGGGTTAGGTTGCTCAATATTTATTCTAAATATTTCCCTCTTTTTCTTTTTAATCTTTATTCTTTTATTTTTGCACAAAAACATGCTAATTATAGGTTTTTACACAATGCATGCTTTTGGTAATTATTTGTATTTACATATATCTACATGCATTTGCAAAGGTTTTTGTAGCTAAAATATAAGAATAAAGAGTGATGAATGAGTATTCATCAGGATGCCAATGAGATCCATGAATTCCTCTGCCCCGAGGAGGGAGTGGAGACCGCAGTCGAATTTCCCCTTATCGATCAGGATGAAGAACTCGCTGATGTGCTGCATGAGACTGCCGTGGGGGTGTTGTGCCTTCAAAACTAAGAGCAAATTTTTGAAGAAACTTGTGATGAGAAGGAAATCATTGAAGCATTCTGTCAGAATCTAAGTGAGGAGGCAGAACAGAGTATGGTGGACACCAAACAGATGAAAGAATCGTCACCTGTATTAATAGATGAGTGATGACCGGCCAAATGACCAAGGTAAAGGTATCAATCGGTCATCGCGACCTCAATCACTCGGCAAGGTCAATCAAGAAAAATAGACCACCAAGAGAGATAAAATCAATCAGACACACAATAGCGGTCCTACTATTAGTTTAACCTGGTATAGCGACCAGGGTCGATCACAAGGAGCACTGGTTGGCCTCGCAGCCTACGAAGTAGTCAAAAAGAGAATAAAAGAAAGTAAAATAAGTATTTTTGGTGGTTTTTAAATATTTTATAATTTTTTGGATTTTTAATTAATTAAGAAAATAATAAAAACTAAGGAACTATACACTTCAACAAATTATTAAACATACTAAAAATCAGCCAAAAATTCTAACAAAAATGTTTTTATGTGTTTTATAATTTTTAGTGTTTTTGGTGAATTTTTGGGATTTTTCTGAGATTTATTTAATTTTCTAAAAATCTAATAGTGACTAAAACAGTAGGTACTATCCAGCCGAGCTAAAAGGGCCTAGATAAAATATCCAAAAGCCCCAAATTAGCTGGGAGGTAATTTTCTTGTAAAGAGAATAAAACAAGGAAAATTTAGGCACCTAATTTATTATTTTTGGATTTTTGGTTTATTTATTAGAATTTTGTAAGATTTTGAGTGCTTTTAACTTTTAGTGGTTTTCAGTAACGAAAAATAGCCAAATTTGGCTAGAAAATCAAACTCAACAAAATAGACAGTAGACAATTTTTTTTTGTAATTTTTAGACACTATTTAATATTTCTTTGTGGTTTTAAAAGTTAGACAGTAGCAAAAATGGGGTTTTTTTAGTTTTTAAAAATATCAAATGAAAACAAAAATGTCCTCAAAAATCCTCAAAAATTTTACACTATGGCAGGAGCCATGTGTCCAATTTTCGTTGGATTTGGAGGTATTTTGCTATTTTATTCAAAAATCAAAAAGGGGCACAGTGCACAGGGACCAAAGTGCAAATACCCAGAGTTCTGGCAGGTCTGGTGCAATTAACCTAGGAAGTCACGCGCGTCGCGCGTGCCTGGGGCACTCAGGGACCCAAATGTGAAGAAAATATGTTCCAAGGGCCTTGTGGTAACAGGTACCAAAAGTCTAGGGACTTATTCGCAAATTACCCAAAAATATCCCCACATGCTCAAATGTTTCACGCACAGGGGTATAAATGCAAATAACCAAAAACTTTCATTCAACTGATAACATCCAGAACTACAGGGCATATATTGCAAATAAACCAGAAAATCACGTGTCGATGCACGTGTCATACAACGCACGGGGGCATATCAGCAAATAAATGCAAGCACCAGGGTCTCCATGCAAATATCCCAAAAACTAAACAACTGAACTAACTAATTACAGGACTAAATACGAAATGAAATAAACAGAAGGGCCTAAGGGTAATTTAACCTTTATTAATGCGGACCGCAGGATGGACGCCACGTGGAGTGATTGACGGTGGGGATCGACTGGCGCTCCAAAACTGGGGTCCTCGAAGTGATCCGGCGCTCGGGATTAAGCCACGTGGTGTGATCAACGGTCGTGGCTCTCTGTGGCTAACCCACAAGCATCGGGCGGCTGGGATCGGTCCTCCTCAGATCTGACGGTGAAGGCGACTCCGAGAACGGACGGTCGAGATAAGAACTAGAGCGGGAGGGCTGATCGAACGGTGTCTGAAGGTCGAGGAAGAACAGGTGGCCGACGAAGTTCTTCGGCCTCGTGCGTGCGCTCCTGACCTCCCCTGCTGCGCCTGAAGATCGGAGAAGCTCCGGCGTAGCGCTGCGCAGCTGCTGGTGTCCTCCGATGACCCAACCGAGCTCTGGAGAGCTCCGGCGGGGTCGGCGGAGGCGAAGCTCCTGGCTCGATATTGAAGGACCTCAGATGTCCCTCATTGAACCTGCAAAACAGTCCAGGAGACTTGCGGGTCGACGGCAAACTGCCTCGACCCAGTTAGGCGGGGTGTCGATGAACGATGGGGCGATATGGGCGAGCTCCGGCGAAGGAGGGATGGTGGAGCTCGAATCCCAGCTCCTGTACGAGCTGGGTTGGATGGGGATATGGAGAAGATGCGCGGGAAGGAGGCAATGGCTATGGTGAAGCCCGATGATCGATTGGGGGTCGGACGTGGATGGAATCGATGATGGACGGCGGAGCGGCGATTTGGGGGAAATGGGAAATCAACGAAAAGGAAAGGCCTAAGAGGTTACCTGGGTGGCTGATGAGACTGGGGATGAGCTTGCGCAGCTCTGGGTCGTCGCCTCGAGGAGCGTCTCCCTCCGAGGCTCGATGCTTCTGCAGGTGGCGGAGCAAGGCGGCGAAGCTTCGCCGGATCAGTGGTCACGCTCCCTCTCCTCGCTTCAACAGCACTGGACGCGAGCTGTCACTCTCGCGCACACACTGGAGCTCACTGGGGGTGGAATCAAATGGCCAAATATGAGATTCGAGGTGGCGAAGCTCGAGCTAAATATGGGTGAGGGTCCGGGAAGACAGGCGCGGGTAGGGCGTGGAGGCGCGCGGATCCCGATGTGGATACCCCGGCGAGGATCTCGGATGTAGCATTAAGGAGTCGGACCCGGGGTTTAGGTGGTAGGCGATCGGGTTTAGCTGGGAAAAATCCGAGAAGTCGGGTACCCGCTAAGAACCCGTGTAAAGTGGTCCTGGGGTAGGGGAGGGGTAGTTGACCGGGCGGTCAACATCCCCAGGGCCAATAGGGATCGGCCACGTGGCTGGATCTTAGAAGTGAAAATTAGGGTAGCTAGGGGCCGATTTAGCAAAAAGTTATAACATGAAATATTTTTATTTTATTTTTTTCTATTTTTTAGTGATTTTTAATTAATTTTTCGAAATAAAAATAAGGTATATATAGTAGGGTTATATATAGGTATATATACACTATATAGGTTTTTAGTTTTTTTTATTTTTAATTATTATTTTTACACAATTTTATTCCCATTTTATATCTTATTTATTTATATTATAAAATAAGGAATAAAAAGATATTTTTATTTTATTTTTATTATTTATATACATATGTGAAATAAATACATATATACATTTATATACATGGTATATTTACAATATATTTTTGTGTTTTTATTTTTGTTATTTTTATTTTGTTTTTGTTTTAATTGTTTTTATTTTATTTATTTACATTATAAAGTAGAATAATTACACAAATTTTGGAAATTAATTTTATTTATTTATTTACAAAGCTAAATAGATATGGGGATGGTCTATATACAAGGTGACTATACGCAAGTGGTGTTTTTGTTTTCTTTTTAATTTTTATGTTTTTATATTGATTTTATATTTAGGAATATAAACAAATATTTACAAGCTAATTTGCATCTATTTTTGTGAGGAAAATATTTTATTTTATTTACATAAATATATACACACATGAGCCCCTATCTCCCTCTACTTTGGCTTTTATGCGGTCAGGCCCATGCTGAGCCCTCCCTTGGGTTAGGTTGCTCAATATTTATTCTAAATATTTCCCTCTTTTTCTTTTTAATCTTTATTCTTTTATTTTTGCACAAAAACATGCTAATTATAGATTTTTACACAATGCTTTTGGTAATTATTTCTATTTACAAATATATATATATATATATATATATATGCATTTGCAAAGGTTTTTGTAACTAAAATATATGAATAAAGAGTGATGAATGAGTATTCATCACCCCCCTATACTTAACTTTGCTAGTCCCTTAGCAAACACTTATTTGAAAAAGAAGTGAAAAAGAAATACAGAAAAAGAAAAAGAGAATGTACATGAATCAAGGCTGATTATTAAACTTGCCTTCATTAAATTAAGGTATGGAGCTCGATCAGATCTTTGGATTATTAATGTGTCGGGACCTTATTTGGACTTAAGTCTAAAACTCAACAGCCTCTAAGTTCCACTATTCTATAACCAAGATTCCTCAATGCTCCAGATCAGAACAAGTCATCAATCACAAACCTTGAAGACCATGAATCTTTTCTTGTCCTGTGAATGTGAGGTCTAAGCTCTCCACCTCAGAAATGGCAACTTGACAACCCTCCCCAACTAGGTAGCTCTATGACCTCAATCTGGCCACTCTTTCCGCGAGGAGCGGGGTATTCCCTTCTAAGTTCAAGTTCAACCGGCTCAAGAAGAGGAGGAAGAAGAGAATGGGTCAAGGCCAGTGTAGCCAAGTACCCTTGGGAGCTTGACCAGTGTAGCCAAGTCTCCCTGCTGCAAGCTACATCAGGTGGATCATGAAACCAAGCTTTGCTTATTGCACTCTATATACATACTCCGGTGGGATTATCATTTTCTCTCAGACCCACCACTTTTTTTGGAGTTATTTTTCTTTTTGCACATTTTTTTTCAAGTGCATCTATACAACATATACATGTGCATCATATATACAAGGAGTTTTTCCTCTTGAGCCAGAAGACTATCCCTCTTTTGAAGCTTTATTGCAACCCACAACTCCCGTTGTTAGACCTCATGGCAACCAGACCAAGTTGAGACGCACTTCCTTCACTAAAAGAAGAAGAGAGGTTCTGCCTAGAAGTACTACCCTCATATGCTACCCCAAGTCAAGGAAGACTGCCTCCTCACCACCTCATCCGTAGAGAGCTCGGTGCATAGTGCTGGTGTCCAAGTAAAGCCATAATCTATAGGAGTCATGTGTTGTTGTTAAGTGCTCTACTTAGGCTCTTTGAGATGACATGTGATCATAGCCTAGTGGACTCAAAGAATTAAGTCACCATGGACCTGAAAAGCCTTAAACCTAAGCCCTATAAGGTTCCTCTTAGAAATTAGGTGGATTAAGATCTTAATCAAGCTCCATTTCTCAATTTGATTCCAGGCTAGTTTAAATGTCAACTATCATCCAGAAAAACTATATACATATATACAAAAGATGCTATTTACACAAAGTTTACAAGCATGCAAAATTTTTTGAAAAATGTTTTGAAATCATGAATGAATGATGCATGAAGTGCAGGTTTTGCAAAAAGATATTTACACAAATTTACACACGATTTTTGCAAACTTTTGATTTTCAAAACATTTTGGAAAAAATTTTGTACTATATACATAATTTTGATAAGCAAATATTTACACAAACTTTACACAAAAGATTTTTGAAATCATTTTTACAAAAATAATTTGTACACTAGCTATTTATGTTCAACTAAAAGACGTTTATGTACATGAAAATTTTTAATTTTTGTGTTTAGCCATTTTATTTATTAACACACTCACACAAAAGTACGAGTTAT
This sequence comes from Ottelia alismoides, assembly GCA_037367405.1. Lineage (NCBI taxonomy): Eukaryota > Viridiplantae > Streptophyta > Magnoliopsida > Alismatales > Hydrocharitaceae > Ottelia > Ottelia alismoides. The sequence continues at coordinate 60,565 of JAZKJV010005800.1, read as the reverse complement.
GGCTAAAGTATATATGAAATATATACACACCCCCCTATACTTAGCTCGAACGATGTCCTCAGAGTCAAGAGCAATGAAGAAGACATAACTCGTGCTAGGTATAGAGAAGTGAAAAGGAAGGTTATATACAAAGATAAATGAATGGAATAGAAAGTCAAGAGGGTCTCGGATCTTCAACCCTATACTTAGGGATCAAGTAATCCTAAGTATAGCAGGTTGTATACTAAGGGAAAGACCGAGTGTAGAATGTACAGGATCTACCCCCCCATACTTAGGGTGAAATATCCCTAAGTATAGGCAGCAAAACAGGGGTAGAAAGAAACAAAAGAAATACCCAAAGGTCTCACATCCCCCCTATACTTAGGGTAAAGTACACCCTAAGTATAGCATAATCACAAGATGAAGGAAGGGATGTGGGACTAAAGAATGTAATGATATGGACATCTGGATCTATACAAGGCGAAAGATCAGTGAAACTCAGGCGTGAGATGCATTAGATGTGAGTCAAAGACTACATCTCACGCAAAATGAATAGGGGCAAGATCAGCGACCCGCGGCTCATGATCTAGAAATGGCTTGAGCCGCTGGCCGTTCACTCGAAAGGTACTCTCAGAAGACAACTCGGATATATCAATGCTACCATTGTCGTGTACCTTTCTAACCAAGTAGGGTCCTTTCCATTTGCTCTGTAGCTTCCCTGGAAATAAACGAAGCCTCGCATCAAACAATCATACTCTCTGTCCCATCTCAAAATGCTTGTGGCTGATATGAGAATCATGCCACTCCTTCACTTTCTCCTTATACTGTAGGCTGTTTGAGAAAGCTGTATCTCTAAGCTCCTCCAAGGCTGCTAACTCTGCCCTCCTCTGGTCTCCTATACCATCTGGATCCATGAGAATATCAGTAACTGCCCATAGTGACCTGTGCCTCAGCTCAACAGGTAAATGGCACGGCTTACCATATACGAGGCGAAAGGGAGATGTACCCAATGGTGTCTTGAAAGACGTCCTATATGCCCACAAGACCGAGTCCAAAAGCTGTGACCAATCCTTTCGGTCAGGACGGACGACTTTCTGCAGTATAGTCTTGATCTCTTTATTCGACACCTCGGCTAGAACATTCGTCTGTGGATGGTAAGGTGTAGCAACACGATGGTCTATACCGAACTCGCTAGCAAGGGCCTTCACCTGGTCGTTGATGAAATGAGACCCCCCATCAGAAATCAGAACTCGTGGAACCCCGAACCGCGTGATGATGTGTTTACTCAAAAATCTGCATACTGTCCTCGCATCAACGGCTCGGGCGGGGATAGCCTCAACCCAATGACTAACATAATCTACGGCCAACAGAATGTACTCAAATCCCTGACTCTTAGGGAATGGACCCATGAAATCGATGCCCCATGCGTCAAAAACCTCACAGAAGTGAATGGGCTGCATTGGCATCATATCACGCTGTCCACAAGTGCCCATCCTCTGACAGTCAGTACACCTCTTCACGAACTCATCCGAGTCCTTGAAGAGGGTAGGCCACCACAAGCCGGATTGGAGCACCTTCGGTGTTGTTCTCCTCCCAGAATGATGTCCTCCTACCTCAAGCTTGTGGCAGTAAGTGAGGACGTTGTGGTGTTCCTCCTGAGGAATGCACCGACGCCAGACGCTATCCCTTCCCTCGTGGTAAAGGATGGGATCCTCCCAGTGGTAGGACTTGGCCTTTGCAAGGAAGGTCTCAAGCCTTTTTCTGGGCCAATCTTGTGGGACTTTCCCAACAACGAGAAAGTTCACAATATCGGCGTACCACGGGAGCGAAGCGATAGCAAGGATCGCCTCATCTGGGAAGGTCTCAGGAATGGGATCAATCTGCTCAGACTCCTCAGGCTGCTCTAAACGGGAGAGATGATCCGCCACCACATTCTTGACTCCAGGCTTATCCTTGATCTCAATGTCGAACTCCTGGAGTAGAAGGATCCATCTAGTCAGTCTGGCCTTGGCATCCTTCTTTGCCATGAGGTACCTGATGGCGGTGTGATCTGTGTACAGGATCACTCTAGATCCAATGATGTAAGATCGGAACTTATCTAGGGCGGACACTATGGCTAGTATCTCCTTCTCTGTGACCGTATAATTCCGCTGAGCAGAATCCAATGTGCGGCTAGCGTAGTGGATAGCAAACGGGACTCCATCCCTCCTCTGTCCCAGCACTACCCCTACGGCAAAATCGGAGGCATCCGTCATGATCTCGAATGGGAGAGACCAATCAGGCGGCTGGAGGACAGGAGCCTCAATCACACACTGTTGGAGAGTCGCAAAGGACGAAAGACACTTGTCGTCGACAAGAAACTCAGTGTCTTTCATCAAGAGGTCAGTCAAAGGTCGGGCAATCCTGCTGAAATCATGAATAAATCTCCGATAAAAACCAACGTGCCCCAGGAATGACCGTAGCTGCCTCAAATTGGACGGCGGTGCGAGTTTTCTGATGACATCAACCTTGGCCGGATCAACCTCCATGCCCCTGTTGGAGATGATATGGCCAAGCACCGTCCCTTGAGTCACCATGAAGTGACTCTTCTCCCAAGATAGAACCAAATGGTACTCAATACATCGCTGGAGTACTCGGTCTAGGCAGTCAAGACAGGAGTCGAATCCGTCGCCGTAGACCGAGAAATCGTCCATGAAGACCTCCACACTCCCCTACCATGTCCGAAAATATCGACAGCATGCACCTCTGAAAGGTCGCAGGGGCGTTGCATAGCCCAAATGGCATGCGTCGAAAGGCATATATACCGAAGGGACAGGTAAAGGTGGTCTTCTCCTGATCCTCAGGAGCGATGGCCACCTGGTTGTAGCCCGAGTACCCATCCAGGAAGCAATAATGGCTCTTCCCTGCCAGTCTCTCAATGATCTGGTCAATAAAAGGCAGGGGGAAATGATCCTTCTTGGTGGCCTGGTTGAGTCTCCTGTAGTCAACACAGACCCTCCAAGAGGTGGGTACTCGTGTAGCAATCTCCTCTCCCGACTCACTGATCACAGTCGTGATGCCCGTCTTCTTGGGCACCACATGCAAGGGGCTGACCCACTTGGAGTCGGAAATGGGATAAATAAAATCTGCACTCCACCATTTTGATATTTCCTTCATCACGACCTCTCTCAGGTTGGGGTTCAGCCGTCGCTGGAACTCACGCGACGGCTTCGCCCCCTCCTCGAGATAAATATGGTGGGAGCACACTGATGGACTAATCCCATGGAGATCTGCTACGCTCCATCCGATTGCCTTGTGGTTCTTTTCAAGAACCCCCATCAAACGGGATTCTTGCTCTCCAGTCAGATCGGCGGAGATGATGACTGGGTACATCTCAGGTTCGCCTGCAAGGAACCTATACTTCAGCGAAGTAGGGAGCGGCTTCAGCTCTGGACAGCTGGGTGCTGGCAAATCTGGCTTTGGAAGAAGATTTGTGAATGCTGCTAAATCTGCCAAGTCTGCCTGGGAGAAAGAAGACGAGCTCTCGCAAACTGGATCTGGAGGCGGCTGCTCAACTGTGCTGTCTCTGATCTGCTCTGCCTCTACCTCCTCCTCATCTGTAGGCTCAGGTGGACTCAGGTCTGGCATCTGGTCATCACAATCTGCCCAATCAGGCTCTGAATCCGAGGGATCTGCATCAAATAAGGTGGCATCAGCACCACCGTCACACCAGGTGGCCTTAGTAACACCATCACTAGAAACCGTGTCGCGGTCGAGAACCGGCTCTGCTGCCTCTGAAGTATCCTGGACCAGGGCTGTGCTCTCCAAGCTCTCCTCTGCTGTCATCTCTGCATCAGTGGTGTCCAGAAATGAGAGGATGGCCTGTGCTGAAGGGTCTGCCCATGCTGCCTCATCATCTGTGATCACAAAATCACAGTCCTGGTGGATGTCTAACCCGGCGTCTGTCAGTTGCTCTGTGTCTGTGCTGGCCTCTGAGCATGCTCTCTCTGGCTCTGTAGTCCTCGACCGTCTCTATTTGTACACTCTCTCCCTCGACGCGAAAGTATACCTTCCCGCTATCATGATCAGTCACCGCCTTGGCTGTGGCCAAGAACGGACGACCGAGGATGATGGGGGTATCGACCACTGAATCAGGGATCTCCATGTCCAACACTACGAAGTCCACGGGGAATTTCAGGCCCTGAATAGTGACGATAACGTCTCGCAACAACCCCTTCGACCTCTTGAGAGATCGATCAGCAAACTGAAGGACTGTCCTGCTCTGTCGAAGAGTGCCAACTCGAAGCGGTCGAGAAGGGCTGCCGGAAGGAGGTTGATAGACGATCCGCTATCCAATAGAATCCGGTCGAACCTCTGCTCACTAATCTGACATCTGACATACGGGGCTCCTGAATCTGGCCTCTTGGCCGGCAGACGGTTCTGGATCGCGAAGCACGTGGCTTTCGTCAGCACATGTATCTCTGAATGATGGTTCCTCCTCCTCCTCCTAACTGTGGTCCTATCTCTCAAAGATCGCTGAAGAAGGGGGATGTGCTGCAAAGCCTCCTGAAGGGTCAGCTGTATGTGAAATCTGTCAATCATGCTCTGGCTGAACTCCTCCTGCTCTCTCTTTTTTGGGTCTTTTTTTCTTTTCTTCCCCTTCCCCATCTGAAGGGCTCTAGGGAAGGGGATCACAGGGTCCTTCTCAGATGAAGGACTAGGAAAAGGCCTAGACGGCTCGACGGCCGGATCCACACATACATCAATCACCACAGTGGGACCAGAAGAAACTAAACCTTTTTCCTTTATTCACAACAGTGTTCTGAGATACATCAACAGAAGGAAAAATAACATCTCTATCAAAACAAACACCGGTGGCCTCAGTACCACCTCGGGATGGCTCTGCTAGACGTCTCGCGGCCTCAGTACCGCGTGCTGGCTCGGCTACTCTGGTGGCGTCAGTACCACCTCCTCGAACTGGTGAAGCGACGGCCTCAGTACCGCCAGTAGAATCAGCATCCTTGGTGGCATCAGTACCACCATCATCATCGTGTGCGGCCTCAGCACCGCTCTCCTCCTCCTCATCTGGCGCCCTGGGTGGATCCTCGAGTCGTCGCTCAGATGAGACGCCGCCTGCTGGTGCTCTACCGCTCCTAAGTGTAACAAAATCAGCATTAAACAGATCTGAAGACATATCATCAAATGGATCACTAGGAGTGGCATGCTCAGTGGAAACTACCTGCTCAGATTTCCGCTTCAGGCTGTTCGGATTCGGCTCTATCTGTGCAGGGATGGCGGCCTTCCCTCTCATCAGGTCCCGCATCTCCTGGCGGAACTCGTCCATCTCCCGTCTAAAGGTAGCCTGCTGATCCGTGAGGAGGCAGGCTATGTCGTCCAAGGCGGGGCTCTCATGGGAGCCCGACGGGTAGCCTCTCTGGTGCTGAGGCTGCTGGAACTGATGTTGCTGCTGCTGAGAGGGGTAGGAGGACGGATGCTGCTGCTGGTGTGGCTGGTGAGCCTGCTGCTCACGTCTCCAAGACTGTCCCTGCTGCTGATAGGGACGAGGAACGAAGGATGACTGCTGGTGTGGCTGGTAGGCTGGGGGATGCTGCTGCTGGTGATCCCTCTGCTGGCTATACTGGCCTCCCTGGCCAGATGGCTGCTGCTGGGGCTGGGTACCTCCATTCCCCCACCTGAATCTGGGATGGTCTCGTCGGATCCCAGGCTGAGGACAGTCATACCAAATCCCGTTGACATCCATTAACGGCTCTGCGTCGTACTGGGCTGGCGGGAGTACTGCCAAAGGCTGATCCGGCTGGTATACCACCATCTGCAGGTCTGGAGATGGTGGTGACTGGTAAGAGGGTTGCTGCGGCTGGTACGGCTCCGCCTGTGCAAGGTGAACCTGCCTAGGCTGCTGAAAGGAGCTGGAGCACTGGGACGAGCTGCTGCTGCCGCCGGTATCGCCTCGCGACTGAAGACGGGGCTGGGAAGCTGTATGTGCCTCCTGGAGACACATGAGCTGGGTCTTCATGTCGCTCAGAGTCTGTGCCATCTGCTCCATCTGAGTGATGCCCTGTCACTGCTTCTTCTCGATCAGCTCCATGCGGTCCAACTTCTCGCTGATGATACCCATATCCGCAGCGGACGACTCTGCCTATGCTGCTGCAACTGCAGATGAACTGGATGGACCGGCATCGACCCGTGCTATCCTCTGGTACTACACGGGTCCTGGATGCTGCTGGGGTCTGCCCTGAGTGTACAACTGGGTCTGGGACATCACCATATAGTTCTCGGCCATCTCCTCGAAGATGGCCCAGACCTGGTCGTGATCCTTGGCGAAATAGGACCCGCTACAAGAAGCGTTCACCAAGCCTTGGAGCTCTGGTGTCAGCCCGCTGAAGAAGCTCTGCACAAGGTTCGGCTTCGAGATATCATGGTGCGGGCATCTGTCTGTGAGCTCTCGGAACCTCTCCCATGCCTCATGGAATTGCTCGTTGGGGAGCATGGAGAAGTTGCTGATCAGGGCCCTCGCTGCATTGGTCCGCCCGAGTGGATAGTACTTGTTCAAGTACTCGGTGCGGAGCTGCTCCCAGGTGTAAACAAACTTCCCCAAATGCTTCAGCCAGGTGGCTGCTCTGTCTGCTAGGGAAAAGGGGAAGGCGATCATCCGAATCGTATCCTGGTCCACATGGCGGTCGTGGACAGTACTGCAGATCATCAAGAACTCCTGGAGGTGGAGATGGGGCTCCTCGGTGGCAAGTCCGTGAAAACGGGGAAGCATCTGCAGGGTGGTCGGGGGAAACTTAAAGTCCCCCACGATAACAGGCACTACTACCCAATGATGCATCAGTGTAGATCCGGGGTTGTGCAACTCCCGCATCGGTATCGGTGGTCCTCCTACCGCGGCGGCTGCTGCTGCAGCTGCGGCTGCTGCGGCTCGTGCCTCTGCATCTGGTTCATCCTCAGGCTCGCTCTGATCTCTCTCTGCTCTGAGTCATTCCAACTCTCTCCTCATCTCAATCATGAATGCTCCCTGATCCCTCAGCTGCTGCTGCACTGTCTCTAACGAGGCGATCAGGGTGGAGTTGATCGCTCCCTGGCCCATCACAATGTGCTCTGCTCTGGAGCGATCCTCTGAACTACCGGCCATGATGTCTGCAAAATCAAATGAGCCAAACTCAGGTGCTGTCAAATCTGCGATTCTCTCCTCTGGCTAATATCTCTCAGAACCGAAAGAAACGGGGTCGAGGGGGAACAGGGCAGAATCGTACTCAGGCTCGGAGAACTGGTCTCGGCTCTCGCGGGCCAACCTAGATGACTGGGTAGACGTGCCCGAAAGCGGTGCAGCCAGAGGCTGCCTAAGAGAGCGTCTACCCATCATCGTGATCTGGTCGAGTAGTGCGGATGGGATCTGGAAAACTTATGATCAGAATGCAAACCCCCAGTTCACCAACGCAACGCGAGCTGAAGACCGTAAAAGCTCGGTCAAATTATCTTGTCAATTTTTATTAGGTCAACACACAAGATATCAGAGCGCTTACGTGACCTGTTAGGATACCCGAACCTACCCCAACTGACTGGCCCGCACGGAAGAGTCGGTAGTCAGCTGGAAATAGCACCGGAGGGCTCTACCTAGGGTGCGGGTCACTCTCTCGTGCAATCAAACCAAACAATGAGGGGGTTGCTCTCCCCAAGACAAATTTTTAGGTGAAGTGTCTTTTAGGGTCAATAGTCTTAACCAGTCCCAATTTTATGGTTTTTCTTTTAATATTTTTCAAATAAAAACAAAGGCCTAACGAATTTTTCGGTTCTCCTGGTTATTTAATCCAAAACAGGGGAGAAGACGAAAAGCTGATGCGCGATGAAATCAATGATGCATGGTGAGATAGAAATGCGTACTTTGCCTCCAACACTCTACATGCAAGTGATCCGCACAGAATTTAAAGACTGAAAATAAACTACCTAAATGATGCAGCGATAAAAAGCGAGTCCTAGATGAGCAATTCTACTCGTAGAACCGTCTAACTGTTCACCGACCTCCAAGCCAAAGGGTCCGGTCTTGGCCCACCCCTCCTCTGCCCAACAAATCGGGGGTAGGAGAAAGCGCTTTACGGGGCAGGCTACGGCACATAGGCTACAAAGGAGATGAAGCAGTTATTTTTATTAATTGATTATTAGTAGGTCCAATTAAGCGCACTATAGGAACAGACAAATAATTAAGTGTTGGGACCCTACTAATTACGGCACAAGCAAGTATAAAATCCTAAATCTAGGGGCTCGATCAAAAACCGCGTAAACACCGGAAAATGCACTAAAAGAAAAGAAAACAAAACCACGAAAAAGCCGCGAAAATCCTAAGGGTCCCCCGAGCACACCGGTGCTCGGCGAAACAGACCCGCTAAGTCAAAGAGTCCAAGTGTCCAGTCTCTAAGTGCATGTATTATTACAATAATAATCGAATAAAAAGAAAAATAAAAACCTCTCCCACTCAACTCTCTCTTGCTCTCTCCTACGGCTCCGTACAGAAGGGAGCCGCCACCAAGTCTTGCGGTTGCGTCGGCTCCTCGAAAGTCGCCTCTGTGGTCCTCGGGCACTCGCAAGAAACAGAGACAGGTGGTCAAACCAAAATAATCAAATAATAATAATAGGAAAAATAAGTGCAACTGATGTGAAGGTATATATGCAAAAATGCAAAATAAAATAAACACTCAAAAATAAAACAAAACAAAAACAAAAGAAAAGAAAATAAAAAAAATAAAACAAAAATAAAATATAAACAAAAGCCGCGAAAAAGCCGCGAGCTCTGAAAGAGCCGCGAAAAGCCGTGAAAACAAAAATGAAAATAAAATAAAAACTACTAAGCCGTGCTCCCCGGCAACGGCGCCATTCTGATGACCGGCCAAATGACCAAGGTAAAGGTATCAATCGGCCGTCGCGACCTCAATCACTCGGCAAGGTCAATCAAGAAAAATAGACCACCAAGAGAGATAAAATCAATCAGACACACAATAGCGGTCCTGCTATTAGTTTAACCTGGTATAGCGACCGGGATCGATCACAAGGAGCACGGGTTGGCCTCGCGGCCTACGAAGTAGTCAAAAAGAGAATAAAAGGAAAATAAAATAAGTATTTTTGGTGGTTTTTAAATATTTTATATTTTTTTTGGATTTTTAATTAATTAAGAAAATAATAAAAACTATGGAACTATACACTTCAACAAATTATTAAACACACTAAAAATCAGCCAAAAATTCTAACAAAAATGTTTTTAAGTGTTTTATAATTTTTAGTGTTTTTGGTGAATTTTTGGGATTTTTCTGAGATTTATTTAATTTTCTAAAAATCTAAAAGTGACTAAAACAGTAGGTATTGTCCAGCCGAGCTAAAAGGGCCTAGATAAAATATCTAAAGGCCCCAAATTAGCTGGGAGGTAATTTCCTGTAAAGAGAATAAAACAAGGAAAATTTAGGCACCTAATTTATTTTTTTTGGATTTTTGGTTTATTTATTAGAATTTTTATAAGATTTTGAGTGTTTTTCAATTTTAGTGGTTTTCAGTAATGAAAATAGCAAAGTTGGCTAGAAAATCAAACTCAACAAAATAGACAGTAGACAAATTTTTTTGTAATTTTTAGACACTATTTAATATTCCTTTGTGGTTTTAAAAGTTAGACACGAGTAAAAATGGAGGTTTTTAATTTTTAAAAATATCAAATGAAAACAAAAATGTCCACAAAAATCCTCAAAAATTTACACTATGGCAGGAGCCATGTGTCCAATTTTCATTGGATTTGGAGGTATTTTGCTATTTTATTCAAAAATCAAAAAGGGGCAAAGTGCATAGGGACCAAAAGTGCAAATACCCAAAGTTCTGGGGGGTCTGGTGCAATTAACCCAGGAAGTCACATGCGTCGCGCGTGCCTGGGGCACTCAGGGACCCAAATGTGAAGAAAATAAGTTCCAAGGGCCTTGTGGTAACAGGTACCAAAAGTCCAGGGACTTATTCGCAAATTACCCAAAAATATCCGCACATGCTCAAATGTTTCACACACAGGGGTATAAATGCAAATAACCAAAAACTTTCATTCAACTGATAACATCCAGAACTACAGGGCCTATATTGCAAATAAACCAGAAAATCACGTGTCGATGCACGTGTCATACAACGCACACGGGCATAACAGCAAATAAATGCAAGCACCAGGGTCTCCATGCAAATATCCCAAAAACTAAACAACTGAACTAACTAATTACAGGACTAAATACGAAATGAAATAAACAGAAGGGCCTAAGGGTAATTTACCCTTTATTAATGCGGACCACAGGATGGACGCCACGTGGAGCGATCGACGGTGGGGATCGGCTGGCGCTCCAAAACTGGGGTCCTCGAAGTGATCCGACGCTCGGGGTTAAGCCACGTGGTGTGATCAACGGTCGTGGCTCTCTGTGGCTAACCACGAGCATCGGGCGGCTGGGATCGGTCCTCCTCAGATCTTACGGTGAAGGCGACTCTGGGAACGGACGGTCCAGATAAGAACTGGAGCAGGAGGGCTGATCGAACGGCATCTGAAGGTCGAGGAAGAACAGGTGGCCGGCGAAGTTTGCGGCCTCGTGTGTGCGCTCCTGATCTCCCCTGCTGCGCTTGAAGATCGGAGAAGCTCCGGCGTAGCGCTGCGCAGCTGCTGGTGTCCTCCGATGACCCAGTCGAGCTCTGGAGATCTCCGGCGAGGTCAGCGGAGGCGAAGCTCCTGGCTCGATATCGAAGGACCTCAGATGGCCCTCATTGAACCTGCAAAACAGTCCAGGAGACTTGGGGGTCGAGGGCAAACTGCCTCGACCCGGTTAGGCGGGGTGTCGATGAACGATGGGGCGATATGGGCGAGCTCCGGCGAAGGGGGGGACGGTGGAGCTCGAATCCCAGCTCCTGTACGAGCTGGTTTGGATGGGGATATGGAGAAGATGCGCGGGAAGGAGGCGATGGCTATGGTGAAGCCCGATGATCGATTGGGGGTCGGACGTGGACCGGAATCGATGATGGACGGCGGAGCGGCGATTTGGGGGAAATGGGAAATCAACGAAAAGGAAAGGCCTAAGAGGTTACCTGGGTGGCTGATGAGACTGGGGATGAGCTTGCGCAGCTCTGGGTCGTCGCCTCGAGGAGCGTCTCCCTCCGAGGCTCGATGCTCCTGTAGGTGGCGGAGCAAGGCGGCGAAGCTTCGCCGGATCAGTGGTCACGCTCCTCTCCTCGCTTCAATAGCACCGGACGCGAGCTGTCACTCTCCGCACACACTGGAGCTCACTGGGGGTGGAATCAAATGGCCAAAGATGAGATTCGAGGTGGCGGAGCTCGAGCTAAATATGGGTGAGGGTCCGGGAAGACAGGCGCGGGTAGGGCGTGGAGGCACGCGGATCCCGATGTGGATACCCCAGCGAGGATCTTGGATGTAGCATTAAGGAGTCGGACCCGGGGTTTAGGTGGTAGGCGATCGGGTTTAGCTGGGAAAAAATCCGAGAAGTCGGGTACTCGCTAAGAACCCGTGTGAAGTGGTCTTGGGGGGGGGGGGTAGTTGACCGAGCGGTCAACATCCCCATGGCCAATAGGGATCGACCACGTGGCTGGATCTTAGAAGTGAAAATTAGGGTAGCTAGGGGCCGATTTAGCAAAAAGTTAAAACATGAAATATTTTTATTTTATTTTTTTTTCTATTTTTTAGTGATTTTTAATTAATTTTTCAAAATAAAAATAAGGTATATACATAGTAGGGTTATATATAGGTATATATACACTATATAGGTTTTTAGTGTTTTTTATTTTTAATTATTATTTTTATACAATTTTATTCCCATTTATATCTTATTTATTTATATTATAAAATAAAGAATACAAAGATATTTTTATTTTATTTTTATTATTTATATACATATGTGAAATAAATACATATATACATTTATATACATGGTATATTTACAATATATTTTTGTGTTTTTATTTTTGTTATTTTTATTTTGTTTTTGTTTTAATTGTTTTTATTTTATTTATTTACATTATAAAGTAGAATATTTACCCAAATTTTGGAAATTAATTTTATTTATTTATTTATTTACAAAGCTAAATAGATATGGGGATGGTCTATATACAAGGTGACTATACACAAGTGGTGTTTTTGTTTTCTTTTTAATTTTTATATTTTTATATTGATTTTATATTTAGGAATATATACAAATATTTACAAGCTAATTTGCATCTATTTTTGTGAGGAAAATATTTTATTTTATTTACATAAATATATACACACATGAGCCCCTATCTCCCTCTACTTTGGCTTTTATGCAGTCAGGCCCATGCTGAGCCCTCCCTTGGGTTAGGTTGCTCAATATTTTTTCTAAATATTTCCCTCTTTTTCTTTTTAATCTTTATTCTTTTATTTTTGCACAAAAACATGCTAATTATAGATTTTTACACAATGCATGCTTTTGGTAATTATTTCTATTTACAACTATATATATGCATTTGCAAAGGTTTTTGTAGGCTAAAATATAAGAATAAAGAGTGATGAATGAGTATTCATCAATGAGGTCACTTCTGAAGCACCTCAAACCCCGCCAGAGTTGAAATCCTTGCCCTCTAACATGAAATATGCCTTCCTTGTGGGAGAACCGAACATGTACCCGGTCATTATCAATGCACATCTGACCGAAGACCAAGAATCTCGTCTGTTGGAGGTTCTTGAATGCAACCGCAAGGCGATAGGCTGGCGAACTTCAGATCTCCATGGGATCAATCCATCACTGTGCTCGCATCGCATTTTTCTGGAAGATGATTGCAAGCCCTCTCGAGAACTTCAGAGAAGATTAAATCCTAATCTGTGGGAGGTCATTATGAAAGAGATTCAGAAATGGTGTAATGCGGGATTCATTTATCCATCTCCGACAGCAAATGGGTAAGCCCTCTGCATGTTGGGCCAAAGAAATCGGGGATCACCATCGTGAAGAATGATAAAGGAGAGGAGATCGCCACCAGAGTACCCACGTCGTGGCGAGTGTGCATGGACTACAGAAGACTTAACCTCACCACCAAGAAGGACCACTTCCCTTTACCCTTCATCGACCAGATCTTGGAGAGATTTGCCGCGAAGGAATATTTCTGCTTCTTGGATGGCTACTCTGGGTACAATCAAGTTGCTATTTCTCCTGAAGATCAAGAGAAGACCACGTTCACCTGTCCTTTTGGTACATATGCCTTCAGACGGATGCCGTTCGGGCTTTGCAATGCCCCAGCCACATTTCAGAGGTGTATGCTTGCAGTTTTTGTCGATATGGTGGGCAACTTTCTCGAGGTCTTTATGGACGATTTTTCGGTCTACGGGATTCATTCGATCAATGTTTGGATTATTTAGACCGAGTCTTACGAAGGTGCTGCGGAGTCAATCTTGTGCTCTCGTGGGAGAAGAGCAACTTCATGGTGACCGAAGGAATCGTGCTGGGTCACGTGGTTTCTAAACGTGGCATGGAGGTTGACCCAGCCAAGGTGGATGTGATTTCCAAGCTTGAGACACCTACAACCATTAAACAAGTCAGGTCATTCTTGGGCCATGGCAGTTTTTACCAACGATTCATCAAAGATTTCAGCAAACTGAGCAGACCGTTGACTGAGTTGCTCGGCAAGGAGAATGAATTCATTGTAGATGACTGTGTGCTCCTTGCCTTTAATCAGCTGAAAGAACTCATCACACAGGCCCCTATCTTACAGCCACCGATTTGGACTCAACCCTTCGAGATAATGACCGACACATCAGATTATGCCATTGGTGTTGTACTTGGATAGAGAAAAGATAATGTACCATTTGCGATTCACTACGCTAATCGAACGCTCGATGAAGCCCAGAGAAACTACACTATCACTGAAAAGGAGTTGCTAGCGGTAGTCTTTGCCCTGGAAAAGTTCAGATACTACCTCCTTGGATCCAAAGTAATCGTATACACTGATCATTCGGCCATCTGATACTTACAGCAGAGAAGGACGCCAAACCTCGTCTTATCCGGTGGATCCTTCTCCTCCAGGAATTCGACTTGGAAATTAAAGATAAACCTGGGGTAAAGAATGTGGTGGCCGATCATCTATCGAGACTTCCTGAGCTGGAATCTCCTGAGCTGAACCTGCAGCCGATCACAGAGACCTTTCCAGACGAGGCAATTCAGTCAGTCACCTTGCTTCCTTGGTATGCAGACATTGTGAATTATCCTGTAACCAAGAAAATCTCACAGGATTGGCCGAAATTGAAAATAGATAGATTCTTGTCTAAAATCCATTTCTATCAGTGGGAGGATCTTGTATTTATTTCGTGAGGGGGCAGATTGTATCTGAAGAAGGTGCATTCCTCAGGAGGAAGTTCCAAGTGTCCTCGCCCTATGTCATGACCAAGATTCTGGAGGACATCATTCAGGCAAACAAACGGCAGCAAAAGTTCTTCAAAGTGGCCTCTGGTGGCCTTCACTATTCAAAGATGCAGATGATTATGTCAAAGGCTGCACTGACTGTCAGAAGATGGGCGGAACCATAGGAATGAGAGACACGATGCCTCTTAAATTCATTCAGATATCAGACGTCTTCGATGCATGGGGCATCGACTTCATGGGCCCGTTTCCAACAGTCAGGGCTATGAATATATTCTGCTTGTTGTCGACTATGTAAGTCGTTGGGTGGAGGCCATTCCCGCCTGAACCGCCGACAGTAGGACTGTCTGTCAATTCTTGAGAGATCACATCATAGCACGGTTCTGGATTCCCAAGATTCTCATATCTGACAGGGGCAGTCATTTCATAAATAGAGAGGTGAAGAAGCTGACTCAAGATTTCTGTATTGAACATCGCGTTGCTTCACCCTACCACCCGCAATCCAATGGCTTAGCTGAATGTTCAAACAGGGAGATCAAGACAATTCTACAGAAGCTTGTGCGTCCAGATCGCAAGAACTGGTCTCAACTACTTGATTCAATTCTTTGGGCTTATACAACAGTGTACAAGTCACCCTTGGGAATGTCTCCCTACCACCTTGTGTATGGCAAGCCATGTCATCTGCCCGTTGAACTAATTCACAAATCTTTATGGGCCATTAACATCTGTAATTTGGACTCCAGGCAAGCAGGAAAGAACAGAAAATTGGATCTGAACAGATTATTGGAATTCAGAGATTATGCATATGACAACAACCTGATGTACAAGGAGAAGTCAAAACGTGGCATGACAAGCATATCCGCCGCAAGTCCTTCGATCCAGGTCAGAAGGTGTGGTTGTTTGATGTGAAATTAAAGATCTTTCCGGGCAAATTGAAGAGCAAATGGACTGGGCCGTTTATGGTTAGGCAGGTGCGTGACAACGGAAGTGTATTGATATCTAATCTGTCAGCTGACACACAACCATTTGTAGTCAATGGATAGCTTCTGAAGCCATACCTTGAACATGATACATTCATGGCTGCCGTTGACTCGATTCAAGTAATTTACAGGGATGAGCCATATATATCCAAAGAGGCAGAGGAAGGCCAAGCAGAGCAAAACATTTTTGAATGACTTTTCTTCTTTTTCGTCTCTTTTACCTTATTCTACCGATATGATGTCATCCCTTTCATCACTGCTACACTTAGGATGTACCTTATCCTAAGTGTAGGGGGGATGCGCATCCCGAGTTGTTCATATCCACTTTCATCTCTTTCCTTCTTTTCTTCTTTTCTTCTTTTCCTTTTCTATTCTCTGTATCTATCAAAAAGCTGTCGCTCCTTGAAGACAGTTTTCTATACTTAGGACGTACTTTGTCCTAAGTATAGGGGGGTGTGCACCCCGAGTTTCTCCATTCTTTGATCCTCCCCATTGTCTCCTCTTCTTGTCTATACTTAGGGCTATCTTACCCTAAGTATAGGGGGAAACAACCTGAGTACGACCTGTTCATTCCCACCCTTGACCCTCCCTGCTTTGTGTACAGTCTGCTATACTTAGGATTAGTTGATCCTAAGTATGGGGGGACGGTCAACTTCTCATTGATTCATTTATTCGTTCTCTATTCTTTAGATTTTCTTATACTCAGTACGAGTTATGTCTTCTTTTTTCACTCTGATCTATGAGGACATAGCTCAAGCTAAGTATAGGGGGGTCGTATATACTACGTATATACTTTAGCCATAACTCGTACTTTCGTATTTTCCTAATATTATGGCTAATAATTCTTTAAAATACATTAAAAACTGTAATAAAAAGATGTGATTATTCCTCAAATTCTTTTGTATTTACTGATTAATAAATCAGGTGAAAATGTTTTTTGCAAAATGTTTGAAAAATAGTTTGAAAATCTTTGTGAAAAATCTTTTGAAAACTATTTTGAAAATATTTTGTTACATGTTTTCAACCTTTGTAAAAATGTGTTGTTTTGAAAATTTATTTTCTTCGTGTGAAATAAAATGTTTGAAAAATGATTTGCAAATGATTTGAAAAATAGTTGCAAAAATATTTTTGAAAATCTATCTATACTGTTTGAAAACCTTTGCAAAATGATTTTCAAATGTGTGTACATGTTTGTAAAATTGTTTGTAAAAATTATTTGGACTATAGTTTTAAAAATTGTTTGAAAAACCTGTGTCAAATAGCTTGCGGAATACGTACATCACACCTAAAATTCTTTATTGTATATCTTTAAAATTGATCACTTACCCCTGTAAATTCTTAAAATCCACTTCTTGTAAATATAAGAAGCACTCCCGTGTAAATATTTTAACCTAGCTTTTAGCCAAAATCTTTGTTTTCAAAAATCCCAAAAACATTTGCCAAAATTAAAATCCAAAAACATTTGAAAAATCTTTTTGAATAATACAAAAAATGCATACGCATAATCATCTTTTCAAAAATCCATAAAAAGTTCAAAATCTTTGAAAATTGCATCACAAAAATATTTTCTGCATCGCATTTGCATAGCATTAGCATTTTTCGGATTGAGTTTGATAGTTGAACAAGTCTAAATAAAATCCAGAGATTGGAGCTCGGTTGGACCTTAAAATCTACCTAATAACAGGAACCTTATAGGAACTGGGTTTGAGGTACTTCAGGTCTAGTTCACTTAATTCTTTGAGTCTCACGAGACTTGGTTCAATGGATTCTTGACTGCCTAAGTAGAGTATTTCGGAGCACACACATGACTCTTGTTGATAATGACCTAATTTGGACACCTGCACCTTTCACATGGCTCAACTCAGTTGGGAGTGGTGAGGGGATTGGATTTGCCGGTATGAGACGCACACAAGTGGAAACACTTGTCCTCCTCTAGGGAGGGAAGTGCACCCCAACCCGTCCAGTGATGAGGTATTCTAAAGACAGGAGAGTGTGGGTTGCGGAAGCTTCAAAAGTAGGATAGTCTACTGGCTCAAGAGGAAAAACTCCTTATGTAAATGCTGCTGTGAATAGTATTTCAAAAAAAAGGTCAGGCCTGTACAAAAATAAATGCCTGCAAAGTATGTACACATGTTGTAAAGTCAATAAGCAAGCTTGAGCTTCAAAGTCAAATATGTGAGCCTGCAGATGGATGACTCGACTACATTGGTCTTGCATCCTAGGATAGGTAGCTACACTGGCTACCATCCATTCTTCTCTTCACCCCCTCCTCTTGAGCTGGTTGCCACTTGAACTTAGAAGGGAATACCCCGCTCCTCGAGGAAGGAGTTATTGGGGGAATCATTGGGTTGTCACACTGGAGAAGTCAGTCTCTTTGTCATTCTAGTTGGGGAAAGCCACTATCACTTACACTGTATGAGTCAAATTCATAGTCGTAAGGGTTTACGTATGAGTTGAGATATTTCTGACCTGGCTATTAAGGAGACTTGGACAGAGTTTTGGGATTCTCAGGGACTGTTGGATTTCAAATCCGGTTCTCATTAAGGTTCCGTCCGCACTAAAATTCCAAAGGTCCTACTTAAGCTCCAAACTTTGATTTTGTGAAGACAAGTTTGACAATTAAATTTAGTCCATCTTTCTTCTTTTTCTTTTCTTTGTTTTTCTTTTTTGCACTTATTGCATAAGTGTTTGCTAGGGACTAGCGAAGGCAAGTATAGGGGGATGATGAATCTACATTTCATCATCTTTATTCTATCATTTTGGCCTAAAAAACCCTAGTAAATGTGTGTAAAGAGGCTTAATTCAAGCATTTTAGCATTCATGCACTTGTGTACAAATTGTGTATAAAATACGGTTTTTTAAAGCCAAAATTATAGAATAAAGAAAAGAAAAGAAAAAAAAATAAAATATTGTAAATATTTTATGACCCGAAACCCCGAGACCTAGGCATCTCGATGACTAGGTCGACAAGGAATAAAGTAGGGGGAGATAAGGGCTGAAACACAATAAAACTTCCTTTGTTTTTATTCATTCTTTATTCATTTTTATACCTCAAATAAAGAAACTTTTTACATGAAAGTTGTAGATAATTTCATATAGAAAAATACAAAATTTATTTCACTCAAAAATAATGTACAGATAAAAAGTTATGATCTGAATAAGAATCCAGAATCTCAACTTCCCAGACCTGTATCTCCCAAATAAAAACTCCAAATGCACCAAACTCACTTTTAATTGTATATAATTTAAAATAAGCTATTTAATGGCAGTGGTTTCGCATTTGGCAAAGCTACGATTTCAAAGTTGAGTTTTGGACCCCTATTGTATACTTGTACAGATTAAAATATTCATTATTAATTATTAATTCTTTTTACCATTTTATATTTTTACAATTTTGTAAATATTGTTTATAACACATATGTACATTAAAATCAGAATAAAAACCTAAATAAAATACAAAATAAAATACTTGAATTACAATACCTAGGTACAATATCTATATACATACAAATATAATTACTATTTCTATTTTATTAAGTGTACAAAATACCTCAGAAAAATAAAATAAAAATAGTTTAAGTGTATAAAAATACTTTATAAATTTATAAAATAATAAACAAAAATAAATAAATTAAAACACAAAATAAAAATAAATTAATAAAATATATAGATAAATCTACCTATAAAGGCTAAAATAGGTAACTTGTAAATTTATACCTCATAAAAATAATTAAAATCACCATAAAATAATTTATAAAATAATAAATATTTTCTATTTAATAACCTAAAAATAATAAAATCGTTTACTATTTTAAAATGATTTTACAAACTTTTTTAGAGGTTTTTCCTGGTTGGTCCACGTGGACCAACCAGGTGAGTCTGACAGTTGACCGCGGGTCAACTATCTGACTCTTCCTCTTTAGCCCTGCCAGACTTGAGTTTCGAGCCTATTTCTCGAATATTTCGAGGAATTTTCTTTCACCAAATCATGTCGATGTCTTCTGCATATTTGTTGCTCGAATACCCATGATACTCGCACATGGTTTAGCTTGGTCTGTGGACTCATGATTCGCGTGATATTCTTCGATCTTCATGCTTCGACCGTCAACTCTTCAAAAACCACACCCGACTTCCCTTTGATTTTCGATCCTTTTCCTCCACCTACACCGAGTTTGCGAGCGTTCTTCGTGCTCTTGGTGACAGCAGGAACACATTAAGCCCGAGCTCGAGCCCTTTGGAGTCGAATCGAGGTGGTTCAACCCCTCGCCGGAGCGCCGCCTGCAGCTTGCTGCAGGCCCACATCGGTGAGCCTCCCTCCTTTCTTTTTGCATTTTCTTGTAGCTTTCGCTTAGTATAACTTAGCCTAGTAGCAGTTTAGGGTTTCATTCACCACCTCGCCGTGAATCCACAAATCACTTCACGGCGGAGCTCCGCTCTGCCTCCGATTTCCAGCCACCTCCGTCGCCTACACCTTACGCGGTCACCTCCATCTCCTTCTCTGTCACTCCGTCATCACGAATTACCCTTCATTCATCTCGATCTCGCTCAGATCGAGCCACCCAAGCTCCCATCTCCGCCGTACGCCGGAGCTTGTCGCCGAACCTCCACTTCGTACCCATTCACCCCCGTTTTTACGCCAATCGCATCCCCTTTTTGTTCCGCTTCTAACCCTGCAGGGAAGAGCCCAAGAGAAGGCTCTCTCGAGCCTCGACACTCCAGGGACGAAGCCCCCAGATCACCTCCACCGTCCGACCGCTCCACGCTGTCTCAGGCTCGCCTGAGACCTTCACTCGACGCGGATCGCCCCCAGGACCCTTTTACCCTTGGTCCTGGGCTGGGAGAGGCCGTGTGTCGGCCACAATCGGTGATTGAAGCAGCCCCAAGCGGTGTTCTTCCAATACCCTTCACGACCGTCCGATCACGAGCAAACACTAGATTCGCCCTCAGTCGTTGGATGATCGAGAGCAGCGACCGTTGGATCTTCATCGACGATCTAATCTCCGACGTCCGCTGCCAACCGTCATCGTGCGTCCAGCGCGCGCCACGTGTCAAGTGGACGCATCCCAACCATCCACCCCGGCGTTACCTTGGGTATTTTGCACCTTCAACCCAAGAACTTTTGTATTTATGCTTTAGTCCTGAAACTTTGATTTGTAGTTCAAAAATATTTGTAATAATTACGACTAGGCCCCTGAACTTCTGTTATTTGCACTATAGTCCCTGTCCACATCAATCACGTGACAGGGACACGTGATTTTGGGCATTTTGCACTAAGAACCTTGGACATTTATGTATTTGCATTTATAGCCCTGTGCGTAGTGATTTAAATATATTTGTGGATTATTTGCACTTCTGCCCTACCGTTATTTGTTATTTGCAATTATACCCCTGTGAATAGCAGAACACGTGCTTCGCGCGTGATTTCCTTGGTAAAATTACAACCAGGCCCCTAAACTTTTTTATATTCGCAAAAATACCCCTGCAAGTGTGTAGTTTTCATTTGTTGATTCTATTTATTTCATGCATCTATAAGTCCCTAAAAATTACCAAAAAAAATGTCATTGTGTGTCTGATATATTGCATTTACATGCTATGTTTTTGTATTGTATTTTTATTGCATTTTAATATTTATAAAAATTCATAAAACATGCAATTTGCTACTGTTTGCATTAGAATACCCATAAAAATTATAAAAACATCTCATAAAATTCCCAAAAAAATATATTTTACATAGTTTAGTGTATTTCAATTTCAGACAAAAAATCATTAAAAAAATTCAAAACAAAACTCCTAAAAATTATAAAACCCTAAAAGTCTTTATAAAAATATTAAAAATTCTACAAAAATCCTAAAAATCTAATTTTTATCTCAGAATTTTCCTTGTTTTATTATCTTTTATTGAAAATTAATTTGGAGAATTTTTGTTACTGTTTGTTATTTTATTTCTCCATTTTAGTTTCAGATATTTATTTTATCCACTGTTTTCAATATTTTTGACTTTAAAAGTACCAAAAAATTAGTTAAAATCTAGAAAAATCATAAAAACATTATAAAAATCTAAAAAAACCTAAAAACATTTTATTCCCTAATTTTTGAGTATTTTCCCTTTTTTTATAAATACCTTATCCTCTTCTCTCTTATATTGTATATATATTCTATTATTGAAAAAGAAAATATAAAAAAAATATGAAATATAAAAAGAAAATACAAAATCAGTAAATTAAAAATCAAAATATAAAAATATAAAATTAAAAATAAATAAATTAAAAAATTAAAAACCCACAAAAAATTTCCATTTGGTTAAGTAGTATATCACATACAAGGATCTTGACTTGTATTTTGTCTGCTTTACACTTGTGCTTCCTGTGTTCGACCCCTATTTGCTTGCCACTGTACATTTTTAGTAGGGTATAATAAATTTTAATCCTTGCTTTTGATTGCTTGATTAATTGTGTGGGTTAATTGTTGACGAACGTGAAGACGTGAGTAGTCGCTCCAGCGACAGTGAGTCTGATTTGTCAGACCACTATTTAGCGGCTCTCGCTATTATCGTTTTTCAGGTGGGCACCGACGCGTGTTTTCTCCTTTTTTGGATTCAATAAATAAATATATATTGCATGTGTTATGTATATGAATATATAAGGAAAAATGGGGTTGCCCCCACCCATTTTACGGTGATTCTTTTTGTTTTTTTTTCAAAAATACCGCTCATATTTCATCACTATATCCCTCTAATATGCCATTCCAATTGTATCGGAAACAGAGACTCCTATGTCTTCCATCTAGAACATGTCATTTTAATAGTCTTAGAAATTCTATAATCGACTTGTTCTAGATGCAGGGTATATGAGTCTCTGTTTCTGGTGAAATTGAAATGGTATATTAGAGAGATGTAGTGATGAAAATACATGGTAGTATTTTTTGAAAAAACAAAAAAAATACTGGAAAATGAGACGGGGCGGCCATCGAGGCAGCCCCATTGAACACATATATGTATATTTAGTATTTATTCGCTCGTGTTTGTGTCATGTTGTTGTCTGTGTGTATATGTATGTATTTATATGTACATGAAACTTGTTAATACATATAACTACAACATATTTTCCAAAAAAGGATTTGTATGCCGCTATATGGACGTGCAAATTTTATAATTTTTCTACATATTTATTGATTGTAAATATAATTGCATGTAAATTTTATTGGTTTGATCAATTATATTATATGTATATTTTACGATTTGTTTAATCATATTTGATTAGCCGGTTCAATGACTTTTTCCTCGATTTAATTGAGTTTGAAAGATGATGACATCATCATTCCATTGAAGTAGTTTAATTTCTACTTTTAACGGGGTTTGACCATTTTGATAAGTTTTTTGATTCGAGCTTTGATTCGATCTCAAAAATGTTGGACACGACTATGAATGGGTTCTCTTCGTTTGCATCCATTAATTACCATCTACGTCGAGAACAGATAAACATAAAGTACATGGCCTTTATAATTTATTTATATCCATGCAGCAAAGAAAGCCCGGTTTATTCTTCGGTACATATGTCTAGATATGCTTATTTAGACATGCATCACTTAGGAGCAAGTATCGAGGCATTCGAAGTAGTTCTGGGTGCAGTTGCTGTTGCACGTGGGGGAGTTAGGAACACCGTTCGCTCGGCAAGAGTCTCGTACGTCACTGCATGCTTCCATGCAAGTGACTCGAGTAGGTGGTGGCGGCGGCGAAGGATGCGAAGGTGGGGGAGATGGTTGTGGAGGTCTTACTGACGGTGGAGGAAGAGGAGGTGGTTGTGGTGGAGAGGATGTAGGATTTGGAAGGCACTCTCTTAAGCATTCAAGGTACGTGGCATCACAGATAGCGCAGCAATCGATGTCTTCGTCACAACCACGCCTGCAACGTATTATTGCCTTCGTACAACGGACGAAGCATGTTGTCGGATCCTTTCTACATGGAGGAGGCCACGGAGGAGGGTGTCGAGGTGGCCGAGGAGGAGGAGGTGGTGGAGGTGGTGGCGACGGCGGAGGAGGAGGGGGTGGAGGTGAAGGTGGCGGCGGCGGCGGAGGAGGACGTGGCGGAGGTGGAGGAGGTGCTGGAGGAGGCGGCGGAGGAGGTGAGCAGGATGTTGGAATTTCCAAACATCCTGCTATACATTGGAAGTATGCGGCGTGGCAGACATCGTAGCAGCCTAAGTTAACGGCACATCCGGACCTGCAGTTTATGAGCACATTCACACAAGGCACGATGCATGCGTTGATCCGCACCGGATCGTTAGCCAACGCCAACGGAGTCAACAGTGCCAGTACAATCACCGTCATCGCCAACCTATAGCAGCTGACCGAGACAGCCATCGCTATCCAAGAGGCGGGTTCTCCGCTTGATTTTATTTTTAAAAATAGTTTTATTTAAAAATAGTAAATAGTATAAGAATAGTTTGATTTTATTTTTAATGCACAAGTAATGAATATACCTTTAAAATAAGATATTCTACTTATTTTTCTGATTTTTTGTGCATTTGTTATGATTTTTATGAGTTTCATTATATTTTTAGATTTTTAAATGTTTTATATTTGATTTTCATTTGATTTTTGGTTTACAGTTTAGAATATAATAAAATATAGGTACTAGAGTTAATGTAGAAGTTTTTTATTTTTATTTGTATTTTTATATATTTTATAATTTTGTATGTATTTTGTAATTTTATTTTTGGATTATTAAAAATATAAAATATATTTAAATTTTATAATGTCTAGAGTATAATATTATGTAATTTATGTATTTTTATTTGAATTTTATATTGTGTATTTGATTTAATACACAATTAATATATATTAGTTATTAATACTATATACATTGGTTAAGGTGTAATAAACTGAAAATAGTAGAGATGTGTGTGTAGATATAGGAAAGGTAGAGTGTGTACTGATGAATCAGTCAACATTATTCTTTCATTTGTCTAAAATCCTTAGTAAAATGTATGTAAATATCAACTAATTCTCATTAATTTACATACTAACTCCATTTTCTAATATTACATATGTAACACTTATTTATTTCAAAATAAAAGAATAAAGAGAAAAATAAAAATAAAAGAAAGAATGTTGTAAATGTGTAAATATGTACATACTTATCCTAACCCGAGACCATGTCAAGATTAACTTGGTTAATAAAATATATAAGTAGAGGGAGATAATGATCATAATTTATAAAGATATCAGAAAATATATGTCACATGATGTGCATATACACATTATTCACCTTGTACATATCTTCATTTATTTTATTTATCATTCATATCACTTCAAATAAAAATATTTTATTCTTCAATCTTCTTAATAATAATGTATTAATTTATAAAAATATAAGAACAATTACTTAATATATAGATAACATGGTATAAAGAGCATAAAAAGATGTAAAAAACATCCATACCTAAATATGTACTCAGAATAATTTTAAACTTTGCCTACTCACTTTCATTGTATTCATCTTTAAATTATCTTCAAAATGAAAGTAGTTTCATTAAAATCAGAGTTTATATGCAAAAGATGTCTTTTTGGGGTACTATAGTATATGTACACTATATATATTATTTATTTATTATTTTATTCTCTCTATTTTTCCATTATTTATATTTTTATTAGTTTACTTATATTTTCTAATAATTATATAAAATGAAAATAAAAAATAATGAGTAATAAAATAATAAAAAATAATTATATATACTTATTATATAGGTATAGTGTACCTATAATGTAAATATTACTATTTATTTAACTAATTAAATAATATTATTAAATAGAATACAAAATATTTTATAATCCTCATGAAATATATTAAATTAATAAAATGTAAAATAAATAATTTTTATGTAAAACTAATTAGTTAAAAAGCAATAAATTATTTATATAGGTATAATATACATATAAGTTAATGTATTTATATTATTTAACCAATTAAATTAAATTATTTAATTAAAAATTATAACTAATTAATTTATTAAATTATATATAGATTTTATTTATATAATTTATTTATTTAATGTAATCTATTATTTAATACATAATTTAAAAGGTATTTATTTTTAATGTATATAGTTAATTGTCTCTTTTCTTTTATCCTTTTTTAATTCCCATCTCTCCTGCCACATGTCACTTTGTGATTGGGGAGAAAGAGATGGTTGACTTTTCAACCATCTTCTTCCCCATCCTTCCTTCTCCCCTTCTTCTTCTTCTTCTTCTTTTTCTTTTTTATCTTCTTGTTCTTCTTTCTTCTTTCCATTCTTTCTCCTTCCTCCACCCACTTGTGACCACCCTAACAACCTCAACTATTTGGCTTCCCATCCCCCATCCTCACCTACACCCTTCTCCGACTGATTTCCCATCTAAGTTTAGTGAACCTAGACCCTCCTTTGCCCTCTTCTATTTAAGGTCCTCCACCTCCGTCCAAGCTCGTCATCTGCCATTTTCCTCCTTCATCCATGAGCTCTGAGAGTGAGTCAAGAGGTGAGAGATCCATCGTCTCATCGTTGAGTGAGATCCAGGTCGAAGGATGATGAGATCCTCCCCCGGTGTGGAGCCCAACTCCCACCATGCGCACAACCTCCCATGTCTACCGCTGGTTGACGACACAATCATCAGAGCTCCATTGAGCTCTGATTCCTAGGCGACCATCTATCCATTCATTCATTTCGACCAGGTCAGGTTTCTGTAGTTTTTCTATCCTCTTCCTGTTCATCCTCAATTCGATCTCTCTTCTTCTTCTCTTCCGTTTTTCTCTCTGATTTGATACAAATCTCACCCAAAACCCGCTTTATCCATCACTCCACTTCTAAACCTCATCATTTCTGTTCTAACCTTCATGATCTATCACCTCCAGCGACTCATGGTGGCCAAAGTTCAAGCCCTATCATTCATCACCGCCAGGACTTTCTTATCCACTTACCCTTCCTCTACTTTTAGGGTTGAGGCATTGTACCTCTATTTGCTGATCCATTTGTAGGTCCTTTGGAAATCATCAGAACACAAACAAGCACGAAGCATCACATCATTGAGCCCATGATCGAGTACTCCGTCGTAAAACATCACTTTATTCAACGACCTTCGAGAAGGATCCATGAATACAAGCTTCATCTTTTGGCCTTATTCCCTTTTAGCGATACATCTAAAATGAAATTTCTCCATCAGAGAGCTAAGCAACACCTAGAACCTCGAAACACCTATAATCGGGATCTACGCGAACCATCACCTACATGTGAGGTCGAACACCAATCATCAGCCCGATCGACCGGATCTGAACCTTTGCACCTTTGTACCTGGTAGATCCACCATCAAGCAGTTGATGCAACTCCTGAAACATCACCTCGAATCTTCGTTCGAACACAAACATGAGTGCCTGAAGACAAAAGCACTGAAGATAAACATTCGCATATGATCGGTGACGTATCTGATCATCTGATCTATGACACACCTGCATCCGAACATTTGCATGAAGATCTAGCTATCAAGCGAGACATACACAGGCAGTTGAGGATGAAGAACATTGCTTCGATTGAGAACTTGACTAGATCTCTCAACAAAGCATCACTGTAATGCTACCGAGATCCATCCGATCGGATCATCACTGCCTGCAATTGCAATTGGGGAAGAACAACCCAAATATCTGGAATGTACAACATTAGTCGGATTAACTGAAGAGGATCTATTCAGACCATTCGATCAAGCCCAACCATCAACCATTTAGACGATTACATCCATAATTGAATCCATGATTCAACATCTTTATTCTTTTATTTTACTTACAATCGTCGGCAAAACACCAACAAATATTAACTAGTTCTCATTATTTATCATTCATCCTTCATTTATTAATATTAAAACTAATTTAGACCAAAAAAAAGAATAAAAAAGAAAAGAAAAAGAAAAGAAGATTGTATATTTGTGAAATAACATTTTTAGAGGGTCTTGTCAATCCACAAGGCGGGATCAACAGTCGTCGAAGCGACCACTCAAGAAAATAGTTAAATTCAACAATTAACCCACAAATAAATATAAAGCAATGAAAAATATATTATGGAATTAAAATTTATTATTACTCTACAAATGTGTGTATAGGTGTAAGTATGTGTAGAGTGCCGAACATAGGGAGCATAATGGATAGATTGGTCAATAAAATGCACAAAAAGTAATTGTATGATTCTTATTTGTATGTTATTTTTGTGGTTTTTAATTTTATATTTTTAATTTTATATTTGTTTTATATTTTTATATTTTTTATTTCAATTTTATATTTTATGTTTTCTTTCTATATTTTTAGATTTTTAATATTCTTTTTCTTTTAAAATATGGAATATAGGATATATAAGACTATATATGTAATTTAGAGTAATACAAATATATATACTACTAGAAATGATCAAAATTAAGAAAATAAATCTTTTTGGATTTTTAAATCTTTTTTACTATTTTTTAATCATTTTAAAGGAATTTTGCTACTTTTTATGGATTTTCAGTGTAAAAAATATCTCAAAACTAAGATTAATAAATGTCTGAAATTGAAATGAAGATGAAAAATAACAAATGATGTCCAAAATTCTTCAAATCAATTTTATAAATAGATAATTATATAAATAAAATTCAAGGACAGAAAAATTATTTTTGAAAATTTTAGGAATTTTTACTCTTTTTATACTGGATTTTGGAGCTTTTTGATTTTTATGCATTTTCTTTTTCTATGTCTTGGAGTTGCAAAATAACTATATATATATATTTGTAATTTTCCAAAAGATTTTATCTTTTTAGGTATTTTATAAGCTAAAGAGGGATTAATTATGCTTTTTGATTTTTAATAAATAGATAAAGCCCTAAAATGAAGATCTAAAAGCTTGACGTAAATCTACAACATATCAAGGGATAAACCCTGTTTTAGCGTGAATTTAGGAGCAAAATAGCTATTTTAAATAAATAAAGGAAACAAAAAAAATACAACCTAGCAAGGGCATATATGCAATTAAAATAAAATCTAGGGGACAAGTTACAAAATGACCAAATAGGTACAACTGCTATTTCAAAATTTCCGATTAAACTGTAATAAATTAAACTCGTAAGGGTTTAGTTGCAAATATCCCTAGGTTTGTTGGCTGACGTGCACAAGGATCGAAATGTAATACAAATAACGTATAGGGTGCCTTGTGCAATTGTACCAAAAAGTTTATTCTAATTTTAATATTTACATGACTACATATTATATGCTAAAAACGAGGGGATTATAGTACAAATTAGCCCCTTAGGGTGGGTGATCGGACGGTAGAAGGCCACTCACTTGAATAGGTGGCACACCCTTAACGCTCGATGCCCTTTCGCGTCATACAGAAGAGATTAGATCCACACAAAAGAATCGACGGCTGATGGCTCGGCTAATCCGACTGTATCCAGAGCGCAAGAAGAACGAAGTAAGATCATATGGTCCTGGTTGGAGGTGGAAGGAATAGCGTATGAACTCGTGTGGGGCGAGTTTGGATTTGGTCTCATGGCTCCTCCAACCTTCAATCCCAACGTCGAAGGCCTCTAGGTGTTCCTGAGAGTCCTTTGTGCTAGATGGTATCTTCAAAAGGTACGTCGAAGCTCCGGTGATGTTGTACGAGCGCTGGAAATGGTTGGAGCTCCAAATACATGTTCTTTGCAAAAATCGACTCCCAATTGAGTCCTTTGGTTCCCAGCATCTATAGGAAGATAAGGCAAAGAGAAAAAAGGGGTCTGGGGCTTTAGTAGCGGCGATGAGTGTTTCGGGCGGAGGTACTTCAGCGAAGGTGGAGGAAGGAGCACCGGGGTCTCGATCCGGGTGGATTCGAGGTGGTCTGGAGGTGGATGAAGATGGATAAGCTGCTAGGGAAGCAAATGAGGTGGTCGGCAAGGTGATACACAGTTGGGAACATGCGAAGGAGTTCTCTGAAGGTCAATCTCCAGCGAACTACGAATCGATGATCTACAACTAATGCACGTGATTAAAATGTTGGACATTGATGAATAACCATTCATCACTCTTTATTCTTTTATTTTAGCTACAAAACCTTTGCCAAACACATGTTGATACTTGTAAATATCAATAATTAGCATTTAGCATGCATTGTGTAAAAATAAATAATTAACATGTTTTTGTGCATAAATAAAAGAATAAAGAGACAAAAGAAAAAGAGGGAGATATTTAGAATAAATATTGAGCGACCTAATCCCAAGGGAGGGCTCAGCATGGGCCTGACCGCATAAAAACCAAGTAGAGAGAGATAAGGAAGCTCATGTGTGTAAATACATACCTATAAATAAATAAAAATATTTTATTCTAAATGAAAATAAAAATGGGTTTGTATATATTTGTATATATTTGTAAATATAAAATTAAATAAAAATGAGAAAAATCAAAAGAAATAAAAGACCCTTCCTCATTGTAGATACACCATCACATATATATTTATTTATCCCTATAAATAAATAAATAAAAATCCCATAAAAATTGTATATATTCTTTACTTCATAATGTCAAAAAATAAAATAAAAATCATAAAAACAAAAATAAAAAGAAATAAAAATAAAATCAAAATTCAACATTGTATATATACCATGTAAATAAATGTACATACCTATTTATTTATCCTTTGTAAATAAACAATAAAAATAAATAAAAATATCAAATTATTCCAAATTTTATTCTATAAATAAATAAAATATAAAATGGGAATAAAATGTATAAAAATAAATAATTAAAAATCAAAATAAAAAATACAATATTGTATATACCTATGTATATAATACTATATTGTAAATACTTAATTTTTATTTCAAAAAAATAATTAAAAATCACAAAAAAATAGTTTATAAATAAATAAACATTTTTCATATTTTAACTTTTTCTTAAATAGGCCATTTACTATTTTTATTGAATTTCCAAATCTTTTACACGTGGCCGCATTCCATTGGTCCACGGGGGATGGTGACCCCCCGGTCAACTCCCCCTGGACCACAGCCCCGCGGATCTACGCCTGACCCGCTTCTTCTCCCATTTATTGCGCATCGATCCGAGCTCCAACTCTGCTAACCCCGGGTCCTAATCCGTCTTTGATCAACCCTGATCCATGCCCGGAGGACAACATCGGGGTCCGTGCTCCGATTTCGTTGCCCGACTCCCATTTAGACATACCCCTAGGACTATATAGCATCTGCTCCGCCGCACATTTGATGCATCTTTGGCTCCTCTCTTTCCTTCCCAGGACCTCCACCACCTTCGCCTGAGTGACAGCAAGCGACCGGTGGTGTCGTAGTGAGGAGGAGGAGTCCCGACCATCGATCCGGCGACTTAGCGCCGCCGTGCGCCGCCCAGGAGGGGTGCTCGAGCCTCAGGCATCGACGGCCCTCTAGGCAAAGACCCAAAGCTTCAGCAGCTCACCCACAGTCGACTCCGACCATCTGGTAAGCCTAGTTTCCCCTATCTTTCTCCAATTTCCATTTATGCCCAAATCAGCCATTCACCGTCGACCCTCGATTCCGACCATACCCATCACTATCTTGATCATCGGAACCGACCATCACCTTCGCCTCACTTCCCCGCACGTTCTTCGCCCCTTCATTCAACCCAGTTCGCCACGGAACTGGGAGTCGAGCTCCTTCGTCGTCGCATCGCCGGAGCTCCTTCGTCCCGATGCACCGTTCACCCACCTCACCTCTAACCGGGTCGAGGCATTTTGCCCTCGACCCAGGAGGCTTTCTGTGTAGCTTTGCAGGTCAGAGGAGGACCATCTGAGGTCCCCCACATTCAGCACAGGAGCTTCAGCTCCGCCGCTGTCGCCTGGGCTCCTTGGAGCTCCTTGGCGCCATCGGAGGGGTTCTCCAGACGCGGGAGGCTCCGACGACTCGTTTCCGATCATCAGTAGCCCCCGAGGAGGTCCACCGTGCGCGTACCGGGCCGGCGAAGTTCGCCGGCCACCTGTACTTCCTGGATCCTCCCCAACCGTCCGTTCCACCTTCATCTGCGAGATCTTATACGGACCGTCCGATCGAGCTCAGGGCTCCTTCACCAGCGTCCACCGTCTGATCGCCACGTGGAGAGACCTGAAGTGTCAAATCAGTGAAGGGTTAGCGCCACCGTCCAGAGCCGCATGCTCATCCACGTGGCGCGCATCCAACCCTCCGCTTAAATAAAGGGTAAATTACCCTTAGGCCCTTTGCCTTTTTGTCTTTATTAAATAGTACTTTAAATATTTTCGTAGTTTATTTTAGTTTGGAATATTTGCATAGTGGACCTGGTACTTTTTAGTATTTGCATTTCTACCGCTGTCTGTTGTGGACACATGCATCGACACGTGATTTTGTGGTGAAATTGCATGTATAGGCTTGTAGTTTTTGGCTGTTCATGAATGAAAAATCTTCTTGTATAATTTCACTTATACCCCTGTGAGTGGTTGATGAATACTCATTCATCACTCTTTATTCTTATATTTTAGCTACAAAAAGCTTTGCAAATGCATGTATATAGTTGTAAATAGAAATAATTACCAAAAGCATGCATTGTGTAAAAAACTATAATTAGCATGTTTTTATGCAAAAATAAAAGAATAAAGATTAAAAAGAAAAAGAGGGAAATATTTAGAATAAATATTGAGCAACCTAACCCAAGGGAGGGCTCAGCATGAGCCTGACCGCATAAAAGCCAAAGTAGAGGGAGATAGGGGCTCATGTGTGTAAATATTTGTGTAAATAAAATAAAAATATTTTCCTCACAAAAATAGACTCAAATTGGCTTGTAAATAATTGTATATATTTCTAAATATAAAATCAAGATAACAATATAAAAATTAAAAAGAAAACAAAACATCACTCATGTATATAGACCGTCCATCTCATATTTATTTAGCTTTGTAAATAAATAAAATTAACCTTTAAAAAGTTTTGTAAATATTCTAGATTATATAGTGTAAATAAATAAATAAATTAAAGCAAAAACAAAATAAAAAGAACAAAATTAAAAATCCAAAAATACCTGGTAAAAATACCATGTATATAAATGTACATATGTATTTATTTCACCTATGTATATAAATAATAAAAATAAAATAAAAATATATTGTTATTCCTTATTTTATGATATAAATAAATAAAATATAAAATGGGAATAAAAGTGTATAAACAAATTAAAAATCAAAATTAAAATCCTATATATTGTATATATACCTATAATAACCCTACTATGTACATACCTTATTTTTACTTTAAAAAAATTAATTAAAAATCACTAAAAAATAGAAAAAATTAAAAGAAAAATATTTCATGTTTTGACTTTTTGATAAATCGGCCATTTTCTAATTATTATGGATTTTACAAGTATTTTCCACGTGGCCGCTTCCCATTGGCCCTGGGGATTGTTGACCGCCCGGTCAACTCTCCCCCCAGGACCACTTCTCACGGGTCCTTAGCGGGTAACCCGTCTTCTCGGATTTTTCTCTTGTAAACCCGATCATGCTTCGCCTAAACCCTGGGTCCGACTCGTTAATGATGCATCCGAGACCCTCGCCGGAGCCACCATCTCGGGATCCACGCTCCAGATTGCCCTACCCGCGCGCTTCTTTCCGGACCCTCCAACGTATAAAGCTTCAGCTCCGCCTCCTCCATTCGCATCTTTGGCCACTCGTTCCACCCCCTAGTGAGCTCCATTACATAGGCGAGAGTGACAGCTCGTCCCCCGTGGTGTTGCAGCGAGGAGGGAGTGCGAGCCCATCGATCCGGCGAGCAAGCGCCGCCGTGCTCCGCCCAGAGCCGGAGCTCGAGCCTCGGCGGGAGACGCTCCTCGAGGCCACGACCCGGAGCATCTCCAGCTCGTCCACAGTCTCATCGTCCACCCAGGTAGACCCTTTAGTCTTTCTTTTTCGCTAAATTTAGATTTCCCACATTTCGCTCCGCCGACGTGTTTCGCCGATTCCGACCACCCCATAGCTCCATTCGATCATCGGAATCCACCGTCACCTCTGCCTTCCTCCCGCGCACCTTCTCCATACCTCCATCCAACCCAGCTCGCACAGGAGCTGGGGCTCGAGCTCCTCCATCTACCCCCCTCGTCGGAGCTCGCCCATATCGCACCACTGACCACCTTCACCCCGCCTAACCGGGTCGAGGCAGTTTGCCCTCGACCCGCGAGCTGTTTGGTCTATTTTGCAGGTGCATCCAAGCCCATCTGAGGGCTTGGACCATTGGGTCCAACAGCTACAGCTCCGCCGACCTTGCCGGAGCTCCCTAGAGCTCGGCTGGGTCATCGGAGACCCCCATCCGACGCGGAGGCTCACGCCGAACCTTTTCCGATCATCAGCGCCCTACGAGGAGGCTCGGAGCCAGCGTACTGGGCCGACGAAGTTCGCCGGCCACCTGTTCTTCGAGGATCTCCAGTAGCCGTCCGATCAGCCTCCCGCTCCAGTTTTCATCTGGGCTGTCCATTCCAGGAGCAGCATCCACCGTCAGATCAGTGGAGGAATGATCCCAGCCGTCGGTCCAGCGAGGTTTAGCCACCGAGAGCCTGCACCGTTCGATCCACTACGTGGCATAGCCCCAGCCGTCCGATTACTGCGAGGACCTCAGCGTTGGAGTGCCACCTGATCCAGACCATCCGATTCTCCACGTGGCATCCATCCAGCGGCCCGCATTAATAAAGGGTAATTTACCCTTAGGCCCCCTCTGTTATTTTATTTAGTATTTAGTCTTGTAAATACATAGTGTAGTTGTTTAGATTTTGGTACTTTTGCATAGAGGACCCTGCGCTTGATTTTATTTACTGATATGCCCCTGTGTATGGTGTGACACGTGCTTCGTCACGTGGTTTTCTGGTGTATTTGCATTCTATGCCCTATAGTTCTGAGATGTTAAGTAATGAATGAAAACTTTAGAGATATTGCATTTATACCCCTGTGCGTATTTTAATTGTGCATGTGCGCTTTTTATTGGGTTATTTGCAGACTACCCCCTGGACTTTTGGTACCTGTTACCAAATAGTCCTCGGAAGTAGTTTTTCTTACATTTGGGTCCCTGAGTGCCTCAGCCACGCGCGACGCGCGTGTTTACCTGGGAATTTCGCACCAAACCCCTCAGGACTTCGGGTATTTGCACTTAGGTCCTTATGCACAGTACCCTCTTTCTAGTTTTGAATAAAATAGCAAATCACCTCCAAATTTGATGAAAATTGGACACATGGCTCCTGCCATGATGTAAAATTTTCTATAGATTTTGGAGGATTTTAGACACTGTTTGATATTTTTAAAAATTCAAAAACCTATATTTTTGTTACTGCCTAAGTTGAAAAACCACAAAAAAATATTAAAACTCATTTAAAAATTACAAAAAAATTACTTACTGTTTGTCTTTGCTTGCTTGATTTTCTAGCCATTTTGGCTATTTTTCATTACGTAAAACACCTAAAAATTAAAAAACACTTAAAATCTTATAAAAATTCTAGTAAATAAATTAAAAATCCAAAAATAATAATCTAGGTGCCCAAATTTTCCTTGTTTTCTTTTCTTTACATGAAAAATACCTCCAGGCTTATTGGGGGCTCTTAGATATTTTATCTAAGCCCCTTAAGCTCGGCTGGACAGTACCTACAGTTTTTGACATTGTTTCATTTTTAGAAAATTAAATAAACAACAGAAAAATCTCAAAAATTCAATAAAAATAGTAAAAATTATAAAACACACAAAAATATTTTTATTTGAATTTTTGGTTGATTTTTAGTGCATTTAATAAATTGTTGAAGTGTGTAGTTTCCTTGTCTTTATTTTTTTCTTAATTAACTAAAAACCCAAAAAAAATATAAAAAGCCTTAAAAACCACCAAAAATACCTTCTTTATTTCTTTTTCTTTCTTTTTGACTACTTCGTAGGCCGCAAGGCCAATTCATGCTCCTTGTGTTTGACCCTGGTCGCTATACCATGTTAAATTAATAGCAAGACCGCTGTTGTGTGTGATTGATTTTCTCTTTGATTGGTGGTCTCTTCTTTTTCTTGATTGGCACGTCTGAGTGACTGAGGTCGCAACGACCATCTTAGATACACCTGATTACCTTAGTCATTCGGATTTTCGTGCCATCAGAGTGGCGCCGTTGCCGGGAAGCACGGCTTAGTAGTTTTGTTTTTACTTTATTTTTGTTTTCGCGGCTTTTCGCGGCTCTTTCAGTGCCCGCGGTTTTTCGCGGCTTTTTGTTTTCGTTTTATTTTTGTTTTATTTTGTTTTATTTTATCTTCTTTTATTTTTGCTTTTGTTTGATTTTGAGTATTTATTTTATTTTGCATTTTTGCATATATACCCTCATTTTATTTTCATTTATTTTTCATTTATCATTTGACTATTTTTATTGGTCTGACCACTTGTCTCTTTTCTTGCGAGGGCCCGAGGACCGAGGCGACCGATTTCGAGAAGCCGACGCAATCGAGGAACTCGGAGGCGGCTCCCTTCTATACGGAGCCGCAGGAGAGCGTGAGAGGAGAGCTGAGTGGGAGAGGTTTAGTTTAGGTTTTATTTTTCTTTCATTTGATTATTATTGTAATAATACAGGGACTCAGAGACTTGGACTGTGGACTTGAACTCTTAGCGGGTCTGTTTCACCGAGCACCGGTATGCTCGGGGGACCCTTAGTTTTTTCGCGGTTTTTCTCGCGGTTTGGGTTTTCTTTTTACTACCTTTGACGGTTTTCAGCGGTTTTTCATCGAGCCCCTAGACTTAGGATTTTCGACATGATTGTGCTGTAATTAGTAGGGTCCCCACACCTAATTATCTGCCTGTTCCTATAGTGCGATTAATTAGACCTACTAATAATTGATTAATAAAAATAACTGACTCATCTCCTTCGTAGCCTACGTGCCGTAGCCTACCCCGCAAAGCGCTTTCTCCTATCTCCGATGTGTCGGGCAGAGGAGGGGTAGACCGAGACCGGACCTTTGGCTTGGAGGATCGGTGACCAGTTAGACGGTTCTGCGAGTAGACTTGCTCATCTAGGACTTGGTTTTCACCGCTGCATCATATAGGGTAGTTTATTTTATGTCTTTAAATTTCTGCGCGGATCACTTGCATGTAGAGTGCTGGAGGAAAGGTACGCATTTCTATCTCTGCATGCATCATTGATTTCATCGCGCATCGGCTTTTTCATCTTCTCCCCCTGTTTTTGACTAAATAATCAGGAGAACCGAAAAATTCGTTAGGCCTTGTTTTTATTGAAAAAAATTAAAAAGAAAAACAATAAAATTGGGACTGCTAAAACTATTGATCCTAAAAGACACTCCACCTAAAAATTTGTCTTGGGGAGAGCAACCCCCTCATTGCTTGGTTTGATTGCGCGAGAGAGTGACCCGCACACTAGGTAGAGCCCTCCGGTGTTATTTCCAGCTGACTACCGACTCTTCCGTGCGGGCCAGTCGGTTGGAGTAGCATCGGGTATCCCAACAGGTCACGTAAGCGCTCTGATAGTTTGTTTGTTCACCTAATAATATTGGACAAGATAATTTGACCGAGCCTTTATGGTCTTCAGCTCGTGTTGTGTTGGTGAACAGAGGGTTTGGTTGCCGATCATAGTTTTTCCATATCTCATCCGCACTACTCGCCAGATCACGATGATGGGTAGACGCTCTCTTAGGCAGCCTCTGGCTGCACCGCTTTCGGGCACGTCTACCCATTCATCTAGGTTGGCCCGCGAGAGCCGAGACCAGTTCTCCGAGCCCGAGTATGATTCCGCCCTGTTCCCCCTCAACCCCCTTTCTTTCGGTTCTGAGAGATATGAGCCAGAGGAGAGACTAGCAGATTTGACAGCACCTGAGTTTGGCTCATTTGATTTTGCAGACGCCATGGCCGGCAGTTCCGAGGATCGCTCCCGAGGTCCACAGCCTGAGCACTTTGTGCTGGACCAGGGCGCGATCAACTCCACCCTGATCGCCTCCTTAGAGACCATCCAACAGCAGTTGAGGGATCAGGGAGCATTCATGCTCGACATGAGGAGAGAGATGGAGCAGATGCGAGCAGAGAGAGCAGAGCGAGAGCAGAGGAGAGACGGGCTGAGGATTCCAGAGGATGCTGATGCAGCAGCCGCAGCAGCAGCCGCAGCAGCAACAGCCGTAGCAGCGGCAAGAGGACCACCGAGACCGATGCGGGAGTTACACAACCCCGGATCGACGCTGACGCACCACTGGGTAGTACTTCCAGCCATCGCGGGGGACTTCAAGTTCCCTCTGAACACTTTGCAGCTACTTCCCCGCTTCCATGGACTCGCTACTGAGGAGCCCCATCTCCACCTCCAGAAGTTTCTGATGATTTGCAGTACTATCCACGACCATCAGGTGGACCAGGATACGATCAGGATGATCGCCTTCCCCTTTTCCTTAGCAGACAGAGAATCCACCTGGCTGAAGCACTTGGGGAAGTTTGTTTACACCTGGGAGCAGCTCCGCACCGAGTACTTGAACAAGTACTATCCACTCGGGCGGACCAATGCAGTGAGAGCCCTCATCAGCAACTTCTCCATGCTCCCCAACGAGCAATTCCATGAGGCATGGGAGAGGTTTCGTGAGCTGACTGACCGATGCCCGCACCACGATATTTCGAAGTCGAACCTTGTGCAGAGCTTCTTCAGCGGGCTGACACCAGAGCTCCAGGGCTTGGTGAATGCTTCTTGTGGCGGGTCTTACTTCGCCAAGGATCACGACCAGGTCTGGGCCATCTACGAGGAGATGGCCGAGAACTATATTGTGATGTCCCAGACCCGGTTATACACTCAGGGCAGACCCCAGCAGCAGTCAGGACCCGTGCAGTACCAGAGGATAGCACGGGTCGATGCCGGTCCATCCAGTTCATCCGCAGTAGCAGCAGCACAGGCAAAGTCATCCGCTGCTGATATGGGTATCATCAGTGAGAAGTTGGATCGGATGGAGCTGATAGAGAAGAAGCAGTGCCAGGGCATCACTTAGATGGAGCAGATGGAACAGACTCTGAGCGATATGAAGACCCAGCTCATGTGTCTCCAGGAGGCACAGACGGCTTCCCAGCCCCCGTCTTCAGTCGCGAGGCGATACCGGCGGCAGCAGCAGCTCGTTCCAGCGCTCCAGCTCCTTTCAGCAGCCTAGACAGGTTCACCTTGTACAGGCGGAGCCGTACCAGCAGCAGCAGCCCTCTTACTAGTCACCACCATCTCCAGACATGCAGATGGTGGTATACCAGCCGGATCGGCCTCTGGCAGTACTCCCGCCATCCCAGTACGACGCAGAGCCGTTGATGGATGTCAACAGGATTTGGTATGACCGTCCTCAGCCTGGGATCCGACGAGACCATCCCGGATTCAGGTGGGGGAGTGGAGGTACCCAGCCCCAGCAGCAGTCATCCAGTCAGGGAGGGCAGTATAGCCAGCAAAGGGATCACCAGCAGCAGCAGCCCCTAGTTTACCAGTCACAGCCGCAGTCATCCTTCGTTCCTCATCCCTATCAGCATCAGGGACAGTCTTGGAGATGTGAGCAGCAGGCTCACCAGCCACACCAGCAACATCCTTCCTCTTACCCCTCTCAGCAGCAGCACCAGTTCCAGCAGCCTCATCACCAGAGAGGCTACCCGTCGGGCTCTCATGGTTCACCATACGAGATCCCTGCCTTGGACGACATAGCCCGCCTCCTCACGGACAAGCAGGCTACTTTCTGACGGGAGATGGACGAGTTCCGCCAGGAGATGCGGGACATTGTGAGAGGGAAGGCCGCCATTCCTGCCCAGATTTAGCTGAATCCCAACAACCTGAAGCGGAAGTCTGAGCAGGTAGCTTACACTGAGCACGCCACTCCTAGTGATCCATTTGATGATATGTCTTCGGATCTTTTTGATGCTGATTTTGTTACGCTTAGGAGCGGTAGGAAACCAGCAGGCGGCGACGCCTCGTCTGAGCTACACCACAAGGACACTCTTAGAGCGCCAGAGGAGGAGGAGAGCGGTACTGAGGCCACTCATGATGATGACGGTGGTGCTGATGCCACCAAGGATGCTGACCCCACCGGCGGTACCGAGGCCGCCACTTCACCAGTTCGAGGAGGTGGTACTGACGCCACCCGAGTTGCCGAGCCAGAGCACGGTACTATGGCCGCGAGACGTCCAGCAGAGCCAGCCCGTGGTGGTACTGAGGCCACCAATGTTCATGTAGAGAGAGCAGTTGTTTTTCCTCATTCTGATGTATCTCAGAACACTGTTTTGAATAAAGAAAAAGCTTTAGTTTCTTCTGGTCCCACTGTGGTGATTGATGTATGTGTGGATCCGGCCGTTGAGCCATCTAGACCTATTCCTAGTCCTTCATCTGAGAAGGACCCTATGATCCCCTTCCCTAGAGCCCTTCAGATGGGGAAGGGGAAGAAAAGAGAAAAAGACCCAAAAAAGAGAGAGCAGGAGGAGTTCAGCCAGAGCATGATTGATCGATTCCATATACAGCTGACCCTTCAGGAGGCTTTGCAGCACATCCCCCTTCTTCATCGTTCTTTGAGAGACAGGACTACAGTAAGGAGGAGGAGGAGGAACCATCATTCAGAGATACATGTGCTGACGAAAGCCACGTGCTTCGCGATCCAGAACCGTCTGCCGGCCAAGAGGCCAGATTCAGGAGCACCATATGTCAGATGCCACATTAGTGAGCAGAGGTTCGACCGGACCCTATTAGATAGCGGATCGTCTATCAACCTCCTTCCGGCAGCCCTTCTCGACCGCTTCGAGTTGGGCACTCTTAGACAGAGCAGGACAATCCTTCAGTTTGTTGATCGATCTGTCAAGAGGCCGAAGGGGTTGTTGCGAGAAGTTATCGTCACTATTCAGGGCCTGCAATTCCCCGTGGACTTCGTAGTGTTGGACATGGAGATCCCTGATTCAGTGACCGATACCCCCATCATCCTCGATCGTCCGTTCTTGGCCACAACCAAGGCGGTGACTGATCATGATAGCGGGAAGGTATCTTTCGCGTCGAGGGCGAGAGTGTACAAATAGAGACGGTCGAGGACTACAGAGCCAGAGACAGAGCATGCTCAGAGGCCAGCACAGACACAGAGCAGCTGACAGATGCCGGGCTAGACATCCACTAGGACTGTGATTTTGTGATCACAGATGATGAGGCAGCATGGGCAGACCCTGCAGCACAGGCCATCCTCTCATATTCATATACCGTTGATGCCAAGATGACAGCAGAGGAGAGCACAACCCTGGTCCAGGATAGTTCAGTGGCAGCAGAGCCGGTTCTCGACCGCGACACTGTTTCTAGTGATGGTGGTACTGAGGCCACCTTGTGTGACGGTGGTACTGATGCCACCTTGTTTGATGCAGATCCCTCGGATTCAGAGTCTGATTGGGCAGATTGCGACGATCAGATGCCAGACCTGAGTCCACCAGAGCCTACAGATGAGGAGGAGGTAGATGCAGAGCAGATCAGAGACAACATAGTTGAGCAGCCTTCTCCAGATCCAGTTTGCGAGAGCTCGTTTTCTTTCTCCCAGGCAGACTTGGCAGCTTTCACGCATCTTCTTCCAAAGCCAGATTTGCCAGCACCTAGCTGTCCAGAGCTGAAGCCGCTCCCTACTTCGCTGAAGTATAGATTCCTTGCGGGAGAGCCTGAGATGTACCCAGTCATCATCTCCGCCGATCTGACTGGAGAGCAAGAATCCCGTTTGATGGGGGTTCTTGAAAAGAACCGCAAGGCAATCAGATGGAGCGTAGCAGATCTCCATGGGATTAGTCCATCAGTGTGCTCCCACCATATTTATCTCGAGGAGGGGGCGACGCCGTCGCGTGAGTTCCAGCGGCAGCTGAACCCCAACCTGAGAGAGGTCGTGATGAAGGAAATATCGAAATGGTGGAGTGCAGATTTTATTTATCCCATTTCCGACTCCAAGTGGGTCAGCCCCTTGCATGTGGTGCCCAAGAAGACGGGCATCACGACTGTGATCAGTGAGTTGGGAGAGGAGATTGCTACACGAGTACCCACCTCTTGGAGGGTCTGTGTTGACTACAGGAGACTCAACCATGCCACCAAGAAGGACCATTTCCCCCTGCCTTTTATTGACCAGATCATTGAGAGACTGGCAGGGAAGAGCCATTATTGCTTCCTGGATGGGTACTCGGGCTACAACCAGGTGGCCATCGCTCCTGAGGATCAGGAGAAGACCGCCTTTACCTGTCCCTTCGGTACATATGCCTTTCGACGCATGCCATTTGGGCTATGCAATGCCCCTGCGACTTTTCAGAGGAGCATGCTGTCGATCTTTTCGGACATGGTAGGGGAGTGTTTGGAGGTCTTCATGGACGATTTCTCGGTCTACGACGACGGATTCGACTCCTGTCTTGACTGCCTAGACCGAGTACTCCAGC
Organism: Ottelia alismoides; assembly: GCA_037367405.1. Lineage (NCBI taxonomy): Eukaryota > Viridiplantae > Streptophyta > Magnoliopsida > Alismatales > Hydrocharitaceae > Ottelia > Ottelia alismoides. The sequence continues at coordinate 18,834 of JAZKJV010005800.1, read as the reverse complement.
GATGTATAGAGTACCATTTGGTTCTTTCTTGGGAGAAGAGTCACTTCATGGTGACTCAAGGGATGGTGCTTGGCCATATCATCTCCAACAGGGGCATGGAGTTTGATCCGGCCAAGGTTGATGTCATTAGAAAACTCGCACCGCCGTCCAATTTGAGGCAGCTACGGTCATTCCTGGGGCACGTTGGTTTCTATCGGAGATTTATTCATGATTTCAGCAGGATTGCCCGGCCGTTGACTGACCTCTTGATGAAAGACACCGAGTTCCTTGTCGATGACAAGTGTCTCTCGTCCTTTGCGACTCTCCAGCAGTGTGTGATTGAGGCTCCTGTCCTCTATCCGCCTGATTGGTCTCTCCCATTCGAGATCATGACGGATGCCTCCGATTTTGCTGTAGGGGCCGTGCTGGGACAGAGGAGGGATGGAGTCCCGTTTGCTATCCACTATGCTAGCCGCACATTGGATTCCACCCAATGGAATTATACGGTCACAGAGAAGGAGATGCTAGCTGTAGTGTTTGCCCTAGATAAGTTTCGATCTTATATCATTGGATCTAGAGTGACCTTGTACACTGATCACACCGCCATCCGATACCTCATGGCAAAGAAGGATGCCACGGCCAGACTTACTAGATGGATCCTTCTACTCCAGGAGTTCGACATTGAGATCAAGGATAAGCCTGGAGTCAAGAATGTGGTGGCAGATCACCTATCCCGTATAGAGCAGCCTGAGGAGTCTGAGCAGATTGATCCCATTTGTGAGACCTTCCCAGATGAGGCGATCCTTGCTATCGCCTCACTCCCGTGGTATGCCGATATTGTGAACTTTCTCATTGCTGGGAAAGTCCCACAAGATTGGCCCAAGCAGAGGCTTGAGACCTTCCTTGCGAAGGCCAAGTCCTACCACTGGGAGGATCCCATCCTTTACCACAAAGGAGGGGATAACGTTTGGCGTCGGTGCATTCCTCAGGAGGAACACCATAGCGTCCTCACTTACTACCACAAGCTTGAGGCAGGAGGACATCATTCTGGGAGGAGAATGGCACAGAAAATGCTCCAATCCAGCTTTTGGTGGCCTACCCTCTTCAAGGACTCTGATGAGTTCATGAAGAGGTGTACTGACTGTCAGAGGATGGGCACTTGTGGACAGCGTGATATGATGCCGATGCAGCCCATTCACTTCTGTGAGGTTTTTGACGCATGGGGCATCGATTTCATGGTTCCATTCCCTAAGAGTAAGGGAATTGAGTACATTTTGTTGGCCGTGGATTATGTTAGTCGTTCGGTTGAGGCTATCCCCGCCCGAGCCGCTGATGCGAGGACAGTTTGCAGATTTTTGAGGAAGCACATCATCACGCGGTTCGGGGTTCCTAGAGTTCTTATTTCAGATGGGGGGTCTCATTTCATCAACGACCAGGTGAAGGTCCTTGCTAGCGAGTTCGGTATAGACCATCGTGTTGCTACACCTTACCATCCATAGATGAATGGTCTAGCCGAGGTGTCAAATAGGGAGATCAAGACTATATTGCAGAAAGTCGTCCGCCCTGACCGAAAGGATTGGTCACAGCTCTTGGACTCGGTCTTGTGGGCATATAGGACGTCTTTCAAGACACCATTGGGCACATCTCCCTTTCGCCTCGTATATGGCAAGCCGTGCCATTTGCCTGTTGAGCTGAGGCACATGTCACTATGGGCAGTTACAGACATACTTATGGATCCATATGGTGTAGGAGACCAGAGGAGGGTAGAGTTAGCAGCCCTGGAGGAGTTGAGAGATACCGCCTTCTCAAACAGCCTACAGTATAAGGAGAGAGTGAAGGAGTGGCATGATTCTCACATCAGCCACAAGCATTTTGAGATTGGACAGAGAGTATGGCTGTTTGATGCGAGGCTTCGTTTATTTCCAGGGAAGCTACAGAGCAAGTGGAAGGGACCCTACTTGGTCAGAAAGGTACACGACAACGGTAGCATTGATATATCCGAGTTGTCTTCTGAGAGTACCTTTCGAGTGAACGGCAGCGGCTCAAGCCATTTCTAGATCATGAGCCGCAGGTCGTTGATCTTGCCCCTATTCATTTTGCGTGAGATGTGGTCTTTGACTCACATCTAATGCATCTCACGCATGAGTTTCACTGATCTTCCGCCTTGTATAGATCCAGATGTCCATATCATCACATCCTTTAGTCCCACATCCCTTTCTTCATCTTGTGATTATGCTATACTTAGGGTGCACTTTACCCTAAGTATAGGGGGGATGTAGGACCGTCGGGTATTTCTTTTGTTTCTTTCTACCCCTGTTTTGCTGCCTATACTTAGGGATATTTCACCCTAAGTATAGGGGGGGGGGGTAGACCCTGTACATTCTCCACTCGGTTTTCCCTTAGTGTACAGCCTGCTATACTTAGGATTACTTGATCCTAAGTATAGGGGGAAGACCCGAGACCCTCTTGACTTTTCTATTTTAATTCGTCTTTGTATATAGCCTTTCTTTTCACTTCCCTATACCTAGCACGAGTTATGTCTTCTTCATCGCTCTTGACTCTGAGGACATCGTTCGAGCTAAGTATAGGGGGGTGTGTATATATTTCATATATACTTTAGCCATAACTCGTACTTTGTGTGAGTGTGTTAATAAATAAAATGGCTAAAAACCCTAAAAATCACAAAAATTAAAAAATTTTCATGTACATAAACTTCTTTTATTTGCACATAAATAGCTAGTGTACAAATTATTTTTGTAAAAATGTTTTCAAAAATCTTTTGTGTAAAGTTTGTGTAAATATTTTCTTATCAAAATTATGTATATAGTACAAAATTTTTCCAAAATGTTTTGAAAATCAAAAGTTTGCAAAAATCTTGTGTAAATGTATGTAAATACCCTTTTTGCAAAACTTGCACTTCATGCATCATACATTCATGATTTCAAAACATTTTTCAAAAATTTTGCATGATTGTAAACTTTGTGTAAATAACATCTTTTGTACATATGTATATAGTTTTTCTGGATGATAGTTGACATTTAAACTAGCCTGGAATTAAATTGAGAAATGGAGCTTGATTAAGATCTTAATCCACCTAACTTCTAAGAGGAACCTTATAGGGCTTAGGTTTAAGGCTTTTCAGGTCCATGGTGACTTAATTCTTTGAGTCCACTAGGCTATGATCACATGTCATCTCAGTGAGCCTAAGTAGAGCATTTAACAACAACACATGACTCATATAGATTATGGCTTTACTTGGACACCAGCACTTTGCACCGAGCTCTCTACGGATGAGGTGGTGAGGAGGCAGTCTTCCTTGACTTGGGGTAGCATATGAGGGTAATACTTCTAGGCGGAACCTCTCTTCTTCTTTTAGTGAAGGAAGTGCATCTCAACTTGGTCTGGTTGCCATGAGGTCAAACGACGGGAGTTGTGGGTTACAATAAAGCTTCAAAAGAGGGATAGTCTCTTGGCTCAAGAGGAAAAATTCCTTGTATATATGTTGCGCATGTATATGTTGTATAGATGCACTTGAAAAAAAATGCAAAAAGAAAATAACTCCAAAAAAGTGGTGGGTCTGATAGAAAATGATAATCCCACCGGAGTATGTATATAGAGTGCAATAAGCAAAGCTTGAGTTTCATGATCCACCTGATGTAGCTTGCAGCAGGGAGACTTGGCTACACTTGTCAAGCTCCCAAGAGTACATGGCTACACTGGCCTTGACCCATTCTCTTCTTCCTCCTCTTCTTGAGCCGGTTGAACTTGAACTTAGAAGGGAATACCCCGCTCCTCGAGGAAAGAGTGGCCAGATTGAGGTCATAGAGTTACCTTGTTGGGGAGGGTTGTCAAGTTGCCATTTATGAGGTGGAGAGCTTAGACCTCACATTCACAGGACAAGAAAAGATTCATGGTCTTCATGGTTTGTGATTGATGACTTGTTCTGACCTGGAGCATTGAGGAGTCTTGGTTATAGATTAGTGGAACTTAGAGGCCGTTGAGTTTTAGACTTAAGTCCAAATAAGGTTCCGACACATTAATAATCCAAAGATCTGATCGAGCTCCATACCTTAATTTAATGAAGGCAAGTTTAATAATCAACCTTGATCCATGTACATTCTCTTTTTCTTTTTCTTTTTCTTTCTTTTTCACTTCTTTTTCAAATAAGTGTTTGCTAAGGGACTAGCAAAGTTAAGTATAGGGGGTGATGAATACTCATTCATCACTCTTTATTCTTATATTTTAGCTACAAAAACCTTTGCAAATGCATGTATATAGTTGTAAATAGAAAAAATTACCAAAAGCATGCATTGTGTAAAAACCTATAATTAGCATGTTTTTGTGCAAAAATAAAAGAATAAAGATTAAAAAGAAAAAGAGGGAAATATTTAGAATAAATATTGAGCAACCTAACCCAAGGGAGGGCTCCGCATGGGCCTGACCGCATAAAAGCCAAAGTAGAGGGAGATAGGGGCTCATGTGTGTAAATATTTGTGTAAATAAAATAAAAGTATTTTCCTCACAAAAATAGACTCAAATTGGCTTGTAAATACTTGTATATATTTCTAAATATAAAATCAAGATAAAAATATAAAAATAAAAAAGAAAACAAAAACATCACTCATGTATATAGACCATCCATCTCATATTTATTTTGCTTTGTAAATAAATAAAATTAATCTTTAAAAAGTTTTGTAAATATTCTAGATTATATAGAGTAAATAAATAAATTAATTAAAGCAAAAACAAAATAAAAAGAACAAAATTAAAAATCCAAAAATACCTTGTAAAAATACCATGTATATAAATGTACATATGTACTTATTTCACCTATGTATATAAATAATAAAAATAAAATAAAAATATATTGTTATTCCTTATTTTATGATATAAATAAATAAAATATAAAATGGGAATAAAAGTGTATAAAAATAACAAATTGAAAATCAAAATTAAAATCCTATATATTGTATTTATACCTATATATAACCCTACTATGTACATACCTTATTTTTACTTTAAAAAAATTAATTAAAAATCACTAAAAAATAGAAAAAATTAAAAGAAAAATATTTCATGTTTTGACTTTTTAATAAATCGGCCATTTTTTAATTATTATGGATTTTACAAGTATTTTCCACGTGGCCGCTTCCCATTGGCCCTGGGGATTGTTGACCGCCCGGTCAACTCTCCCCCCAAGACCACTTCTCACGGGTCCTTAGCGGGTAACCCGTCTTCTCGGATTTTTCTCGTGTAAACCCGATCATGCTTCGCCTAAACCCCGGGTCCGACTCGTTAATGATGCATCCGAGACCCTCGCCGGAGCCACCATCTCGGGATCCGCGCTCCAGATTGCCCTACCCGCACGCTTCTTTCCGGACCCTCCAGCGTATAAAGCTTCAGCTCCGCCTCCTCCATTCGCATCTTTGGCCACTCGTTCCACCCCCCAGTGAGCTCCATTGCATAGGCGAGAGTGACAGCTCGTCCCCCTTGGTATTGCAGCGAGGAGGGAGTGCGAGCCCATCGATCCGGCGAGCAAGCGCCGCCGTGCTCCGCCCAGAGCCAGATCTCAAGCCTCGGAGGGAGACGATCCTCGAGGCCACAACCCAGAGCATCGCCAGCTCATCCACAGTCTCATCGTCCACCCAGGTAGACCCTTTAGCCTTTCTTTTTCGCTAATTTTAGATTTCCCCCATTTCGCTCCGCCGACATGTTTCGCCGATTCCGACCACACCATAGCTCCATTCGATCATCAGAATCCACCGTCACCTCTGCCTTCCTCCCGCGCACCTTCTCCATACCTCCATCCAACCCAGCTCGCACAGGAGCTGGGGCTCGAGCTCCTCCGTCTACCCCCCTCGCCGGAGCTCGCCCATATCGCACCACCGACCACCTTCACCCCGCCTAACCGGGTCGAGGCAGTTTGCCCTCGACCCCGAGCTGTTTGGTCTATTTTGAAGGTGAATCGAAGCCCATCTGAGGGCTTGGACCATTGGGTCCAGCAGCTACAGCTCCGCCGACCTTGCTGGAGCTCCCTAGAGCTCGGCTGGGTCATCAGAGACCCCCATCCGACGCGGAGGCTCACGCCGAACCTTTTCTGATCATCAGCGCCCCGCGAGGAGGCTCGGAGCGAGCGTACTGGGCCGGCGAAGTTCGTCGGCCACCTGTTCTTAGAGGATCTCCAGCAGCCGTCCGATCAGCCTTCCGCTCCAGTTTTCATCTGGGTCGTCCATTCCAGGAGTAGCATCCACCGTCAGATCAGTGGAGGACTGATCCCAGCCGTCGGTCCAGCGAGGTTTAGCCACCGAGAGCCTGATGAATACTCATTCATCACTCTTTATTCTTATATTTTAGCTACAAAAACCTTTGCAAATGCATGTATATAGTTGTAAATACATATAATTACCAAAAGCATGCATTGTGTAAAAACCTATAATTAGCATGTTTTTGTGCAAAAATAAAAGAATAAAGATTAAAAAGAAAAAGAGGGAAATATTTAGAATAAATATTGAGCAACCTAACCCAAGGGAGGGCTCAGCATGGGCCTGACCGCATAAAAGCCAAAGTAGAGGGAGATAGGGGCTCATGTGTGTAAATAGTTGTGTAAATAAAATAAAAGTATTTTCCTCACAAAAATAGACTCAAATTGGCTTGTAAATACTTGTATATATTTCTAAATACAAAATCAAGATAAAAATATAAAAATTAAAAAGAAAACAAAAACATCACTCATGTATATAGACCATCCATCTCATATTTATTTAACTTTGTAAATAAATAAAATTAATCTTTAAAAGGTTTTGTAAATATTCTAGATTATATAGTGTAAATAAATAAATTAATTTAAAACAAAAACAAGATAAAAAGAACAAAATTAAAAATCCATAAAAAGACTTTGTAAATATACCATGTATATATATGTACATACCTATTTATTTCACTTATGTATATAAATAATAAAAATAAAATAAAAATATCTTTTTATTCCTTCTTTTATGGTATAAATAAATAAAATATAAAATAGGAATAAAATTGTATAAAAATAACAAATTAAAAATCAAAATCAAAATCCTATACCTTGTATATATACCTATATACAACCCTACTATGTACATACCTTATTTTTATTTCGAAAAATTAATTAAAAATCACTAAAAAATAGAAAAAATTAAAAGAAAAATATTTTATGTTTTTGACTTTTCCATAATTCGGCCATTTGTTAATTTTTATTGAATTTCTAAATATTTTACGCGTGGCCTTCACCCATTGGCCTTGGGGATTGTTGACCGCCAGGTCATCTGCCCCCCCAGGACCACTTCCCACGGGTTAGGCGCCCGACCCGACTTCCCCCCATTTTAGCGCCTAAACCCGATTCCCCCTCGCCTAAACCCCGGGTCATATACCTTCCTGATACATCCGAGACCCTCGCCGGGGTATCCACCTCGGGATCCGCGCTCCAGATTGCCCTACCTGCGCGCTTCTTCCCGGACCTTCACCCATACTTTAGCCGAGCTCCGCCACCTTCATTCTCATCTTTGGCCATTCGTTCCACCCCCCAGTGAGCTCCATTGCATCGGCGAGAGTGACAGCTCGTCCCCCGTGGTGTCGAAGCGAGGAGGGAGTGCGAGACCCACTGATCCGGCGCGTATCACCGTCGTGCTCTGCCCTGAGCTGGAGCTCGAGCCTCGGACGTCGGCGCTCCGTGAGGCGAAGACCCAGAGCTGCGCAAGCTCGCCCACAGCCTATTCAGCCACCCAGGTAGACCCTTAGCTTTTTCCATTTCGCTAATTTTAGGTTACCCCCATTTCGCTCCGTCGCCGTTCATCTCCGATTCCGGCCACCCCGCCTTTCGTTCGACCATCAGGCTTCGCTATAGCCTCCGCCTTCCTCCCGCACACCTTCTCCATACATCCATCCAACCCAGCTCGCACAGGAGCTGGGGTTCGAGCTCCTCCATCCCCACCCTCGTCGGGAGCTCGCCCATATCGCACCATCGTCCACCTTCACCTCGCCTAACCGGGTCGAGGCAATTTGCCCTCGACCCCGCGAGTCTTCTGGACCATCTTGCAGGTACAATGAGGGCCATCTGAGGTCCTCCTACATCAAACCAGGAGACTGATGAACGAGAATCCTAGCGACTAAGGTAATCAGGTATATCTAAGATGGTCGTCGCGACCTCAGTCACCCGATCGTGTCGATCAAGAAAAATAGACCACCAATAAAATGAAAATCAACTCGAAAACACGATAGCGGTCTTGCTATTAATTTAACCTGGTATAGCGACCAGGGTCGAACACAAGGAGCACGAATTGGCCTTGCGGCCTACGAAGTAGTCAAAAAGGAATAAAAGAAAAATAAAAGAAAATATTTTTGGTGGTTTTAAAGTATTTTATATTTTTTTGGATTTTTAAGATATTAAGAAAATAAGAAAAGCAACTAAACAACACACTTCAACAATTTATTAAATGCATTAAAAATCAACCAAAAATTCTAACAAAAATATTTTTAATGTGTTTATAATTTTTACTGTTTTGGTGAATTTTTGGGATTTTTTTGATGTTTATTTAATTTTCTAAAAATCAAAACAAGGACTGAAACTATAGGTACTGTCCAGCAGAGCTAAAAGGACCTAGATAAAATATCTAGAAGCCCCAAATTAGCCTGGAGGTATTTTTCCTGTATAGAGAATAAAACAAGGAAAAATTGGGCACCTAGTTTATTATTTTGGATTTTTAATCTATTTATTAGAATTTTTATAAGATTTTAAGTGTTTTTTAATTTTTAGGTGTTTTAGGAATGAAAAATAGCCAAAATTGGCTAGAAAATCAAGCAAGCATATACAAACAGTAAGTAATTTTTTGTGAATTTTTGATGAATTTTAATATTTTTTTGTGATTTTTAAACTTAGACAGTAACAAAAATTGAGGTTTTTGAATTTTTAAAAATATCAACTCAACACAAAAATGTCTCCAAAAATCCTCGAAAATTTTACACTATGGCAGGAGCCATGTATCCAATTTTCGTTCGATTTGGAGGTGATTTGCTATTTTATTCGAAAATGGAAAGTGGGTACTGTGCACAGTGACCAAAGTGCAAATACCCGAAGTTCTGAGGGGTCTGGTGCAAAAATCCCAGGTGAACACGTGCGTCGCGCGTGCCTGGGGCACTCAGGGACCCAAATGTAATAAAAACTATTCCCGAGGACTATTTGGTAGCACAGGTACCAAAAGTCCAGGGGGTGATCTGCAAATAACCCACGAATTAAAGCACATGCACAAGTGTTTCACGCACAGGGGTATAAATGCAAATACTCAAAAGTTTTCATTCATTCAGTAACATTCATAACTACAGGATAGAACGTACAATTACACCAGAAAACCACGTGACGAAGCACGTGTCACATCACACAGGTGTATAACTGCAAACTAAATAAAGAGCAGGGTCCTCTATGCAATTTTACCAAAACTAAACAACTACACTAAATAATTACAGGACTAAATGCGAAATAAAATAAAAGAGGGGGCCTAAGGGTAATTTACCCTTTATGAATGCGGACCGCAGGATGGACGCCACGTGGAGCATCGGACGGTGAAGAACGGCTGGCGCTCCAAGGCTGGGGTCCTCGCAGCTATCGGACGGCTGAGGCTACGCCACGTGGTGGATCGAACGGGTGAGGCTCTCGGTGGATAAACCTCGTGCAACGAACGGTTCAGATCGCCTCTCCAAGATCTGACGGTGGAGGGACCTCCTCAAGTGGACGGACGAGATGCAAACTGGAGGTCGAGGATGATCGGACGGTCGGGGAAGATGCTGGAAGAACAGTTAGCCGGCGAGTTTCACCGGCCTCGTGCGTGCGCTGGGGCCCTCCCCTGCTGCTCCTGAAGATCGGAGAAGCTCCGGCGTGACGCTCCGCAGCTGATTGTGTCCTTCGATGACCCAGCCGAGCTCTAGGGAGCTCCGGCGAGGTCGGCGGAGGTGAAGCTCCTGGCCCGAATGACCCAAGCCCTCAGATGGGCTGGGAAGTACCTGCAAAGTAAACCAGGAGACTCGCGGGTCGAGGGCAAACTGCCTCGACCCGGTTAGGCGGGTGAAGGTGGTCGGTGGTGCGATATGGGCGAACTCCGAAGAGGGGGGTAGGCGGAGGAGCTCGAACCCCAGGTCCTGTGCGAGCTGGGTTGGATGGGGGTATGGAGAAGGTGCGCGGGAGGAAGGCGGTGGCTATGGCGAAGCCCGATGGTCGGATGGTGGTCGAGTGCGATCGGAATCGACGGTGGACGGCGGAGCAGCGATTTGGGGGAAATCTAAAATCAAAGAAAAAGAAAGAACTACAGGTCTACCTGGGTGAGGGAATGGGCTGTGGTCGAGCTTGCGCCGCTCTGGGTCCTCACCTCAAGGAGAGCCGACGTCCGAGGCTCGAGCTCCACCTCAGGGAGGAGCAAGGCGGCGATACTCGCCGGATCGATGGGTCACTGCACCTCTCCTCGCTGCGACACTTGCTGGAGCAAGCTGTCACTCTTGCCAACACAGTGGAGGTCACTGGGGGGTGGAGCGAATGGCCAAAGATGCGAATGGTGAAGGCGGAGCTCGAGCTAAATATGGGTGCAGGTCCGGCTAGAAGAGGTCGGGTAGGGCATTGGAGCGCGCGGATCCCGAGGTGGAGGCTCCGGCGAGGGTCTCAGATGTATCATGAAGGAGTCGGACCCGGGGTTTAGGTGATAGGGAGTCGGGTTTAGGCGCGGAATTAGGGAGAAATCGGGTCGGGCGCCTTAGCCCGTGGGAAGTGGTCCTGGGGGGGTAGTTGACCGGGCGGTCAACAATCCCCAGGGCTATGGGTAGCGGCCACGTGGCTGAAATTTGAAAATGAAATTAAGGGTAGCTAATGGCCGAATTGGTAAAAAGTTAAAACATGAAATAATTTTAATTTATTTTTTCTATTTTTTTAGTGATTTTTAATTAATTTTTCAAAATCAAAATAAGGTATATACATAGTAGGGTTATATAGGCATATATACACTATATGGGATTTTAATTTTTGATTTTTAATTTATTATTTTTGTACAATTTTATTCCCATTTTATATTTTATTTATTTATATTATAAAATGAGGAATAAAAAGACATTATTATTTTATTTTTATTATTTATATACATAGGTGAAATAAATAGGTATGTACATATATATACATGGTATATTTACAAAGTCTTTTTGGATTTTTAGTTTTGTTATTTTTATTTTGTTTTTGTTTTAATTTATTTTATTTATTTACACCATATAATATAGAGTATTTACAAGATTTTTGGGAATTAATTTTATTTATTTGCAAAGCTAAATAAATATAAAGGTGGTGGTCTATATACATGGTGAAAATGATGTTTTTGTCTTCTTTTTGATTTTTGTATTTTTATCTTGTTTTTATATTTATAAATATATACAAATATTTACAAGCCAATTTGAGTCTATTTTTGTGAGGAAAATACTTTTATTTATTTACATCAATAATTACACACATGAGCCCCTATCTCCCTCTACTTTGGCTTTTATGCGGTCAGGCCCATGCTGAGCCCTCCCTTGGGTTAGGTTGCTCAATATTTATTCTAAATATTTCCCTCTTTTTCTTTTTAATCTTTATTCTTTTATTTTTGCACAAAAACATGCTAATTATAGGTTTTTACACAATGCATGCTTTTGGTAATTATTTCTATTTACAACTATATACATGCATTTGCAAAGGTTTTTGTAGCTAAAATATAAGAATAAAGAGTGATGAATGAGTATTCATCAGAGACGTCCCTCCGTTGACCTCGCCGGAGCTCCTCAGAGCTCGGTTGGATCATCGGAGACCCCCATCTGACGCGGAGGCCCACGCCGAACCTTCTCCGACCATCAGCGCCCCGCGAGGAGGCTCGGAGCGAGCGTACTGGACCGGCGAAGTTCGCCGGCCACCTGTTCTTCGAGGATCTCCAACAGCCGTCCGATCAGCCTCCCGCTCCAGTTCTCATCTGAGCCGTCCATTCCAGGAGCAGCAACCACCGTCAGATCAGCGGAGGACTGATCCCAACCGTCGATCCAGCGAGGCTTCGTCCACTACGCACGAGGACCGTCCGATCTCCACGTGGCGTAGCCTCAGCCGTCTGATCACTGCGAGGAGCTTAGCCGTGGAGCGCCCGTCGTCTTACACCGTCAGATGCACCACGTGGCGCGCATCCATCGGCTCCATTAATAAAGGGGTAAATTACCCTTAGGCCCTCCTGTTGCTTTTATTTCGCATTTAGTCCTGTAATTACATAGTGTAGTTGTTTAGTTTTTGGGATATTTGCATAGAGGACCCTGATCTTTATTTTCTTCGCATATATGCCCCTGTGTGTTATGTGACACGTGCGTCGACACGTGATTCTCTGTTTTTTTGCGTTCTATGCCCTGTAGGTTATGAGTTGTTAAGTAATGAATGAAACCTTTTGAGATATTGCATTTATACCCCTGTGCGTACTTTAATTGTGCATGTGCGGATATTTTTGGGTTATTTGCAGACTAGTCCCTGGACTTTTGGTACCTGTTACCAAATAGTCCAAGGATTTAGTTTTTCTTACATTTGGGTCCCTGAGTGCCCCAGGCACGCGTGACGCGCGTGATCTCCTGGGTATTTTGCACCAGACCCCTCAGGACTTCGGGTATTTGCACTTAGGTTCTTGTGCACAGTACCCTCTTTCTATTTTTGAATAAAATAGAAAATCACCTCCAAATTTAACGAAAATTGGATACATGGCTCCTGCCATGATGTAAAATTTTCTATAAATTTTGGAGACATTTTAGACACTTTTTGATATTTTTAAAAATTCAAAACACGTATTTTCTTCACTGTCTGATTTGAAAAATCACAAAAAATTATTAAAACTCATTTAAAAATTACAAAAAAATACTTACTGCTTGCCTTTGCTTGTTTGATTTTCTAGCCAACTTTGGCTATTTTTCATTACTTAAAACACCTAAAAATTGAAAAACACTCAAAATCTCATAAATATTCTAGTAAATAAATTAAAAACCCAAAAATAATAATCTAGGTGCCTAAATTTTTTTTGTTTTATTCTCTATACAGGAAAATTACCTCCATGCTTATTTGGGGCTTCTAGATATTTTATCTAGGTCCCTTAAGCTCGGTTGGACAGTACCTACAGTTTCAGACTTTGTTTGATTTTTAGAAAATTAAATAAAAATTAGAAAAATCCCAAAAATTCACTAAAAATAGTAAAAAATATAAAACACGCAAAAATATTTTTATTTGAATTTTTGGTTGATTTTTAGTGCATTTAATAAATTATTGAAGTGCCTTGTTCTCTTGTCTTTATTATTTTCTTAATATCTTAAAAATTCAAAAAAATATAAAAAGATTTAAAAACCACTAAAAACACCTTTGTATTTCTTTTTCTTTTCTTTTTGACTACTTCGTAGGCCGCGAGGCCAATTCGTGCTCCTTGTGTTCGACCCTAGTCGCTATACCAGGTTAAATTAATAGCAAGACCGCTACCGTATTTGATTTGATCTTTATTTTTGATTGGTGGTCTCTTCTTTTTCTTGATTGATCGAGTCCGAGTGATTGAGGTCACGACGACCATTTAGTACCTTTACCTTAGTCGCTCGGGTTTTTCGGTCATCAGAATGGCACTGTTGCCGGGGAGCACGGCTTAGTAGTTTTTATTTTTGTCTTCTTTTCTTTTTCGCGGCTTTTTGCGGCTCTTTGTTTTGATTTTATTTTTGTCTTTATTTTGTTTTATTTTATTTTCTTTTATTTTTGTTGTGTTTGATTTTTGTTTGTTTATTTTATTTGCATTTTTGCATATATACCCCTCATTTTATTTTCATTTATTATTTTTATTGGTCTGACCACTCTATTGCTTTCTTGCGAGGGCCCGAGGACCAAGGTGGCCGATTTCGAGAAGCTGACGCAATCGAGGAACTTGGAGGCGGCTCCCTTCTGTACGGAGCCGCAGGAGAGCGTGAGAGGAGAGCTGAGTAGGAGAGGTTTAGCTTAGATTTATTAGATTATATTATAATAAATACAGGGATAGACACTCTTGGACTTGAACTCTTAGCGGGTCTGTTTCGCCGAGCACCGGTTTGCTCGGGGGACCCTTCGGTGTTTTTCGCGGCTTTTTCGCGGTTTTGATATTTAGCTGCCTTTTCCGGTGTTTACGGGTTTTTTTATCGAGCCCCTAGACTTATGATTTTCTACTTGATTGTGCGTAATTAGTAGGGTCCCCACACCTAATTGCTTGCCTGTTCCTATAGTGCGATTAATTGGACCTACTAATAACTAATTAATAAAAATAACTGATTCATCCCCTTCGTAGCCCACGTGCCGCAGCCTGCCCCGTAAAGCACTTTCTCCTACCCCGATGTGTCGGGCAGAGGAGGGGTAGGCCAAGACGGACCTTTGGCTTAAAGGATCGGTGATCGGTTAGACGGTTCTTCGAGTAGACTTGCTTGTTTAGGACTCGGTTTTCTTCGCTGCATCATTTAGGTAGTTTATTTCCTGTCTTTGCATTTCTGCGCGGATCACTTGCATGTAGAGTGCTGGAGGAAAGGTACGCATTTCTATCTCTGCATGCATCATTGATTTCATCGCGCATCGGCTTTTCGTCTTCTCCCCTGTTTTGACTAAATAACCAGGAGAACCAAAAAATTCGTTAGGCCTTTGTTTTTATTGAAAAAAATAAAAAAGAAAAACCATAAAATTGGGACTGCTAAGACTATTGACCTTAAAAGACACTTGACTTAAAAACTTGTCATTGGGGACAGCAACCCCCTCATTGTTTGGTTTGATTGCGCGAGAGAGTGACCCGCACACTAGGTAGAGCCCTCCGGTGCTATTTCCAGCTGACTACCGACTCTTCGTGCGGGCCAGTCGGTTGGAGTAGCATCGGGTATCCTAACAGGTCACGTAAGCGCTCTGATAGTTTGTTTGTTCACCTAATAAAATTGGACAAGATAATTTGACCGAGTCTTTATGGTCTTCAGCTCGTGTTGTGTTGGTGAACAGAGCCCTCATCAGCAACTTCTCCATGCTCCCCAACGAGCAATTCCATGAGGCATGGGAGAGGTTTCGTGAGCTGACTGACCGATGCCCGCACCATGATATTCGAAGCCGAACCTTGTGTAGAGCTTCTTCAGCGGGCTGACACCAGAGCTCCAGGGCTTGGTGAATGCTTCTTGTGGCGGGTCTTACTTCGCCAAGGATCACGACCAGGTCTGGGCCATCTACGAGGAGATGGCTGAGAACTATATGGTAATGTCCCAGACCCGGTTATACACTTAGGGCAAACCCCAGCAGCAGCCAGGACCCGTGCAACACCAGAGGATAGCACGGGTCGACGTCGGTCCATCCAGTTCATCCGCAGTAGCAGCAGCACAGGCAGAGTCATCCGCTGCGGATATGGGTATCATCAGCGAGAAGTTGGACCGGACGGAGCTGATTGAGAAGAAGCAGTGCCAGGGCATCACTCAGATGGAGCAGATGGCACAGACTCTGAGCGACATGAAGACCCAGCTCATGTGTCTCCAGGAGGCACAGACGGCTTCATAGCCCCATCTTCAGTCGCGAGGCGATACCGGCGCCAGCAGAAGCTCATTCCAGCGCTCCAGCTCACACTAGCAGCAGCCTAGACAGGTTCACCTTGTACAGGCGGAGCCATACCAGCAGCCACAGCCAACCTACCAGTCACCACCATCTCCAGACATACAGATGGTGGTATACCAGCCGGATCAGCCTCTGGCAGTACTCCTGCCAGCCCAGTACGACGCAGAGCCGTTGATGGATGTCAACGGGATTTGTATGACCCTCAGCCTGGGATCCGACGAGACCATCCCGGATTCAGGTGGGGGAGTGGAGGTACCCAGCCCCAGCAGCAGTCATCCGGTCAGGGAGGGCAGTATAGCCAGCAGAGGGATCACCAGCAGCAGCAGCCCCCAGTTTACCAGTCACAGCCGCAGTCATCCTTCGTTCCTCGTCCCTATCAGCAGCAGGGACAGTCTTGGAGGCGAGAGCAGCCTCACCAGCCACACCAGCAGCAGCACCCTTCTTCTTACCCCTCTCAGCAGTAGTAGCACCAGTTCCAGCAGCCTCATCACCACAGAGGCTACCCATCGGGCTCTCATGGTCCATCATACGAGAGCCCCGCCTTGGACGACATAGCCCGTCTCCTCACGGACCAGCAGGCTACTTTCAGACGGGAGATGGACGAGTTCCGCCAGGAGATGCGGGACATTGTGAGAGGGAAGGCCGCCATTCCTGCCCAGATTGAGCTGAATCCCAACAGCCTGAAGCGGAAGTCCGAGCAGGACACCAGTAGGCGGCGGCGCCTCGTCTGAGCTACACCACGAGGACACTCTTAGAGCGCCAGAGGAGGAGGAGAGCGGTACTGAGGCCGCTCATGATGATGACGGTGGTGCTGATGCCACCAAGGATGCTGACCCCACCGGCGGTACTGAGGCCGCCACTTGACCAGTTCGAGGAGGTGGTACTGACGCCACCCGAGTTGTCGAGCCAGAGCGCGGTACTGAGGCCGCGAGACATCCAGAAGAGCCAGCCCGTGGTGGTACTGAGGCCACCGGTGTTCATGTAGAGAGAGCAGTTGTTTTTCCTCATTCTGATGTATCTCAGAACACTGTTTTGAATAAAGGAAAAGGTTTAGTTTCTTCTGTCCCACTGTGGTGATTGATGTATGTACGGATCCGGCCGTCAAGCCGTCTAGACCTATTCCTAGTCCTTCATCTAAGAAGGATCCTGTGATCCCCTTCCCTAGAGCCCTTCTGATGGGGAAGGGGAAGAAAAAAGAAAAAGACCCAAAAAAGAGAGAGCAGGAGGAGTTCAGCCAGAGCATGATCGATCGTTTCCACATCCAGCTGACCCTTCAGGAGGCTTTGCAGCACATCCCCCTTCTTCAGCGTTCTTTGAGAGACAGGACTACAGTCAGGAGGAGGAGGAGGAACCACCATTCAGAGATGCATGTGCTGACGAAAGCCACGTGCTTCGCGATTCAGAACCGTCTGCCGGCCAAGAGGCCAGATTCAGGAGCCCATGTGTCAGATGTCACATTAGTGAGCAGAGGTTCGACCGGACTCTATTGGATAGCGGATCGTCTATCAACCTCCTTCCGGCAGCCCTTCTCGACCGCTTCGAGTTGGGCACTCTTAGACAGAGCAGGACAGTCCTTCAGTTTGCTGATCGATCTGTCAAGAGGCCGAAGGGGTTGCTGCGAGACGTTATCGTCACGATTCAGGGCCTGCAATTCCCGTGGACTTCGTAGTGTTGGACATGGAGATCCCTGATTCAGTGGCCGATACCCCCATCATCCTCGGTCGTCTGTTCTTGGCCACAGCCAAGGCGGTGACTGATCATGATATCGGGAAGGTATACTTTCGCGTCGAGGGCGAGAATGTACAGATAGAGACGGTCGAGGACTACAGAGCCAGAGAGAGCATGCTTAGAGACCAGCACAGATACAGAGCAGCTGACAGATGCCGGGTTAGACATCCACCAGGACTGTGATTTTGTGATCACAGATGATGAGGCAGCATGGGAAGACCCCGCAGCACAGGCCATCCTCTCATATTCAGACACCGTTGATGCCGAGATGACAGCAGAGAGAGCTTGGAGAGCACAGCCCTGGTCCAGGATACTTCAGTGGCAGCAGAGCCGGTTCTTGACCGCGACACGGTTTCTAGTGATGGTGGTACTGAGGCTACCTTGTGTGACGGTGGTACTGAAGCCACCTTGTTTGATGCAGATCCCTCGGATTCAGAGTCTGATTGGGCAGATTGCGATGATCAGATGCCAGATCTGAGTCCCAAAGAGCCTACAGCTGAGGAGGAGGTAGAGGTAGAGCAGATCAGAGACAGCACAGTTGAGCAGCCTTCTCCAGATCCAGTTTGCGAGAGTTCGTTTTCATTCTCCCAGGCAGACTTGGCAGCATTCACTCACCTTCTTCCGAAGCCAGATTTGCCAGCACCCAGCTGTCCAGAGCTGAAGCCGCTCCCTACTTCGCTGAAGTATAGATTCCTTGCGGGCGAGCCTGAGATGTACCCAGTCATCATCTCCACCGATCTGACTGGAGAGCGAGAATCCTGTTTGATGGGGGTTCTTATAAAGAACTGCAAGGCAATCCGGATGGAGCGTAGCAGATCTCCATGGGATTAGTCCAGCGTTGTGCTCCCACCATATTTATCTCGAGGAGGGGCGAAGCCGTCGCGTGAGTTCCAGCGGCGGCTAAACCCCAACCTGAGAGAGGTCGTCATGAAGGAGATTTCAAAATGGTGGAGTGCATATTTTATTTATCCCATTTCCGACTCCAAATGGGTCAGCCCCTTGCACGTGGTGCCCAAGAAGACGGGCATCACGACTGTGATCAGTGAGTCAGGAGAGGAGATTGCTACACGAGTACCCACCTCTTGGAGGGTCTGTGTTGACTAAAGGAGACTCAACCAGGCCACCAAGAAGGACCATTTCCCCCTGCCTTTTATTGACCAGATCATTGAGAGACTGGCAGGGAAGAGCCATTACTGTTTCCTGGATGGGTACTCGGGCTACAACCAGGTAGCCATCGCTCCTGAGGATCAGGAGAAGACCACCTTTACCTGTCCCGTTGGCACATATGCCTTTCGACGCATGCCATTTGGGCTATGCAATGCCCCTGCGACATTTCAGAGATGCATGTTGTCGATCTTTTCGGACATGGTAGGGTAGTGTTTGGAGGTCTTCATGGACGTTTTCTCGGTCTACGGCGACGGATTCGACTCCTGTCTTGACTGGCCTAGACCGGGGGTTACTCCAGCGATGTATAGAGGTTCCATTTTGGTGCTTTA